>OZ007600.1:170116161-171355494 GCA_963931845.1 Maratus michaelseni | reverse complement strand
CCGAAACTTGTCAGGTCATTACTGCGGTTCATGTTTAAAGTGACTTGCCGTTGTTTGAGAAGATAATGATCTTCTGGCCACATTTGATTCGAACTTCCGCTCGCCTATTTGCCCTTTAATTTCACTCTAAAATGGTAGTGTCACTGACATTGCTACTGACATTTTCCGCGATCATCAATGAAGGAACACAGCTGAAACATTTCTCATGGATGTTTACATTTAGTCAGCTGATTATTCCTAGGAAGATAATATGGATAATTTGTGAAATTGTTTGAATTAAACATTGGGAAAATCGATTAGCTTAAAAAAAAAAAAAACGGATTTTATAGTAGAATGTTAATGTTACATAAAAAATAGGCTTTGGATTTAAGCGCTAAATTGAGTAGCGGCTCGGGGTCGGGCAAAAACTAAACGCTATCTAAAAATTCAGGCTTAACTCTAAGACTAACTAAACGGCTATCTAAAAATTCAGGCTTAAATGTAAGACAAACTAAACACTTAAACTCGAGCTTAACTCTAAAACTAACTAAATTATAAACTCGTGTTAATTCTAAATGGTCTCTGGTTCGGGGCGGGTTCACTCAATTTTTTTTTAGTTTAGGGTTGAATTTTGGTTCTTAAAGATCGGATTTGTGTACGCCCGATTTTTCGAAAGAAAGACCTAAATATTCTCTCATATGAAAAATTATTTTATAATGAATCTGTATGGTAATTCAGTGTTGTTTTTCATTAAATATATATATATATATATATATCTTAACTGCAGGGAAGCAGACAAAGGGGAGACGGCCAGAGTTCAACTGACGAAAAATTCTTGCTTTTTTAGGGTCCATCTCACGAAACCCTATTACTCCCGCCTCGTTGTCTGTCCGTCACAGAACCGGTTCTCAGAAACTATGTAACTTACTTACAGTTATGAAATTTTGTATACTAAATACCTATTATGAAGCTCAAAATCATAAAATTTGAAAAAATCGTATTATTTTAATATAGAGAGATAAAAACCCAAAAATCTAACAGCCTTCTCCTATTAAATTTAAACATTTTTCGTTATAGCAGTTGCCAACAATTAAAAATCCACAATAAAATTATTTCTACAATAATTAATTTTCTATTGAAAGGTTTCCACGTGAAAAATGGAAATTAAATAAAAAGTTTCACCGATTGAAAAAAAAGATTATTATGACGTCATATTGATAAGAAAACGGAAAATTTCAAACATTTTTCAGTAAAACAAGGAGTATGAGTATGCCTAAATACAGAAAGCAGCTTAACATGACATCATTAGAGAATTAAAATAAAAATTAATCTGACGTCTAACATTTTGAAGGTCTCTATTACAACATGTTTAATTTTGAAATTGATTTTTTTTTAAATATCGCATTTAGTCCACATGACAGATATTATTATGCTTCGCCCGCTATTGAGCCGGCTCAGATATCCGAAAAAAAAAAAAAAAAAAAAACAAGAAAAATAGACCGGTAAATTTTTACTTTATAAAAAACAAGACCTTTTTTTTTTTTTTTTTGAAAGTGAAATTTATTTGGATTTATTAAATAAAGGATAAAGTGATTTGAAAGGAATATTAAACGAAACCCTTTGTGCGATCTTCGATCACACTTACCCACTAGTTTTCTATTAGTGTTGAATTATTTTAAATCACGTGCAAAGAAAAAAAATTAGTTTTTTTTTTTTTTCTTCTTTTTTTTTTTTAAATTGAAATTTATTTGGATTTATTAAATAAAGGATAAAGTGATTTGAAAGGAATATTAAACGAAACCCTTTGTGCGATCTTCGATCACACTTACCCACTAGTTTTCTATTAGTGTTGAATTATTTTAAATCACGTGCAAAGAAAAAAAATTAGTTTTTTTTTTTTTTTTTTTTTTTTTTTGAAAGTGAAATTTATTTGGATTTATGAAAGAAAGGATAAAGTGTTTTGAAAGGAATATTAAACGAAATCCTTTGTGCGATCTTCGATCACACTTACCATAGCTGCCAACTTTTACGCTTTTTTCCTACCACTAACATTTGATAGTAAATTTTATCTTATTAAATCTACAAAATTATGTGATTACACAAGAAAAAAATCTCTATTAAATTTTAGTGGTAACAAAAAAGCGTAAAAGTTGGCAGCTATGCACTTACCCACTAGTTTTCTATTAGTGTTGAATTATTTTAAATCACGTGCAAAGAAAAAAAATTAGTTTTTTTTTTTTTTTTGAAAGTGAAATTTATTTGGATTTATTAAATAAAGGATAAAGTGATTTGAAAGGAATATTAAACGAAACCCTTTGTGCGATCTTCGATCACACTTACCCACTAGTTTTCTATTAGTGTTGAATTATTTTAAATCACGTGCAAAGAAAAAAAAATTAGTTTTTTTTTTCTTTTTTTTTTTAATCATAACAGAATGAGACAATTTAGTTAATTTAATTTCAAAATACAGGGATGGAATAATAACCATCTTCTGTCCTCCCTCCGGTGTCTATTAAATAAATTACAATATAGAATTAATTTTCTTACATTTAGAGTTTCGTGTTGAAGTGTATCAATTTCAGGTTGAAGTGTCGGTTTCCGGTTCAAGTGTATCGGTTTCGGGTTGAAATATATCGGTTTCGGATCGGGTTTCGACTTAATTTTATACAGAATTTTTGGGTCTAGGTAGAGTACAACAACCTAACAATGGTCGAATACAACGCTGTAATAACGGTCCAGTAAAATTCCTACAGGCAGTTACTACAATACAAGTTGAAAATTTTCCAACGGACTGAAACGTGTCCAGACCGGAAGTCGAACCAAGGGCTTAAATTGCCACTGCTCTGCAAATTGACCTGTACCTACAATCGAGCCGACATAATTCACTCAGACAACTTCTTTTGCAATGGCATCTAGTATGTTATCTGAAATAGAATAAACCGCAGGTAAAGGAATCCCATTGAACTATACCAACATCCATGCACTTTATTATTTTAACAGGATCGTATTGATTGGTAAAAATATCATACTAATAACATACCAGATATCATTGGCGAAAAATGTTGTCTGAGTAAATTGCATCGGCCGATTGTCGTCCAGAAAACTCAATTGACAGAGTAGTGGCAATTTAGGCCAAAGGTTCTGGGATCGACTCCCCACCTATCACTTTTTCACTCAGTTAGAAAAAAATTTCAACTTGTATGATATCTTTACAAATTAGTATGATTATGTTAAAATGATAAAGTCATTGCAATTGTGATTAAACATAACTCGAATAATTGTCTTAAAATATAGGGCATAAGGCATGTAATAAACCAAACATAATCAATAAAGTTTATAATCGCTTCAGATTTGTATTTTGACAATCTAAAATTGGTATTATTCTTGAATAAACCTAATACTGATTGTAGCATTCACTTTTTTATACTAGAGTTAAAGTAAAGAAAAATTCAAGTATAATTTAATGTATTCTAGTTGAACGATATAATTTTAAGATTCATGTCGACACCAACATAAAATGATTGAACAAAAAATATCAAAAGATAAATTTTGACAAACTATTCTCTGAAATTATACAGCGTGGTCATAAAGACTTTCCCTGATTACTACAGAAAAACTAATATAATTAGGTATAAAAAATTGTATAGCAGCGCCACCTGTTGGGCTATTTACACCAAAACGTAAACAGCATCTATTTATGTCAAGGTCTAATAGAACCTGATGAAATTCCGTGCATTAGTTCTTGAAATATATAGCTATCACAAAAATCATGAAAAAAATGGTATAGCAGAACCACCTGTCTATCTATACCTGTTTAAATATCTACACCAAAACGTAATCAGCGTCTATTTATGTCAAGGTCTAAATGAATCTGAAGTTTGAGGAAAATAAGTGCATTAGTTCTTGAGATAGAGCTATCGTGAAAATAGTGAAAAATGTAGCTCAGCAGCGCCACCTATTGGGCAATTTTCGCAAAAAACTAATCAGCACCAAGCTATATCAGGGACTAACTGAATCTAAAGTTTTATTAAATGCCGTCCATTATTTCTTGAGATAGAGCGCCTACTAAATTTTTGTCACATACAGACAGAGTCACAGACAGAGTCATAGAGTCACAGACAGGCATTTTCTAAAAACTGTCAAATCGTGTTCAGGACCTTCTGAAACGTATAAATCCGTCGAAAACCGGAAGTCGGAAATTTTCATGAATCCAATACTTTCTTCTTGTAAAGATAGAAGAAAGTAAAAATCTTGAGGAGCTGAACCATCCCTTCCGATCTATCTTCCAGGAAATTTGTCATCAAGGAACTCACGAACGACGGTACAGACGAGACTGTACTAAAAAAATTTAAGAACATTACTTTTTTCCATAATAAAAATTTTACAATATTACATTCAAAGGTTATTTCGTAATATTTTTTTTTTAATCAGAAGAAGACTTTATGACCACGCTATATATCTGAAAATTCTCCCAAACGATTACAGAATGCCAAATAGCACGTGTCATATTTTTATCTGAGATATTAAACTGTTTAGTCCTTTTGCAAATGTCAAAGGGAACGGCATATCGCTTGAACATAAACATTTGTAATCTTGCATACGAAATCCAAAGTACGTGCTTTGTGTTAACACTAAACCCACTACGACGGGATCATTTGAACTGTGCATTAGACTGTCAAAATTTTACCAGTGTTAGTCACCACTATTTTAAATACCAAATATTCGCTTTATTTAATCACATATTTGTGCGGTCGAATGATGCAAAGATATTTTTTTGCAATTAATGGTGAATTTTAGTAGTAGCATTTATTAGAATTATCAGTATTTATTATTAGTATAGTAATTATTAGACTTATCAGTAATTATTAGAATTTATTATTAGTAATTAATAGAACTTATTAAAATTATTAGTATTTATTAGAATTTATTATTAGTAATTAATATAATTTATTAGAATTATTAGAAATTATTAAATTATTAGTAATTATTTGAATTTATTATTAGTAATTATTAGAATTTATTAGTAGTGATTAATAGAACTTATTAGAATTATTAGTATTTATTAGAATTTATTATGAGTAATTAATATAATTTATTAGAATTATTAGAAATTATTAAAATTATTAGCAATTATTTGAATTTATTATTAGTAATTATTAGAATTTATTAGTAGTAATTAATAGAACTTATTAGATTTATTAGAATTTATTATTAGTAATTAATATAATTTATTATTAGTAATTAATGTACTTTATTAGAATTAGTAGAAATTATAAAAAATATTAGCAATTATTTGAATTTATTATTAGTAATTAATACAATTTATTATTAGTAATTATTAGAAATTATTAAATTATTAGTAATTATTTGAATTTATTATTAGTAATTATTAGAATTTATTAGTAGTGATTAATAGAACTTATTAGAATTATTAGTATTTATTAGAATTTATTATTAGTAATTATTATAATTTATTATAATTATTAGAAATTATTAAAATTATTAGTAATTATTTGAATTTATTATTAGTAATTATTAGAATTTATTATTAGTAATTAATAGAACTTATTAGATTTATTAGTATTTATTAGAATTTATTATTAGTAATTAATATAATTTATTATTAGTAATTATTAGAGTTTATTAGTAGTGATTAATAGAACTTATTAGAATTATTAGTATTTATTAGAATTTATTATTAGTAATTAATATAATTTATTAGAATTATTAGAAATTATTAAAATTATTAGCAATTATTTGAATTTATTATTAGTAATTATTAGAATTTATTAGTAGTAATTAATAGAACTTATTAGATTTATTAGAATTTATTATTAGTAATTAATATAATTTATTATTAGTAATTAATGTACTTTATTAGAATTAGTAGAAATTATAAAAATTATTAGCAATTATTTGAATTTATTATTAGTAATTAATACAATTTATTATTAGTAATTATTAGAAATTATTAAATTATTAGTAATTATTTGAATTTATTATTAGTAATTATTAGAATTTATTAGTAGTGATAATGCCTAATATAACTTATTAGAATTATTAGTATTTATTAGAATTTATTATTAGTAATTATTATAATTTATTAGAATTATTAGAAATTATTAAAATTATTAGTAATTATTTGAATTTATTATTAGTAATTAATAGAACTTATTAGATTTATTAGTATTTATTAGAATTTATTATTAGTAATTAATATAATTTATTATTAATAATTAATGTACTTTATTAGAATTAGTAGAATCTATAAAAATTATTAGCAATTATTTGAATTTATTATTAGTAATTAATACAATTTATTATTAGTAATTATTAGAATTATTAGAATTTATTATTAGTAATTAACGGAATTTATTATTAGTAATTATTAGACTTTATTAGTAGTAATTTATTAGTTATTATAGAATTATCAGTAATTATTAGAATTTCGCAATTAGTAACACTGGTAGAAGTTAACAGATATGCAAACAATCTATTACACGGGGCATCCGTCAGTTTTAGTGTTAAATAATGAAATATGACATTGAAAATAGATAACAAAATTACATCTTTACATACATGAATCAAGTTAAGTTAAATAAAAGAGCGTAAACAAAGACATATATAAAAAAAGAAAAATTAAGAAGAAAGAAAGAAAAAGATAAATACTTCAAATATAATTTCATGTATTCTGTTTTGAAACGCAATCTCCTAATATTTATTTTAACATCGACAGAAACATAATTTAAAATAGATTCAAAAATTTCGTAAAACTATTCTCTGATATTATTTTTCGAAGAGCACAATTTCAGAATGTCAAACAGTACATGACATATTTTTATCTCAGATATCTCAGACTCTTTCAGTCCTTTTGAAAATGTCAAAAGGAAACGGTTTACATCTTGAATATTTAGAATATCGCGTACAAAATCCGAAGTGCCAGCCAAATGTTGTTTGTATTAAATAATGGAATATTACATATATATATCTAGTTTTCTCTGTATTCTTTCTGTATCATTCTATTATATTAGTTAAAAAGGTTTTAGCCCTTAAATGCCTAGTGTATCAAATTTGCAACAGTTTTTATTTAAATTTTAATAAATAAATCAAGTTCTTCGCAACCACTATATTTATATCGAAATATTAATCCTGTAAAAATCATAGTGAAACAGCTTATTGTTTCAAGGTGATACCCAGTTGCAAGCAACTCCCACTCCCTGTCTATGAGTAGCTGTATATCACATCTTAAAGGAGCCATTTAAAAAAAAGTATAAAAATAGAAAAAAATGCACTTAAAACAGAAAAAGGAGCTATGGATTGCACTGTCAACTTCAATAGCCAATCCGAAATTAGAATCTAACCAATCAAGAATTGATTATGCTACTAAATAAAGTTAAAAATATATCTTAAAATTTCCGGTGTCTAATTCTTAATATAAGTTAAAAAAAAAAACACAATTCTAAAAAAAAAAAAAATTCATGCATTTAAGGGTTAAGGATTTTACACCAGAAATTTTAAGATATATTTTTAACTTTATTTAGTAACATATTTATGTGATTTTTACAGGATTAATATTTCGATATAAATATAGTGGTTGCGAAGAACTTGATTTATTTATTAAAAGTTAAATAAAAACTGTTGCAAATTTGATACACTAGGCATATAAGGGTTAAGAGCTTATTCTATTCATGAGAAAACATTAGCATGCTAATGTGTTAAACCTATGGGTCTTTTAAAATTTCTCGCTTGCATTTCAATATTTTTAAATGATTTTTTTTTCATACGATATATGAGGAAGATGTCTTACATTGTACGATTGTACTTTTTTCGATTTTGGGTACAGTTTTTTTTTTTCTTTATGAGATCATTTTCATTTTTACTGGTTTCGAAAATGAAAGTGTTCTCATAAAAAAAACTGCAACAAAAATCGAAAAATGCACAGATTTGCCTTTCAACGTTAGACATCGATCTCATATATCCTATGCTAATATATATATATATATATATATATATATATATTTATAACCATTAATGAAACATTACCGAAACACCAACAAAAACTATGAAATTATGAATTAGTATCATATATTCTAATACGAGCAAATCTTGTGGGTGGTTATATATATATATATATATATATGCAAAAATTATCTTAAAAACGGCTCTAACGATTTTGACGAAATTTCGTATCCTACCGTTTTGGGGCACCAGAAAACCATTGGGCTAGGTCACATGCTCGAGAAAATTTGATTAGTGGGTCATTTTGGGTCATTTTGGGTCATGGTCTAGCTATTTGTATCTAAAAAACGGTTCAAACGATTTTGACGAAATTTTGTATCCGACTATTTTCGGGCATGAGAAATCAATTGGGCTGGGTCACACGTTCGAGAACTTTCGATTAGAGAGTCATTTTTGGGTCAACGCGTGTCAAATTAATTTTATCTAAAAAACGGCTCTAACGATTTTGATTAAATTTTGTGTCCTACGAGTTTCGAGCACGATAAAAGCATTGGGCTAGGTCGCATGTTCGAGAAAATTCGATTAGTGGGTCATTTCTGGGTCATTGTGGGTCAAGATCTAAAAAGCGGCTCAATTTACACTAAATTTTGTATCCAATAGTTTTCGGGCACGAGAAGACTGTTGGGCTAGGTCACATGTTCGAGAAAATTCAATTAGTGGGTCATTTTGGGTCATTTTGGGTCATGGTCAAGCTAATTGTATCTAAAAAACGGTCCACAGGATTTTGACGAAATTTTGTATCCGACCATTTTCGGGCATGACAAGTCAATTGGGCTGGGTCACATGTTCGAGAACTTTCGATTAGTGGGTCATTTTTGGGTCAACGCGGGTCAAATTAATTTTATCTAAAAAACGGCTCTAACGATTTTGATTAAATTGTGTGTCCTACGAGTTTCGAGCACGATAAAAGCATTGGGCTATGTTGCATATCCGAGAAAATTCGATTAGTGGGTCATTTCTGGGTCATTGTGGGTCAAGATCTAAAAAGCGGCTCAATTTACACTATATTTTGCATTCAATGGTTTCCGGTCACGAGAAGACTGTTGGGCTAGGTCACATGTTCGAGAAAATTCAATTAGTGGGTTATTTTGGGTTATTTTGGGTCATTTTGGGTCATGGTCAAGCTAATTGTATCTAAAAAACGGTCCAAACGATTTTGACGAAATTTTGTATCCGACTATTTTCGGGCACGAGAAGACTATTGGGCTGGGTCACATGTTCGAGAACTTTCGATTAGGGGGTCATTTTTGGGTCAAAGCGGGTCAAATTCATTTTATCTAAAAAACGGCTCTAACGATTTTGATTAAATTTTGTATTTTACGAGTTTCGGGCACGCGAAAATCATTAGACTAGGTCACATGTTCGAGAAAATTCGATTAGTGGGTCATTTCTGGGTCATTGTGGGTCAATATCTA
This sequence comes from Maratus michaelseni, assembly GCA_963931845.1. Lineage (NCBI taxonomy): Eukaryota > Metazoa > Arthropoda > Arachnida > Araneae > Salticidae > Maratus > Maratus michaelseni. Next base: position 171,346,081 of record OZ007600.1, on the reverse strand, counting down.
AAAAGCGGCTCGATTTACCCTAAATTTTGCATCCTATGGTTTTCCAGCACGAGAAGACTGTTGGGCTAAGTCACATGTTCGAGAAAATTCAATTAGTGGGTCATTTTGGTCATGGGTCATGATATTTGAACTCAAATTTAATTTTGACCGAGCATAGCTCGGTCTTCCCTGCTCGTGTAATAATTAATTGACAACAATAGTGTTCCCCAACACTCTGAATATAGATTCCATATACATATTTAAAAGAAGAAGAAATTAAATTAAAAATTTAAGAAAATGAAATTTGCGGAATTTAGACAGAATCTTCAGGTCCCAAATGCCTAAATACCATAAATAAAATGTGTGGTTTCATCATCATATTAGCCATAACATTGCTAAAGAATATGATTTTGGGACTACCACACCATAATAGAGAAATAATCTGTGAAAAAATCATAAAGTTAAAAAAATAAAAACAATATTAAAAAGGAAAGAAACCTTACCCATAAAAAAGAGAAAAAAAACTGTGAAATATAATCAACAGGATTAAAAATCGGAGGTCCCGCGAACCATTTACGGTAATTCTTGACATCTACATGGCCGTAAGTTTGCCAGGCTTCTCAAATCTGCAAATACTCCTGTCTTGCTCGAATTTGATAAGAATTTAGCATATTTTCCAGCAGAAGGAGAAACTGTGAAACAGGGAGGATCATTTAATTTAATTGGTCAATTAGCTTCTGATTGATATCTGGGCCAGATTTTGCAGAGCGTCCCGGGCATAGCTCATGACGATCTAACCACAAAGAAAGGAGAATTCTACAAACATCAGCCCTTTTAATCTTAAAGAAAGTTCAATTTTGGAGTATGGAAGTAATAAGTGCTATGCTGTAAACGAAATTTAACAGGGGAAAGTCGGATTTAAGCATCAGATTTAAAAGTAAGAAGAAATGTTTTGAGATTTTAAATTTTAAATTCAATAATAAATTCAATTAAATTCAATAATAATTTCGGAAATATGAAAAGAATGCTTTCACGTGACTGGCCTAGGCTGTTTAAAGTCGAAATTGAACCAATAATACATGTTTATATTAATAACCTCAAATATAAAATTTGGTTTATTTCCAAAAACTGGGATATAACTGCATTGCTCATCACAAAAAAAGCAGCGTCTCTTAAGGAATGATCAAAACAAAAAGTGAATCAATATATTTTTTCACAAACAGCATCTTATATATTAACAACACTTTCAGGGACAAAGGACTTCTCTTGCTAAAATGTTGAAATGATAGACTAACACCAGGATTTACGGATAAATTTAATTGAAAATAAGTAAAAGCTTTTCTTCACGCACATTATAAAAAGCAATTTTTTATTTTAAAATTCTAGTGCCATTGTGGCATTTGGGGATAAACATTAAGTGGGATATATAATATTCCACCGCCTTCAAGGGGTAAGAGGCTACTTCACTAACACGAACACACACGATCGCTAATGTTAATCCTATGGGGAAATAATCTAAGATATCTCGTTCGCATTTCAATATTTTTAAATGATTTTTTTTTTGCTTTTGCATTGGATAGCTGAGGTCAATCTCTATGCAGGCCCTTCTTTACTTTTTCGATTTTGTTACACTTTTTTTTAATTGAGAATACTTTCACTTTCGAAACCGGTTCCGAAAGTGAAAGTATTTTAATAAAAAAAGTGTAATCAAAATCGAAAAAGTACAAAAAGAATACAAACAACAACAACAAAAAAAAAAAACGCAAAAAAAAGCATTTCAAGTATTGAAATGTGAACGAGATATCTTAAAATATTTCCCCCATAGGATTAACATTAGCGAGCGGGTGTTTTCGCGCGAGTGAAGAAGCCTCTTAAGTGTGGTGCAATTCCATTCTGTAGATACCGAGATCAAGCACAACGCACATCATGAGAAACCTTGAACAGCAGCGTCACCTGTTAGACGATAGGCATCAAAAATCTAAGCAGCATCAATTTATGCCATGTTCTAACTAAATATAAAATTTCACGGCATTCCGTGCATTAGTTCTTAAATTAAAACGGCCACAAAATTAGTGTGACACAGAACAGACAGACATCGTTCTAAAAATATCCATATTGCATTCATGATATTCCAAAATGAGTAAATACAGCAATGATTTCAGAATGCCTAACAGCACACAGTGTAACACAAACAGAGAGCCATCGGTCTAAAAATATCCATATTGCATTCATGACATTCCAAAATGAGTAAATACAGCAATGATTTCAGAATGCCAAACAGCACCATTATGTAACACAGACAGAGAGACATCGGTCTAAAAATATCCATATTGCATTCATGACATTTCAAAATGAGTAAATACAGCAATGATTTCAGAATGCCAAACAGCACCATAGTGTAACACAGAGAGAGAGACATCGATCCAAGAATATACATATTGCATTCATGACATTTCAAAATGAGCAAATAAGTAATGATTTCAGAATGCCAAACAGCACAAATAGTGTAACACAGACAGAGAGACAGTCTAAAAATATCCATATTGCATTCATGATATTCCAAAATGAGTAAATACAGCAATGATTTCAGAATGCCTAACAGCACACAGTGTAACACAAACAGAGAGCCATCGGTCTAAAAATATCCATATTGCATTCATGACATTCCAAAATGAGTAAATACAGCAATGATTTCAGAATGCCAAACAGCACCATAGTGTAACACAGAGAGAGAGACATCGATCCAAAAATATACATATTGCATTCATGACATTTCAAAATGAGCAAATACAGCAATGATTTCAGAATGCCTAACAGCACACAGTGTAACACAAACAGAGAGCCATCGGTCTAAAAATATCCATATTGCATTCATGACATTCCAAAATGAGTAAATACAGCAATGATTTCAGAATGCCTAACAGCACACAGTGTAACACAGACAGAGAGACATCGGTCTAAAAATATCCATATTGCATTCATGATATTCCAAAATGAGTAAATACAGCAATGATTTCAGAATGCCTAACAGCACACAGTGTAACACAGACAGAGAGACATCGGTCTAAAAATATCCATATTGCATTCATGATATTCCAAAATGAGTAAATACAGCAATGATTTCAGAATGCCTAACAGTACACAGTGTAACACAAACAGAGAGCCATCGGTCTAAAAATATCCATATTGCATTCATGACATTCCAAAATGAGTAAATACAGCAATGATTTCAGAATGCCAAACAGCACCATTATGTAACACAGACAGAGAGACATCGGTCTAAAAATATCCATATTGCATTCATGACATTTCAAAATGAGTAAATACAGCAATGATTTCAGAATGCCAAACAGCACCATAGTGTAACACAGAGAGAGAGACATCGATCCAAAAATATCCATATTGCATTCATGATATTCCAAAATGAGTAAATATAGCAATGCCTAACAGCACACAGTGTAACACAGACAGAGAGACATCGGTCTAAAAATATCCATATTGCATTCATGATATTCCAAAATGAGTAAATACAGCAATGATTTCAGAATGCCTAACAGCACACAGTGTAACACAAACAGAGAGCCATCGGTCTAAAAATATCCATATTGCATTCATGACATTCCAAAATGAGTAAATACAGCAATGATTTCAGAATGCCTAACAGCACACAGTGTAACACAGACAGAGAGACATCGGTCTAAAAATATCCATATTGCATTCATGATATTCCAAAATGAGTAAATACAGCAATGATTTCAGAATGCCTAACAGCACACAGTGTAACACAGACAGAGAGACATCGGTCTAAAAATATCCATATTGCATTCATGATATTCCAAAATGAGTAAATACAGCAATGATTTCAGAATGCCTAACAGCACACAGTGTAACACAAACAGAGAGCCATCGGTCTAAAAATATCCATATTGCATTCATGACATTCCAAAATGAGTAAATACAGCAATGATTTCAGAATGCCAAACAGCACCATTATGTAACACAGACAGAGAGACATCGGTCTAAAAATATCCATATTGCATTCATGACATTTCAAAATGAGTAAATACAGCAATGATTTCAGAATGCCAAACAGCACCATAGTGTAACACAGAGAGAGAGACATCGATCCAAAAATATCCATATTGCATTCATGATATTCCAAAATGAGTAAATATAGCAATGCCTAACAGCACACAGTGTAACACAGACAGAGAGACATCGGTCTAAAAATATCCATATTGCATTCATGATATTCCAAAATGAGTAAATACAGCAATGATTTCAGAATGCCTAACAGCACACAGTGTAACACAAACAGAGAGCCATCGGTCTAAAAATATCCATATTGCATTCATGACATTCCAAAATGAGTAAATACAGCAATGATTTCAGAATGCCTAACAGCACACAGTGTAACACAGACAGAGAGACATCGGTCTAAAAATATCCATATTGCATTCATGATATTCCAAAATGAGTAAATACAGCAATGATTTCAGAATGCCTAACAGCACACAGTGTAACACAGACAGAGAGACATCGGTCTAAAAATATCCATATTGCATTCATGATATTCCAAAATGAGTAAATACAGCAATGATTTCAGAATGCCTAACAGCACACAGTGTAACACAAACAGAGAGCCATCGGTCTAAAAATATCCATATTGCATTCATGACATTCCAAAATGAGTAAATACAGCAATGATTTCAGAATGCCAAACAGCACCATTATGTAACACAGACAGAGAGACATCGGTCTAAAAATATCCATATTGCATTCATGACATTTCAAAATGAGCAAATACAGCAATGATTTCAGAATGCCTAACAGCACACAGTGTAACACAAACAGAGAGCCATCGGTCTAAAAATATCCATATTGCATTCATGATATTCCAAAATGAGTAAATACAGCAATGATTTCAGAATGCCTAACAGCACACAGTGTAACACAGACAGAGAGACATCGATCTAAAAATATCCATATTGCATTCATGATATTCCAAAATGAGTAAATACAGCAATGATTTCAGAATGCCTAACAGCACCATAGTGTAACACAAACAGAGAGCCATCGGTCTAAAAATATCCATATTGCATTCATGACATTCCAAAATGAGTAAATACAGCAATGATTTCAGAATGCCAAACAGCACCATTATGTAACACAGACAGAGAGACATCGGTCTAAAAATATCCATATTGCATTCATGACATTTCAAAATGAGTAAATACAGCAATGATTTCAGAATGCCAAACAGCACCATAGTGTAACACAGAGAGAGAGACATCGATCCAAAAATATACATATTGCATTCATGACATTTCAAAATGAGCAAATAAGCAATGATTTCAGAATGCCAAACAGCACAAATAGTGTAACACAGACAGAGAGGCAGTCTAAAAATATCCATATTGCATTCATGATATTCCAAAATGAGTAAATACAGCAATGATTTCAGAATGCCTAACAGCACACAGTGTAACACAAACAGAGAGCCATCGGTCTAAAAATATCCATATTGCATTCATGACATTCCAAAATGAGTAAATACAGCAATGATTTCAGAATGTCAAACAGCACCATAGTGTAACACAGAGAGAGAGACATCGATCCAAAAATATACATATTGCATTCATGACATTTCAAAATGAGCAAATACAGCAATGATTTCAGAATGCCTAACAGCACACAGTGTAACACAAACAGAGAGCCATCGGTCTAAAAATATCCATATTGCATTCATGACATTCCAAAATGAGTAAATACAGCAATAAAAAAAAATATGCACAGTTAAACTGATGGCATTGAACTCACAGGCTATTCACACTAATTGTATATTATACTCTTATTTCAAAGAATATTTCCCCTCGAAAAATAAAGAAATCGACAATAAATTAAGGGGAATTAGCCCCCGTCCCCCCCCCCCCCTTTATACTTTATCAATGAACCCCCAAAACTAATCTGGGAATCGTCTTATCACAATAAACCTATATACAAAATTTGAAGCAAATCGGCTAATTCTGAATGAAAAACCCATTTATCTCAATTAAGGGGGGATTAGCTCCCGTCCCCCCTTTATACTTAACCAACGAACCCCCAAAATTAATCAGGGAAGCGCCTTATCACAATGAATCCAAAAACAAAATTTGAAGCAAAACGGTATTTCTATCAAGAGTTATCGCGTTACGTACATACGTACATACATACTTACGTACATACATGCAGAACTGGCGGCACATTAGCTCTCCGGCTTTGATAGCCTGTGAGAAAACCAAACTAGAAAACAAAAAAATTTCACGAACCCATAATTTTTTCTTACGAATATAGAAGAAAAATAGAAAAAAAATAATATATATATATATATATATATATACATGTATACTATAAGTAGTTTTGACTGACAATCCTAACATTTATTTTGACTCCAACAGAAACTAAAAAAAAAATAAAAATAATAAAAAGAGAGAGAGAGAGACAGAGAGAGAGAAAGAAAGCCAGATTAAAAAAAAAAAGAAATATATATATATATATCCTCTGATATTAAATCCTCTCAAATGATTACAAAACGCCAAATAGCACTTGACGTATATTTATCTTATATTTTGACTTTTTCAGTCGTTTTGAAAATATGAAAAAGAAACAGCATATCGCATGATCATAAACATTTATAATCTTGCATATGAAATTCGAAGTAGGAGCCACATGTTCATTGTGTTAAATAATGGAATATGACACACACACATATATATATCCATATTTTCTCTGACTTGGTCTCAGTGAGTTTTTTCCCCTTTCCCTCTAGAGCTTTTTATTTTTGTGCCAACTTAAGAAATAAAAAGTCATAGAATATTCAACATAAACATGATACTAGGTTACGACCATATGTTGTTTATGTTAAATGATTGAACATGACGTTCGTATAGAATTTCTCGGGACTTTTTTCTTTGTTCCCTTTTTTTTAACTCAATATTTCGAAAAAAATTTTCATCTTGTGACCCCGTTTAAAGAATAACAAGAACGAGAAATCATGCATGGGGCATAGATTATAAAACACTTTCTAACACTAACGGAATATTGTTAAGAAGTTTCACACTTTTCTTCAATGAAATCAGATAGATAAATGAACAATTTAAAACACAAATAACAGTAAAAATCCATTTTCGGCAACTACTGTCCGGTAATGTATGTAGGGGAGACCGGGGCTTGATGACTATGTTGACAATTTTTGTTGTTTATTAATTTATTTTGAAGTAATAGTAAAATTAATTTTACATGAACTGATAGAGTATACCTTTGTAGTATTAAATACATTACCATTTAATTTTTCAAATAAAAAAAAATAAAGGATAATTTTATTTTTTCATAACATTAACAAATCGTCATCTTGCCCCAGTACTGGGGCAAGATGACTTTGGCCTTGGGACAAGATGACAACACTGAAAAAGATTGAACATATTTTATCTTTTGAATATGTTACATGGTTTAACAAATGATAACTGTGTTTTTACATCTTACAAAGTATCAAACTAAGCATAATGCAGTGTAACGTAATGTTGAAGTGTTTAGTTGTGTAGCTAACAATAGTCACAAATAAAAATGCCATTTTCATAATTGGAACATTCCTCATGCCACCACTCTTGGCATTTACAGCACTGGATCTATTCTTCTGTTGGTGGGTCACAATGCCGGAAGTTGGCCTTAAACGCTTTTTGCATTTTTTGGGAGGAGGGGGACCAGCGGGGGAGGAGGGAGGTCTTGATCGAATGGTACTCTCCTCGTACCGATCGGACGCTTGGAAGTAGAGATACGGACCCCGATAGGGTTTTTCTTTCTGGAAGCTAGGGGGGCTTAGTGGATGGCAAAAATGTCTTCCTCTGGTCGCCGCCTTTCGAACGACACCTCCCCCGATCCCATGCACCCCTTAGATCCAGAGGAGATAGAAGCGCAAGGTCGCGCGAACAAACACACAGACAAACAAGCGTTTACAGGATTTAAATAGAATGGACAACATAGTTAGTTTAATAAATTCCGAAACACGGGGCCAGATGACGAGCTCGTCATCTTGCCCCGGACTGCTGGTTTAAAAATATTCGTTTTCATTGCCATGAAGGAAGGCGATTAATTGACATTTATTCATGGTAGTAAGTAGTATTTAAAATAAGTTACTCGTAAATATTAAAGAGAAACGATATATCTTACCTGCATCTGTAGCAGAGTTTATTTACACATGCATAAAAGTTATAACGTGGCAGCGGAAAACAATCAAATCCTCACAACTGACACAAAAATGGCGATTTCAGCGTCTCTATAGTATTGTTTAACGAACGGCCGATAGGAGAGCCAGTAGTGTCTAGGGATCCTACATTAGAGAGAGATTGGACATTGCGTCGCCGGCAGATTTGACAAATCCGCCATTTTAGTTACGTCGTATGTATATGTTAGAGGTAATTTAATCTAAATTTTTATATTTATATTTTCATTAATATCTTAAAACATTTCTTTTTTATAAACTCATTCTATTTTGATATTTAATCAAACCCCCCTCCTCTTTTTTCTTATTTTTCTTAAACATTATTAATTAAAACTCTTATTTTCAAAATCCAAACATCTGTATTTTTCTGTAAGTCAAGACCACCCAAGATCTTCTTTTTTCACTGGGAGATAGTTTTCCACGCAAACAACTTTTACTTGAAATTCTCACGTAATTTCAGGGATCGTAAATTCGAAACACACACAGGCAGATTGGATAACGTACAAAAGGCCTTTATAAGAAGTCGTGAGATTAGCTGAAGCCTTTTTGTCAGTTGTATTGTACGCAACTTTTATTACCCTCAGAAAAGATAGTCGTAAAACTATTTCGAAGGCTTGTTACGAAGATAACATCAACATATTGCTTTTCGATCGTTGTTTACGAAATAGCAGGTGCAAGTGTGCACGTGGTTTCTTTTTTTTTTCGTGGGACCAACAGACGGCTAATTTCCAGGAATTGAAGCTAGGATTTTTTCACCTAGTAACAACCCATCCAATAAACGTGTTATTATCTCTCCCCACTCATCCAATAAGCGCTGAGTTTTTTTTTCTACCCCCTGGTCCACGCGTTACCAAGGGAACGGGGAGTTAGCTGGTACAGGCAGTCATGTTTTGAAGCGCGGATAGTTTGGGTGTGTGAGGGTGAAGGGTTCCTTCCCCCACCCCGCCTGTTAGGCAGTGGCGAAATTTTCAAGAGAGAGACGCACTCTCTCCAGTGGTAGCGACAGTGAGAGGACGATTTAAAAAAAAAATACTAGAATGTTGCTCCGTCGAGTCTCATTCAGCATGATGTTTTCGTTCACCACGAGTTTTGTGAAATAATAGTTTGCATAGCTGATGAAAAATACTTCCCTGAAATGAAATACTGTTTTGTTGGACTTAACAATATGATTTAAATCGATGACTAAACTTATGCTGTTTTGTTTGTAAACATGCGCTTTCCTTATGATCGAAGAGATGATCGAGGTAGTGTACGAGAATATACAGTTGTAGTCGGAACATGAGGTTCTAGCGAAAAAGTATGAGGTGTGTTCGAAATATAACTGTCTATTATTATCATCATACGGCGTACAACAAATGACTCAAATTAAATGTGATCAGCGATTGCTTTACCGTGTGAAAAAGCTGAGAGCATGAAATATACAGATACTGACCTTTCCACTTGTTTGCAGTGCACATTCCATAAAACTACCTAAGATGCCATATGCAGTGATATAGGATTAACTCTATTTCGGTTAGAGTCATTGTAATACGGTGAACGACTATTCAACAAAAAATAATAAGGTTTGTGGATCAAAAGAAAAACTGAATCCAAAAGTCGATGAACTATGAATCATCATGTATGTACCATCAGTCTGTATCTAGTGTTCACTACACTGCAGGGATGTGAGTAGAGAAAGCCTTATTTTCATTATTATTATTTGTGTTAATAATATTGTTTGTTTGATCATATAATATCTATATATATTTTTAGTGAATGATATCCAAACTACCTAAGATGACATTTGTTAATAAATACCTGTTTTTCTCTTAATAAATCTTCTCTGTTTTCTTTCTATTTTACTATTTTCTTCAATACTTAAAAAAAAAAAAAGTTTTCTCTTCAGCATTTTACTTCTTATTTAATCTTATGAGAATCAATCTCCCAAGGATTTATATTAATCTTTTTACTTAATGTCTTTTAATTGATTTAAATATTAATTCTAAAATAAATAAATAAATAAATAAATTAAAGTAAATTTTTTGTATTCCTTAATCATGAAATTCTGAGTAATATTTCAAGCACTAAGCTTGGTGAAAATAAACTATTGTCTTACCAATTGTTAAAATTAATAATATTCAAACTTATTTTATTTAAGTAACTGAGACCTTTTACTATTCTTTAATTAATTACAGGACATACCTGTCTGAATTTTTATATAAAGTAATTTTAATACTTTGATTTAAAGTCTTGTGAGAAGTGTTTTATTATAATGAATTACCTTATTCAAAATTTAATTATTTATTTATGGTCTCTTAAACAATGAATAATCTATACGATCACAGCTACAGTGTTGTGAATTCTTGGAATTAATTTTACATTTTTAATATTTGTTAAATATTATTTTGTTTAACTTATATCATCAATTTTTATACCTCCCCTTTTTGTACTTTCTTTAAAAGAAAGATTTTATCCCCTTTATTCCAAAATTTTCACTTAGTCAAAATTATTATGTCTATGAAAATTCTTTGTTGTTACACATCATATTAATTCCTAAATTCACAATGCTGATTGTTGGGGAATTGGATGTAGTGCAAATTGAGAATCTTGTCAGTGCTTTTAAATGATTAATTCTTATACTATTTTGAATTCAAAACTTAGAATTCAAGTAATTTTAAATTCTTTAAATTTTTATTGTTTATGTTTAATTTAATCCATTTACGTTTTACTAAATTTATTTTAGTTTGAGAATAATTTTGTAAGTGTGCATATTGACAGGATTCATTTCAATTTTAAGTCATAGGTAATTTGCACTTATTCAAATTTTAGCAAAAGGTAATAGTACCTAATCAAATAAACAAAACCCCCAACATATACGCTGGTATTGCTTTCTAAAGAAAATTTGGATTTTAAAGATTCAACATTTTAAATATTGTATCAAGACTTAGTACACTATTAATAGATAATTTTCTTTTGTTGTTTATAGTTACTTTTTAATATTTAGTAATGTTTATTTATTTTGTAACATATTTTAAATTGTCAGAGTTCAATTGTTGAGTATGCGGTCAACTTTAAACAGTTTCATTAAATAATAACTATCGAAATGAGTAACACAAACAAAGCAATTTCGTTTCTGCGTTTTACATTTTAAAACTAATTTTGATTTAAATCTTTTTGTAGTGAGTGAGCAAAACGTGTAAATAATTTGGAGTTTCGAAGTTTGACACAGTTGGCGGTAATTGAAAAACGTTATTGGCGATAAATTTCTGTTTACATTTTGAAACATTTATTTTAAGAACGTAATACAGAATAAAATTGTATATAGTGCACTCTTTTTAAAATATGAAATTGTTTATAAATTATAAGGGATAATTGAATAAATTGTTAAACTGTTCATTTTTTAATAATTTCTTTTTTACATATCCGCGGAATTTGAGAGCACAAGACGTAAGCATTTAAATTTTCCGCATAAAAAAAATATCTATGCATAAAAGCGCTGACTCTGACAATTGCAAAAATATATAAATTCACAATATATAAACCTCTATATAAATAAACATTACTAAGCATATGTGTGTAAATTTTTTTATTCAGTTTCTCGGAATGTTTTTTTTTTTTTTGCATATTTAGATATACTTAGTATTATAAAGTGTATTATTCTAGAAAATTGAAGCTTTTTAATTTCATACAACCAATTAGTTTCTTTAAAACTATCTAAATTTATTAATGTAAATACATTAATAAAGAAGGTATATTAGGAATAAGTTTAAAAAATTTATACTTTTCTGAATATTTCAGTATTTTTTTTTAATTTCTTATTGCTATTAAATGATATATTTTTAACCTTATAAAATTAAAAGAGTTCCCTCTAAGAAATTTTATTTATTTACTTAAAAAAGTAATCTAACTAATCTATATCATGAGTCATGACCATTTAAACAGAGGAAAGTAAAAAATAAATACCCACGCTACAAAAAATTACATTATGTAGCATTTCTTGTGTTATGCATCAATTAAAATGTTGATTTTAAGTGAAAAAAAAACCCCCAAAAACTTGAATATTTATTTATAATAAATTCGAATATTTTAAGCATAATGTAAAGTCCCGAAATGTTAACCCTGCAATTCAGCCGAATAAAAGAAAAAGCATTTTCTGAGAATTCTTATTCATTAAAACGGAATTGTGCTTATGTTTATGTTCTGAATGACTCTGTGAAGGCATATGAAATGAATTTCTGGTGATTTTAATAGAATAAAAAGTGTTGGACGCGGATGAAAATGCATTGCGTTCTACGGCGTTCCACCTGCTTTGTAACTAATATGGCGGACTTTCCGTCAATGTCCAATCTCTCTCTAATGTAGGATCCCTAGTAGTGTCCGGTTGATGCTGCCACCTAGCGGAAAATGGAAAAATTAAGACATTCGTCATCTTGCCCCGGTCTTGCCTATGTGATCTATAGACCACATAAAGGTTTATATATATCACGTAATATACTAGAGATTAGTTAAGTTTAAAAATACACACCATAGCTGAAAATGCATTTCCAGCAATTACTGATCATAGTCCGTCCTGTCACCTAATTTTTTTTTAATGTCTGTGAAAATGAACGATTAATGCTATGTATTCTTAATTTAAAAAAAATATGTTGTTGTAAATCTCCGTGATCCATTTCAATTTCAATATGTTTGAAGTTTCATAAGATCATTAAAAAATGCACCGCATACGGATTTCTCTTATTTTCTTGTGCGTCCCTGTAAATTAACAGTAAATGCTACTTATTCTTTACTTCACAGAAAGCATGTTGTAGTTTACTTCAGTGGTAATTGACCTCTTTTTTGATAACCAGTATTTTCCTACGAAAATTTTCGTTTTAGATTTTTTTTGCAAATGTCGTAGAAACCCGTTTCATGATCACCTTTTTCTTGCAATTGTTGTTGTAATACACCACGACAATAATTTAAACAAGAACAAAGATTCACGTGTCTAGCATAGATTATGAGACACTTTCCAACACATCCAGAAAACGATAATAAAACTTCACCGTTCAATAAGGTGAAAGAAGATATGAAAGTAATCAACTTAGTAAACATATAACATATTGAAAAATTTAGTTTTCGAAAATTCCCTTCTATTGTAAAAAATGTAGTCGAATTATTTTGTGTAGCCCTCTATATGATCTATAGCTTTGGATATATACTACATAACATGATAAACTTTAGTTCAGTTAGAAAATTCACATTTAGCAATTTTCGCCATCTGACTGAAATGCACTCGAAATCTTTTGTACAGCCTGTATATTATCTAAAGACTTTTGTACATACCACATATTGAGCTAAAATTTAATTCAAGTAAAAACCGCAATTTAGAACTCACTTCCCGCAATTACCAACCGTAATATATCTTATTCTTTTATATGAATATATTCTTATACATGAATTAATTTCTATTCCACAAGCTTCTATTAGTCTATACTAAATATAGTTCAGCAGGAAAATGTGTAACACAGTTAAAAACTACCCTTAAGCAATTCACTGAATACATAGTCTGTAATACTTACGAATTCCCTTGTGTATCTTTGTATATGATCAACCGAATTTATACACACCACGTACTATGCAATAATTTAGTTAAACTAAAAACGCAAACTATAAAGATGAAAACACGCTTAGCACACATAGACTGTATAGCACGTATTCTTGCACGTATACTGTAACCGGTATCTTTTGTGTGTCCCTGTAAATGAGTGATAAACGGAATGCACCCCATACTTTTAAGTGAGCAATTTATAGTGCAACTCAGTAAGGTATATAAATTTAATTAAGTTTAATAGTGAAACATCATTAAATTACACTGCAAACGATTTTCCCCCGTAGAACAATGTGTAAAAGAATTCTTTTGTTTGACCCTGTAAATAAATAATAATAAATAATTTCCTTGTTTAGCCCTGTGTATGATCAATCAAGTTTATGCACACCACATATTATGCAAAATAATAGCGTTCCATATTCTACCAACAGTATTTTTTAGTGCGTTTCATAATTGTATATAGATTTCATCATGTTTCAAATGGCGTAGCATCATCAAAATGCACTTGAAACGATTTTTCCCCATTGACTGTAATGTAACGGAATACTTTTGATTGTCCTTGTAAAAAAACTATAAGTGCTACACACTTCATTTTGAATAGGGATCATGTTATAGTAAAGGACAAAAACATTCAAAAAGTTCAGGGCAACCCGAGTATATTTAAGTGAGTTAGACCACGGACAGACGGACAGACGGCAAATGGGAGGCAGGAGACAACTATACTATATGTAATTTCAATTGGCTTCCCAAGGTCAGTTTCCAGTCCTTGCCTTAGGTCAGTAACTACGGTAACACTGTATTTGGCTGACTGACAGCTTTACTTTTTCCCATGACAACAAAGGCATGAAGTGGGGAGGATGGATGTCCTTGAGAAGCCAATTGTAATTACATAGAGTATAGGTTGGTTTTTCAACTAGGTTGGAAAATGTTAAAAAAGGAGTGGTGTCCAAAACAAAAGAGTCACTTCTAGGCATGGTACAGCTCTGCCACAATTTTCCTAAAAATTTTGTCGCCTTATTTTATTTCAGAAAAATATCACAAATTCTGTGATTCACCAATGGTAGATTTTTAAGCTGAAGGCGAAGATTTCTATATTGAAATTATGGTGCTATATTCCTTGGAAAGATCTGAGGAGTGTATGCACTTTGAGTAATACAAATAAAATGAAAAAAAAAAAAAAAAGGCTAACTGAATAGTTAGAAAACTGCTATAAAAAAGGTTTCGCTATAAATTCTAGATAACGGAAACTAGATGCAGAAATGTTACTAAATAATTATTAATGTAAATAAAAAAATATGAGTAATAAGACATTTTCCCGAAAAATTCTTTTTATTACATGTTTTTTTTTAAATTCTGTTCCGGCGTCTGAATTTAAATCACATTTTGGGTGATAAAAAATCACAAAGTTCTTAAATTACCATATTGGATCTTTCCATATTAATTTAAGACGAGAAATTGTACTTTAATGTTAGCCGGGGGCAAATTTCGTCAGCAGCATTTTTTTTCTAGCCAATAACAGCTTTTATTTTTCGCATTTGCAAATTAGAAACAATACTTTGATGATGAAATAAAATGTTTTAACTTATGGTATTATTTCTTCTTATTATTTTTTTCTTTTTAGTATTTTAAATGAATTAAGTGAAAGACATATTTATATTTTAAATTAAATGAATGCATGTTGAAAATAGTATGAAAACAATATTTGGCGATTTACCCGGCTAACATAAAATACCGGAAAAAAGTACATTAAATGCATTTAAAAAAACGCTTTCAAGTTTTTGTGTTTGATGAAAGTAGAAATTCTCTTACGAAATTTACATTATTATTGTATGTACAATTTTACCGGAATGGCAACACTAAAAATTTCTGTTATCCATTGTTTTTCCCCTCCTTGAAAAGTTATATTCCATACTAATTATTTAAACAAATTATCACACTTTTATTACATAATAATACAAAAATAATAGGAAATAATTTATTACACTAAAAATATTTGAATGTTTTTTGAAATAAAGAAATACAGTCATTGAAAACCACATAAGTTCAACGAACTCGTAGCTTAAGCCTAACGTTAGATGCTGGAGCCATTTTCTTCTGCTCTGTTATTTCTACTCTTTAGAGGGACTTTTCGTTCTTTTTTGCTTGTTTTCGGAAGATGGATGGCGCGGAGGAGTATCCTATCCATTTTCGTAAATCCGCGGCGAAAAGTCACTTTTACGACATTTTCTGATTGTGCTTCTAAAAGAAAGAAAAAAAAAAAAGGTTTCCTGGAAAATGTCTTTTGTAGAAGAAAAGTCGGAATTAGGCTAATGAAATCTTCCCTGCCATCTTGTTTTCCGTAACATATGATGTTTTATTGGACGTTGATGTTGAGTTTATACTTCGAGTAAGTCATAAAGAAAGAAAATAAATGAATACAAATCTTTTAGGTCAAATAGTCACCTACTTTTAAGATCAAAAAGCCTTTTCTTTATATCTCATTTATATGTAAAGTTACACAGCACATAAAAGACAATTTTCAGAAACATTTTCAAGCAGGAAAACATTTTTTTTTTTTTTTTTAATAGATATCGAGCGTCAAAGTAAATTATTTATTTCTATTTGAGTTACGTTATATTGGATTATTTGCATACAGTAGAGGCGTGAAACGCCAGATGAGAAAAATAATAAAAATCCTTTAACTCGACCATTTTAAAAGTTATTTAACACTAAATATACCAACAACCGAATTAAAATATTTCAATTCAAAGCAGAAATTTCTCAGTAAAATAAATAAATTATAAATTACACAGCAATAAGTTTAATAAGAAAATTAAATAGTTTTAAGTATAAGTTCAGTGTGAAATATTTTCATGAAACTTGACTAAAATTCCCGGTATGTTTAGTGTTAAATGTGTTTTTAATGACAAATGAGGAGCAGTGTTGTCAATTTTTGAGATTTTTTAATACCGCCATTTTTAAATAGTAATGCAACCAGAGCAGATGGAACATTACAATATTATATAGGAATGACCACTAGAAAGTTTAAAACAAGATTAAAAGAGCATATGGCAGATATAAAATATGACAGAAGTATTACAGCACTGGTAAGACTACATAGAAACGAGACTTTAAAAATTGATTTAAAAAATAGTAAAATAATTTATTCATCAAGTCTTTATTTCCCATCTATTACCCGTGAATCAATAGAATTCTATGTCTTGTAACATGAAAATTGCAATGAATCCGCTTCATTTGACTTACCTAAAATTTGGCACGAGGTACTTTTCAGTTTTAAAAAAAGCAATAAGGAAATATTATTTTTCACGTTTACAGTTGACTATTTCAAGCACCCTTTTTTTTAAAATATATGATTTGATTTGATTGCCTAAGAGGGACTGCTCAGACAAGGAAACCAAGTCTGTAGAGCATAGTATCCCTCCCGGTCCCTTTATTAAGGTCTTAAAAAAAAAAAAAAAAAAAAAAAAGGTTACAGTGTTCAGCCCCAGCTGATGCCGCCGGAAAACGCGACAATGAGCGGCAAAACATAAACATAAGAAAGAAATATAATACAGGCGACCCTGCCAGGAGTGCTCCAATACGAGCAAGTGACAGGGACTGAATAAGGCTTTTACAGGAGTGATCCATCACTGCCGGAAAACAGATTTTCCCACGCGACACTGGGCAGTGAGGGGCATCAGTAGGTGGTGGAAACTACAGGGGGCGAAGAATTGATGAATTGAGATCCAACAGACGGGCTCCCTAAGTTAAATTTGAGAGGTAAGTTAAGTGGTCAAAAATGCTTTTTAGTTTCCTCTTTAGAAGTGGGCGAGTTAGGATATTAGCGAGCCAATTTTTTGGAGGGTTTTGAGTGCACCTGAGATGCCATTGGCTTGTCAGTGTGCAGTGAAAATATGGGTGTGACGCTGTACCCTGTTCACCGCACTCGCATTGGTCTGAAGATGCACATTTGAATCTGTGTAGGTACTGACGGAAGGGTCCATGACCAGTAAGAAAAGCTGTAGTGTGAGGGGTGAGGTAATATAGTGTGTAGGAGACTTTGGGGATTAGCGTATGAGTATGTCGGCCTTTGGTTGAGGTGGTCCAATGTACTTGCCAGTCTTTTGAAATATTTTTTTTAATGTACGTTTGATGTAGCTATGTGGGAGTGGAAGGTGGTGATCAATGTTGGGTTTTTTTGTGGCTTCTTTTGCTAAAGTGTCAGCCAACTCGTTGCCAAATATGCCCTTGTGTGCGGACACATGACCAATTCGTGCGCGGCTTATGATAGTTAATAGCCTTTTCTTTATATCAAGAACTAGTGGGTGTTTGGTCCTGTGGGAATTAACTGCTTGCAGACTAGACAGACTGTCGCTATATATCCAGTACAGAGTTGTGTCTGTTTGTGCGTGGATCCATTCGAGTGCTTGGAGGATGGCATATAGTTCGGCTTGATATACCGTGTTGTTGTCGTCCAATCTGCAGGCCCACTGGTGGATGATCAACGCACCTTCCGTGACACAGTAAGCTGATGCCACGCCGGTTGCTGTTCGAGATCCATCAGTAAAAATTGTTGGCAATGTGGATGGTGTGTACGTGTTACGATCTGTATTTACTTGGAGGTGTGATGTTTCTTCTGCTGGATGTAATTGCCAACCATGGACTATTCGTTCGATGCTTTTGGATGGAAAATGCTGTTCTACTGTTTGACTGTGTGAAAGGTGTAGGATTCTGCTCTTTTTGTATTCATATTCTAATGTTAAGGTGATGGGTGGTATACCTGTAATTACATTTAGTGCATTGGTTGAGATGGTTTTATAACCACACGACAGTTGTAGTAGGAATGGTCTTTGAATTGATGTTAATTTTTGTTTATTTGTTTTTGTTAGTTTACCTCCCCAAATTCCAGCCCCATACAGAATAATCTTTTCTATAATTGTATTGTACCATATTTTTAGCATGTTATTATTGATCCCCCAAGATTTCCCCCTAAGTCTTGATGCATTGTGGTGGTGTTTGACTAATTTGAGTTTAAGTTGGTTGAGGTGTGCTGTCCAGGATTGATATTTATCTATAGTGACGCCTAAGATTTTCATATGTGCTACGTGGTGCAAGCTAGTTCCGTTAATCCGCATTGTTGGTTCACGCTCCAGCTTGCGTGGCTTGGCGAATGTAAAGACCTCTGATTTTCCAGGTGATAGGTGTAAGTGGTGTGTTTTTAGTAGTTGGCAGAATGCTGCGAGTGCTCGAGCCGCCGTAGTTTCCAGGTCCACACGCATGCGACCCGAGAGAACCAGGCTGAAGTCATCAGCAAAAGCAAATGCGATTATGCCCTGACGTTCCAGCTCTAAAAGAAAAACGTTTGCGATTAGTAGCCAGAGTAGAGGTCCAAGACAAGAGCCTTGGGGACATCCCTTCTCCAGCTTATGCGGAATGTAGCCTGCACCCCAATTAATGAGGACACTTCTTTCAGATAGATAAGACTTGACGACCCCAGCCAGGTTCCTTGGGCAGCCCAGCGCCCGTAATTGTATAAGTATGTCCCTCCATTCTATGTTGTCGAAGGCTCCCTGTATGTCCAGCGAGACCAGGGAAGTGTAGTCACCATTAGCTATGCTGTCGGTGCAGGAAGTCAAGATATCTAGCAATGCTTTTTCACATGATCTGCCCGCTCTGAACCCGAACTGTTTAGGATGGAGTAAACCTTTTATTTCTAGAAAGTGAGTCAGCCGAAAGACTATAAGTTTTTCTAATAGTTTGCCGAGGGTAGGAAGAAGGCAGATCGGTCGGTATGACTTGGGTTCAGAGGGGGATTTCCCTTGCTTCAGGAAGTACACCACTTCCCCTTGTCTCAAAACCTCTGGAAAAATATTGTGCTGGAGACAGAGGTTCGCCCAGCGTGTAAGAATATTTGGAATTATGTGGAATGTGGCCTTGAGTAATCTAAAATCTATTGAATCTGGTCCTGGAGCCTTCTTGTCATTAAATGTATGCAAGGCTGTTCTTAATTCTGCTTCGGTGAAAAGCTTGTCAGGTGGTGAATCAAATGTTATATCCTCATTGTTGTTATCAGGGTATGCTGTGGGTCTAAATATTTGAGATGTTAAATGTTGTAGGTTGTGTTGTCTTGATGCGACACTTGGGGGCTGCTCGATCAAGATTTCATCCGGAGTGAAGAGTTTTCCCGTGTATATCTTCTGTGCGGTCCCAAACGGGTTTGTGGTGTTGTTACAGAACTGTCTCCATGCTTTAGTTTTAGCATTTAATACGGAGCGCTTGTATAGTGCGGAGAGCTTTGAGTATTTTGCACTGAGGGATTTGTATGTTTCAGACTCGTGTTCATTGTCTCTGAGTCTCTTGAGTTTTTTTCTCAATGCTGTTAAGTGGTTTCGTTTTGTTTTTAGTTCTGTGTTCCAATATGAGAATGTGGGTGTTCTCCTAACCGTTTTATATCTATAGGCTGTCTTCGCTGCTTGCTGAATTATTTCTATCAAGGTGGCTGTAAATGTGTTGATTTGGTTGGCTTCTGTTATGCTGTTTAACTGTTCTCCGAGGAGCTGTTTGTTGTTTTTAATATGTTGTGTGAATTTTCGGATGTTTCCCCTGGTTGTGTTGAACCTTCTTCGGATTGTGTAGAGTGGCGAGATCTCGAAGGAGAAGTGGATATACTTGTGGTCTGATTCTCGTGATTTATGTTTTCAAGTTTATTTTCAAAATTTGCGTGAATATATTTTTTTATCGTTATATATCTTGAAAATAATAAAACGCTGAAACATATGTTGATCATTAAAAGGTTTTTTATAAGCCTTTTGTGTTCCTCTTGACCATCTTCACTTTCTATCACTTAAGTATTTTACCTATATTTTAATTATAATTAGTGATCTTATTATGGGATTTAAGCCTCTCTTAATTTATTCATGGAATAATTGCTGTAAATTAAGGTGAATACAATTATTCGGAAATAACGATATCGTATGTTTATGATTTATACAAATTCATACATTAAAAAAAAAAATGCATTTTTTGAGTTGTGCCACTTTTTGAATATTTTATTTATTTTATAATACATTATTGAATTTATAAATTATTAAAAAAGACAAATGTTTCTTAATCTACGAAAATATAATAAAACCACGAACAAAAATATACAATAACCCTTTCCGAGTTATCCACGATTCCGAAAAGCATTCTTTATTTTCAGAAACCCCCTTTTCACGTTATATTCCGGGTAACCGAAAAACTGATTAACACACTGTAAAAACTGCTCAGAAACGTTTCCGAAAATCAATCGCAGCAAAGGAAATTGTTTTACAAATGCTTCTTTAAATCTCGAAAATATATGGATTTCTGAGATTGAGAAAGATAAAAAAAGGATTTTGAAATAGTTAGTAACTTGGAAGAGGAACTTGTACATTGTTAGTGACTTGTACATTTCCGTTCGTTGTTATATTACATTTTTGCAGATTAAAAAAAAATATTTGTCTTTTTTTTTTTTTTTACAGTGTATTTTGAGTCAATCATAAAGGAAGAGAAAAAAAATATAAGTACAAATATTTTCGGCTTAGAAATACAATGGCATGTCAAGATAAAAAGCTTCATAAATAGTGAATTATGAGATAATAATGACAGTATTATATTCGATATAGTGTATATATAATTAACAGATTCTTTAAAAGAGAATAAGTTCTTTAAATTCTATAATATGTAGGATGCTATATTTAGTAGAACTGATTTAATTTAAGTCGAATATCTATAACTCAAAATTTCGGTATCTCAAAATGTTTTTAATACTATTCGGAGAAAAAAAAATCGATAATTCCACTTTTCAATACCTGGAAAATATCCTTCCTTCTCTTTCTTTGAATTCTTTGCAAAATAGAAGTTTTAATAGTATATACAGTGGTGGCCAAAATTGTAGACAACTTTTGGGAAAAATAATTTTTTGAAGTTTGACGGATCATAGCACCAAATATTTTCTAGTATTACCATAAATGCCACAGGAAAGATAATTTAATCAAGGATATTATACAATACAGTTTGTTGAATTATCATTATTTTATCAAACGTTATAGACCAATAATCAGAAAAGGGCATTAAAAGCTCTTTAGGTTTATGTGAAAAGTGCTTTTCCTTTTCTTGAATGGGAAAAAAAAAAAAAAAAAAAAAAAAAAAAAAAACAATATTTTGTTACTTATAGGAGAACTTTTATCACTATTTTTTATGATTGCCATTAAGTTGCTGAAGTTTTTTATCACCTTTCAATTTTTGAGCTAGTAAAACATAAATAAATTAAGAAAACATCATAATGAGTTGGTTAGTTACCCGGAAGTCAATGTATAACAATATTGTTAAATGTTAGAAAGCTATCGTTATGAAGAAATTGGAAGTTAAATTGAAAGTAAATTAACAAAGGGATGTCTAAGTCAAGCAAAACAAGACAGGTTAAGGCAAGAAAAGGAGCGCAATTGGTGGTAGTAGAGAAAGGTTCCAGTGTTTAGATGACGGAAAAAAAATTCCATTTTTTTCTCCAAACATTCCTGAGAGTGTGCAAAATGAAATGGCGCACTGAAATGTGGAGTTGAATGAAAGTACAGTTCTGCAGAGATGGCAGTATTTTGGTCTAAATGTTAGAATTTCATGAAAAAAAGAAACCAAATAAAGGTTTAAAATATTAAACTGAGCTAAAAGACATGTTTGTAACAGAGAAATAGTAGGGCCATGTTATTTGGAGTGTTAAAAAGTTTTTTTTTTTCATGAAATTCTAGCATTTAGATCAAAATACTGCACTCTCTATAGAACTGTACTTTGGTTCAACTCCACATTTCAGTGCACCATTTCATTTTGCACACTCTCAGGTATTTTTTTTCTGTCATCTAAACACATGACCCTCACTCTGCTACCATCAATTGCACTCCTGTACCTTTTCCTGCCTTAACCAGTCTTGTTTTGCCTGACTTAGACATCCCTTTGTTAATTTACTTCCAATTTTACTTCAAATTCCTTCACAAACATAGCTTTCTACACTTAACAATATTGTTATACATTGATTTCTGGGTATCTAATCAACTCTTTATGATGCTTTCTTAATTCTATTATGCTTTACTAGCTCAAAAATTGAAAGGTGGCAAAGAATTTTAGCAACTTGATAGCAATCACATAAAATAGTGATAAAAGTCCTCCTATAGTGCGTCTCAAAAGTATATGGACAGGCGATTTTTTGAAATAACAGTTCAAAAAATGAAGCAATAATCACGAAAAAACCCAATATGCATATAGTATCATAACATAAATTTATTACAACAAAGAAATAAAGTATCAGTTTTACAGATTTTCTGTAAAAAGATAAAAATAAAAATAGGCTGTCCCAAAAATATATTAACTTTTCGAATATTTTGCATTTAAATTAAAATTTTGTATCCATTTTCTTTAATTATCTTGAAAACCCTATCAAGCATGCTTCCAACTAGTGTTTGGAGTGTGTGCGGCTGTAAAGAGAACCAACTCTGTTCTACTTGTTGCTGTAATTCCTGAGTAGTAGAAAAATGCCGACCATGGGCATACACATCTCGTGCAAGTACTCCCCAAAGGTTTTCAACTGGATTCAAGTCTGGGCTGATGGCTGGACAGTCTATAACAGTCACTTGATTCTGTTTAAATCAAGCTGTTGTTGAGTGGGAGGTGTGAATCGACGCATTGTCCTGTTGGAATTTCCAGTTTTCGCTCACTAAGATGTTTCCTACTGGAAGTAGATTGCTTTTAAGGACATTTCGATAATCCTCAGAGAACTGTCGACCAATAAGAAAAGCAATATCCGTTGTTCCGTTGAAACAGAATGCGCCCCACACCATTAGTGAACCCCCTCCTTTTTGTCGACTAAAGAACTCACGAGGTTCTTTTCGTGAGTCATGCCAATAGTATGCCCAGCCATCAGGGCCATCCAAATTGTATTTTTTTCGTCACTGAAGAAAACCCTTAACCATTCATCCGTCCAATGCATGTGTTTTTTAGCCCAAAGAACTCGAGCCTTTCTATGGTGCACTTTCAGCATAGATGTCCGACACATTCTGCGATATTTATGATTTTTGCTTACCTGTATGCGACGGCGAACAGCAGATCTGGAATAGGAAACGCCAAAGTCCTCGCAATTTCACGAACAGACTTCTTTTGGGTTGAAACTGCTCGCCAAATTTCTCTATCTTGTCTTAAAGATGTTTATCTTGATCGACCTGAATGCCTTTTTGCAATCGTATTGGCATTTTTTGATAAAACTGCATAAATTCGAGATCTGCTACGCTTCATTTGTTTTGTAATATCAGAAACTTTAAAATTTCGAGCCTTTAAACGCCAAATTTTAGCAATATCAGCAGCAGAGAATTAAACGTTGCGAGGCATTTTTCAACTATTCGACAATTGAAGAAAGAGCAGTGATTTTATATTTCGAAGTGATTACGTCACAAGTACAGAACGCAGAAAATGCAAATTTTTCTTGATACGGTGGTAATAAAAGCAATTCGTTTCATTGTCCATATATTTTTGAGACAGCTTATTTTGAATTTGATTTTTTTACAAACAATCTGTGATATAAACATAACATTTCTGTATAGTAATAAATTTTTGTTATGATTCCATATGCTAATTATTTTTTTCGTGATTATTGCATTATTTTCTTAGCTGTTATTTCGAAAAATCGCCAGTTCATATAATTTTGAGACGCACCTTATAAGAACCAAAATGTGGCATATTTCTTTTTAATCTTACCCTAGATTTCATTGGCACATTATCAAATAAAATTGAATCTGTCTGTTACTCCAAACATTCATATGCATTGGCTATATTCAAGAAAAAGAAAAATACTTCCCATCAACCTAACCAGGTTTTACTGCCCTTTTCTGATTATTGGGCTATAACTTTTGATAATTATAATTGAACAAACTGTATTGCATAATATTCCTGATTAAATGATCTTTCCAGTGGTACATAGCTTTTATGGTATTACTAAGAAATATTTTGTGATATGAGCTATCAAACTTCAAAAAAGCATTTTTCCGAAAAGGTGTCACAATTTTAGCCTCAACTGTATATATCCATTAATGTAGTTATTTTTTTTTTGCATAAATTTTTAACGGATTGGCAGATTTTGTTTCCTCTTTTTTTTACCTTGCTTTTAAAGGCCAATTTATCGCTCTTAAAGAACTAGTCCTCTTCCCAAATAGTTAAATAAATAAACGAGAAAATATACATATAAAAAAAGAAACACATTCCAACACATTCGGAACACTGCACCCCGTTAAATAGAGTGAAATATGATATATATATATATATATATATATATATAAACTTATTGCAAAAATTAACCATTGAAACAGAAGCAACTGACCAAATGCAATGAAATTATTACCCCAAATAGCTATGTCAAATTACACATTATAAAACATAGTCCTAACAAATGAAGTATTTATTCAAAAAGTGAAACATAAGTAAAAAACACAAATGCAAGCTTATAATGTAATTTACTTTTTCAAGGGCTGGGAAACCACATTATAAGCAAAGAATGATTGTTTTCTGTAACTGTCACAAGCTTAAAGCCAAAATTTTGTGACAATTCCAAGCCCTAACAATCATTGGAAAGAAATTGGAAAAAAAAAAAAAAAGGATACCATTGAAAATAGAACACTACAAATCAAACGGAAGAAAATAAATCCATTTATAAACAAATAAATACAAAGGAAGACAAAGAAAATCTATACATTACAACATAAATTTGTCCAGAATCCGAAGCCAAAAATGTTTTGTGCTAAGCACATGGTAAAGTGAATAAGTGAATTCAAACGTACAAGTTAAAATTACAGTTAATTTTCTAAAAGTAGCAGGTTATTAATTTAACCATTGTGATTTTAACTATTTCTAATTTAAAATATAAAAATACAAATAAATAATATAAAAACTATAAATTCATTTACTAAAAATATTTTTTAACTTAAATAATTTTAATATATATATTATATTATTGGAATATTTAAAAATTTCACTTGTATTCCAAGTTTTCAGTTAAAAGAGAAAAAAAAAATTGTGAAAATTTATATGGTGCTGCCATCTGGTTTTATAATAAACAATAACTAAAAAATAATACTAAAGAATAATAGTAATAGTTTTTTTAAAATCATTATATGGTGCTGCCATCTAGTTAAAGATTAAAACAATATCTAAATAACTATTAATTATTTTGATTAAGTAAATTTTCAGTATAAAATTATTTTATCTATTTATTTTTACATATGTCAACATTTAAATAATTTCAAAACATAAATAAACCCATAAAATCTAAAATATTATTGTAGAAGTCAAATTAAATTTTCATTTTATAAATAATTATATGCAAGCTTAAAAGATTTACCAATATGACTACATGCACTTATTGGAACTAACATCTTGCAAAATTTTATTAACCCTGAAAAATAAAATTAGATTTTCATTTTATAAATAACAATGCAAGTTTAAAAGAAATACCAAAATGGCTACACACACTTAATGGAACTAACATCTTGCTAAATATTATTTATTCTGAAAAATAAAATTAGATTTCACACACTGATAGCTAAAAATAACCAAACATTTCCAATATGTTAACCTCACGTATTGAATCTAATATCTTGCAAAAAATAAAAAATAAAAAAGCATTTAACTAATTGTTAAATGTTCTCTACCTGGCAAGGGAAAAAAAAAAAACATTAAATCTCCAATATGGCAACGCACTTATTGGAACAATATTATATTTAAAGTTCTCTCCCTAGAAAAGAAAAAAAAATTAGAATTTACTATTTAAATTTTTTAATTAATAAAAGATATTTAACCAAAATATTCCCACTCAGCTCTCACATAAAGGAATTCATTCTTTAGCCAAATATATCAGTAATCAAAATGTAAGTGTTTTAACAGATAGAATGTGCAAACATATAAACCCCAATGAAAGCAAAATTTATATTCGTAAAATTGACTTAACTAAATAAAAGGGATAGCCATATTCTACTGCATGTTGAAGAATAAGTTTTAAATTTTGAGTTTTAAAATTATTAGAACAAATATTGTTTATTCTATGTGCAAAATTTAGTAAAATATTTACAAATACTGATTTATGTATACAAGACTTATAATTAGTAAATAAGTTAACTTTAAATGTAAAATCATTTCTTTTGTCATAAATGTCAAACAAAATTTTATTATCTTTAAGAATTATCTTAAGATCAAGAAAATTAATTTCATTATTTACCATAAGGTTGAAACTATAATTTAAATTTTTATGATATTTTATTGGTAGTAAATAATTTGAATTATTATTAAAATAGAAGACAATTATATCATCTATATAACGGTACATTTTACAATTAGCAATATGTGAATTACGTTCATAATAATATAAATATAATTCTGCAAGAATTGAAGAAACAATACCACCCTGTGGTAATCCACAGCATTGAATATATATATTCTCATTAAAAACAATATAATTATGATGTAGAATAAATCTAGTTAAAGTTTTAAAGTAATTTAAAGAAATGTTATTTTTTAATTTTATGGAATCCTTGTATTCTTTGTATAATAAATTGACAATCCTGAACATATCCTTGATATCAATATTATTAAATAAGTCATTAAAGTCAAACGTCTTCATGTAAGTTATGTTATTTAAATTTTTTATATTATTGACAAGTTGAAAACTATTTTTTATGCTAAACAAATTATCTTTTAGTTTTGTAAGTTCAAACAATTTAGTGAGAATAGTTAATAGAAATTTACTTGCATTATTATTATACGTATTACAGCCTATAGTTACAGTTCTAAATTTTATAGGAGTTTTATGAAATTTAGGTATAACAACAATGTATGGATAATTAAAGTTGTAATTTTTAATTTTTAGCAATTTATAATATTGAAATATATGTCGATTATTAATAATTGTATTAAGATTAGTTTTTTTAAAATTTAAACTTGTATTTATTGCATTAGATATTAGCTGTGAATAATATTTTTTGCAGATGAAAGCATAGTTGTTTGGTGATTTATCAACATAAGTAATAATAAATTTTTTTGTAAATTCTTTATTTCACTATTTAGTTGTTTAACATTAAAATTAAAATTTTCCATATTTCTGAAAAGTTCAACATTTAAATTACTTAATACATTTAATTTCCATTCTTTAAAAAATTCAATGGGTTTATTATAATCTATTGAAATTTTATATATAAAAAGGTCAAGATCCAGATTAAATTGTTTTAATATAGAAAAAATATTATAACATGATGGAGTTCGAAATTTAGTCCCATTAGTCATAAAACTGCGCAGATAATCATTCTCGACAATATTAATATCCCCTGTAATAATGTGACCATGTACCTTATCTACATAATTACTAAAACTAGGATTATTACATAAGCACGGAGGTTTATCATTTGATGTAAGAAATTTTGCAAAATTATTGTAATTGAAAATTCTACGTCCAAGTGTAACATTGTATTTGTATGATTTATGTATTGTAAAATTTTTTATGGGGAATTTGTTATTGTTATTAATTACATTGTGTATATTAATTTTATTAAGTACTATATTGGAAAAAGTGATTATAAGTTGAGTATTGTTAGTTTTTTTATAAGTATTTTTGAAATTTTTACATTAAGTTGATTAATTCTATATAATAGAAGATCAAAATATACATCACTAAAATGTGGTGATAAATTTAATGTTAAAAATACTTTATAATAATTATTAAGATTTTTCTTTTTGATCGAAAAAATATGTTTCCTTATATCAAACCAATTGAAAGTATTAGTGAATTCATTTTCCATATTAGATAATTGCTGTATAATATCATTACTAGAAATATACTGTGTATTAGTACCATATTTACCCCTTTTTGTACGTGTAGTTTTTGTATTTACTTTATGATTTAAATTAGCATAAGTGCTAGTATAATGTTCATGTTTATTAGTATTTGTATAAACAATGTTTGTGCGATTAAATAACTTAGAATTTAGACCATAAGGATATAAAGAATATATATATATATATATATATATATATATATATATACACAGAAACAATTTGGAAAACCCATAACACATATAATAATAAAAAGAAAAGTGCTCAGTTAAACTGATGGCATTTAGTTCACAGGATATTCACACTAATTATATATTATACTCTTATTTCAAAGAATAATTCCCCTTTATACTTAACCAATGAACTCCCAAAACTAATCAGGGAAGCGCCTTATCAAAATGAACCTATATACAAAATTTGAAGCAAATCGGATAATTCTGCAGGAAAAACATATTTATCTAAATTAATAGGGGTATTAACCCCCCGCCCCCCCTTTGTACTTAACCAATGAACCGCCAAAACTAATCAGGGAAGTGCCTTATCAGAATGAACCTATATACAAAATTTGAAGCAAATCGAATATTTCTATCAAGAGTTATCGCGTTACGTACATACATACGTACGTATACACAGAACCTGCGTAACGTAACATAATGTAACAGATTTCTTTTGATTATCCTTGTAAACGAACTATAAATACTACACATTTCATTTTAGACACCGAACATGCCATAGTAAACTTCATTAACATACAGCGTGTATCAAAGAACCGTGACACATTTTATAAATTTATTAAACAAAAAAATAAGGTATTTCTCAAAATTATATGGACAGGCAATTTTTCGAAATAGCAGCTAAAAAAATAAAGCAATAATCACGAAAAAAATAATTAGCATATGGAATCATAACCCAAGTTTATTACGATACAGAAATGTTATGTGTATATCACAGATTGTTTGTAAAACAATAAAATTCAAAATAAGCTGTCTCAAAAATATATGGACAATGAAACGAATTGCTTTTATTAACACCGTATCAGAAAAATTGCATTTTCTGCGTTCTGTACTTGTGACGTAGCCACTTCGAAATATAAAATCACTGCTCTTTCTTCGATAGTCGAACAGTTGGAAAATGCCTCGCAACGTTGAATTCTCTGCTGCTGATATTGCTAAAATTTGGCGTTTAAAGGCTCAAAATGCTAAAGTTTCTGATATTGCAAAACAAATTAAGCGTAGCAGATCTAGAATTTATACAATTTTATCAAAAAATGACAATAGGATTGCAAATAAGCGTTCAGGTCGACCAAGAAAAACATCTCTAAGACAAGATAGAGAAATTTTGCGGGCAGTTTCAACCCAAAATTAAGTCGGTTCGTGAAATTGCGAGGATTTTGGTGTTTCCTATTTTCAGATCTACTGTTCACTGTCGCATACAGGTAAGTGAAAATCATAACTATCGCAGAATGTGTCGGAAACCTATGCTGAAAGTGCACCATAGAAAGACTCGAGTTCTTTGGGCTAAAAATCACATGCATTGGACGTATGAATGTTTAAGTGTTTTCTTTAGGGACAAAACAAATTCAATTTGGATGGCCCTGATGGCTGGGCATACTATAGGCATGACTTACGAAAAGAACCTCGCGAGTTCTTTAGTCGACAAAAAGGAGGGGGTTCACTAATGTTGTTGAAGAAATTGCAAAAGGAAATTAATTGTTTGTTCTTCGAATCAGGATCTTATTCATACTAAGATTTTCTCGTTAATTTACACATCAATAAAAAGTTCCGATAGATAAAACTAATAAATTTATTATTATTACCAAGCAAAAGCCTGGTTCAGAAACTCGGATATACCGCCGAGAACTCGGTTCAAAATTACATCACATCTAAATCAGAATTAAAAACTGAAAGACAGCAAAATAAAGGGTTACAATAATTATTATAGGCGACGCCTAATCTCGCCAATCAAAACAACAGAAAGGGGGTTTTTACAGGTGTGGGGCGCATTCTGTTTCAACGGAACAACAGATATTGCTTTTCTTAATGATCAACAGTGCTCTGAGGATTATCAAAATGGGGGGAGGAAAACTGGAAATTCCAACAGGACAATGCGTCGATTCACACCTCCCACTCAACAACAGCTTGGTTTAAACAGAATCAAGTGACTGTTATAGACTGTCCAGGCATCAGCCCAAACTTGAATCCAATTGCAAACCTTTGGGGAGTACTTGCACGAGATGTGTATACCCGTGGTCGGCAGTTTTCTACTATTCAGGAATTACAACAACAAGTAGAGCAGAGTTGGTTCTCTTTACAGCCGCACATACTCCAAACACTGGTTGGAAGCATGCCTGATAGGGTTTTCAAGATAATTAAAAGGAATGGATACAAAATTTGAATTTAAATGCAAAATATTAGAAAAGTCCATATATTTTTGGGACAGCCTATTTAAATTTTTATTTTTTTACAAAAAATCTGTAACATTTATACTTTATTTCTTTGCTGAAATAAATTTATGTCATGATACTATATACATATTATTTTTTTCGCGATTATTTCTTAATTTTTTGAACTGTTATTTCAAAAAATCGCCTGTCCATATACTTTTGAGACGCACTATATGCAAGATAGAAACTAGAAATTCACGCATGTGTTACTTTAGATATATTGGAGTTTTTTTCTGTGTCAAAAAAAGTCAACAGATGGAGCTAGTTGTTCCATGATAGCAACATTTACAGAATCCAGCAAGCTTTTTCTCGTTGTCCGCAGAAATCGGTACGCACTGCCACGAGGCAATTATCAATTCCATTTCCAAAAGTGCATCACGTGCTTCATAGGAAACTTTGCCTTAATGCGTATAAAGTGCAGGTACTGCAAAATTTACAAAGGAATAACAAACCTCGTCATTTTGACTTCGCTGTGCAAATGCTCAATTATCTGGAAGAAGATAGCGATTAAAAAAAAACATTATTTTAACAGATGAAACAAAAGTGAACAGTTTCGAAGAACTGAAAACACGCATAATTTCTACAATTTCATGTGTCACGCACTCGATGTTAGAACGCACATGGGCCGAGATAGTTTATCGACTACATGTTCTCCGTGCTACGAAAGGTGCGCATATTGTAATTTATTAACAATATTAAAAAAAACTCTACTATCTCAGACAACACATACGTGAATTTCTAGTTTCTATCTTGTATATATTTTGTATTATAAATTTTAAAAATGTGTCAAGGTTTTTTGATACACCATGTATATCAATTACATGTCAATCCGAGTATATTTACGCGAGACAGACGGCAGACAGACAGACAGATGGCAGATAGACAGACAAACCGACTTCATAAACACTTTTCAACTATGTTGGAAAGTGTTAAAAACGAATAAATAAACAAAAAATCAGTAAGTAAATAATTAATTAAAATGAAATAAATAAGTTTATAAATAAATAAATAAACAAATATATAATTAATTACAACGAAATAAATGAGTATGAAAATAAATAAATAAATAAAAAGATTATTACATAAACGATAATTAAATAATAAAGTAAAAGGAATGAAAACAAGTTAAACATTTTGAAATGATAATAACAGTTTAACGTCGAAAAATAACTATCATAAAAGGGCTATTTCGTTCTAATACAGCACAAAATCCCTACTTAATTTCTTTGCTATATAGTACTTAAGCCAAAAGTTGTGCGCTCAGAGGAAAAATCCTCATTTCGACGTATTCGTTAAGTAAAACGTAGATCATTAGCCCACTCGCCAGAGTATCGTTATTGGCGAAAAGCCGAGACAGGATTTTAGTAAAAATTTATCATCATTATAATGATGATTCCATTGGGAAATGCTCTTTCACTGCAAAAGCTGCTAATATTTCATGAGAAATATTTTTACGCCGTAACGGATTTGTAAATCCATAAGTAATGCCTGACATATCTAGAGTGTTTTATTTAAATTTTAGGAAAATATTTAACTAACTTCAACAGAATGGGAGGTTAATCAATAATGAAATAAAATAAATATACGAATAAATAAAGGGAAAAAAAAGAGTATTTGGGAAAAGTTTTTCAGATTTCATTTTGATAAAATTACGAATGTGAGGTGTGAATATACTCTTGAGTCAAAATTTGGAGAATAATGGAGAATATTCTTTTTGCACTCTTTTATATTAAACTAAAGGGGGGGGGTGGGGTTCTATTTTTTATAATCACAGGTTTAATTTTTTTTTTCATTTTTATATACCCCTCTTGTGTGTAGATTGTGGCCCTAAAGCGGATTCGTGATATTTCAATTTCTTACAGTATTTTTTGCTCAATGGATGTAACGTCGCTCGTTGAACGTAACACTACTTTAAAAATTTAAACTTGTTTTCCCCGAAACCCTATTTTTCAAAGTGGGCGACTATTTTTCTCGAGAACTATTGGACCGATTTTCTTAGTTTTTTTATTTAAAAGAAAACTACTCGTTTCTGCTGGAGCTTATACCACCGAAAATGACAATTTTCATGGATTTTAGGGCTCGCAAAAGATTTTTTTTTTTTTTTTTTTTTTAAGGCGAAAAAGTGACTTTTTTTGGTCAAATGACTGCTATTTTGTCAAAAATCAACTTTTAAAATTAAATGTTGGTATACGCTCTAGAGAAATTCATTTAATGCACTTTCATAATATGACAACCAATTTGTTTGAGATGTTTGTGACCGGGGAAAAACGGTCGCCCCATTGGAAGTCCATGTTGCGCACCTGAAGACGCACTAGACAAAGACATATTGTTATTATTATTATTATTATTATTATTATTATTATTATTATTTTGTTTTTGCACAAATTTTTTTTAATATATAAGTGAAATGTCAATAAATATAATGCAAAAGGTCCGAAGGTGATGTCTCCTTTCTTTGTAACCGAAAAAAGTTGTAAAAATCACATAAATTTCAAAGAAGTAGAACACAAAGAAGTAGTTGATTTTTACTTTATTCTATCTTTACAAGAAGAAAGTATTGGATTCATGAAAATTTTCGACTTCCGGTTTTCAACGGATTTATACCTTTTAGAAGGTCTTGAACACGATTTGACTGTTTTTAAAAAAATGTCTGTCTGTGAGTCTGTGACTCTGTCTGTCTGTCTGTATGTAACAAAAATTTTGTGGAGGGCTCGATCTCAAGAACTAATGCACATAACTTATTAAAACTTTAGATTCAGTTAGTCCCTGATATAAATTGGTGCTGATTAGTTTTTGGTGTAAATCGCCCAACAGGTGGCGCTGCTATGCTGCATTTTTCGCGATTTCCGCAATAGTTCTATCTCAAGCACTAATGAACTGGTTTTCGCCAAACTTCAGATTCTGTTAGATCTTGACATAAATAGATGCTGATTACGTTTTGGTGTAAATAGCCCAACAGGTGGCGGTGCTATGCTACTTTTTTAATGATTTTCACGATAACTATATCTCAAGAACTAATGCACGGATTTTCATCAAACTTCAGATCCAGTTAGACGGTGAAATAATTTGTTGTTGATTAGGTTTTGGTGTAAATCTCCCAACAGGTGGCGCTGCTTGCTGCGTTTCTTAGAATTTACACGATTTTAGCAATACTCATATCTCAAGAATCGCAAGGAATTTAATAAAAATTTAGATTCAGTTAGACCTTGATATAAATTGGTACTGATTCGTTTTTAGTGTATGCAAAATCTGTGTGAGATAGAAGAATGTTTTTGGATTGGCACATCCGACTAGTTTTATGTAAAGATTGTAATAGATTTTTTCCTCATTTGCTGATATGCTAATAACTATAAAAGTTCTTTATATAGGTGTGTTTCCGATGCCAATACAACATTTTAATATTTTAGAACTTAATTATAAATTGATAAATTAATTTTAAGGTCACTTTTTGGTGATAAATCACCAAATAATCTATATGGATAGAACTGTTTACGAGTTACAAAAGCAATAGAGTTAATGATTCGCCAAAATATGCTGTGAATCTACAACAACGTAATATTTTAAACACTAAAAAATAAAAAAATAAAAAGAGTGTCATGTCATAATTTTTTTTCAAATGTGCTTTTATCATTTAATAGTTTAATATTGATTAAATTATGAATATACGTTGCAAAAACAATTGGCAATCCTATATAAATAGTTCCATAGTGTTTTTTTTCTCTCCTGTTGCTATGTCTTAAAAAAAAAAAATGATTTTTTTTTTTTTTTTTTTTTTTTTTTTTTTTTAGTAAATTCTCAAATTTGCGCTTACTATCAAATGTACATCAAAGCGGTAAATTTTTAGTAATTTGGGCCTACGCCAAATTAATTTATTGTAGCAGAATGTTTGGAACAACATGAATCGCAGTCATAAAATTAGTCGGTATTTTCGCGATAAACACTGGAAGTACGTATACAGTTATGGTGCGCGTTTATGAATTTTACAAATTTTTTGCATGTTACTTGGTGTATTTAAATTCTATAGATCATTCTATAGCTTTTTCTTTAAGTATTCGGTATTCGGCCAAACCGAATATTTGGCAGACCGAATAGTTTGATATTCGGCCAAACCGAATATTCAGCAAACCGAATAGTTTGATATTCGGCCAAACCAACCATTCGGTAGTATGGCCGAATAGGCCGAATACCGAATATATGCCGAATATTCGGTGCATCCCTATAGCTGCCAGTTCGTTTTCAGTTGCGGTACATGTTTTTAAATTAAAAAAAAAATTTTGCTTATGATTTTTTTGCATATTACTTGGCGTGTATAAATTCTACAGATCACGTACAGGGCAGCACAAAAAGTTTCGAGTACATTTCCGATCATTGACGGAAATTGCCGAAGAGGAATTTTCAACTATGCTGTGCGTTTCATACTGAACTACATTTTAGCGTATTATGTAGTATATATACAAATCTATATATCATATATATGGCTGCAAAAAAGAATAAGGATATTTTACTAAACTATTGATGATAATTTTTGTCATTGGATTTTCAAATACGTTATGCATTTTTAAGACTGTTTACTTAGACATCATCTTTCACCCTTTTTAAAATGTGAAGTTATGTTAAAATATTCTGGAATTGTTGGGAAGTGTTTCATAATCTGTGCTTGACGCACGATTTTTCGTTCTTGTATGCATATGATTAAGAAATATATTTAAATTCAATATTTAAATGTAAAATGTTGAGTTTCTTTAAAATGTAAGAATTGTAAGAAGTCTAAAGTCCTAAATATTTTTTTCTTATACAGTAATCCATTATAACTAATAGCTAATAACTAATAACGAAACAGGAAACGAAAAAAAAATATTATTTAAACTATCTATTCAGGATTTGTAAATTGTTTTCTTAACGAATAATCATAATTTAGTTGGTATTAAACTATTAATTGATAAATGCGTATTTTTTTAAACACATTATGTAACTCGTTAATTTTTATTTATATTTAATTTTTTTAATTTTAGTGTTTAAAATATGCCATTGGTTGCAGTTTCACAGACAGTTGGCATATATTATGTAGCGTGATTTGGTGCATCATTAACTCCATTGTTGTTATAACTTGTATACTGTTGTAAACCATAAAGCATATTGGATGATTCATTACTTGCGCCTGGCTAGTGTGAAAATTCCTTAAAATTAACTCATTAATTGATAATTAAATTCTAAAAATATTAAAATGTTGTGTTGTCATCAAAAACTCACCCATATACATATTTTTTATAATTCTAGCATATCAGGAAGAGAGTAAAAATTGATTACAAAATTCTATTTTTACATACATGAGCCAATTTATGTTAAATAAAAGGTATGTAAAAAGCAAAATAAATTAACCACTTGAAGTAAAACTATCATTTTAGCGGAAAAAAATAATCGTAAACGACCAACTCAACCTGATACAGCACGAAACTACTATTTATTTATTTACTTAATTTGTTCTCATTGAAGTCAAACTTTAGCACACAAGTCTGATGTATATCTTCAATAAACAAAGAAAAACAAGTTAAAATTTAACCATTTCGAGGAAAAATCCTAATTCTAACATATACGCTATAAGTAAAACGTAGATCATTAGCCGATCTCATGGGTATCGTTATTAGCGAAAAGCCGAGAGAATCCTTTAGTAAAACAAACAAAAAAATATATCATCATTATGTTGATGATTCCACTGGGAATACTCTTTCACTGCTAAAGCTGCTAATATTTTCTAACAAAACTTTCTACGCCGCGCCGTAACAAATTCGCAAATTCATAAATTATGCTTGACATATCTAGTGTTTTTATGTACTTTAGAACATCTTATACTCAACCTTTTTTTTCTCGCGGGCTGCGAACATGCATTTGCTACTTTAGGTGGGCCATAGTATTCCATATTTTAGCTGATCCGCCTGGCGTTGTCCGGTCCCGTAAAAAAGTAGCACGAAACACGAAAATACTCTAAATTTCGCTGCCCGATTTCCGAATAAACTTTATTGTAAAGAGAACAGAATTTACTATATTGTGCTAAAGGATTAAAACAGAATTTCTTTTATGAATGTCGAAAACTCGCCGCGAAACACGCAAAAAACTCTAAACATTGCATAAAAAATTTGCGATAAATTAAAAAATCGATGTATGAATTGATTATAAACTTTATTGAAAAGAGCAACACATTTACAGCTTTGTGCTAAAATGTTAAAACCGGATTATTTTTACTAATGCGAAGACATCGCCGCGATAAATAATAAATAAATAAATAAATAAATTAAATTAAATTAAAACTCGCATAAAAAATTTCTACCAATTCAAATATCGTAGAGGACAAAATTTAGTACAGTGGACATTGTAACCGGAATTCTTTCACAAATGCAAAAAACCCCACTAGTGGCTGAGAGGTTCTGCTCTCAAAGATGGTAGACGAGAGGTGCTGGGTTCAAAACCTCTGTCGCGCTCGTCGACCTAACCGTTCGGAGTTTTCCGTGGTTTTCTTCGAACCTTGCTGTAAATACGAGTTAGGATCCCTTAGAAAGACCCCCACGGAAAGCCCCCCCCCCCCTAGGGCCTATATCCCAATAGTGGATAATCGGCGGTCATAAATCAACCAACCAACCAAACGCAAAAATCGACGCGAAACGCGAAAAAACGAAAATTCCATTGAAAATCGCAGAAGACAAAATGTACTGTATAAGGTTAAAAGTGTGAAACTGAATTTATTTTACTAATGTGGAAAAATCGGCGCAAAGCGCGAACTAGAGTATTTATATTCTAAGAACACAAATGCTCAACCTTCTTTTCTCGCGGGCCGCAAACATGTGTTTGATACTTTAGGTGGGCCGCAATATTCTACATGTATATAATAATAATAATAATAATAATAATAATAAGTAATTAAAATAGTAAGATAACAAAGTAGTAGAACACAGCAATTACAGTAGACTCCCTCAAATCCGCATAGCTTGAAACCAGAAATTGTGCGGTCTTGGTCATTGTGGATTTCTGGTCACTGTTTTGTTTACATTTTTTAAACAGTAATCTGAATGCACTGAAAATTATAATGAATGCTTACAATAAAGTATAATATTAAAATAATTAAGTAAAGTAATGAAAGTAATAAAACATTGAGAAAATTTAAAACATTAAAATTTTAAAGGTAAAAATCAAGTAAACATTAAAACATAACTAAATAGGCATAATAATGATGAGATAACATATATATTTTAAATTATTTAATTAAACTTGCATCATAAAGTTACACTAATAATTTACATAAAAATCATAAAATAAAAAAGGTTTATTTCATGCTTAGCCAAACCTAATATCCAAATTTGCTTGATTAATACCGAAATGTATTTGGTAAAAACAATTGAACTGTCTTAAATTTTTTCAGAAATAAAGCTATACTTCCTTGATGAGAAAACACGTGTTCTGCTATATTAACAAGAATTACATATTAAAATGCGCATGGAAAGATATAATAATTTAAAAAAAAAAACTTCAATTTTGTACTCCTACATCTTAACTGTAAGTTTCATTGTGTACATCTGTAATTATGTAATTTGCAGATTTTAGGGTGGCGGATTTGAGGGAGTCTTCTGTATAACAAATTAACATAAACAGTAGAGCTCTTTAATAAATATAAAATTCATTAATGCAATCATGCAGAATTTCCAGAATCTAAAGATACAAAAATCACGAGAATTCCTTTAATAAATTAAACTTTTGCTTAATGCAATAATAATAGTAAATAAATAAATAAATAAATAAATAAATAAATAAGTAAATAAATAAATAAATAAGTAAATAAATAAATAAAAAATATTAAAAATATATAGTGCAAAGGATCAGGGTCCATAAGCCGTGTTTTTGGCACATGAAATAAGATATGTAGTAATATGTAATAAATAAGAATGTAGTTTTTTCATCAAAAACTACGAATAATACGAACTTTGAGCTTGTGTAAGTCATATAAATCCGAATAAAATGCAAAAATTATTGCTGAAATCTTACAGGCTAAAACTTCTAATATTAAAAAATGAAATAATTAAGTCAGTATAATAAAATCGAATTTTAGTCTTATTTCATGGGCCACACGGCTTATGGACTCTGATCCTTTTAAATAATGGTTGATTATTTTTGAAAATATTAAAAATTATATACGACCATCTTAACGCTAATAGGACCGCATGTAAACAGAACTTCTGACTAAGAAAATAGCGTATATAGAATACTTTAACATAATTTTTAATTAAGTATATAAGTAACAGCATCGATTTTTGTTTACCATGAAAATATTTAAAGGAATAGTAAAGGTCTGAAATATCTTTTACATACATAATTATTTATTATTATGTATGTAATTTATTTTTTATTTTATTTACATAAAATTTTTTTTATAAATGTGGATTAATGATTGTGTGTCGCTGGCTCCATACAAAGTGGTCCGCGAACCGCAGGTTGACTATGGCTGCTCTAGAACAATATTTAACCGACTTCAACAAAAAGTAACGTTAATCAATTTGTTTTGATAGATTTATATAAATAAAAAGTATATTTGCGCATAATTTCAAAGTGGGAGCATCTATTTTAATATATTTTTTAAAACTTTGCAACGTAATTAAACGCATTCTAACTATCATAAATATATTACTAAGCTTTCACAGCAATATTTTCTTTTGCATGCTATACGCAGGGCCCGATTAACCTCTGAATCTAGGGGAAGAACGATATTATTTTGGGAGCCCCCTTTTATTTGGCAAAAGTTTTCTTAATTCTTGAAAACTCACCAATGATTCATACATAATTCCCTGGAGTAGTTCAGCCGATGTCACATATATTTCATTAAAGAACTTTTTTATGTTCCCCGTATATATTTCAGATATATGTAGTGCATATAGCTGTATGTTCAATTTCCTGGGTGGTTTCTAACAGGCACATCAGGATGCCATAGGATTATTTAAAATTTTATTGATAACATTCATATTTCCCTGTTAAATAAGTTTCGTGAAGAAGTGCATGTATTTCTTCTTGGATTCAAACTTTCTTTTCCATAAAAATTAAAAATACAATGTAAAAAAAATATTAAAATAGGAATTAGGCCTCGTCACAGTCATTTTGGGGCCTTTTTAAATTTTAGAGGGGAAGCATGTGCTTCACATGCCTTTTAGATAAACAGGCCCAGGTTATATGTTATATGCAGGTTCTAATTTCATAGATTTTATTGTGTTTTGAAACAACAATTAAAATATATTTATTAAATTTAGCAACTTGGGTGCTTAAATTATAGCTGCAAATAAGTTTGGATTTTCTACATTTTCTTCTTTCTTTCTTTCTTTTATTTTTTTTTCATTTCAGTAAAAGAAGCTTTTTAGAATAAAACAATTTTATTACTTTTCAATAAAGTCATAAATGTCTTTTCGGCAGAAAAATTTAATTGAAAAATAATATAAAATGCTTCCTTTTTTAAATTACGTTTTAAATTATTTCAGATCAAATATCAAAGCTAGTCGGAGAAGGGAAAAAGTAAATGACCGATATCTTAAAAGTTATCTATTTCAGAGAGAGTAAATAGCATTTTTTTTTTTTTTACTTCATAGGCAGGTGCGCGGGAGAAATCGACCGTAAAAATTCAGTTCACTGGATCCCTTCTCTTTCCGGAAATAAGATTACCTGCACCACCTCCCTCCCCCGCACCTCCACATCTCTGGCAGACGATACCATTGGCGGTGGATCATTTCTAAACGATATTTCGAGCATTGAACTCGGGAATGTGTCCACGAATCAGAAATTAAATAACATTATTTCTCTATGAAACGGTTGGAGATGGAAAGTTGAATTTTAAACGTAT
This sequence comes from Maratus michaelseni, assembly GCA_963931845.1. NCBI lineage: Eukaryota > Metazoa > Arthropoda > Arachnida > Araneae > Salticidae > Maratus > Maratus michaelseni. Next base: position 171,305,115 of record OZ007600.1, on the reverse strand, counting down.
GGATTCAATATCAACTACTTTCTATAGGATTTCGAAAGTGTTGCTGCCCTTTTAAGTCAGTATTCTGTTATACACAGGTTCCGATTTCACAGGTTTTACTGTGTTTTAAAACATAAAATAAAATGTATTTGAAATATTAGCAATTTTGGTGCTCAAATTATAACTATCAATATGGTGGGTTTTCTACATTTTCTTCTTTCTAATTTTTTCTTATTCATTTTCTTATTTCAGCAAGAGATACTTTTCAAAATAAATCAATTCTATGAATTTTCTAATAAAGTCAAAAATGTATTTTCGTTAGAAAATTTTAATTAAAAACGGTAATATAATATTCTTCATTAAAAAAAAAAAATACCTTAAAAATTATTTCTGATCAAATAGATTGAGAGAGAAAAACATTAAATGACCGATATTTTAAAAGTTACCTGTTTTAGAGAGAGTAAATTGCCTTTATTTTTCTTCTTAGGCAGGTAGGTGCACAAGGGGAATCGACCTGAAAAATTCGGTTCACTATAGATCCTCTCCCTTTCCGGAAATGAGATCCCCCCCCCCCTCCCTATCTCTGGCAGACGATACACTTGGCGGTTGGATCAGCTCTAAACGAAATTTCAAACAACATTGAACTCGGGGATGTGTCCACGAATCAGAAATTAAATAACATTATCCCTCTATGGAACTGCTTGAGATGGAAAAGATTTTTAGTAAAATGTGAATACTTGTAAATGCTTTCTGGTTTTAAATTACTGCGGAAATCTTCGCGAATGATTCCTCTCATAAACGAATATTTTTATTAGTGTATATTTTATAATTATGAATGAAATTTATTAGGATACTTTTTTCTAAGACCTGAACTTTTCCTGACAGTTTCTGATTTTTTGAAAGGCTAGTCTTTATTCATTTATAAGACTGAAAATTACGTGTTTTCATAAAGTTTAATAAAATTTAATATACTTTCTATTTAGGGCCTAAATATTTCTGAGATAATTTTTGAAATTTTGAAAGATAAATCTTTATTTATAAGATTAGAAAGTATATATATTTTATAATGCTGAATAAACTTTAATATACTTTTTACTGGGGCTTAAATATTTTTGAGACAGTTTTCAAACTTTTAAAAGAATACACTTTATTCATATATAAGACTGAAAAGTATATATATATATTCGCTGAATAAAATTTAACATACTTTTTGATCCCGGGTTCGAATCCTGCCCCGGACTTTTACATCTCATGTGATTTCTTTACCAATTTCAATAATTGTGTCAAAATTAATCTAGTAAGAGCATGTTTAATAATGATAATTGTTTGTTTGTCTATTCAATATTCACAGATTTGTTTTCAACAGCGTCCCTTGAAAGAATTTGGATGCCCTAGCATCTGTGAACTTTCTTGACGAATTTTTTAACGAATTTTTTGACGAATTTTTTAACGACGATATATGTATTTTAAAATTTTGTTTCAAAATTTTAGCATGGTTCTTGAAAAAAAAAATCATTTTAGAAATAAGTTTGTTTATTTTTTCCATAAATTCAGGAAAAATCTTAGAATCTCGATAATAGCTGAGCATTCTACATGATTTTTTTTTTTTTTTTTTTTTTTTTTTTTTTTTTTTTTTTTAGACACAAGAAAGTTTATTCTTTTTCTTTTATATATTTTTTAATTGGCGAAGGATATGTAATGTTAGAATATGTGTCATAATATAATCGTGAATACATAATTTTCCTTCTTCTTTTCCAATTTATTGTTAACTGGTCGTATTTATGTGTAAAACTAGAAATAATTTTCAGGCATACGCACGCCCACGTACACACACATATACGCATACATATACATACATGCGCCTAAATCCCTCAGAAAAATAATAATTAAATTTTATTCTTAAAAATTTTTGAAAATAGAAAATAAACCAGTTGTTTTCTTTTTTGTGTATGTGGAAACGCTGAAAAACATCTATTTTTGTAATCTGATATTACTGCAATCTTTTTCAGAGAATAATTTCACGTAAATAAAATTTATTTTCCATTTATTATATTTGAATTTCTTCAGAAGTATTAGAATAACAGGAGATAATAAATGTTCATTGATCCAGTTGAAGAAAAATCGGAGAAAGAGCTTGAAAAGTATATTTGATTTTATTTTTTAAAGCAATAGCCCAGAAAATTTCAAATAAGTTTCTTCTAACTCAATTTTCGTCGAAGTGAGCTTCAATCTCTCAAAAAGGCAGTTACTTTGATAACTGGTTTAGACTTTTCTGGATAATGTTTTGCTAAGAGATAATGGAAATGGTCACAAGGATTTGTCAGTATTTAATGACTTTTGGTAATTGTCAGATGATAAGGTATTTGAGGGGTCGTGCTTCAAGTACGACGGAAAATTGTTATAAGTAGAAACAAAAGTTGGAAACTGTACGTTAAACGTGAGAAATGAGGTGCGTTCGTAGTATAACTAGTTTTACAATGTAAAAAAAAAAGTCACCTGTCGGATTCCACTTCTCCGTCCACACAACTTCGAAATAAATCCGGTCTTTTGATATGCTGCCACCACCGATATGAATACGTGATATCGGGCACGATACTTGATGTATATTGAAGAAAAACCTAACTCTTTCAATTAAAGTTAAAGTAACAATTTATTAACAATATTTACACTTAAACTCGGATGTAAATTATCCGGTTTAACACTAAATCAAAACAATTACAGAAAACGCTCTACGTGTACCGTTAGACTACGTCAATTCATTCCGCACTGATATTTCTATTCATCTCTCACCCGCTCTCTCTTTCTTTCGAGAGATACCGTTAAACACACGTGGCTCAGATCGTCAACTCTCAACGACCTTACACCTTCACTCCCACGTTCGAACTAATTTCACCTCTGGTCATTCCCCAGCGCACCCGCTCTCTCTCTACGGGGCTGCTGTTTTATTTCCAAGGGTCGCTTGACATCCGTTCCTCCCTCTTGACTGATCTGTCTTCCTAAATAAAAGGGTGCACTATCTTTCTTATCTATCAAAGACCACATTGCAATGGAAATACCTCTTTCATTATGTCCAACTCGCCACCCTCCGGATTAAGATTTTTCTTAAACCAGACTCTAACGGTACACAATAGATACAGATACAATACGCTAATCCCTTAAGAATAGCTTTCAACTCTTGCAGCTGTGAGAGAAACCTGACATCACCGTTATTATTTCAGTGAAATGAATTATATTGTCTGTTATAAGCGAATGAGGATGCCTTTTTTTTCTTATTACGTATGCCATTTTACAGATGCGATTTTTTTTCGACACTAGACGGCGCTACAAAATTCACCATGGAGTTCTTGCTTTGCAAATGATTACCTCTATGGTTTAATATTTCTATGACTCATGGTGAACGAATCTCTTGTGTTTATTTACTTTAATGGATTGAGATATTCGACTGTTAACCTAATTTCGACTGAAGTTATTTCAGAATCTATACATTTTTGAATGTAACTCATCTCTCAAGCAAACAATTTTTTTGAACGCTCTTTCTAAAAATGTAACTTTTATGCAATTTTATTCGAAAAAATAATTTTGTACAAAAATGGCCGCTTGGCCTATGAAAAAAGAAGTGGCTAGCCCGTATTTGTTTTCCTCAGTCACATGTCTTTTATCATATAGATTACGTATGATAGGATTTAATAGAATAAAGAAAACTTTTGTTAATATATTTTTAAGTTTTGATTCGATTTTTATAAAATTTGAAATAACTCGACAAAATTCTGCAACGATTATATATATATTAAATTTCAAACCAAAGTTTTTGCGCTGTTATAATGCGGACGACGGACCAGACGACGACTATAGGTGCTAAACGTATTTACTTAATTATGAACACACCTAAAAATTATAAATATTTTCTGAATTTTTATTAAATAAACTTCATAAATGATAAGGAAAACTATATATTAGGCGACGTACTTTAAACATGACAGGAGATGGTTATCACTAGAAAAAAAATTAATAAATACTTTTTGATTTGTAATAAAAATCTTTCCAAAAATTAACAGGTATAAGTAGTATATAAGGTGTTATACTTTAAATAGAACGAGAAATTGTCCAGAAAAATTTTTAATAAAATGCTCGCAAGTAGAACAGGAACGTTCTCTGAACATTTTAACGCAGTTCTACGGAAAGTTAAAATTTCACTATGTCTATTTGAGATATTTTGTATGATATGCTCAGAAGGAAGTTCTAAGATAGTGTACTATTAACAGTTAGTTCTAGAAAACATATTAATAACGATCTCATATTGAACGTTCTCATGACGTTTATAACGTTCTATAGTTTGTTTTTAACGGTGTACTTTTAGGTAGATTTCGTAAGAAATACTATCTTTTACATTCTCCCCTACGTTGGAATTTTTGACAAATTTTTGCATATCTACGCCGATGATGACTCCTAGAACCCAAAATAACACCCAGTTCAAAACTTTATCTATCTATCCATCTATATATATCACTTTTTTATGGACACGATAACTTCCATAAATCTGCACAAATCTCTTCCAAACTCATACATAAAATCAAGGGGCATAAAACCTCGGTCAAGTTCGTTAATGGGCAAAATCGGACCAGAAGGTGGGGGGGAGGAACTGTTGTGAAATCAGAAAAAAACCCATAACTTCTTAATTATGATACATATCGAATCCGTTTAAAGTTATTATTACTTCTAGGAAAAGGGTAAAAAATTTATGTATGACAGATTTTTTATACAGGGTGTTTCTAAACTCATGGTACAAACTTTAAGGGTAGGTAGAGCACACAGTAACAATCATTTATTGTATCGGAATGTATGGGACCAAGTAATGCATTAAGGTAAAAACACCAGGGGGGGGGCAAATTAGGCCCCCTTTTTAATTTTCAAAATTTCTCATTCATACCAGAAAATTTTTATGCTATCCTTTTCTTGACATTTCATAATTACTTACTAATAAAATTCTTTGAAAATTTTTGGTATGAAATCGAAATTTTTTGAATTGAAAATAGAAATAGAAATAGAAATTTTTTGAAATAGAAATGGAGTTTTTGGTTGATTCCAACTGGCGGTAGAGGGCAGTAAGTGACTGGTACACCATGCATTCAAGTAGAAGAAATCGCCATTTTTAATTGTGCTAACTTTCGTCATGGAAGACTTTACATATGCCGAAAAAGCCGACATGCATTTCATGTATGGTCGTGCAAATGGCAACGCCAGGGCTGCCCTACGAATGTATCAGGAGCAGTTTCCTCGCAGAAGAATGCCTGATAATAGAATGTTGGAATGTTTCAGTGCTTAAGCCGTCAGCTTTTCAGGTTTTTTCCACGTCACCAGACAGGAAACTGGGCAAGAAAGATCTGTACGCAGTGCAAGCCTGGAAGAAATTATTTTGAATTTTGTGAGTGAAAGACCCGAATCAAGAACAAGAGCTGTTGCACAGAATTTAGGTGTGAGTCATCCGACCATTTGGAGAGTGTTAAATGAAAATCGATTTCACCCTTTCCGTTTTCAACGTGTACAAAATTTGAATCCGGAAGACTATCTTCTGCGGTTGAACTTTTGCAAGTGGGTTTTGCAGCAACATTTATTGCAGCCAGACTTTACTGCTCATATTCTATTTACAGATGAGGCAGTATTTACACGCGAGGGTGTATTTAATGCGCACAGTTTTCATCTTTGGGCAACCAATAATCCACATGCAACGCGGCCACAAGCTTATCAACAACGATTTTCTGTGAATTTGTGGGCGGGTATTGTTAATAATTATTCGATTGGCCCATACCTACTACCAAAGAGGCTGGATGGTCGCTGTTATCTTATTTTTTTGCAACAGATTTTACCAGAACTGCTGCAAGATGTTCCGATCACCATTCATAACCGGATGTGGTTTCAACATGATGGAGCGCCCGCGCACTTCACCACTGATGTGCGCAGTTACCTGAATGTCACATTTGGGACGCGATGGATTGGGCGTGGTGGACCAGTTCCTTGGCCACCGCGATCTCCCGATTTATCGAGTCTTGATTTCTTTTTATGGGGACATCTGAAGGGTCTTGTTTATGAGACTCCAGTTGACTCAGACGAAAATCTAGTATCTCGCATATCCGAAGCTGCTGCACGTGTGCGGAATACCTGACATCTTTAGAAGTGTACGCCAATCGTTCCACTAACGCTGCGAAGCATGTATCACAGTTGGTTTGCGCAATTTTGAACACTTATTGTAATATTATTGTATGCATTATTATTTACTTGTAAGCTACATTGTAAATAAACATTTTATCTTTTTTATTCATGTATTTCGTTTCATAAGTTTGCCAGTTTTGCGCTTTTTTTTTAATTCAAAAATTTCGATTTCATACCAAAAATTTTCAAAGAAGAATTTCATTGTTAAGTAGTTATGAAATGTCAAGAAAAGGATAGCATAAAAAATTTCTGGTATGAATGAGAAATTTTAAAATTAAAAAAGGGGCCTAATTGCCTCCCTGGTGATTTTACCTTAATGCGTCACTTGGTCTCATACATTCCTATACAATAAATGATTGTTAGTGTGTGCTCTACCTACCCTTAAAGTTTGTACCATGAGTTTAGAAACACCCTGCATAATTAAAAATGACCTCAAGGGGTGGTGGAATAGGGGAGTAAGAAGAAGAAACTTCGTAAATTCACTAGATATCAAATTCGCTTAAATTTATTATAAGCCGTCCTAATATTGCCTACAACTTTTATATTGACAAGTTTTTTATAGAACCAACTCTTACAAAAAAAAAATCCTTCTTGGCTCTGCCTACAAACACAAGTAGGTTTCAAAGTGGGTGGTCCCAACTGCCGCAGTGGGGCAAAAAGGTAATTTCTTCTGAAATTCCCAATAAACAGGCGCCCTACAGTTTGCATCTTCGAAATCTACCTGTGCCTTTCGGCTGAGCCGTCAGGGATTTTTTTCAAAAGTAGAAGCTGCGATAAACCTTTTTTTTTTTTACTCCACTGGTTCAATAAAAACTACAATTACTATCATTTCATAAACTGCTGTTATTTCCTTCGTCAGCGTGTGGCGTAGCATCAGGGGAAGGTGCATCTTTTTGTTACCAGTATTATTATATACTAAATTTGACTTTATTTAATCTGTGAACGTTGTATGATTAGAAGAGGACAGATTTAGGATAATACTGGTAATAAAGTGATGCAGGAAAATCAGAGGTAGAAGTGTATATTCTTTTCTTCTGGTGTAAATGTACGCTAGAGTTTATAAATATGATATTTTCGAAAATATAAAAAATATACGATACTTTGATATGTATTCAGGGTTGCCAGTTTGGCCTTTTTTAAAATTCAGAATTTTCAAATAAATACCGATAATTTGAAAGAAGAATTGTTACCTTGATAAGTCAGAAAATATCTCTCATTAAATAAAACAAAATTTACACCTATTAAGTTCTGGTGTGAATTCAAAATACCGAATTTAAAAAATGGCCAAACTGGCAACCCTGTATAATATCAGGTATTTTTTAATATATATAAGATATTTTCAAAATACACTTTTATTATTTTTACACAATCGAACTGATTAATAGATAAATTATACGAGTGGCAATTTTTCCAAATGAGTGAAAATGTGGCCAGACCGAGACTCGAACCCAGAATCTTTTGACTTTAATTGACAATGCCATTCTAATTGGCTGACATGTCGTCCAGATGGCTCAATTAGCAGTTGGCATTTTAGCAGATGCATTACTGGCATTTGACACTGTTAATAGTTGGCATTATTAGCTTTTGGCACTATTAGTAGTTGGCATTATTAGCATTACTGGCAGTTAAAGCCAAAAGTTTCTGGGTTCGAGTCCCAGCCTGGCCCCACTTTTCACTTAGTGGGAGAAATTACTACTCGTATGATTTTTAAAATAGTCAACTTACCGATGATTATAAATATTTTCAGACTCAATGTAAATTAAAACTAATACATATTGCACTTAGCATGAAAAAACTTAATAAAACAATATTCATTTTGTCATTTTTTTTCTTTTACTTACAAAACTGAAGATTAATAATTTGAAAACGAAACAATTTTCTGAAAAGTTAAGGAATTTGCTTTTTAAAGTTATCAAAACACAGACTATAGAATTAAGTATCAAGTATGAAAAAAAATTTATGTTTTACACCACAAAATTTTAAAAATATTTTTTTTAATAGCAATATTTGAACATAAATGTAAGCTTGCTTCCTTTTTATTCCTTAAACTGTTCTGAAATTAAAGCCGAACTAAACCAAAACCATATCTGTTATCTAAATTAAACAGTTTATCTTTCAATGGTTGTCTTAGGTTAATATTGTCTCACATAATTATTGGATCAACATTGTAAAATTCAGCTTCAAACATACAACTTAGAAAAGATATATATATGTTTTTTAGTTTTCCGCCGCAGAATTCGCGGAGCGCAGCGTTTCGCGTGATGGTCCTTTGCTACGTTGTCCCTTTTATACCGAGACAGTTGCAGAAGCCAGGTAAAAAGAAAAAAAAATCTTAAAATTGAAACCGGAAAATTTAAAAAAAAAAAAAAAAAAGTATACATTTTAAAAGCAAAAATTCTTTGTCTACTGAACGACACATTCGAAAACAGTTGAAAAATTCATTTACACTTTCCTTCACTGAAAATATCATACACAATGCTATTTTGAAAATAAATATTAACTATATGGAAATATCGAAAATATCAAACATCATGATATTTTAAAAAAATATATCGGATATATATCATGATATACTGATGTCCCGAAATTAAGGGGCAGTGACCGGACGCTTTTGATTTTACACGGAATGTCGAATAGCTACTAAAATCCTTGACGAATTGTTTTTAAACTTCGAGGATGTAAAGAACATGTTTGATTTCATATTTTTCAGAGAAGATTTAGTCGCCAGGACAATTAGGATGCAATAATATATTTAATAATAAAATAATATTTTTGATCAGTAATAACTGCCAAAAGGGTTTGTCACTGTGGGTCAACGTTTGTGTGCATTTGTGCAAGTATAGTAAGCATATTCTTGAAGATATTAACATTTCTGTTGAAAATTTAAATGTTTTTTGTTTATAGCATGCAGAATTTTCAATCAAATTTAACACTACTTTTAAAAAATTTGACAAAGAACAGTAGAAACAGTATACTGCAGTCAAAAAAAATGGAGATATTGAATATTTGATGAGATATGAGCATTTGTAGGAAATAATTTTTAACTGCGCATGCTTGAAACATACCAAAATGTGTATTTCATAATTTAGTAATCAGCTATTTAGTTCAACTTATATAAAAAGTCCAGTCAAATATAGTGAAAATTCAGAAAAATAGTGGTGATATAGTAAGTTGCTTTCAAAAAGTAGCTGGATGATAAGGGATTTTCCACAACTTGTTAATCAGCTCACTGTATCACCGATATCTTTTTGAGTTTTCACGATATTAATATGATGTTAACCTAACGGAAAAAAGGCCTTAAAATTAATTGATTAATTTATAATTAAGTGCTAAAAATATTAAAACGTTATATTACCATCAAAAACACACCTTTGTGCACAATTTTTAAATTTCTAGCATATCGTAGAGTGAGTGAAAATCTTTTACAAAATTCCATCGTTACAAACATGAATCAAGCTAAGTTAAATAAAAGAATGTGAAAATCAACTTCAAACTAAAGTAATACTGGGTTTTATTTTGAAAGACAATAACACAGAAAGTTTCAAATAAGTTTCATCTAACTCAATTTCTGTCGAAGTAAACTTCAATCTCTCAAAAGGGAATTTATTTTGATAACTGGTTTAGCCTTTTGAGATGAAATTGTGCTAAGAAATAATGGGAATGGTCACAAAATAACGTAAATAAATTTGTTACAGCAAGTAACTGATAAATATTTGTGAGTGTTGAATGGAAGTTTCAGAAATTGTCAAATGATAGATATACAGGATGTTTCATAAAAGAAATCCACAACTTAAAAATTTAACTATTCATTAATTAATATAAATATAAGGATCAAATAAGTGAAAATTTTATTATATAGCTCGTAAGTATTGAATACAGAAATTAAAAAAATAGTTCAAATTTTCTTCAATGGATGGCGCTGCGACTTTTAAAGTATGCTTAAACTAGCGTGTAAACATGCACTAAAGACACTCAGTTTTTGCTTTGTATTCTATTTATCTAATACAACGCGAAAAAATATGTTTATATTTTGAATTTTGAAGTTAATTTAACATTTCTATCGTTTGAACCAGCGTAACGCCATCTATTGGCAAAAATTCAAACTATTTTTTTAAATTACTTTATGCAGTTTAGATTAATTGTAGTTAATAAGTTATTGAATATTAAATTTAAGGAATCCTTCATGAGGCCGTGAATTAAATATTGCGGCAAATTATTTTTACTAGAAAATTGAATAAACTGTCGTTGATTTTTAATAACATTTCATACAATGATTATAAAACAATCAACACTGGCATTACTGATTGTTTGCTGTTTCTTTATATAGTGTGTTTTAATGACGTTATGTGTTTTAAAAGTTTGTGCGTTCCTTGAAAAAAAAAATTGTAAGTTCATTTATACTTCAGATTATTTGTATGATTTTTTTCTTTTTTAACTCAACTTGAATAAAAATGTTTGAATTAATACAAAATTTGAGAATTTTAGTGAATTTGTAAAAAAAAAATATTAAACGTTTTTTTTCTCTTTTTATGATATATATATATATATATTTTAATTTGTAACATTATATTTGCAATGTTAGCAAATGTTTCATAATCGTATTGTATGGCAAAAATTTTCTTTTCTTGTCTTTTTCGGTGTGTTGCTAGCAGATTGCATAGGCGTGCGAATATTTATGGTCCATTATACTAAGTAAAAACTATTTAATGCTTCAAAAATCTTCATGTGATTTAAATTTTCTAAATTTCCGAAACCTTATTTATATGAATACACATACATACAAAATAAAAATAATAATTAAATTTACTGTTATTTTTTAAAAAAAAGAAGTTTGAAAAAAAAACAAAACAAACAACGATCTTTTTTTTTTTTTTTCTGAAACGCTGAAAAACATTTATTTTCCTAACCTGGCATTATTTCAATCTATATTACACGAAAGAACTCGACTTAACATAAAATTTTATTGCCATTTATTATATTTGAATTTATGCAGAAATAAAATAACTAGAGATCATAAAAATATTCACCGATTCAGTTGAAAACGGAAAGAAAAATAGAAAAATCTAACTGTAAGTAATACTTGATTTTATTTCAAAAGCCAATAATCCAGAACATTTGAAATAAGTTTCTTCTAACTCAATTTTCATTGAAGCGAACTCCAATCTGTCAAAAAGGGTACTATTAACTTTGATAACTGATTTAGACTTTTCAGAATATAATGAAAATCGTCACAAGAATTTGTTAGTATTTAACTCTACACTGGGCGAGTTTTTCTTTTGGTAATATGTGTTTTTAATTTTTTTCAACATTGCTGAAAAGCGTTTATGAATTCTGTTTGTCTTTCCGTGTTCTAACTCGCCTAAATATACTCGAATTCTCATACAATTTATATATGTTATTGAGGTTTACCAATGGCATGTTCGCGTTCAAAATGAAGTGTGTACCATTTATAGTTATTTTACAGGGATCCTTCAAAATATTCCGTTACATTAGTCCAGCCATACTCAACCTGCGGACCGCGGGCCGCATGTGGCCCGGCGATTATTTATGTGCGGCCCGAGACAACATTATTTATCCATATTTATAATGTTAAAACATCCTATAAATGCTGTTTTCTTAGTCAAAACTTATTTTTATTCTATTTGTGCAACAGTGCTGTATACATTTCTTAATCTTCAACACTAATCAAACATTATCCAAAATTAAACTTACACTATATATGTGTACAATTAAAAGAAAAAGGTTGCTAGTACTGCTTTTTAGGGTTCAACGTTTGTCACAGAAAAAATTGGCACCAAAAATTTTTTTACACTGCTGTTACCAAACAAAAAAAACTTCGCTGTCTATTTCTGCAACATTTGCAATAGATATCTACTACAATGTTTATTGTTTAAAAATAGTGGTGTTAAAATTTTTTGGTAACATTTCTTCCGCGACAAACATTTGATCCTTCTGATGACATTAACTTTGTTATATTGCTTTACTATAGTACTTTTGTTATCTTTCTAATTTAATTATCCTTTTTTAAGTGTGTTGCGGCCCGCCTAACGTTACAAACATCTGTTTGCGGCCCGCGAGAAAAAAAGGTTGAGTATGGCTGCATTAGTCCGTTAATAAAGCCTTCATATAAAAAACCGTGTTTTAAATACGATGGGGAAAAGTTTTCACTAAAATAGTTTAATAAACTGTTATTAATTTTTAACGAAAGTATTATTAAAAAATTATAAATAATTATTTTTAAATAATAAAAATCCCCTAATAATCTTAAGTAATACTTTTCAGAAATAGTGTTGAAAATCTTAAATAGTCAATAATTTTATACTCGACATTTTAAAATGTAGAGATAGCAAGAAAAAAGAAATAAATAAAATTAGAAACAGACGTGTTATAATTTTAGTTCTAAATGATGCAAGAAAAAAAAATGTACCTTTTTGATTTGTAGAAAGTTTTTCATGAATGTATATGATTTATTTTGTCTTTTACAGGTTTCCCTCGATTTATACTGTTTCGGTTAAAGCGATTTTCGATAAACTTTTTCTATACGCTCCCTCAATTAATGTTTTTTTTTCCTCCGATTAGTGTGCAAAGTATGAAATGTGTGATTTCGTTTTTGCTAGCCAAATGCTGTTGAATTGTTGAAAAATGAAATTTCGTAAGATGTTAAAAGAGAAATAACAATAAAAGAAATCGAAAAACTTTTTCAAAAATTTGAATCCAAATCAAACAGCATTTGCTAAACATAGATCCAGACTGGAATCCTGCGTGAGTCGGGTTATTAGAGTCTTGCATCGAGTCGGGTTGACACTAATTTTTTCTCGGTGATGATCGGGTTGAATTTAAAAGTTTCGGTCTCGGGTTGTGTTTTAATTCTTTCAGATCGAGTTCGGGCTTACTCGACATTTAAAAAGAAAACCTGAATATTTTTTTTAAGGGATAAAAAGAAAATTATGGACTTGAATTTTAATGAGTGTATACGTGTTCATTTTTATACAAAAAAAGAAAAATGGATGCTAGAGATATAATTGTACACTACACAGAAATAAAATAAAACCCAATTTGGTTCGAAAGATTCTTAAGTATGTGCCCAAATTGGGTCATGCCTATTTTGGTTACCACTGTGTATCCATTTTGGGCACTGTTAAATACGCATTTTCAAAAAAAAAAAAAAAAAAAAAGTATACTTTTCCATAACTGAATTAAAACGTTTCAGAAAATCAGTGACAGAAAAATAAACTTTGTATTTATAAATAATAATATTTTGGTTTTTGAGAGCTTTCTAAAGATAAAGAAAGCTTTTCGGAATCGTGAGTAACTCGGAAGAGGTTATTGTATATTTTCGTTTGCAATTACATTATATTTTCGTAGATTAGGAAACATTCGTCTTTATTTGCAGTGTATACTTCAGATAATTAGAATCTACAATGTAATCTAAATAAATCTTTTTCATCATAATAAATTATCATTCTGGTTATTTATGAATACGTAAACGGAAATAATATTTCAAAAAGAGCTAAACGTTTATATTTCATATCTTCAAGCGGAAAACAAGTACCTGCTACGATATATCACAAGCTCTTGAGATCTTTTAACGAAAGAAAAGCTCTTGTAATATTTTCTCGATGTTCTTGTTTCTTCATCCAATTAGGGTTCCACGCTATAAATTTCCGTTCTATTTTCTTATCACAACATCATAAGGCAACGTAAACTAACTAATCAAAATTTATTATTCAAAACGATTGCACATAAAAAGGATTTATTGCTATTATTAAAAGTTATTTTTATGATTCTTTCTAGAGAGAATGACGTCACAATTTCACTGCTTGATATTGGTATATTCAGGAATAATTGAAAATCATCTTACTGTTAGAATAATTGTGTCAAAATTAATCGGTGTCGCGTCAATTCGTTGCGCACAATTCATCGCAGAACAATTAATCGCAGCGTCAGTTCGTCGCAGCGTCAATTCGTCGTGACGTCAATTCGTCGCGGTGTCGATTCTTCGCGACGTCAATTCGTCGCAGCGAAAAAGTCTTTGAAGACTATAATGATAAAAGTAAAGATAATTTAGAAAAATATTTAATGAAAATTTGTTTTTTAGATATATAGTAGATATAGAGTTAGATATAGAGTTTTTTAGATATAGATATAACTAACATTTTACAGTGATTTTTAGAAGAATTTTTTATAGGTGATTTTTGTGAATTTCCCTATTGAGAACATGAAAGTTTAATATGAATTAGAGCAAGTCATCTCTTATTTAAATTAGAGGTAGAATAATACATATAATTCTCTATATCTAAAAAACAAATTATCATTAAATAATTTTACCAAAATATATTTACTTTTATCATCATAGCCTTCGAAGACATTTCGCTGCAACGAATTGACACCACGACGAATTGACGCCACGATGAATTGTCGCTGCGACGAATTGACGCTGCGATTAATTGTGCGCGATGAATTGTTCCGCGATGAATTGTGCGCGACGAATTGACGCAGAACCAAATTTATCTAGTAAAATCACGTTTCCAGTGTTTACTGGAGGTCCCATTACCAGTGATTTATTCTATTGTTCTGATTCAGATATCAGACCAGATGCTATGATCATTAAGGTTAACTGGGTGAATTAGTTCAGCCATATTCTTCCGGGATTGCTCAGTTGGTAGAGCATTGGCAGCTTCAGCCAAAGGTATCCCGGGTTCGAATCCTGACCCGGACTTTTTCGCTCAGTTGGGAAGATTACATCTCATATGATTCCTTTACCAATTTGAATAATTGTGCAAAAATTAATCTAGTGTTGATCTGTTAGTTATGCATAGATTCATAAAATCACACCTTTTATACAGTATAAGTATACAGTAAGTATGCAGTATAATTATACAGTATTTGTATTTATGCAATATAAAGATTAATTTAATTCTAAATTCGTTGACGAAATTTGTTTCCTAATCTAAGAAATACAATATAGCCAACGTACGAAAATATACGATAACTTCTTCCAAGTTATACACGATTCCGAAAGACGCTCTTTATAATTATAAACCACATAAACTAATGTATTTTCAAGATTTAGAGAAGTATTTCTAAAAACAAAGTTTTCTTTTGCAGCCACTGATTTTTGGAAACGTTTCCGAATAGATTTTATAGTGCATTTATCAGCTTCCTCAAACCGGAATATGAGTTTTTAGGATGCTGTTGATTCTCAATGAAACATTTTCAACTGCGAAAGTAAATTTACACATGATAGAGTAACAAAGTATTATTTATGTTAATGCTGTTAATTCATCATGTGTGTCTGTAAAACATGTTTGTTGAACATGAAAATGCTTACTTGAGAAACAAAAACAATTGATATGTGTAATAATATCACTTTAAGCTAATTTACACATGCTAGAGTAACAAAGTATTATTAATGTTAATGCTGTTAATTTATCATATTTGTCTGTAAAACATGTTTGTTGAACATGAAAATGCTTACTTGAGAAACAAAAACAATTCATGTGTGTAATGTTATCACTTTAAGCTAATTTACACATGCTAGAGTAACAAAGTATTATTAATGTTAATGCTGTTAATTTATCATATTTGTCTGTAAAATATGTTTGTTGAACATGAAAATGTTTACTTGAGAAACAGAAACAATTGATATGTGTAATGTTATCACTTTAAGCTAATTTACACATGCTAGAGTAACAACACTGTAAAAAATGAAGTACTCAAAAATGAGTAAGTCCATGTACTCATTTCGAAAAGAGTATTTTTGGATCAAAAATGAACATGTGCATTCTCAAAAATGAGTAAGTTCATGTACTCATTTCGAAATGAGTATTTTTGGATCAAAAATGAACATATGATCAAACCCAACATACTTGTATATTTCAGAATGTGTAATGACGAAATTTCGGAGCCTAAAAAGCTATTATTTGAAGGAAAAACGAAGAATAAGAGAAATGAAAAGTGGATCTGGCTGTTCTGGATTTTCATCAAAGTGGATCCACTACAACACATTTACTCTTTTTTTTTTTCCCTCACATTTTACACATTTACTTTTTTTTCTTGATAGTACTTTAAAATTATGATTTTTTCCCCACTAATTTTTTTAAAATTTATTTTAACTTTTTTAACGTGAGGCAATATTGTGTTATTTAAAAGTTTCATAACATAATATCTTTGCAAATTATAGCTATGCAAATTGGTATTAAACTAAACTGATTTGGCTTACAAATTTATGGATTACGCTAAAATTTATTATTTTATAAATTATAATTTTACAAAGTTTATAATTTTAGTATTTCAATCTATGATCTTTTCTAATGTCATTTTTTAATTAATAATTCTTCGAACTACCTGTTACTTCAGACATTATTTTAATCTTTAACACATATAGACAGGCACTGTACATCCTTAAAAACATATTTAAAAACACATAACCCTCTATCCCTTCCTAACAGATGGCGCCAGATGTTGTTAGAAAGGGATAGAGGGGTTAGTTTCAAAGTAACTACCAACATTTGAGAAAGAGGCGTGACCACTCATGGTACGTTGGTCTAAGTTGTCAGGTTAGTAAACAGGACTTCACGGGTTCGATTCCTCGCGTGGGCAAGGGTTGGTTAATTACTAGATACTCACGCAGGAATGAAAATTATGAGCAGAAATGTATAATCCCTTATAAGGTTGTCCTCGCGAAGTAACTTTTTTTCTTATCCTAAAAATTTTATTTTAACGACATAAAAAATTTTAAATTTGAATACATCCATGGGATCAAAAATGAGTACATAGCAGTTCATATTTGAATACATCCATGGGATCAAAAATGAGTACATGTGTTTCTCAATTTTGAGTACATTTGGATCGGAGCTATTTTGAGTATGTGACGTATTCAAAATTGAGTACTTTTTACTCAATTTTGAATACCCATTTTTTACAGTGAAAGTATTATTAATGTTAATGCTGTTAATTTATCATGTTTGTCTGTAAAACGTGTTTGTTGAACATGAAAATGCTTACTTGAGAAAAAAAAAAACAATTGATATGTGTAATGTTATCACTTTAAGCTAACACTGTAAAAAATGGGTATTCAAAATTGAGTAAAAAGTACTCAATTTTGAATACGTCACATACTCAAAATAGCTCCGATCCAAATGTACTCAAAATTGAGAAACACATGTACTCATTTTTGATCCCATGGATGTATTCAAATTTAAAATTTTTTATGTCGTTAAAATAAAATTTTTAGGATAAAAAAAAAGTTATTTCGCGAGGACAACCTTATAAGGGACATATACATTTCTGCTCACTTTTTTCATTCCTGCGTGAGTATCTAGTAATTAACCAACCCTTGCCCACGCGAGGAATCGAACCCGTGAAGTCCTGTTTACTAACCTGACGACTTAGACCAACGTACCATGAGTGGTCACGCCTCTTTCTCAAATGTTGGTAGTTACTTTGAAACTAACCCCTCTATCCCTTTCTAACAGAATCTGGCGCCATCTGTTAGGAAGGGATAGAGGGTTATGTGTTTTTAAATATGTTTTTAAGGATGTACAGTGCCTGTCTATATGTGTTAAAGATTAAAATAATGTCTGAAGTAACAGGTAGTTCGAAGAATTATTAATTAAAAAATGACATTAGAAAAGATCATAGATTGAAATACTAAAATTATAAACTTTGTAAAATTATAATTTATAAAATAATAAATTTTAGCGTAATCCATAAATTTGTAAGCCAAATCAGTTTAGTTTAATACCAATTTGCATAGCTATAATTTGCAAAGATATTATGTTATGAAACTTTTAAATAACACAATATTGCCTCACGTTAAAAAAGTTTAAATAAATTTTAAAAAAATTAGTGGGGAAAAAAATCATAATTTTGAAGTACTATCAAGAAAAAAAAAAGTAAATGTGTAAAATGTGAGAAAAAAAAAGAGTAAATGTGTTGTAGTGGACTTTGATGAAAATCCAGAACAACCAGATCCACTTTTCATTTCTCTTATTCTTCGTTTTTCCTTCAAATAATAGCTTTTTAAGGCTCCGAAATTTCGTCATTACACATTCTGAAATATACAAGTATGTTGGGTTTGATCATATGTTCATTTTTGATCCAAAAATACTCATTTCGAAATGCGTACATGAACTTACTCATTTTTGAGAATACATATGTTCATTTTTGATCCAAAAATACTCATTTCGATATGAGTACACGAACTTACTCATTTTTGAGAATGCACATGTTCATTTTTGATCCAAAAATACTCATTTCGATATGAGTACATGGACTTACTCATTTTTGAGAATGCACATGTTCATTTTTGATCCAAAAATACTCATTTCGAAATGAGTACATGGACTTACTCATTTTTGAGTACTTCATTTTTTACAGTGAAACTACACATGCTAGAGTAACAAAGTATTATTAATGTTAATGCTGTTAATTTATATGGTTGTCTGTAAAACATGTTTGTTGAACATGAAAATGCTTACTTGAGAAACAAAAACAATTGATATGTGTAATAATATCACTTTAAGCTAATTTACACATGCTAAAGTAACAAAGTATTATTAATGTTAATGCTGTTAATTTATCATATTTGTCTGTAAAACATGTTTGTTGAACATGAAAATGCTTACTTGAGAAACAAAAACAATTCATATGTGTAATGTTATCACTTTAAGCTAATTTACACATGCTAGAGTAACAAAGTATTATTAATGTTAATGCTGTTAATTTATCATATTTTTCTGTAAAACATGTTTGTTGAACATGAAAATGCTTACTTGAGAAACAAAAACAATTGATATGTGTAATGTTATCACTTAAGCGAATTTACACATGCTAGATTAACAAAGTATTATTAATGTTAATGCTGTTAATTTATCATATTTGTCTGTTTCTTGAACATGAAAATCCTTACTTGAGAAAAAAAAAATTATATGTGTAGTGTTATCACTTTAAGAATACACATTTTTACTTTAATAAAAAAAAAAAAAAAAAAAAAAAAAAAAGTCAAATTTCGACCCGAATTCTGTCAACCCGACGTGAAAGGAAATTAAACTATTACTTTAATACAGTTATGGAAAAGTAGTCTATACTTACATCCATAATATCAATTTTATCTTTTTATGTATAAAAGTGAACAAATATGCAATCATTAATATTTAACTATATATATATATATATATATATATATATATATATCATTTATTATTATTATTATTATTATTATTATTATTATTATTTTGAAAAACAGTCAGGACTTTTTTTTTTGAAAAATCAAGTCAACCTGATATCCCGATCGGAAAAGTGAAAACACAACCCGAATCTGAAACATTTAAAGTCAAACCGACCCGAAAAAAATAGCGTCAACCCGACCCGATACGAACCGCGGATTGGATCAGGTTCCGGTAATATCCAGTTAGCCGAACAGATGCAGGATTCAAACACTGCTCTATAAATCCATTGTGCTAAAAAGGAAGGTCTTTCCACAGTTAGTTGTAATTATTCCGCATCTATTTAATATTGTATTTCGAAGTAATGCGATTTTGTTTTATAATTCTTCAGAAAGAACTCATAAAACAGTTTTCACCACAGAAGATCGTAGTTAAAAGAGCTGCCTTGCTATAAAATTAAATTCCTTCGAGAAACCAGAGAATTAAAACGTCGTTTTGTCCAAATTGCAACGGAATTTTCCCGTTTATTCCTTTTTAATTAAGTGTATCTTTACTCTTCCTTTGTTTTGCAAGCGGGTTTCTCATTTATTAGTTTAGCAGATCCCGAGATTAGCTTTATGGTTGCAATACTCTGGTAATTAAATCTGTAACAAAGGAATTGCTCTGGCAGCACATGTAAAAATAGGCGCCGGATTGAATTATGGATATCCTCATGCATGAGGAGAAGGGGATAAATTAGATTTCCTAAGACAAAAGAAGCATCGTTCCTTAAAAAAGACATTGCACAATTTATTTTCTGCTAGTCCTGTTCATCTCATTTTTTATGCTAGCGCAATCAATTTATTCTAATTATGGAACAAGAACACTGATGTTCTAATACCTGTTTTCAAATGTGAGGATTTTGCATGTTCTAAAACAGCTACATGTAATATTGATAAATTTTAATGATGAATATATTGTATCCTTAGATCATTAATTTCCAAAATTTTAACCCGAAACCAACTCGAACCCAAAGTGAAAGGAAATTAAACGATATTTTAATACAATTATGGGAAAGTAAGTCTATAAATACATCTATAATACCAATTTTATCTTTTTATGTATAGAAAAATATGAACAAATATACACTGATTAATATTCAAATATATACATTTTTTTTTTCATTTGAAAAATATTCAAGACTTTCTTTTGAAAAATCAAGTTAACCCGACCCCGACCGGATGTGTGAAAACCCAAACCGAACCCCATTCAGAATCAAACCGACCCGAAAAATAGAAGAAAAAAAAAACGCGTTAACCCTACCCGATTCAAACCGTGGATCGATTCAGGTTCAAGTAAATTCGAGTTAACCGGCTCGGCGTAGGACTCCGAGACAAAAATTGCTCTGTAACTCAATTGAGTTAAAAAGAATAATTTTTCTGTTAGTTCCAATTATTCCGCATCTATTTAATATTTGATTTCGAAATAATGTGATTATGTTTCATAATTCTCCAGAAAGAACTCATAAAACACTTTTCAAAGCAAAAGATTTCCGTTGAATGAGCTGTCTTGTCACAAAATTAAATTTCTTCTAGAAACCAGAGAATTAAAACGTTCCTTTTGTCCAAATTGCAACGGAATTTCCCAGTTTATCCCTTTTTAATTAAGTATATCTTTGCTCTTCCTCTGTTTTGTAAGCCGGTTTCTCATTTATTAGTTTAGCAGATCCCGAGATTAGCTATATGACTGCAATACTCCTGTAATTGAATCTGGAACAATGGAAATACTCTGGCAGTACATATAAAAATAGGCGCTTGATTGAATTATGGAAATTGTTATACATGGGGAAAAGGGGAGAAATTAGATTTCTTAAGACAAAAGAAGCATCGTTCCCTCTCACAAAAAAAAACATTGCCCAAGTTATTTTATGCAGGTTTTGTTCAGCTTATGTTTTTATGCTAATGTAATCAATTTATTATAATTATGGAAAAAGCAGGGGTGTAGTGAAGGGTATACGATGGTATACGCCGTATATACATTCTGAATTTTTTTAAGGAACTCCGTATACCCTCTCTTTTTGAAATAAAACCCGGTGTAAAAAAAGACAAATGTTTCAATCTGCGAAAATATAATATAACCTCGAACAATTATATATAAAAATCTCTTCCGTGTTACCCCCGATTCCAAAAAGTGTTCTTTATCATTAGAAACCTTACACTCAAAAAACGACATTTTCAAAACTGAGCAAAAAATACTCAAATCTGAGTATGTCGCATACTCAAAATGGCTCCGAATCAAAATTACTCAAGTTTTAACCATGTAGATATTCATTTCTGAAAACATGCACACACTGAAAAATAAAACATCATGTGTTCCTATTTGAGTATGTCCATGTTTCAAAAATGAGTTTGAACTGATTCTAATCATTTTTGAGTATGTCTATGTTTCAAAACTGAGTATGAGCTGAGCTCTATGTGCTCAGTTTCGAGTATGTCCATGTTTCAATATTCTGAGTATTTCTGGTATTCCAGAATTGAAAGCATTGGTTCGTCCTATTTGAAACAAAAAATTTCCTTACAAAATGAAAACATCGATTTACTCAGATTTAAAAGTGTCATTTTTCTCAGTGTAGAAACGAATATATTTTCAACATTTAAAGAAACATTTACAAAAACAAATTTCTTTTGCTGCCACTGATTTTCGAAAATCTCTTCGAGTACATTTTAAAGCATTTTGTTTTTTTGCAAAATAATACTTTAAAATAATTGTTCTGCTGTTGCATCTAGTAATTCCGCAGTTTTTGAACTTTTTCTTTAAATCCTGTTTTAAAATTCCACAGAAACAACTTGTAAAACACTTTCCCCCAAAGATCCCTGTCAAGCAAGGTGTCTTGCAATAAAATTAAATTCCCTCGAGAAATAAAACGTTTAAAACGCCACTTTCATCGAATTACAATGGAATAGTTTAATTTATCCCTTTTAAATTAAGTGCGACTTACTCTTCCTTTGTTTTGTAAGGCTTTTTCCCATTTATTAGTTTACCAGATCCCGAGATTAGCATTATAGCTGCAATACTCCTGTAATTGAATCTGGAACAAAGAAAATGCTCTGACATGCGCCGGGATGAATTATGGAAATTGCTAGGCATCGAGAGAACAGGAAAAATTAGATTTCCCAAGACAAAAGAAGCTTCGTTTACGAAAAAGGACAAAGCTTAATTTATTTTTATCTCGTCTTGTTTAGCTCTATTTTTTTATAGTAACGCTACGCAAGAGGTAATCAATTTATTGTAATTATCAATAAAGAAAATTAATGCTTGCATATGGTTTCTGTTTTCAACATTCGATAGTTCTGCTTGTTTTGAACATCTAACATGTTGCAGTGACATATTTTAGTAAAGAACATACTGTAATCTAACTATTTTGTTCAGCTATGTTTTATAGTAATGTTGAATCGAAATGTAATCAGTTTTGTTCCAATTTTTTTAAAAAGAACACGGGATGTTTGAATGAAATATCATTTCTTCTTTCACAGATAATTCTGATGTTTTGATACATCTACATGTTGCAGCGATATATTTCAGTAAAGAACATACTGTAATCTATTTTGTTCAGCTATGTTTTATAGTAATGTTGCATCGAGATGTAATCAGTTTTTTTTCTAATTTTTTAAAAAGAACATGGGATGCTTGAATGAAATGTCATTTCTTCTTTTCGGATAATTCTGATGTTTTAATACATCTGCATGTTGCAATGACATATTTCAGTAAATAGCATACTGTAGTCTAACTATTTTGTTCAGCTATGTTTTATAGTAATGTTACATCGAGATGTAATCAGTTTTTTTCTAATTTTTTTTTAAAGAACACGGGATGTTTGAATGAAATGTCATTTCTTCTTTTTGGATAATTCTGATGTTTTGATACATCTTCATGTTGCAGTGATATATTTCAGTAAATAACATACTGTAATCTAACTATTTTGTTCAGTTATGTTTTATAGTAATGTTGCATCGAGATGTAATCAGCTTTTTCTGATTTTTTTAAAAAGAACACGGGATGTTTGAATAAAATATCATTTCTTCTTTTCGGGTAATTCTGATGTTTTGATACATCTATATGTTGCAGTGGCATATTTCAGTAAATCTCCATACGTTATTCTAACTATCTTGTCCATTTATAATTTCCAGTAATGATGCATCGAAATGTAATCAGTTTTTTTTTTCTAACTTTTTCAAAAAGAAAGCATGAAGTTTGACTAAAATATCAGTTTTTTTTTTCCTTTTTTGATATTTCTGATGTTTTAATACATCTACATAGCTGTCAACTTTTTGTTACCACAAAATATTAATAGACATTTTTTAATAATTTAATCGGTAATTAAAGAAGACGAAATTTACTATTAAAATTTAGTGGTTAGAAAAAAAAGTAAAAGTTGGCAGCCATGTATCTGCATAGTGTAATGACATATTTCACTAAAGAACCTATTGTAATATTGTAATCACGATGTTTTGAGTTATGTCACTTTAGAAATAAGTGTGTCTAATTGCAATCAAGCTATCTTGTAGACCCCTTAACTTCCGGTTCGTTTAAATAGATTTAAATGCAAAAATATAAAATCATACGAATATTTAAGAGTGTACCCTACCGAAACCAGCGGAGCCTTCATTATTAGGTTCCTTTAGAAAGATTTTAGCTTAAAAATATAAAATCATACAAACATTCGAGGGTATACGCTTCCAACATAGGTTCGTTTTAAAATATTTTCGTTTTAAAATATAAAATAATTTAATATTGAATTTAGGTATATTTAAAATTATTATCACGAGCCTGGGCAACACCGGGAGGGTCGGCTAGTATATAATAACCAATAGTATTATAAA
The DNA here is from genome assembly GCA_963931845.1 of Maratus michaelseni. Classification (NCBI taxonomy): domain Eukaryota; kingdom Metazoa; phylum Arthropoda; class Arachnida; order Araneae; family Salticidae; genus Maratus; species Maratus michaelseni. The sequence goes on along the minus strand of OZ007600.1, from coordinate 171,280,901 downwards.
TGGAAACGTTAAAATAGTTTTTATTTGTTAAATATAATAATCGTTTCCACAGGAATTATGCAAGAACTTTCATTAATCTAAAGTAATAAATTCTTCAAGCCATTCACGATGAGATCTTCAATCCGTCAAGAAAATAACTTAATGAACTAACACCCGCACAATTGATTGCGCCAAAAGTAATCTAAATAATTTAATGTGGTTTTTCTTAGAGGAGAGACAAATAAGTGCATTAAAAACAGTCATTCCCAATCGAATTTTAATAACATATTTAAGAACAATAAGCTATTTTTTAATAACCCCATTTCAGCATGTTATGAAATGTATTTTTCAATGTATCACGTGATGAGATCAAGGAACTCTAAAAGCTTTTTATTAATACTTTAATATATAATCTTTCAGTCTTGTAAAATATATGGAGAGCGTCGAGTAAGGAGCCTAAGATACTCCAACCAAATAATGTAATACTTTATATATAATTGTAGTGAGTAGAAAGTGCTTGTAAAACTCAGTAATATATATACCATTTATTTAAACTGTGTGGGGCGAATCAATTCACATGATAAATAATACAATATCAAGTTCTTTTAGTGACAAAAGACGACGAAGTTTTCTGATTATAAATGATTAACACTTAGCTATATGGATTAAACATGAAGCACCAAAGAGCATGGGATAAACGTTAAAAGGTAAGATACATACCTTACCTGAATGTTGATAATATTCTAAAGAATTTCATTAGGCATTATTTTATTTGTTATGATTAGAGAAAAGCACTAATGCGTTGCTAACAAGAATCAATTTTAGTCATTATTAAGTTTTTCATACTTTTTATCCGAAGATAATATATTTACATTCAAAAAATTATCAAACAGTTTTCCAAGTAAAACTCTTCTCCTTCTCACCATGAGAAATATCTCTCATCTGAACTGTCACATACATAAATTCAATTTACACGACATGTGAAAGTGTTAATATATTTCTTATTAAGTTTCTCCTATTTTGAATTCGCATGTAATAGATTATAATTTAAAACAAATCTTGAGAAAGCTCCTTAAGTAAAACTCTTCTCAGCATGATGTGTCTCACACTCGGCCATACTGTCACATGCGAAAATATTTAATTTACATGACAAATGACAGCATTCAAACATTCCTTACATATAAATTAATACAGGAAGTGAGAATTTTTTCTTTTTAATTAAGAATATCTTGTACTGCCTTTGTTCTCTATAAGTTGGATTCACATTTTCCAGTTTAACAGATTCCTAGATTAGTTTTATAGCTCTTCTGTCCTGGCAATAGAATCTGGAGCAAAGAATATGCTCTTCTTATCTGTAAAAACAAGTACAGCAATTATTAGTAGAGCAATTTTATTCTGAAAGTAAAAAAAAAAAAAAAAAAAAAAAAAAGAGTGAAAGTATTAAAATCATTCTGATTAATTTTGTTAATTTATTAATATCTTTTCTTTGACAGAGAATTTAATTTTCCAAGTATTTAATGTCCCATAGAAAAATTTTCCACGATAAATGGAAAAATTTTTTACTAAGTTTTTCACATTTTCCATCCGAAGATAATATAACTTACATTCAAAAAATTCTCAAACAATTTTCTCAGTAAAGCTCTTCTCCTTCTCACCATTTGAAACCTTTTTTGTAGGAGCTGTCACATACATCAATTCAATTTCCACGATACGTGAATGTGTTAATATATTTCTTATTAAGTTTCTCACATTTTGAATTTGCAGATAATAGAATTATAATTAAAACAAATCTTGAGAAAACTCCCTAAGGAAAGCTCTTCTCAGCATGAGGTGTCTCACATTTGCACAAACTGTCACATGCGAAAATATTTAATTTACATAACAAATGATAGCGTTAAAATATTCCTTACATACAAATTAATATAGGATGTGTAATTTTTTCCTTTTAATTAAGAATTCCTTGCTCTGCCTTTATTCTCTAAGTTGGATTAAATCAATTTAATAGATTCCTAGATTATTTTTATATCTCTTCTGTTCTGGCAATTGAATCTGGAACAAAGAATCTATTCTTCTTACCTGTAAAAACAAGTACAGCAATTATTAGTACAGTAATTTTATTCTGAAAGTAAAAAAAAAAAAAAAAAAAAAAAAAAGAGTGAAACTATTAAAATCATTCTGATTAATCTTGTTTATTTATTAATATCTGTTCTTTGACAGAGAATTTTAATTTTTCGAGTATTTAATGTTCCGTACAAAAATTTTCCACTATTAATTGAAACATAAAAATATGTTTTACTAAGATTTTCACATTTTTCATCCAAAGATAATATAACTACATTAAAAAAAATCTCAAACAGTTTTTTAAGTAAAGCTCTTCTCCTTCTCACCATTTGAAATCTCTATCGTATGAGCTGTCACATATATAAATTCAGTTTCCACGATACGTGAAAGTTTTAATATATTTCTTATTAAGTTTCTCACATTTTTAATTCGCGGATAATAGAATTATAATTAAAATAAATCTTAAGAAAGCTCCATAAGTAAAACTCTTCTTAGCATGAGGTGTCTCACACTCGACAAACTGTCACATCCGAAAATATTTAATTTACATGATAAATGAAAGCATTAAAATATTCCTTGCATTCCAATTAATATAGGATGTGTGTGCGATTTGTTTCCTTTTTAATTAAAAATACCTTACTCTGCCTTTTTTTCTATGTTGGATTCACATTTATCGGTTTAACAGATCCCTAAAATAGTTTGATAGCTCTTCTGTTCTGGCAGTTGAATCTGTAACAAAGGATCTGCTCTTCTTACCTGTAAAAAACAATTACACTATTAATTAGTAAAGCAATTTTATTCTGAAAGTGAAAATAAAGAAGAGTATAGCTGTTAAAATCATTCTGATTAATCTTGTTAATTTATTAATATCTTTTCTTTCATAGAGAATTTTAATTTTTCGAGTACTTAATATCCCATACAAAAATTTTCCACAATAAATGGAAGCACTGAAATATTTTTTACTAAGTTTTTAACATTTTTCATCCGAAGATAATATAACTACATTCAAAAAATTCTCCAACAATTTTCTAAGTAAAGCTCTTCTCCTTCTCACCATTTGAAATCTCTTTCGTATGAGCAGTCACATAAATAAATTCAATTTCCACGATACGTGAAAGTGTTAATATATTTCTTATTAGGTTTCTCACATTTTGAATTCGCAGATAATAGAATTATAATTAAAACAGATCTTGAGAAAACTCCTTAAGTAAAACCTTAAGTAAACTCCTTAAGTAGTTCTCAGCATGAGGTGTCCCACACTCTGACAAACCGTCACATGCGAAAATATTTAATTTACATGATAAATGAAAGCATTAAAATATTCCTTACATCCAAATTAATATAGGATGTGCGATTTTTTTCTTTTAATTAAGAATTCCATGCTCTGTCTTTGTTCTGTAAGTTGGATTCACATTTATCAGTTTAACAGATTTCTAGATTAATTTTATGGCTTTTCTGCTGTGGTAATTGAATCTGGAACAAAGGATCTGCCCTTCTTTTGCGTAAAAACAAATGCGGCATTCAATTATGGAAATTTATATGCATAGGAAACGCGCGGGAATCTAGATTTTCAAAGACAAAAAATCCATCTATTTTATAGAAAGACATCGCTAAATTCATTTTCTTGATTTTGATTTTCCATTATGTTCAGTTTAGTTTTTTACATGGAATCTATACCTTGTTAAAATCCGTGCGCATCTATGTAACCTCAAAAACTCGGAAACCACAGGGCGCAGGGCTACGAAATTTGGCACACGGATTGCTGGTAGGGGGCCCATGAACGATTGGGGCAAAAAATTCGAAAAATTTAAATAGATTTCCATTTATTTTGTGTTTTTGAAGAATTTTTGCCTTTTTTTATGTTTCACCCGTAATCGCGCGAGTTATAACCAGTTCTAAATGTTTACTGCAATGTGAGATATATACATATTAGGTACGCCACGATACAATACTAGGAAGCTGTAGCGGGTATTGCGATAATTCTTTTACCTCGCATGCAAATAATTAGAGATTACTTAATTGCGCTGAATTATTACCAATTTTAAAAAAATAAAGAAAAACATTTTATCACAAACATAAATAAAACGTTTTATTCCATTTATTCCCTTATTCCAATGATATCGTTTTATCGTCTGCTGCCATAGAAACATGATATATTAAATTTAATTTAAAAAATGCATGGTGGAGGATATAGGAGAGACATAACAAATATTTATATTCATAAAATTTAATTTGGTTGCACTGATTTTCATTTTTAATTTTTTTTTTTTTTTTTTTTAGAATTAAATTCCTGAACTCCCGTGCGTAGAACGGGTTAAACAGCTAGTCGTAAAATAAAAAATGAAGTTTATTTTTAATGTAATAAATGAAATATTTAATTTTTACACAATATTTATTTTCTAACTTTTAATAGCTAAATAGTTGCAGGAAAAATATTTCAATAGCCACACCCAATTTTCACAAAATATTTTTAATCTACTTTGAAAATCATGTCCAAATGCCGAATTTTAAATCATTTGAACCAAAAATTTTGGAAATACATGGCGTCCATAAATTATTGTCTGGATTTCTTTACCTCCTTAATTTTAATTTAAGAGCACGATAAAAAATATTATTACATATTCGTAAAGTATAACTCAAGAAGTTTTCTCTAATAACATAAAGTTAGATATGCGTAACGTTGCAACTTAATAACTTTATTAATCAAATAACGATTATAATTAAATGATAATTAATTTTAAAATTTTAATGTATAAATGAATTATGAGCACACAGTTGCATAATTAGAACCACAATATGCACATTGCTTTCTTTTCTGCATTCGCCATTTTGAATTCTCAATCTGAGACTTGATGTCGCTAGGGGACTTGATGTCTCAATCTGAGACTTGATGTCGCTTGGCCGGGGGTTGGCGAGCGTGGCACCTTGGGGGCAGAGACCCTTACAAGGAAGTTCTCTTTAAAGCGCATACTCACAATCTTTTGAAAAAATTGCTAATGAAACTACTCATGTAACTTTATAAAGGATTAGTCAAATTTAACTGTGGAATTTCAGTATAAAATCTGTAAAAAAAAAAATAAAATACTTTTTGAGTATTTGGCGCAAAAAAAAAAAAAAAAAAAAAAAAAAAAAATGCAATTTGGCGAGCAACTTTTCCCTCGTCAAATGAAAGCGGTTTTAATGCATTTAGAAATTGTTTGTTAAATGAGTGTTCAAATGTGCAGTTGATGAATTTAAACTTAAATAATGAAATAGTTTATTATTATTTCTGTAAGTTTATATAATATATATAAGTTGCATGTTGCCGCAGTTATTAAACTTTACACGGTTTCAGAGGCTGAATAAGTTTAAAACGTGTTTTAAAAGTAACTGCCTATTAAGAACGCTATCGTTATACATTTCGATATTGAATAAGTCGTTGTTTCCATGGCAACAATACTGTTATGTTGTTTCTCCTACACTAACAATATCGAAGTCGAATCAAATAAGTGCTCAGAATTGGACCTTCATTTTGAGCTTGAAACAATTTTAATCCATTTAAATTTTGTTCTAAAGCGTATAATACGATCGTTCAATTTCATTAAATATACATAAAAATGTATATGACCAAACGACAGTTATAAAAATATATTTATTTATGTTAAAATTAGTTAAACTAGTTCAATATGAAGGGTAGGGAAAGTTTTCCCTTAAAGAGTATTTATCATAAAAGCGTTTTTTTTTTTTCAGATTTTCATTGTTCACACACAAACACCAAACGACGCTAAACGACAAATCGCCAAAAAAACGAAATTTTCATAATTTTTTTTATGGACACTATATTGAGATCCCGCAGGAAATTTTTTTACGGAAATATATTCAATATATAAAAAGAATATTCTGTAATTTTTGCAAATTTTTCTGATTATGCGTTTATTGAGTCCTTCCTTGTTAGTTAGTTGAATATAACATTTAAAATAACCGCATAATTCTTCCGACAGTATACTATCGCTGTCTTAAAACACAAACTTAAATATCATAGGCTAATACAATTATTATTTGGTATTGTTGTTTATATAACATAGCAATAACATTCCAAAGGAGTCGATGAGATAGAGAATTATTAATTTGTCCCATCAGTAGCATGTGATATAATGATATTTGATCAATGGAGGATCTTCGAATGATAACTATAATACAATATGGCGATTCGTCAAATTATATATATTTTTTCTATTACTTTCGTTGTGATTCCGCCCCTAAATTTTTAACTATGAATTAAGTACTATATGAAGTAACTTTTGTAATTTTTTCAAGCAAATCGAAACCTCTTACTTCAAAGACCTTCTTTATATAAGGTAAATTGATACACACAGAGACACACACACACACACACACGCACACACACATACACATTTTCATTACAAATAAACATTAATAACCCGTTATTAATTTTCCTAATTTGTGAATCTGCCAAATTTCGAAATAATTCCACTCTTACATGGAAAGACTTTCCTTGTATAAGGTAAACTGATACACAGAGACACACACACGCGCATACACACACACACACACGCGCACACACACACGCGCAAACACACACACACGCGCGCGCGCACACACACACACACACGCGCATTTTCATTACAAGAAGCATTCATAATTCTTTATTAATTTTCCTAATGTGAATCTGCCAAATTGCGAAATAAGTTTTATTGCTGCTTTTTTTTTTGGCTAATTAAATAAAAGATGAGGTATCGTTCTACTACCATAAAAGATGAACAATGAATCAATTTGATTTAATTACTTGATTTCTTTAAAAAAGACGGAAATAAAATTTAACTGCAGCGTTGAAAAGCCATTCTTGCCAGAAACAGAAAATGCCAAATTAATTTCAATTAAGATTCAGGGGAGAAAAAAAGAACAGAGTTTTTCATCATTAACAATCGATATTATTGTGAAGTAAGCTTCTTTAGCTAAAAAAAAAAAAAAAAAAAAAAAAAGTCTGGAGCGACTTCACTCGACTTTCTGAAGACTTTGCAAAATATTATGCATTCAAATAAATAATAATAATAATATAAAAATAAATAAAATCTTAGATCATAATTTTAGGAAGGTGAAATGATTTCATTGGTAAAAATGACCTGATGGTCTAAAGAAAGCCTGCATTTTCATTCATAAAGCTCAAACATGACGTAATTTTCAATGAATATTTCTGCTTGAGCTGCAATTAAGGGCTGTAAATTAAAATAAATTTTGAAACTGAATTTACATAGAACATAATGAGAAATTTAAAACGATTTAAACATAGATACCTCACCTCTTTTCCTTAACAATTTGAAACACTTAAATTTCTCTGTACTTCTATCAGATTAACAAACTTAATGTTCTTTTTTTTTTTACTTTTTAAGAAAGAATAGTGAGACATGACTGTTTTATCAGCATAAGATGAACGTGAACAATAAAATATTTAGTTGAGTAATTGTGTTATAAAAGAAAGTACTTATCAATTTTCTTTGGTCACAAAATGATTGAAAAATAGTTTTAAATTGGTTTAGATACCAAACCCGTTGTTCGATTTGCACGAAAATGAATACAGCTCTTGCTACAGAGACCTACAACAGGATTGTCCAATCTGGTGCCCGCGAGACAACAGAAAATTGTTACAGAAATCACTGCCGTATTTAATTAGAGATATTCGGGGATTAAGTAAGGCAAATATTTCTGTACGAGTTTCCTGGTGTCTCGCTGGTGCCAGGTTGGACAGTCCTGAGCTATAACATATTTACCAAATTGACACTCAATCGAAGACATATTTTGAACGCTATCGTGTTCGCACTCCCATGCATACATACACACAGACATTATCGCAAAAACACTGGTGACAGTACGGTAAACGTAAAAAAATACGTACATAAACACATACATATATACATATGCATATGGAATCATTGTAAACAGAAAACAAAAAAAAGGATGAAAGAAATCTAAAAATGTAAAGCGATACAAAATTTTCCATAATCGGGGTTTTATCACGATTACAATACTTTCCTTACATTATGTATACGGAAAGTAATAAATGTAATTTAACAATGAAATGAAAATTTTAAAAATTTGATGAACAAATTTAGTTAAAAAATACCGAAAGAAAACTATTTAAGTTGTATTATATACTTTGAGAAAAACGACACTTTCAAATCTGAGTAAATCAATGTTTTAATTTTGCGATGAAACTTTTTGCTTCGAATATGACGACCTAAGGCTTTCAAGTCTGAAATACCAGAAATACTCAGAATATTGAAACATGGACGTACTCAAAACTGAACGCATAAAATGTCAGTTCATACTCATTTTTGAAACATGGGCATACTCAAAAATGATTAGAAACAGTTCAAAATCATTTTTGAAACATGGAAATACTCAAAAATGAACACTTGTGGTTTTATTCTTGAGAGTGTGCATGTTTTCAGAAACATGCAAAAATATTATATGTAAATATTGTAATGTAAAATGTAATGTAATGTAAAAATATTACAAATACATAAAATATTTCATTTTATTTCGAGTATATACATGTTTCAAACTTGAGTCATTTTGATTCGGAGCCATTTTGACAATGCGACATACTCAGATTTGAGTATTTTATGCTCAGTTTTGAAAATATCATTTTTAGAGTGTATGCTTTAAAAATAAGAATAATTCTTTGTTAATACTTAATGACGAAATTATAGAGTTTTTCCAAATGAAACATTTTCTTTCATACATAAATAACTGTACACTGTTTAAGAATTTATTAAAAAATAATAACCTTGTAAATATATCATGACTATTTAAAATAAATAAGAATAGAATAAACAATCAGGTGCATCGATAACACATGCTTATTTAATTAAAAAAAATAATACATAAGTGTATTTCTTCTTTTTCGTGTAACAGTTAAAACAATATTTTTAAATAACTTACAAAGCAACACTGAAATAAAAGACAGATGTTTCTTAAACTGGGAAAGTATAATATAACCATGAACAAAAATATACAGGGTTGTTATAATTAAAGTTCGCCTATTCAGAAGGCTCTAGAGCCGGTTCTATGGCTCCAAACGGAACAAAATTTTACTAGTACGTAGTTGAAGAGATGCGCCCTGCGAAAATCGAAAAAAAAAATTAGTTACATTTTTCGTCAGTAGGTGGCGCTGCGCCAATATTTAAGGCGATGTTTGCAGACTCATTATATCAATTTCAGTCAGTCCAGACGAAGCACACAAATTAAAAAGTTTCAACAAACTTCGACGAACTGCGAATTGTTATAATTAAAGTTCACCTAATCAGACAGCTCTAGAGCCTGACCTATGACTCCAAATAATACAGAAAAATGAATATAATTTCATGTGATGTAATCTGCATCAACAAAAATAAAACATGTCGCTCGGCAGCGAGGAAATAACGAAGAATAACATTACGCATGCTCAATGAATCCTCCACCATTTTCAATAACGCATTCCATTCTAAGAATTGTGCTTTCTACAGCATTGCGTAAACTGTCCTGTGATATTGAGCGAATATGAAGTCTAATACTGTCTTTCAGATCAGAGATTGTCTGACATATGTCTTTAGATACAGAATCTTTCAAAAATCCCCACAACCAAAAATCGCATTGTGTTAGATCAGGCGATCGTGGTGGCCAGACTGTTTGAAAATAACGACTTCTGATGCGGTCTTCTGTAAAATGGCTTGTTAAGAAAGTCCGAACTGCTCTAGTAATGTGCGGTGGTGCACCGTCTTGCATAAACACGATATTTTGAAGGCAGCATCGCTGTTGCAGCTCGGGAATCAGAAAATTTGACAATATATTGAGATACCTTCTCCCATTTACGGAACATGTACTGGGTCCTGTGGATGTTAGTTCCTCAAAACAATATGGCCTATCATAAACGTAGCTGTGAAACCGCACCACACCGTCACTTTAGCTGCATGCAATGGAACTTCTTGGACAACATTAGGATTCTCTTTCGCCCAAATTGGACAGTTGTGTGTGTTCACTGGTCCATTTAAATAAAAATGCGCTTCATCACTCCATAGAATATTCCAGGGCCAAGACTTGCCCACAGTCATTCGTGCAAGAAACTGTAGTGAAAATGATAGCCGACTTTCGGTATCACCCTGTATTAGTTGTTGCACCCTCTGAATCTTGTATGGATAGTAGCGCAAAATTTGACGCATCACTTTTCTCACAGTGGAAATCGGCATATCGACTTCATTCGCAATAGCTGGCACACTTGTATTACCAAATGATGACTGGCTGGTTAACTCCACGGCAGCAATAGCAATATCTTCAATGCTAGAAATGTATACCTTTTTTCGTCCTCTGCCAGGAGGAATGTCGAGTTATTCCTGTTTCGTCGAACTTTTTAATCCTTTTGTGAACTCCACGATCCGACATTGGTCGACGTCTAACATCTTTTAGTTTCCGGAATTCTCGAAGAGCTGCAGCTGCGTTGCTGTTATTTTGATAAAATAACTTTACAAGAAGTGCCTTTTCTTTCAAAGTGTCCATTCTCCAAAAAGCGTAGATTCAAATGCTTTTCAGAAACAATCAACTGTTCCAGTATCAAAGAAATCACAGACACACTTTATAAGCAAGTTTTAAATAGTCAGGTGGTTAGAAGGGTATTTCAAGTTTTCGAAGTTGCGACGTCACTTTGACGTCGTTCGTCGAAAATTTGAATAAAATGTGATCTTTTTCAAGCGTCGGGTGAAATTTTGTGTGTTTCATTTGGATTGACCGAAATTGATATAACGAATCTGAAAAAGTTTACTTTTACCAACTGTGAAGTAAAATTTCCAGTATTTTGTTTTTTACAAAATAAAGGAATCTGCAAATATCGGCTAAAATATTGAGGCAGCGCCACCTATTGAAAAAAATTTAACTAATTTTTTTTTTCGATTTTCGCAGAGCGCATCTCTTCAACTACGTACTAGTGAAATTTTGTTTCGTTTGGAGCCATAAAACCGGCTTTAGAGCCTTCTGAATAGGCAAACTTTAATTATAACAACCCTGTACAATAACCTCTTCCAAGTTTCCCACGATTCTGAAAAATGTTTTTTATCTTTAAAAATATCAGAAACCAATATATTTTTGATATTTAAAAAAGCATTTATGAAAGCTAGTTTTATTATGCTGCCACTAATTTTCGGAAATATTCTGGATTAGATTTTATAGTGTATTAATCAATTTTCTCAACCCGGAATAGATGTTTTTCGGAGGCTATCCATTCTCAAGTAAACATTTTCATGTCCAACAAACTTGTTTCATAGACAAAAATGGTAAATTAACAGCTTTAACAATATCGTTAAAATTATTATTATTTTATTACTTTTGCATGTAAAAATTCAATTACACAGCTGAAATTATTTAACCGAGGTTTTTAAAGATAAAGAACGCTTTTGGGAATTTTGGATAACTCTGTAGTGATTATTGTACATTTTTGTTCGTGGTGATATTATCTTTTCGTAGATTAAAAAAAAATTTGTCTTTTATTTTTTTTTTTACAGTGAATTATAAATAAGAAATTATAAACATTAAAAAAGTACTTTTAAATATACACTAAAAACACTTTTTATTTTGCTTAAAAGACGTCAACATAAGCCTTAAAGATGTTAAAATTTAAAATTTATATGTTTCGATTTGTTCATAAAATCGTCATCAGAATATATACAAACCACAAATACAATGTACATAAAAAACGAGAGATTAAATTAATTAAAAATTAATTAAAAACCAGAGAGTCTGAACAGTCACTATGTGAAAGAAGGTACAACGCCCTCTATACTTTTAATTTTAACACTGCTCTTAGATTCATCTACAGACCGCATCCCACTATACGGGGCGTTGTACCTTCTTCCACATAGTGACTGTTCAGACTCTCTGGTTTTTAATTAATTTTTAATTAATTTAATCTCTCGTTTTTTATGTACATTGTATTTGTGGTTTGTATATATTCTGATGACGATTTGATGAACAAATCGAAACATATAAATTTTAAATTTTAACATCTTTAAGGTTTATGTTGACGTCGTTTAAGCAAAATAAAAAGTGTTTTTAGTGTATATTTAAAAGTTAATTCTAATGGACGTATTTTAACTCTCCACTTTATTTGAAATATAATAACAGTTGAATTAAAAAAGTATACAACAGTTCTTCCCTTTTGCCTAATATTGTTTCTACTATCATATATTAAACACCTTTACTGTGACAGTGGCTATCCTGTCGTTCTCTTAGCGCAATATTTTCATTTTCTAAAAATATATATACGAAGTTCTTCTTCTCCGCTAAGATGCTAACAAATTTTAATTTTGTTTTGCTTTATAGGACGCATGTTGGCGTTTCCTAACGTAAAAGTCTCATTAAGAATAAAGAAAGAATCCCCTAAATTCAAATTACGGAAATAGTTCGAGACTTTAGACTGCTTCTTTAGAGGGAATAAAAATACTTTCTGCGGTTAAGTAACGTGGCATGACTCAGATATTTCCTTCCGCCCTGCATATCAAGCTGCGAGGTATAAATATAGTTAGCCGATATTGCACCTGGAAAGTTTAACTATTTAGCTTCTTACTGTTTCAAAGAGAAGTGTAATAAGTATAAAAGTAAAAATAGTTTTTAAAAAAAAGAACTCTTTTATAAGTACAGGGTGTTTTTTTTTAAAACTGACACTATTCAGAGCCGTCTGTAGCTCGTTCTAATAACTGGATTGACACAAAATTTTGTGAATTGACTAAGAAAACCATGGGAAAAAAGATTCCAACAAAAAAAAAAATTAGTTCTAATCACCCCCCCGATAGGGGGAAATGTGGCGCTGTACATTGAAAAAATCCCATCAGAAACAGACAAAATTAATAATTTGGATAAAATGCCACGTTTTATTCATCATTTACACTTTCCCTTTCGTTGATCGCAGTTGAAACATCCATTATCACTTTTTCTGCCACCGGTTCACGTCCTCTGCCTGACCGAACTGCTAGCGAGCCTGTTTCTTCGAATTTCAGTCCTTTGCGCAGTTTACGGCGTGTTCTAAGTAAACGAAGAGCGGCTGGTGCATTGTACTGGTTACAATATAAGAACTTCACAAGTAACGCGCGCTGCGGTAACGTGAGATTCATTTTCAACCTGAGCTGAAATTGTTTCTCGGTGTTTTTCGCATGCATTTATAACTTAAACTATTGGCGCTACTGTCGCTTGCGTAAGTAAAAATTTGCATTTTCATTTTTTGCCCGTATTTTATGCTAATTCCCAGTTGCATAAATGACCACAGCGCCACATTTCCCCCTATCGGTGGTGATTGGAACTAATTTTTTTTTTTTTGTTGGAATCTTTTTTCACAAAATTTTGTGTCAATCCAGTTATTAGAACGAGCTACAGACGGCTCTGAACAGTGTCAGTTTAGAAAAAAACACCCTGTATTTAATTAAAATATAGATAAAATGCTTAGTGATACAAAGAGAAACACAAAAAGGGTTATAAAAACGCTTTAATATAAAGATCGACACATGTTTCAACGCTCCAAAGGCGACATTATCTAGATATACAAACGATAAACAAAATATTCTCGTAAATTTTGGAAAATAAACTTGAAAACCATAAATCACGAGATCATATATGTAAAAAAACAGGTGCTTAAAATAGTCAACTGTAAACGTGAAAATTAATATTTCCTTATTGTTTTTCTTTAAACTGAAAAGTACCTCGTGCCAAATTTTAGTATGAATAAATTTGAAATGACTTGACAAAATTCTGCAGCGATTATACAGATTAAATTTCAAACCATTCGGTTGGGTAGTTTTTGCACTGTTATATGCGAACAGACAGACGAAAACTATAGATGCTACGTTTTTATATATTTAAGAACACACCTAATAAGGAAACTTAGTACCCTTTCAGCTGTTCTTTTATTTCAGTATTGTCAAATATCTTTTGACATATTATTTAACAGTTTTATGAATGAAAAGGGATTTGAACAAGAAAAAATATAACTCTTATGATGAAATTTGAAAAATTCAATTTAAAAATATATAACAAAATTTTAAAACCACACTTCTCTGAATTTTGAACTTTTTGCAAGAATTTAATTTTTATACAATTCTTGCAAGTGTGCTCTATCACTATAAGTACCAGATTTTCAGAAAGTTAATTAACGAGTTAATTAAGAAAGTATACATAAAATTTCATGACGTGTAAAAATACAGTAAAAATTATTATTTGCTTAACGTTTTATTTTTTAAAAGTAAACTAAACTTTTTTATAATACGGAAAATTTTATCTTTAATTTTAAGAAATGCACTATATACTATAAGGTTCATCCATTAAAAAAAAAAAAAATCGAGGCAATTGATAAATATAGGTTTAGGTTTTAGCATTTTGATCATACCGATATACAGAAAAAACTCAAAATGAGAAAAATAAATTTATGTATTGGAACACTAAATCATTTAAAGTGTAATAGATGTACTAAAAGCCTTTTTCACATATTGCTTACCCATCACACGTAATATATATAGGGTAAGACTTGTAATAGTTTTAAAAATCGAAAAAAAGCTTTGACGGGTTTATACGTTTCAGACACTGGAGATTCCGAAAAACATATTTTTAGAAAAAAAGAATTGCCGTCCGTCTGTCTGTGTGTGTGTCTGTAAACGCTGTATCTCCCGAACAAATTGAGATAGAGAATTGAGACAAATTGAGATAGAGTGGAATTTGGTATCTACTTAGTATGTAATAATGAGAAGAAGCTTATTGAATTCCAGTAACCTCGATTATCTGGAACTATTTTTTTTCGGACTCTCGAAATATTCTTTCTGATAAAAGGTATATACAGATTTTCAAAATTGTTTATGTTAAGGAGTGAATATAAAAGACAATAAAAAAACATAAATTTTGCATAAAGCATGAAGTCGATCGGGTTGCCGAGATATTCGCAATCCTATTTTCCACACTCTTCGATTTTTCGTAACCCTGTATTTCATTCAAATTGCCATTCAAAGATATATTTTAATTGGAAATGAGACGCTCAATCCGACGCAGTAAACTGTTAGTTAATAGGATTATCGTTTTTAGAGTTATAAGGATGTTTCTTTTACGCAATTCAGTAATAGAGCATTTAAAGTTTATGACATCATCAAACCAGGATTTTATTCGAATTGCAATGCATTTTATAAATAGTTTACGCATGCTTTATTTTCATATTTTATATTATGCATATCCATGATGGGTAAGTATTACGGTGGCCTCCAACGACTAGTCTTTAACTATCGGATCTTTACCGAAACTCGTCAGAATATATATACTCGGATATCTAAATTTATTACCAAAAAATTGGAAAATTCATATTTCGTCGTTTTTGCAAAATGAAAAGCACAAAATCCCCTTAATACAAAAACAAATTATTCTGATCCAATAATAGAATAATAATACTTTTATAATATTAGTATAATAACAGTTTACTTTAATTAATACAATACTCCAATTATACCATAATAATAATAATAATAATAATAATATACTAATATAGTAATGGTTTTCTTTAATTGAATTATACAGTAATATTAATAGTAATACTTTAATAATTTTATTATAATAATAGTTTACTTTAATACAAATATACAATAATAATGAAAATACTTTAATAATATTAATGTAGTGATAATCTGAATTATGTGAGAAATTTTCAGTATGTTACAATGCCGGTGTTCGTTTTACGTAATAGTGTAATTAAACATTTTGCACGAGAACACTTTTTAACCCCCCCTCCAATTGCACTTTTGCGTTTTCATTACCATTAATTTTTTTCATAGCAGTTAATAATAATAATAAAAGTACTCGTAAAAAGGGTAAATCACAAGAAACGCATATATAAAATATTTGCCGAAACGTCAGTTGAAGCTCACTGTGGAGACCCAAAAAGTTTTTGTTTTCCATCTGTCTGTTTGTCTGTTCTGCGATAACTGCCGCAAAAATCAGCCTATTATTTGGGAGGTATGTTGGCGAGGCACCCTGAATGAGCTGCATAATTTTTGTTTACATTTGGTTCATTCGTTTGAAAAATATAGAACATTTATTTTCATGTCATAACGTTTTCCTATAAGAATTCAGACGATTTTCAAATTTTTAATTCGTTGAAACGAAAATGGCGCATTTGATTAATGTATTTAAACGGAACAGTTATGAAGGCTTAAATTTATCAAGTCAGGTCTTAAATTATTCCAATTAATTTGAAATTTTGTTAATACATTTGTTAATGTATTGTCAGATTTTTTAAATTAGGTGTATAAGTTTTTGTGTAATTTTATACATTTGTTCAAATAATATAAAACATTTCATTTTATCATTTTTTATAAATTTTAAAATGCATTTATTTTCATTTTCATCTGTAATTTAACTATTACCTAGCAACCATATTTCAAAGAATATCAAAATAATAAAATTTAAGCAACTCGCACTATTTTGCTGCAATATTTTATTAGCAAAATAACTTATTTTCGGGTGATTTTAGTATTCTGTTGACATAAATGAGAATTTATTTTGATACAAGTTACCTTTTAATTACTATAGAATGATTACCGAAATATTTTTTCCAAACGGAAATTAAAAAAATCGCTGAACGTGTAATTTGGATTCAAGTCGCGTAGTATGAGTTTATATTTGTATATTTCTTACATGAGATATTATTCATCTTCTGGAAGAGATGTGGATGTTTCGTTGTTGAAAAGTTAGTATTATTTTAAAAATAGGATAAAATTTCTCGTACAACGAGATGGTAAGAAATTAGAGTAGTAAAACACATCCATATATATCGTCGGATCCTGAAATAGCGCAATTACTGAAAATTGAGATCATAAAAAGCTATCACAAAAAATACTTTATAGAGTCAAATCATGTTTTCTATTTAGTGAATTGGCAATGGACACGATTATGAGTGATTACCCAACAGGTTTAAAAGTTTCTTAATATGCCTATATTTTGGGGTGGGGGATTTTAGTATGCTATTGCCATCGAGTAAATCAAGATATACTTAAATAAGATCTTACATCTAAATATTATAGAATGACCATCAAAATTGTTTTTCCGAAGAAAAAATTGCAATAACACTGGATTTCTAAAATAGGTATAAGTGAAATATAGTAGATTCAGTTTACATTTCCATAAGTTGCTGTTGTACAAGAGATATTATTCAATTTATCCATCAGATGCGGGTGTTTCGAGGTTGGCAGGCAAGTAAATATTGCTATTCGGGTATTAGGATAACATGAAATTATTTTCCAAACTGTTGCTTATCCTAATAAAACCACAGTGTAAAACGAAATCCAAGATATACTATTATCATTCACACAATCAATAGGAAATCATGAATATAAATTTAATAAGATTATGAGTGTTCGGGGAGGACAGATATCCCACTGAAGGAATGTACTTTTTTATCTAAAAAATTACGTGAATAAGAAGTTCATATAAGAATTTCAGAATCTCATTGCATAAACCGTGTTTAATTTAACGCTTCTAATTTCTGAAAACCTTTGAAGTGTTTTATATGTCTATAAATATGTATGTAATGTAAAAAAATTAAATTGCGGATTGTAAGATGCTAAATATTATGAAAAGTGAGTAAAAAACAGTGATTTTCTGAACTGACGCTGAGGCTCCTGATCTACAGTTTGCTAATTTATACACACAGAGAAAAGTTTTGTTGAATCAACAAAAATTTGGTTGGCCCAACAAAACTTTCCGTTTAAATATGGGTCAATGGAAATTTTGTTTGAATCAACAAGAAAAATATTGTTGATTTTTTTTTTTTTTTTTTTTTTTTTTTTTTGCAATTCCAACAAAAAAATTTGTATCGTCAGCAAAAAAATGTTTCGTTAATTCAAGTAAAAATGGTTCAATTTTACTTGAATTAACAAAATTCTTTTGTTGAAAGTTTTTTCAAAATAAATATAATTATCTGTTACATTAAGAGTTCTTTTCACTTTCGGCAACAGAAATTTTTGTTTAAAGAACATTACCACCATTGTATTTTTTGTACCATTGAGTTCCACCATTGTATTTTTTTGTGTAATTTAAAAAATTTTCTTTGTTTTAACAACAAAAAGTTTTTGTTACAGAAACAATTATAACATTTACATTAACATTATTTTCTGTATTTAAAAACAATCAAAACTTAACTATTTTTTAATTCATTTTCAGCAGTCAATTACGCCTGTAATCCTTGAATAATAACAAGTGAATTTTTATCCTGCTTTTTTCCAAGCGTAAACCGACTGATTTAACAATGTCCCAAGCCCCGGGTCCTCAGAATAACGACCCGAGGCTCTACCATTGAGCTACAAGGAGCAATATCCATCCTCGAAATTTCTCTCTCTTATATATTTCGGACCGGCTGCAACCGCAGCACAAGATGGAAATGTTATCATGAGCACAGGGCCCGCTTAAGACATAAAAATAGGGGAAGCCCGACGTTACTCTGGGGCCCCCTCTACCAATTGCCTTGTTATTTACTAAATCCATTTTTGGTATGCTGCAAAAAATCGAAATTTTACCATCAAAATTTCGAGCAAACAACAATTTAGAAAGAGCGAGCTTCTTAGATAAAAATTTCGTAAGAAAAAAATGCATTTTGTTACCCAGACTGATTTCTTTCTCTTTTTTTTTTTTTTTTTTGAAAAAGTTATTCTGAAAAGTAAATTTGGGGGCACCATTGTATTTTTTTTGGGTAAGCACGGGCTTCCCGGACCTAATCGGTAAACAGGCCCTGCATGAGCATGCAAATTTCTGCGGCAAACATGAGACGAAAATACAAAGCCCAACATACGACAACATATAGTTAATTTTTAATTCATTTTCAGCAGTGAATTACGCCTGTAAAAAGCAAGATAAAAATTCACTGGTTATTATTCAAGGATTACAGGCGTAATTCACTGCAGAAAATTAATTAAAAATTAAGTAAGTTGCCGTATGCTGGGGCCTCAGAGCGCTATTCTGAAGACCCGGGTACGATTCCCGGCTTGGGACTTTTTCACTCTGTTGGTTTACACTTGAAAAAAAAGCAGGATAAAAATTCACTGGTTATTATTTAAGAATTACAGGCGTAAATCACTGCTGAGAATGGATTAAAAATTAATCCGTGCATTAGTTCTTGAGAGTTAGTTATCGTGAAAATGATGAAAAAAGTAGCATAGCAGCGTCACCTGTTGGGCTATTTACACCAAAACGTAATCAGCTTCTATTTATGTCAAAGTCTAACTTAATCTGTAGTTTATGTAAATCAGTGC
Organism: Maratus michaelseni; assembly: GCA_963931845.1. NCBI lineage: Eukaryota > Metazoa > Arthropoda > Arachnida > Araneae > Salticidae > Maratus > Maratus michaelseni. The sequence goes on along the minus strand of OZ007600.1, from coordinate 171,261,567 downwards.
ATTGGTTCTTGAGAAATCGCGAATCTTTTGCAGAAATTGCGAAAATTGCAACATAGCAGCGCCACCTGTTGCGCGATTTACGCCAAAAACTAATCAGCACCAATTTATATCAGAAAGTAACTGAATATAAAGTTTCATTAAATTCCGTGCATTAGTTCTTGAAATAGAACGCCCACAAAATTTTTGTCCCATACAGACAGACAGAGTCATAGACAGTCATTTTCTAAAAAAACCAGTCAAATCCTGTTCAGGACCTTCTAAAATCCGTCGAAAATCAGAAGTTGAAAATTTTCATGACTCCAATACTTTCTTCTGGTAAAGATAGAAGAAATTAGTAAATGGGATAGGGGAATTTTTAAAACTACTTTGGTCCGTCCCAATTAAAAAAGTTTTAATTATCCAAAAATTATGTTAATCCTTTAATTATATAGCTATGTAAGTCAAATAAACCAAGTTACGTGAGAGAGTTATGGCTACTACACAACAATTTAAATTTCGGAAAAACTACAAAATTTTGCTGGAATTACAAATTTAAATTACAAAATTATGGTAAAATTAAAAAAACAGATGTTGTTCATTCAAGTCAAATTGATGAAATTGTGTTAAAATTTTGTAAGAGTGTTAACAATATTTTTTTGTCAATGCAACAAAACCAACTTTTTACTTCAACTAAAAATTTTGCTTGAAACAACCAAAATGTACTCAATAAAACATGTTTTGTTGTTTTAATCAATTCCTTTTTCTGGGTGTAATGGATAAAATAAAATACTACATTTAGGCAACATATTTTATTCAATTTTACAAAAATTTTTCAAAAGTTCAAAATTGTAGAAGAAAAATAAAAACGAAAATTACCCAAGCTAAAGTTCAGAAAGCACTTCTGAACTTTAGCTTGGGTAATTTTCGTTTTTATTTTTCTTCTACGATTTTGAACTTTTGAAAAAATTTATTTTTCATGCTTTTTTTCCAAGTGTACTCTATAACCATAAGGACCCGATTTCCAGAAAGTTAATTAACCAGCTAATTTGGAAAAGATAAATAAAATGTCATGACATACGTAAAAATACAGTAAAAATTGTTATTTACTTAACATTTTTATTTTTTAAAAGTAAACTAAACTTTTTATATTTCTGAAACTCTTAGCTTTAATTTTAAGAAATGCACTATCAAAAATCTTGCAGTCAATTTAAAAATACATTTTTAGGTTTTAGCATTTTGATTATACTAATATATTGAAAAACACACAAAATGAGAAAAATGAATTTAAGGATTGGAGCTTCTGAATCATTTAAAGGCCAATCGATGCATTAAAAAGATTTTTTTGCATATTTTTGTTTATTGGATCTTTTCAAAACTTCGTAAGAATATACTGGGATGTCTAAATTTATTGAAAATAGATAAAATTGATTCAAGCAAAAAATCGGAATTTTTTTTTCGTCGTTTTGTGAAAAATTAAAGGTACCGAATTTCTTTAATACAATAACAATTTATTCTAACACAGTAATATAATAATATTACTTTTATAATATTAATATAATAATATTTTACTTTGATAATAATAATATAATAATAATTTTTAATACAATTATACAATAATAATAATAATAATAATAATAATAATAATAACAATAATAATAATAATAACAAATAATAATAATAATAATAATAATAATAATAATTTTAATGCATTTCTACAATAATAATAATAATAATAATAATAATAATAATAATAATAATACTTTAATACAATTATACAATAATATTAATAATAATATTTTAATAACATTAACATAACAATTTAATTTAATACAATTATACAACAATAATAATGATGATGACACTCTAAAAATATTAGAACATTTACAGTTTACTTTAATACTTATAATACTTATACAATAATAATAATAATACTTTAACAGTATTAATATAATAGTTTACCTTAATAAAACTATACAAAACAATAATGATAGTTTAATAATACTAATAGAATAAAAGTTAGAACAATACAATTGTAATAATAATAATACTTTAATAACCTTAATATATTAGCAGTTTACTTTAATAGAATGATACAATAATAATACTTTAATAATATCAATATAATAATAATCAGAATTATGTACGAAATGTGCAATATGTTACAATGCCGGTAGACTTTTAGGTAGATTTCGTAAGAAATACTACCTATTACATTCTCACCTAAGTTGGAAATTTTGTAAAATTTTTGCAGATCTACGCCGATCATGACTCCCAGAACCCAAAACCACCCCCAGTTCAAAACTTTATCTATCTATCTATCTATCTATGTCACTTTTTTCTGACCACGATAACTGGTAAAATTCTGCATAAATCTCTTCCAAACTGATACATAAAATCAAGGGTCATAAAATCTCGGTCAAGTTCGTTAATGGGCAAAATCGAACCAAGGGGGGGGGGGGGAATGGGGGGCTTTTTGTGAAAACAGAAAAACCCTCATAATTTCTTTATTTTTATACGTATCGAATCCATTTAAAGTTATTATTACTTCTAGGAAAAGGGCCGAAAATTTATGTATGACAGATTTTTGATATAATTAAAAATGGCCCCAAGGGGGGGGGGAAAGGGGGGTTTTAGAAGAAAAAAAATCATAGCTTCGTCAATTCACAAGATATCAAATCCGCGTAAATTTATTATTAAACCTCTTAGTTATCTAAAACTTTTATATTGACAAGTTTTTTATAGGACCAACCGTTATAGCAAAAAAAAATTAAAAACAAAAAAAATCCCTGCCGGCTCCGCCGGCAAACAAGTTATTTTTCGAAGTAGGCGGTTCCAACTCCCGCATCTTTTCGAAACTGATACATAAAATCAAGGGGCATAAAATCTCGGTCAAGTTTGTTAATGGGCAAAATCGAACCAAGGGGGGGGATGGGGGGGGGCTTTTTGTGAAAACAGAAAAAAAAACATAATTTCTTTATTATGATACGTATCGAATCCGTTTAAAGTTATTATTACTTCTAGGAACAGGGGCTAAAACTTATGTATGACAGATTTTTGATATAATTAAAAATTGCCTTAAGGGGGGGAGGGAAGGGGGTTTTTAGAAGAAACAAAATCATAACTTCGTCAATTCCCAAGATTTCAAATCCGCTTAAATTTATTATAAATCCTCTTAATATTATCTAAAACTTTTATATTGACAAGTTTTTTATAGGACCAACCGTTATAGCAAAAAAAAAAAAAAATAAAAACAAAAAAATCCCTGCCGGCTCCGCCTGCAAACAAGTTATTTTTCGAAGTAGGCGGTTCCAACTCCCGCTTCTTTTCGAAACTGATACATAAAATCAAGGGGCATAAAATCTCGGTCAAGTTCGTTAATGGGCAAAATCGAACCAGGGGGGGGGCAATGGGGGGGGGGGTACTTTTTGTGAAAACAGAAAAAAACCCATAATTTCTTAATTATGATACGTATCGAATCCGTTTGAAGTTATTATTACTTCTAGGAGAAGGGCCAAAAATTTATGTATGACAGATTTTTGATATAATTAAAAATTGCCTTAAGGGGGGGGGAGGGAGGTTTTTGAAGAAAAAAATTCATAACTTCGTAAATTCCCAAGATTTCAAATCCGCTTAAATTTATTATAAATCCTCTTAATATTATCTAAAACTTTTATAGTGGCATGTTTTTTATAGGACCAACTCTTATAGCAAAAAAAAAAAAAAAAAATCCTTGCTGTCTCCGCCTGCAAACAAGTTTGGTTTCGAAGTAGGCGGTTCCAACTGCAGCATCATCGCAAAAAGGTCATTTCTTCCGTAATTCCCGACAAACAGGCGCCCCACGGTCTGCGTCTTCCAAATCTACCTGTGCCTGTAGGCCGAGCCGTCAGGGATTGTTTTGTAATAGTGTAATTGCATTTTGCTGGAAAACTCTTATTTTTAACCCCCATTCCTCTTTCATGTTTTGATTATCATTAATTTATCTATAGCAGTTAATAATAATAATAATAATAATAATAATAATAATAATAAAAGTACTCGTAAAAAATGTAAATTATAAGAAGCGCATATATAAAATACTTTATAATAGATTAAAATAAAATAGTACATTTGGACGCATATCTTATTCAATTTTACAGATAAAAACATTTTCCTTTTCCTTTTTTTCTGTTGTATTATTTTTTATTTTTCTTGTTGGCGGGGCATTCCATTTCCCATTTTATACAGACAGCTTTATAATTTTTACCTCTGGATAACATTTCAAATATCAAGAATTCATTTTCGGGATTCGTTTAAAACGTTTTCTGTATATTGAGTTACATTTTCAGAAAATTTATTTTTAATAAAACAGAGACTAGATTGCTATCTTTAGAAATTTTTCATACCTAAACAAGGAAGAAAGGGGAAAACTTTTTTTTCAGTAAAAATGTTCCTCGCTTTCTTTTATTTCTTGTGCTTTCCTTATCCCCCCCCCCCCCTCTCCAAAAATGTCCCTCCTATGTCGGGGATAAAAAAATTCCACCATTTTCTTTATTCTTTTTATCCCCGTTTCCATAGAAAATAGACGCAGGTGGAAGAAATATTATAATTTTCCACTTTTTATAGGATTCGGAAGCATAGAGGTGGAAAATACAGATATAATTCCGTTCGCTTTTTGAGTTTCATTTTTGAAGTTCAGAAAAAAAAATTTCGGAATAAATGAACGCAGAAAAGCGCGACGTGCGAACAATTGGTGATGGAAGATTTTAAGAATATTTTTTAACTTTAATGGGGAGATAGTAAAAAAAAAGTATTCAGTTGAATGGTCACAGTATTTTCTATTTTATGTCTTGCATTTTACTTACTTTTTAAGGTTGTCAATAATTTATTTCAAGCTTTTTAAAGGGGAGTTCTTGCAGCTCACCCCAAGGAAATGCACATGAAAAAAAGGGTTTACTATGTATATATATATATATATACATACTTCAATTTTACAGCAAATGAAACAATTTTACAGCAAAAAAGAAAATAATAATAATATAATAAAAGCAGTTAATTATCAATGTTATTATTTTTTTTCATATTTCAGGATATTTATCAGCATGATTTCAAATTTACATTTCAAAATTTTAAGGATAAAATGTCAAAACAATCATTTTTCTGTTTTTTTTTTTCCTTTTTTTAAATGCAATATCTTAATGTATCACGGAGTAAAATGATGGTAATTTTGTTTCTATGACCAATGAACTATTTAAAATAGGTAGAATTGTTCAATTCTGAATTTATTCTTTCTTTTGCTTTTATTATTATTATTATTTTAAATATATTTCCATTCCCTCTTAAAAGTTATGTTGATATTTTCCAACAAATCTTAAAATTATCGACTTAGGGCAAAGGTTCAATTGAGGCACCTAAATCTTTTTTGTAACCTGAATTTGTTCTTATTTTAAAACAAAAATACCCATTTTAAAATCTTAGGGGGCTGATAAAGGGGATAATCAGGCCCTGAATCAGAATCAGCAGTCATGAAGGTTCACTTAATAGCACGAAAATAAATTTTCCTTGAAACAGAAAGCTTTAAAGAATGCCTGAAAATACAGCTACCTGATGGGCAGTAGAAAGTTGATGAATAACAAATTACATAAAGAAAGACAGTGCCGCAGACACTATATTTAGCGCCTGGTGTGAAAGCATTTACTTTTTCATAACGATCGTGTGTTCTTGAGTAGTGATAACTGGCAAACCGAACAAAGCACCTATGCAACTTAGCGCCTGGTGCCAGCGCACCACTCACACCACCCTTGCTGCGGTTCTAAAGAAATAATCTGCTCAAAAATTAAACACAAACAGAAGAAATTTCATGTGTATATGTATATCTATGGCTACGTCCTTGATAAAAGAGTCTCGATTCTTTGCTAAACACAGTCTGAAATGGCTGTCCCATTAAAAATGCTGCGAAATGCCTGGCTATGCCCTTTGCAACGTCCACATGCAGTGGGCATGTAGATAAGTAAAAAAAACTGGGTCCTTACATGAGTGTGATAAGTCGCGGAACAACGAAAAAACATATATGTGAGTGAACAGTTATTTCAAAGACATATAAGAAACAATTTTCGGTATTGAATTCTTAGAAAAGATAAATAATGGATTCATTACGCCAATCTCAAACGGCTGAGCATGGGTGCGACCAAGTAAATCAGCAGGTCCGTCAGTATCGAAACGGAACCATTCATGGCAGTAAATTTATGCTGTGCACGTTCTTCTGGAGGGACAAAAATGGCTTAAAGGTGTTGGTTAGTCAGGTCTTCAATTCTTCCTTTCCAACGTTAAATCTATGGACATAAAATGCATTAGTATTTTTTAAATATCTCCCTAGAAAATTAATATTTTCAACATATTTATTCTGTGTACTCTTCCTGTGCCTAGTGTCGCGTCATCTTGTGTTCTTCACCAGATACTAGTTGTCCTCTGAGTTTTAGTCATATCCATCTTTGTGTCACTATGCTACAGTATTTCAAGTTTTATATGTGTTTACTTCAAGCCAGTGTCCCTGTCTTTTGAAAAGTGTTTATATTAGGGGAAGGAAGGGCAAAGTGGTCACCCTAAGATTTTGTGATTTTTTGTTACTCCTTAAAATACATATACATAACTGACAATTTGCATAGAACTAGAGTGACTTCTTAGAAATGTAAGAGTATTTATAATTTTTACGAAATAATAAAGTGGAAGTGAGAATTTGGTTTTTTCCAAAAAAAAAGGTCAAAATGACACTTTGAAAGACCTAGACTGCCAAAGTGGTCATTCCATGGCCACTTTGGCCGAAAGGTGTAAAAAGGTTGAAAACACCATTTAAATTATTAGAACATTTTTATTGTCATGACAAATCGTATAAAACATATTGAAAGATTGAAAATGGTATGAAAATTCAGTACGAGTTTGACAAACATAAATAAAAAAATTATAAATCAAATTCAAACACTGCATTTTTTTGCAAAATAACTTCACGTCATCTTCTTCACAAAGTGAACAGGCCTCATGAGCCCAGAGGGGACAAACATTGCACCTGATCTAACCAAATGACCCCTACCGGGGCCATGACAGAACATATGTTCTACAATGGAAACTAATGAACAGTCAGCGACCAACCCACCCCCCAATGTGAAGCTGAAAATATGCTCTTTCCTTACACATTCAATAAATAAATGCAAGTACAAGAGGTTATTGTTAATAGTATCTAATATAAGTCAATTACCTTGGATCACAAACTTCAAAAACTGGAAAACCCGCTCTAAAATCATAAAATATGGAACAACCTTTCTTGTTCAACGATTGTCTGGTCACTGTCATCAAACGAAATAGTTTGACCACAAACCATGCAACGCCAGCGCTCTGGTGACGTCATTATATTGGATGACCACATTGCCCGCCCTGGCTTTTGCCCTGCTTTGCCCTATATCATTTTCTAGTGTTTCTAGAATTTTCTAGTGTTTCTAGTGTTCGTTGAGTCATCGTCATTGTTTTTATCATCCTCTGCCCAATATTTATCTATTGTTGACCACCCCGGCTTCTGTCGCGCTTACAGACGGGTTTTGTAGTTTGTTTTTAATTACATCAATAAAAGGGACCGGGTGGGACATCTGTGCTCTACAGACTTGGTCCTAGTCTGAGCAGTCCCTCTCAGAAAGTAAAGTAATATTCATTTCCTCGTAATTTTCTTAATACCAAAAAATGCAAAATATTCTCGAAATTTTGAGGTTTCGCTACGGATTGCCGGACAGGGGCATGATTTGCGGTTGTACGGTCATCAGTTATGCACACACGACGGGATAGACCTGCGCCTTTTTCTGATAAAATGCTGAAATTTTGCACGTGACTTTATTAGTGTATTGGTCACATTTGACTTATTGGGAAATTTTCTGCACAATAGGTAAAGGGGGGGATGTGTAAAAATTTAATTTTTTCCTTCAAATTTAATCCCCTGAAAGTTTTAATTAATTTTATAAAATTCTGTAACGTTTTTTCCCATAACTTTGTAATTTGCAATACATGTCTATGATCAATACTTAAGGAATAAAACCCTAGGACAATGTTTTTGGCACACACCCTGTATAGTTGCCGATATTTTAATTATTTGCATAGTTTTCTTAATAATAGATCATCTGGATTTTTCCATTAAATTACTTTCACCATGACAACGACAGGATATAATACTACAAAATTTTTATTATCTCTCTAAAAAGTAAAAGGGAGGACGAAACAGAAACACGAGACTTTCAAACAATTTCCTAGGTCACAAATTAGCAAAGAATGCGCAGACCTCTGACACAACACAAACAGAAAATGAGGTAGGTTTGGCCTTGCATGTCTTTAAAGAATTCTCAACGGAATTTAAAAGAACATAGCTTTGCTCTCTCGTTCTATTCTGGGTACCTGAAAATAAAGTTAACTGTGATAAAACGTTCAGGGCCTGAAGTATTTCCTCTTCTCTCTTCCTCTGTGGAAAATAGAGACATCTGTCACAGAACGAGGGAGGTAGGATGTTTTTGGGAATACAATACAAAAACACAATTCCAAGTTCAACGATTAGAATTACAACAAAAGCTGATAGGCTCTATAAAAGGTTGAAACGTTAACCGTGGACACCTGGGGAAATGGGATCTAGTTTCGGCGTCCGTTGTTTTATGTCCGGTGTTGATCAAAAGGAAAACTCGATTAGGCGAAACTGATTCGTTATCGCTATTGTCGTGATTTTAGAGGACCAAAAAAATTTGAAATGGCGAAAATTGGTTGATATTTGATCGTGGATTAGGTAATAATGTAAATAATTTAGTTAGACTATTGCTTTCTTTTTGCGTTTATTTATTTATGTTTTATAGGGAAAAAAAATTCATTTCAAAATACAATAATGAAAGTTTAAAATACTGTACGACAAAATTAATCTCGTAAAACTAATTTTTGTCACGAATCTGAAATCCAGGTTCCATGTTTTGGAGACGACATTTCTTCTTTACAGCGCTTATTACGTTGTCTCTTAATTATTAAAAAAAAAAAAAAAAAAAAAAAGTCACGTTATAACAAAAAGTGTGATCAATCTATATATATATTTCTCTTACGTGGCGCGGTAAAAAAGGGCTGAATTTCTAAATTATCGTTTGGCAACAACTGTAGTTTCCTGAATCTCCAATATGGCTGCAATATATTCTGTAATATATAATTTATTTTGCAAATATCTATAATCATCAATTAGAACAGTTTTGCGAAATTTAAGCAATGATTGATGATATATATAAACTATCTTCCTATCACGTAGTGTTTTTTTAAATGAATTTAAGCCGTGCTATACAATATTACAGGTGCAATGAGTTTTAAACTACAGTAGAACTTCCCTTTAACGAAGTTCCTATTTAACGAAGTTTTCTACTTAACGAAATTTTCTGCAGAACTTTGACTTTGAACACCATTAGCATATAAATTAATCTCCATATTACGAAAAATATATTCTATATAACGAAGTTTATTCCACTTTTGTACGTGAAAAGAATTCAAACTAAGAGATTGCTGTTGCGATGGATATGCGAATTTATTTCCGCGGATTGTACGAAAATGAACACATTTAAAAACTTTCCATTCTGCTTGCTGCTAAATAAAACATTTTTTTTCACACTAAGAAAAACACTTATTATAATTACTCTCTCACACTGAGATTCCAGCCCTGACAATCGGAGGAAGTCAAAATCCCTTTTTTACGTTCAATGCTATAGAAGATGATGTAACGCAATGGCGTCAGATGCATTGAAGCAAAAAATATCAATTTGAGTCAGACAGTTACCATTCTAACCTTCCATTGCTGATAGACAATTGCGTTGTACATCCACAAGAATGTGCTTCAAAATGCAAATCGAACAACATCAAAGTTATTTTTGTTCCTGCTAATACAACGTCTAAACTTCTGCCAGTAGTGATTAGTGTAAGGAATAATAAAAAAAAATTGAAGTACATTATCCAAAAAGACAGAAAAAAGAGAATTTAGTGAAAACATTAGTTTGAGAACCTGTGTGAACCTGATGAAAGCTTGAGCCAAAGCTTGGAAATGTGACGTGATTTCATCGACCGTACACAACTGTTATGTAAAAAACGGTCTCATAATCGAAACTATATCAAATGCTTCTGAATCCAATACCTGTTTGTCATATCTGAAGGAAAAATTTCATGAATTTAAGTTGATTTCTATTAAACGAATTTTCTTTATAACGAAGTTTTTAAGTGTAACGATGAGACTTCGTTAAATGGAAGTTTCACTGTAATTATGTTTTAAATTAATTTGTAATTAAATTAAGGTGGTACAAAAATTTATTTTGCCAATTACCAAAGAAACAAGAAAAATATACACGAAATAGAAAAAAATCGCATTTTAAGAAAAACATGATTTTAGCAAAAAAAAAAAAAAAACAACACTTTTTTAAAATTTACCATCACCATACACAACATTTTTTGAATTGTTTTGAAGATTATATTTCTTCTCTCTTTCTTTTAAGTCTTTTTTATTTCCTATCCTTGAGCCGTTTTTGTTTGCAGGGAATATGCATACTTTGCTTTTATAACCATCGCTCTGTTGAGACGTTTCATAATAGCTGATGTGATGTAGCCCTGGATCTATGCCTAATTTTATCAGTATTTCAAGTTTTGTTATACAGCCCTTGTTGAAAGATGCAGCTGCATCATAAGTACCAAATGTAGTATTTCTATTTGTACAAATGTATTTTTGGGGATATGGGACTTAATTACATATTCATATTAGTATTTTGAATATTCCCATGCACACATCCCCCCCCCCCCCCCATTTCCCCAGATGTTTAAAATGTGGCAAGTCTTTGAATATAGGTCGCATTAATTCCATGACAGCATCAGGAAAACTTTTTTTTAAGTTTTTTTTAATAAGCTTTAGCACGTTTGAATGCACAAAATGACTTTTTTCCCAGATGGAAAAATTTCAAAATCCTAAACCGAGTAGGGAGCTAGAATTGGTATAAATAAATAATAATAATAATAATAATAAATAAATAAATAAATAAATACGTTGATTTTACAGAAAAAAAATTGTTAGATAGAACGCTAGTAAAAAACTGTTTATTTTACGGAAATAATCTGTATTTATTACGAACTTTCTGTTATTTTAACAGATTTTGCCCTAAGTTCGCAATAAATATTTACAGTGGTTTACGGAAAAAAATTACGGAAACACATTATTTCTGTAATATAAACAGATTTTTATTGGCGTTCTGTCTGACAATTTTTTCTTTTTTTTTTTCTTTTTTTTCTTTCTTTCTTTTTTTCCTTTTTCTTTCTTTTTTTCTTTCTTTCTTTTTTTCCTTTTTCTTTTACCTTTTTTTTTTTTTTTTTTTTTTTGTATAGTTCAAAAACATTTTGTAAGTTTTGAAGTAATTTTAACCTTCTCGCTGCCTAGTAAAAGTGCCCGCATCCGATGATCTGACTGCACTACATGATAATTTAAATTCACATAATTATACAGTTTTGATGCGGATCTAAAACATTTGTTGATGGTTAATACTTTCAGTTTTATCTTGAAATACATAATTCAGTTTTTCTATTTTTTTGGAATAGTTTTCTTTATAACAATAAAGTTTATATTGCGGATTTTTACAGAGGAAAGAAGATTCAATTTTGCCCTTCTTATGATGTTGATTATTGTTGGGCTGAAATATTTTAATGCATAACGCATGAATTGAGATAGTTTTTGGGCCGTTCGTTCGTACCATTTGCGTTGTAACAAATACCCCATAGGTTCTACATCCAGGAAGGCAGACATGAAATATCCAATGAACGAAGACATCTCAGCTGAAAGTTTTTTATTGATATATAGCAAGCATAAGATGTAAGAACGGGGTGGTCTCGGGTATTAGAGGCTTAGAACAGTTGTTGACAGACCAAGAGCCAGGAGTGATCTGCCATGTGGGCAGTAGATTGCCTCGCCACGATTCGATAATACACCGAGCTAGCAAACCGCAGACGCGCCAAAGAATTTATGTACGTTAAGGATAATTAATAGAAATGTTTTGGGAGGATGTAATGAAAAAGCTACCACATTTGGCGAACCCGTAACTTTTGTGAATTTTAGAGGACACAGGCGGGCAACCCGGTGGGAAAAGAATTTTAGTCAAAGGAAAGAGCTAAACATTGTATCTGGGAAATTACATTACATGCACAATTTGTTTATGAACAGAAAAAGGTTGGGCGCCCAAGCAGCTGTCAATGAATGTCCAGAACACATAACATTACATCTGTTATAACCGCATTGGAATTAAAATAGATCTCTAACGTACATACTGCATTTAATAAAGATAGTCTTTCATATGAGAAAAGGAAGTAACATTTGAGGTTTTAGAATAAGAGATATTTTAGCGAAGAGAATATTAATTAATATATTGAAAATTAAGTTAGGAAGATAATAATTTAGAATAAAGATATGTATAAATGATTCTATATCATATACATATTCTCCCCTTTGACAAAATGAAAAAAAAAATGACGCTGGCTCAATGTACATCGGTACAAACTGTTATACGTACCTGCAAAAAGTTCAGTACACAACTACACTTGGAGACCACCCAAAAGTACACAATAAAACAAAAATACAAATAAACATATAGAAATAAAAATATACAAGTACTTGTTTTTAAAATGTTGCACTTTCAGTATGTGTGCAAAGGTACCTAAAATGATTTTTTTTTTTTAAATCATACAAATGTTCTGTTTCATTTTTTTTTTTTAAACAGCTGCAGCATTTAAAAATACAGAACAATATCATAATTATCATTTCAATGATATTCGTCATAATTGACGGAGGCCTATATATTTTTCATACATATGTATATACATGTATGTGTGCACAATTATCAAAATTTTCAATGCTAGCAATTCTCATAATGATGGTAACATACATATCTGCAGATTTCTTTGATTTTAGCTAGCTTTACTTCAAAAATGTTTATCATAATAAACATTAATATAGAAATATAATATGACAACAAAAACTAGTTTAAATTGGAAAGTAAATATAAACAAATACAAATGTATATATATAAACAATAATTATGCATATATAGATAAAAGTTGAATATAAGCAAGTGTTTTCCTTTATTCAAGTGAAAATAAAAATCTATTAGACAAAATTATGTTAAAAAAATAGAGTGATACTGTGCAAAGTATGAATACTGACAATGGGAAATAAAATTACGTGCAAAATTATGAATCTATTGCATAAAAGTAATATAAAAATTTGTAAACAAAGAGAATATTAATTAATATATTGAAAATTAAGTTAGGAAGATAATAATTTAGAATAAAGATATGTATAAATGATTCTATATCATACTTCTGAATTTCTGATAAACAGCGAAAGGGTTAAATGTTGTAAAAAGGGGTTTACTATCCTTAGGGAGTGTAAGTATAGCTAATACCGACAACGTTAAATCGTAAAATATTTATATACTTTTATTCTGAATATATTTGAAATAGACATATGATTTTGTTTTATATATGGCAAAAATATATTGGGCATATTGTACTGAAATAAGCTTTTCAGAATAAATTCCCTGTTTGTTTTTTTTGTTTTTTATGTACAACAGAAGTTATTTTTAAAATGCAAAAATAAATAAATAAATAAATATTTCAAGTTACAAAATAAATAAATAAATAAATAAATAAATAAATATTTCAAGTTACAAAATAAATAAATAAATAAATAAATAAATACGTAAGTAAAACTCTAAGTATTATATATATTCCAAAACTCGCTTTTTGGTATATAATTAAATTAAGGTGGTACAAAAATTTATTTTGCCAATTACCAAAGAAACAAGAAAAATATACACGAAATAGAAAAAAATCGCATTTTAAGAAAAACATGAATTTAGCAAAAAACACTTTTTTTAAATTTACCATCACCATACACAACATTTTTTGAATTGTTTTGAAGATTATATTTCTTCTCTCTTTCTTTTAAGTCTTTTTTATTTCCTATCCTTGAGCCGTTTTTGTTTGCAGGGAATATGCATACTTTGCTTTTATAACCATCGCTCTGTTGAGACGTTTCATAATAGCTGATGTGATGTAGCCCTGGATCTATGCTTAATTTTATCAGTATTTCAAGTTTTGTTATACAGCCCTTGTTGAAAGATGCAGCTGCATCATAAGTACCAAATGTAGTATTTCTATTTGTACAAATGTATTTTTGGGGATATGGGACTTAATTACATATTCATATTAGTATTTTGAATATTCCCATGCACACATCCCCCCCCCCCCATTTCCCCAGATGTTTAAAATGTGGCAAGTCTTTGAATATAGGCCGCATTAATTCCATGACAACGTCAGGAAAGCTTTTTTTGATTTTTTTTTTAATAAGCTTTAGCACGTTTGAATCCACAAAATGACTTTTTTCCCAGATGGAAAAATTTCAAAATCCTAAACCGAGTAGGGAGCTAGAATTGGTATAAATAAATAATAATAATAATAATAAATAAATAAATAAATAAATACGTTGATTTTACAGAAAAAAATTGTTAGAGAGAACGCTAGTAAAAAACTGTTTATTTTACGGAAATAATCCGTATTTATTACGAACTTTCTGTTATTTTAACAGATTTTGCCCTAAGTTCGCAATAAATATTTACAGTGGTTTACGGAAAAAAATTACGGAAACACATTATTTCTGTAATATAAACAGATTTTTATTGGCGTTCTGTCTGACAATTTTTTCTTTTTTTTTTTTCTTTCTTTTTTTTCTTTCTTTCTTTTTTTCCTTTTTCTTCTTTTTTTTCTTTCTTTTTTTTCTTTCTTTTTTTCTTTCTTTCTTTTTTTCCTTTTTCTTTCTTTTTTTCTTTCTTTCTATTACCTTTTTTTTTTGTATAGTTCAAAAACATTTTGTAAGTTTTGAAGTAATTTTAACCTTCTCGCTGTCTAGTAAAAGTGCCCGCATCCGATGATCTGACTGCACTACATGATAATTTAAATTCACATAATTATACAGTTTTGATGCGGATCTAAAACATTTGTTGATGGTTAATACTTTCAGTTTTATCTTGAAATACATAATTCGGTTTTTCTATTTTTTTGGAATAGTTTTCTTTATAACAATAAAGTTTATATTGCGGATTTTTACAGAGGAAAGAAGATTCAATTTTGCCCTTCTTATGATGTTGATTATTGTTGGGCTGAAATATTTTAATGCATAACGCATGAATTGAGATAGTTTTTGGGCCGTTCGTTCGTACCATTTGCGTTGTAACAAATACCCCATAGGTTCTACATCCAGGAAGGCAGACATGAAATATCCAATGAACGAAGACATCTCAGCTGAAAGTTTTTTTATTGATATATAGCAAGCATAAGATGTAAGAACGGGGTGGTCTCGGGTATTAGAGGCTTAGAACAGTTGTTGACAGACCAAGAGCCAGGAGTGATCTGCCATGTGGGCAGTAGATTGCCTCGCCACGATTCGATAATACACCGAGCCAGCAAACCGCAGACGCGCCAAAGAATTTATGTACGTTAAGGATAATTAATAGAAATGTTTTGGGAGGATGTAATGAAAAAGCTACCACATTTGGCGAACCCGTAATTTTTGTGAATTTTAGAGGACACAGGCGGGCAACCCGGTGGGAAAGGAATTTTAGTCAAAGGAAAGAGCTAAACATTGTATCTGGGAAATTACATTACATGCACAATTTGTTTATGAACAGAAAAAGGTTGGGCGCCCAAGCAGCTGTCAATGAATGTCCAGAACACATAACATTACATCTGTTATAACCGCATTGGAATTAAAATAGATCTCTAACGTACATACTGCATTTAATAAAGATAGTCTTTCATATGAGAAAAGGAAGTAACATTTGAGGTTTTAGAATAAGAGATATTTTAGCGAAGAGAATATTAATTAATATATTGAAAATTAAGTTAGGAAGATAACAATTTAGAATAAAGATATGTATAAATGATTCTATATCATATACATATTCTCCCCTTTGACAAAATGAAAAAAAAATGACGCTTGCTCAATGTACATCGGTACAAACTGTTATACGTACCTGCAAAAAGTTCAGTACACAACTACACTTGGAGACCACCCAAAAGTACACAATAAAACAAAAATACAAATAAACATATAAAAATAAAAATATACAAGTACTTGTTTTTAAAATGTTGCACTTTCAGTATGTGTGCAAAGGTACATAAAATGATTTTTTTTTAAAAAATCATACAAATGTTCTGTTTCATTTTTTTTTAAACAGCTGCAGCATTTAAAAATACAGAACAATATCATAATTATCATTTCAATGATATTCGTCATAATTGACGGAGGCCTATATATTTTTCATACATATGTATATACATGTATGTGTGCACAATTATCAAAATTTTCAATGCTAGCAATTCTCATACTGATGGTAACATACATATCTGCAGATTTCTTTGATTTTAGCTAGCTTTACTTCAAAAATGTTTATCATAATAAACATTAATATAGAAATATAATATGACAACAAAAACTAGTTTAAATTGGAAAGTAAATATAAACAAATACAAATGTATATATATAAACAATAATTATGCATATATAGATAAAAGTTGAATATAAGCAAGTGTTTTCCTTTATTCAAGTGAAAATAAAAATCTATTAGACAAAATTATGTTAAAAAAATAGAGTGATACTGTGCAAAGTATGAATACTGACAATGGGAAATAAAATTACGTGCAAAATTATGAATCTATTGCATAAAAGTATTATAAAAATTTGTAAACAAAGAGAATATTAATTAATATATTGAAAATTAAGTTAGGAAGATAATAATTTAGAATAAAGATATGTATAAATGATTCTATATCATACTTCTCAATTTCTGATAAACAGCGAAAGGGTTAGATGGTGTAAAAAGGGGTTTACTATCCTTAGGGAGTGTAAGTATAGCCAATACCGACAACGTTAAATCGTAAAATATTTATATACTTTTATTCTGAATATATTTGAAATAGACATATGATTTTGTTTTATATATGGCAAAAATATATTGGGCATATTGTACTGAAATAAGCTTTTCAGAATAAATTCCCTGTTTGTTTTTTTTTTGTTTTTTATGTACAACAGAAGTTATTTTTAAAATGCAAAAATAAATAAATAAATAAATATTTCAAGTTACAAAATAAATAAATAAATACGTAAGTAAAACTCTAAGTATTATATATATTCCAAAACTCGCTTTTTGGTATATAATTAAATTAAGGTGGTACAAAAATTTATTTTGCCAATTACCAAAGAAACAAGAAAAATATACACGAAATAGAAAAAAATCGCATTTTAAGAAAAACATAAATTTAGCAAAAAAAAAAAAAAAAAAAAAAAAACACTTTTTTAAAATTTACCATCACCATACACAACATTTTTTGAATTGTTTTGAAGATTATATTTCTTCTCTCTTTCTTTTAAGTCTTTTTTTTCCCCTATCCTTGAGCCGTTTTTGTTTTCAGGGAATATGCATACTTTGCTTTTATAACCATCGCTCTGTTGAGACGTTTCATAATAGCTGATGTGATGTAGCCCTGGATCTATGCCTAATTTTATCAGTATTTCAAGTTTTGTTATATAGCCCTTGTTGAAAGATGCAGCTGCATCATAAGTACCAAATGTAGTATTTCTATTTGTACAAATGTATTTTTGGGGATATGGGACTTAATTACATATTCATATTAGTATTTTGAATATTCCCATGCACACATCCCCCCCCCCACCATTTCCCCAGATGTTTAAAATGTGGCAAGTCTTTGAATATAGGCCGCATTAATTCCATGACAACATCAGGAAAACTTTTTTTGAAGTTTTTTTTAATAAGCTTTAGCACGTTTGAATCCACAAAATAACTTTTTTCCCAGATGGAAAAATTTCAAAATCCTAAACCGAGTAGGGAGCTAGAATTGGTATAAATAAATAATAATAATAATAATAATTAATAAATAAATAAATAAATACGTTGATTTTACAGAAAAAAATTGTTAGAGAGAACGCTAGTAAAAAACTGTTAATTTTACGGAAATAATCTGTATTTATTACGAACTTTCTGTTATTTTAACAGATTTTGCCCTAAGTTCGCAATAAATATTTACAGTAGTTTACGGAAAAAAATTACGGAAACACATTATTTCCGTAATATAAACAGATTTTTATTGGCGTTCTGTCTGACAATTTTTTCTTTTTTTTCTTTCTTTCTTTTTTTTCTTTCTTTCTTTTTTTTCTTTCTTTCTTTTTTTCCTTTTTCTTTCTTTCTTTCTTTCTTTCTTTTACCTTTTCTTTTTTTTTTTTGTAAAATTAACAAACTGTATAATGCGATTTTTAAAACGTAAAAATCCGAAAATCGATATTTTTCAATTTTTTCCCCCAACGATACCCCTTAACCCTTCGCAACGAGCGTCCTTTACAGAATTTTTATTCTTTTATCACCGGTTTTTCAAAATAGAATTCATTGTCTAATTAAATCACAGAAATTGATTAAATAATGCAAAATTTTCAACTAAAAGTTATTTCTAGGAATAAACAAAGGTTCTGAGTACTTTATGCGTCACGTATATGTGACACTGGAATATAAGCTTGCAGATCAGATACTATAGTATCTGCCAAATCTCCCGTATTTCAAACACCAGTATTTCTGAATAGAAATTAATCGCTTTTTTAAAGACAGAAATTTGCAATTAATAAGCTCTAGATTATTATTCAGAAATGGTGATAATTAAAATAAAAGAGACGTGTTTGGCAATTTGTATTAATGCAAAATATTATTTTTTGCAAAAGGTATGGAATAAACTCGTTTCAAATTTGACGTATGCTATCCATTATAATAGTTTTGGTATTTGCGTGTGGAATTCTAAACAAAGAAAATAAATAAAATACCATTGGCTACAATAAAATCGTGTTTGTTGCTTTAAATCGTGTCATTCGATATCGTGAAATTGGAATTTATGATCTTACACGAGCATAGAACGATTGAATAAACAGAACATATAAGCGGTTTTGTGTCACTGTTTCTTTTCATGTGTTAGAATTTTAAAAACAATAACCTATAAAGCTGGATACATGCAACTCAATTCAAGGTCATCGCGCAACATTTCATAGTATAATTATGAAGTAATAAAACACAATAACACTTAACTCTTTTATTCTGTTGCCAAACAGACGTGAGAAATATTAAAAAGAATATCGTCTGAAAAAAACACGTAAAAATCTTATTTATTGTCAGTTTCTTTTTAAAATCATATTTCAAATCACAATTGAACAATGGTAGTGAGTCAAGCCTCGCGATAAGAAAATTTATAATAATAAGAAAAAAAAAAGAATTGTAAACATAAAATTGTTAGGTTTAGCTCATTTTTGTTAAGTCTGGGCTTTCATATCGAACAATAGAAGAAAATAGCGTGAAATGTTTTTTTAAAGAATGCATTTCATGCCTGGCCAGAAATTATGGGAATTTTGGATGCGAAGAAAATGTTTTATTCAGTGTTGGATGAATGCTATTTTAATCCTAGCACTGCGCTTTGAGAGAACAATAAATGGCACAGAAACATTTATATTGATGAATTTAAGTACATAATATACAGAGTGTTGCTTGAAGAACATCCGAAATTTAAAATTCCGTAATTCATTAACTATAATAAATATAAGTAAATGTACGTATATAAGAGAGCTCACAAGTTTTACACACAGTAATGTAACTGTTTGGATGTAATATCAGTTTTTTAGGCATACTATAATTTATTTGTTTATAATTTGATTATGATGGGAAAAACCCTCATGTAAATACATTTTGAACTAAGAGAGATAATTTATTATTCTATAATGATGTTCACATAATTTATTACCTTATAATGACTTTCATATAATTTATTATCTTATGATTTTCATCTAATTTACTGTTTATAATGTTTTGATATAATTTAATGTTTATAATAGTAATATAATGATTTGAAGGTCATTTAATATAGATTTATTAGCTTTATACTAATTTTGGAATCTTAATGATGATTTATTAGTAATTTAATAACTTTGGGATTCTTGATATAAATTCATATTGGGATCATTTAAATAGATTTATTAGTTTTATAATTACTTGATGTCGCTGAAATGAAGATTTATAGCCTTTTATAATAATTTTGATCTAATTTAATGTGTTTTATGATATTGGAAGTGAAACTGATTATAATCATGCATATTGTAAATTTATCTTGATTTTTGTTAAAAAGTTCATTCCTGACTCTGCATCCAGACAGAGAATACATGTTTTTTTCTCTGTTTAATACAGAGAATTTGTACTTGAATGTGGAAAGTTCAGCAATTGAAGCTGAACTAATTATGAACAAATAGTTCAACATGACTCTTGAACATTTTTTTAATTTTTATATATCTATAATAAACTATGTTAATCATATAATTGTGCTCTCCCATCTCCTGAATTCGTGGACATACTACTTATTTCGCTTGGATACACGATACATACATACAACTTTTGTGCAGTAACAATTAGTTGAAATTTTAACAAACAGATGGTGATGCGCTGCCTTAGCATGTGCGATTGCTCAATCTCATGTATAAAGTTGAATCAAAAGTTATGACCTTCCCGGGTACGTCCCATGACACAGAATTAACAAAACAACAACAACAACAATTTATTAAGGCGTTAAACATGTTGATTGGCAGTGGAGGAGGTAGGATTAACCAAGGGCGATAAAGATTAAGCCCAAATTAACAAACGCTGAGAGGGGGGATGCTTTCCAAAAGACTCATTAAATTCGAACACTTAGCTCAAATAAAAATGGCCGCACTGTCCGTTCTGCAAGATACTAAGAAAAGTCTCTCTAATTCGCAATAAAATATCACTATAAACACTGCAATATCATTATAATAACTATAATGTCACTACTAAATGGAATCCCGTGGATTCCAGTAATCCTTTATTTGAAACATGATATTTAACTTCTTATCACGCTGGCGTAACTCACAGCCGTAGGTTCTAAAATCTAATAAGCGAACTCAGGTTTCAGTCGACACGTGGAGAACTTGACGTTGGTCAGAATCCAAAATAATTTACAACTAAATATCCGTTTACATGTTTATTTTTGTTAAGAAAGTCGTATATCATTCGACTGGCCTTTCTTTCCCAAAGGTTCTGTGGTCATCAACAAAAGAAAGAGGCGGTAATAAATCTTTCAGAGATGCCCTCTGGTGATCCCTGACCTTTAGACAAGCTAGAATGGCTGAATACATGAAACAGACCACATGAAAGAGAGCGCCTTACAGCAAGAAAGGGACCAATTAGCAAAACGTAGTATGTTTTAACCTTAAGGGCGAAATGCGTCTAAATCCATCAAAACCTCCCTCCTGCCGCACTATATATAGCATTCACACAACCACAGATAGATAATTATCATATCATTGCAAGAAATAACCGTGACAATCAGATTCCCAGAGATTCAAACATACTTTACGAAACTTAAAGATATGTCCGAATAGATAGTTCATTCACGCACAAATGTTAAAAATCAGGACACCACGATATCACGCAAAATCAATCTTAAAACTCCTCAATAATAGACTACCTTCTTAAAATAGTAGATAGATACTATGCTACAAAGTCAATAAATTGTAATTTTTCGTTCTATTTCGTTATTTAAAAGCGAAAAGAAAATATTTGCCTTTTGAAATTTTCCAGACAGTATGAGATTTTGTATGCTGAAATTTGAGCTACTATTTAGTACCAACTAGCCGCCACTGGCGACCAGTTTGGTCTCCCTTAAATGCATGTTAAGCATTGTAACACGTTACTTTTATTCATAATTTAATTTTTTTCCTTAATCCTTCGCCAAACTGAAAGATTCTAATAGACAAATCAAGAACTTTTGCGATCATGGTAGCATTTTGCATATTTTTTGTTGTTATGTATTTCATCTTCCATGATAAAAACCGCTTAACCCACTTAAGCATTTGTCCTTCATGTCCGTTTGCTTATCAGTTGCAATATGTTCGCCAAGGCGGAGATTCTTAAACATATTAAGTAATTTTTCGTAATTGGGTCCATTGCCAATTGGCGTATTTTAGTTAATACGATTTGATGCAATGAAGTCTATTTTATGAAAGTCTTTAATGATATCCACATTTACACTGAACCATATTATTGCTAATATTTGTTTTTGTTTTTCGTTAACTTTGGCTGTAGACTCGATTGCGAAAGATTATAAAATCTATCATTATTCTCATCTAAAACGTCTTGAGTAATGTGCCATAATCGGGCTACATATTATTACACGTAATTTTCTAATATAGTTTGGTGGAAAATCTAACTTTTGAAGGCCAGTTTTGATAATCGCATTCCCTTTAAACCATATTTTCTGTCAGGACTTTTGGCCCATGACGTACAATCTGATTAAAATTCACGAACTTCCTTTTAGATGCCTTGTACCACTGTGTTTTTCTCTGCTCCCCTTTCTTGATATAGTTCAGGAGTCTTTATAATAGCGTAATTCTCTTATTTCGGCATGTCTGCTTAATGTCTACTGACTATTAAGATTCGTAACAGGTAAAATACTCCGCGCCAACATTGGCACCTATAATTCTAATTACAGCAACCCGTTTTTTCTCTCTATATTGTAACTCTATAGTTAATATTACGTAGTAGAAATATAAAACACTATTGAAGACGGTTCTATTGATATAGTAGATATAGATATGTATAGTATATTCATGGGTATATAATATGTGATTAGAATATATATATCTCATATTCATTCCGGTGGATATAACATACCCCAAATAAAACTTCCATCGTAAATGTCTAATCTAAAAACCATCAATATGATTTTATGTGTTTAGTAAGTGTATATAAAAAGAATTTTCTGTATTATTTTACTTTAATTCTATATTATTAACAATTTTTAATGATGGGTTCTTTTGGGTACAGTTGTCGCAGACGCACCGGGGTATCATTTTGGCGCCAAAATGGCGATTTTATGCCTGGCCAACCTGGCGTTTTCGGCTAGATTTTGCTGCGTATGGCAACCTGGTAGAGCAGATTCCGCATGCTTTATAATAAATTAAATATTGTGTGTTTTATAACAAATTAATGATTGTGTGTGTTTTTAAATAAAATTGTGTGTTTTTTTTAAATATAAAATGACTTATTTCATAATAAAATAAAAGTAACATGCTGTTTTAGCAATCTCTAATAGGTGTTTGAAAATGGGATTTTCTCGCCAAGATGGCGCAAAACAAAAATCGCGCCAACCCCGAAGCGTCTGCGACAGCTTTTCCAATTTAAAATGCATGCCGTTCACATTTTTCATTTAAAATAGAAAATAGAAAAATAAAAAATAGGTACTTTTCCGTTATACGGACACCATGCCAAAATGTATGCTAATGCATAATGTATGTAAATGTATGTATTAAATGTATGTAAATATATGCTTGGCGACAATGGTGTCCGTATAACGGAAAAGTACCAAAAAATAATATCATAAATCAAAACATTTGATTTCAGAATCAAAGTATCGTTTCTAATTTGAACGCGTGAAGAATAAAAGCTGGTATTGGCGATTTTAAAAATGATATTGGCGAGATTTGCACCCAAATAACATAAAAGTACTTAATGATGTTATGTATTTTATAAATGTATATTAAATTACTATTTGGAACGCGATTGGTCATTAACAATGGTAAATATGATTGGCAATTAACAATCATTTTAGGTGATCTCTCTTCCTGCCACGTATAATTCATAAATATCAAATTAACTGACAATTCGTTTCGAAATTTGATTCATTAAATATTATTACATGACTTGTATTTGTTTACATTCAACTTTGTCAAGAAAAGATTCCGAAGGAAGTTGAGTTGTAAAGCACTTCATCAAGCAGAATTATGGTAAACTTTGATGGTCTTACAGGTCCTGGTGCAAATTACTATTTTGACACCAGGCAGCGCTCCAAAAAATCATTCATGGAAAACTTATTTTACGAACGATTATCTCCATGGTTTAATGGTTTAATATTTTAAAACTTCACGACGAATGAATCTTTTTTTTTTTGTTTGTTTACTTTCATGGATAGAGAATTTGAACTGCGAGGCTAATTTCAACTGAAGTTATTGAAGAATATATACATAATTGAACGTAAGTCATCTCTCAAATGTTAATTTATTTTGAACGATCTTTCTAAAAATGTAACATTTATTAAGTTTATTCGAAAAAATAATTTTTAATAAAAATGGCCGCCTGGCATATGAAAAAGTGAAGCGGGCATTCCGGAATTATTGATGACAGTCACATGACTTACGGTTTTATTATAGAGATATTTTTAAATAGTGTAACATCATTAAATTACTCTGGAAACGATTTTCCACCGTAGAACATTGTGTAACAGAAATTCTTTTGTGTGACCCTTAAATGAATAATAAATGCTTCTACAAAAATCTATTCTACAAAAATCATGTTGTAGTGAGCTTCATAGTTTCATAATCAATTTCCCTTTTTTTTTTCGAAATGGCGTAACATCACCAAAATGCATTTGAAACGATTTTTTCCCTATGACTGTAATGTAACGGAACACTTTTGACTGTTCTTGTAAACAAAATATAAATGGTACACACTTGATTTTCAATAGGGATCGTGCAATAGTAAACGTCAATAACATATGAAAATTACAGGGTAATTAGAGTATACTTACGAGAGTTAGAACACGGAGAGACGGCCAGACGGTCAGACATTTCGAAGTTTTAAACACTTTTCAACTATGTTGGAAATAGTGTTGGGCAAACTCACGAAAAAAAAAGAAAAACCCTAAGTAATTCAAACTCAAATTCATTTTCTGAACAATGAGTTAAATTCGTGCTTAAATTCAAAATTTATAAAATAAGTCCTCTCAATTTCAACTCATTTCTAAAAATTCATTGAAAAAAAAAGGTGCACTATTTTAGAACCTTCTTGAAGGTATGGGGGATTTTCCTTTATGGGAGCAAAAAGATCTTTTGATCTTGTCTGCAATTGATACAGTTTTATTTTCATATATATTTTTTAAATTATCCAAAGTGCTTATTAATGATAAAAGTATCTCATTTTGAGAACGTTGCAAGGTTTTAGGGAATATTATTGATAATTGTTAATTTCTGCGCTATAAGAGCAGAATTAGTAATTGTCTGAGTGCAACGAAGACTCATACACAGCGCAGTATTACTTTGCCCCATATATAGCTACGATGGATATTAAAACCTTTCGTCAAGCATAACTCGAAAAATATTCAACGGATTTCGTTCAAATTTTTACAGCAGGTACCTATAAAGGTGACAACGACGTCTATTTATTACCAATAATAAATGCTAAACCGTTTGGAAATTATATTAAAAAAATAGATAAAAAAGCACAATTAAAGTACATACGTCACGAAATTTTGTGGTACGTCATTTTCACCGGCGCGAGATTTTCGTAGACAATCGGAATTGAAAAGTTCATGGAGTACAAGGAGCAAAAAAAATATGCACGCACTAATATTCAGCACAATAAAATATATTTCAATTGAGTAGAAATCGAAAATTAATCTGGATTTTTTTCTCTTTGAAAGAAAACCCCCGCAATAACTTAGTAGACTTGGTATTAGAGATTTGGCGCAAATCTCAGCAATAGCAGCTTTTTTTATTTCTCATGTGTAAATAATAAAAAAAAATTCTTTGGTGTTTAAATAAAAGGTTTCGATTTATGGCATTATTTCTTTTTTTTTCTCTTTTTAGCATTTTAAATGGGATTAATGAAAGGCATGTATTTTAAATTAAATGAGTGAAAGGTTTATATTTAAATGAAATGAATTCAATATGAAAATGTTATAGGAACAATATTTGGCGATTTATCAACTGCGCCAGGATAACATAAAAGTACCAATATATCAAACGGTATGTAGTATGTGAAATGAAACAGTTATAATCACCCATCGTACAAGAAAAAAACTAATATTCTGCATTCAGAGGGAAAAATCCATCTCCTGTCCCTTAAGATTTGGCGAGTTCTTTTTTGTTGATAAGTTTTTCGATGTGATTGTTGGGATCTGAAGGATTTGGCTTACTTTTTCTAAATCTTATTTTTTTGCAGATGTAGTATTATGTAAATATATTTTTTAGCAGATATTTTTCTATTTTCTATATTTTCTATTTGGCATTTGGAAAAGAGATTTTTACCTTTTTATCTGTGCATTCGGAAATATTAAAAAATAAAAAAAGATTTACATATATCAAGCGCTTAATTTTTATACGGACCACTTCTCCATTTTCAGATTTGGTACTTTTCGGTTAGCCGGGCGCCAGTGAAATTTATATATCTATGTATACATATATATACATATATCTATACATACACACATTTATATATGCATGTATGTATATATACATATATATATACACATACATATATGTGTGTATGTATACATATATATATATATATATATGTATATATAGATATATACATTTCACTGGCGCTCGGCTAACCGAAAAGTACTTTAGATTTTAAATGCTATTTATTATTTACTAGCCGTTTATTAATTGTTTACAATTTAACCCCCTGACAATAACAATTATTTATCACAAAAATGTCTCTTAGGTTTGTTATATAAGTTTGTTTATGTGTTTTCATTACTTATTAAAATATCGAATATGGCGATAAAATTTCATTTTAGCATCGTGCTTAAATTTTTAAGATGGCGCAAAAACATGCTTTACCGCTCTCTTGAAAAATTTTGTAAGTTGCTAAAACTACCTTTTGGCACCATTTAAAATTTTTTTCGCCAACCGACATAGGATACGAAACTTTTTCCCATTCAGATACACATGCAAGGTTGGTCTCAAACAAGAGTAAAGCTAGCAACAATATTGTTTTAGCTCTATAAGAGTTACAATAATGATATTAAATACTCCGATTGGCTTTGGGCCCAATTACGAAAGTTTCTCCTACAAAAAAACTGTAGAAGAAGTCTTTTACATTTGTTTCAAATGAAGCTCGGTCTACAAGGTATTAGTTAATAATACAAACAACACTAATGGCATGGAGGCAAAAGTTTTAATTTAAATGTATATATTTGAAACCCTTCCCCCCTACCCCCCACCCCAAAAAAAAAAGAAAAGAAAGTTACAGTAATGAATTTAAAATGGCGTTAAGCCACGCTTTCTGACATAAGCAATTGGCTGCAAACGCGATAACGAAACTTAATAACATGTAGCTAATATAGCCCTCAGGGTACTTTGCAGTTATACAGACCTTGTGGTTTTTTTAAAAAGCTTGAGACAATTCAGGTTTAAGAAGTTGAGATTTACTGTCAAATGATATAAACAACTATGAACACAAAACTGGTGAATTATTATTCAGGTTTATGTATGTATTTTTAAAAAAGGCATCTGATTACACTTATTAGATAAATTACTTCTGTTTGCATTTAATAACTGATAAAGGGCTTCTGTATTATAAATGAACTGTTTAAATATTGGGAAGAGGTGGCGAGAGGTAGAAAGACGAGTAAACAAACGGGTAGACAGACGGGTAGTGAGATGGGTAGAGAGACGTGTAGCGACATAGGTAGACTGACGGGTAGCGAAACGAATAGACAGACGGCTAGAGAGAAAGGTAAAAAAGAGGGTTGACAGAGGGGTAGCGAGATGGGTAGCGACACCGGTAAACTGGAATGTAGCGAGAAAGGTTGTGAGACGCGTAGCGTGGTAGATAAAGAGACGAGTAGAGAGATGAGTACAGAGACGAGTTGACTGACGGGTAATGAGATTGATAGCGAGACGGGTGAAGAGTCGGGTACAAAAACAGACGGATAGTGAGACGGGTATACAGACGAGTAGAGAGACAGTAGATGGGTACGGAGATGGGTAAGAAGATGGGTAGAGAGGCGTATAGCCAGACGGGTAGAGAGACAGATAGACAAATGAGTAGCGAAGTGGATAGAGACACGGCTAGACATACAAGTAGTTAGACGGATAGACAGACGGTTAGAGAAATAGATTGGCGGGTAGCGAGACTGGTAGCGGAATATAGAGACGGGTAGCGAGACCGGTAGAGAAATATAGAGACAGGTAGCGAGACGTGTAGAGACATAGACAATCAGTTAGAGAGACGGGCAGAAAAACGAATAGGGAAACAGACAGATTGTGGAGAGACAGACAGACAGGCAAAAGAAAAGTCTGCGGATTGGCGCTGTAAAGGCGCAGGGGGCAGAGCCTCCTATAGAATAATCAAGAAGTATCTGTTAAGCTTAACTTTGTAATATATATAATTTTCAATTTTGCCGATATGGAGATTTAATGTAAAAGTTATTTTACAGAAGTCATCGAAAGATTTTTTCTATACTTTAATAGTAATTTAGACTATAGTTTTGCAATCTGGTTTGTAGCAAAACATGCTATCAATGTGGTTTGAAGTGTAAGAGTTTTTATAAACAGTTATACAAATAATAGATATATAATCAAGGAAGAAAAATTTTAAATTCACACACAAAAAAGGTGCAACAATGAAATTAAATTTGCGTTAAGCCACGTTTGATAGAATAATCTATTGGCTGCAAATCCAATTACGTAACTTTAAAAAGCTTGGCGTTTTAAAAGATCCGGCGTTTTTTTTTTTTTTTTTTTTTTCAAGTTTTGCGCAATACGCGCTTAAGAAAATGAGATCCTTTGCCACATGTTAAAAAAAATTATGACAACACATCTGATGAACGGTACTTCTTTTCTATTTTTTTAACAGTGTATATGAATTTATATCTGATATTTTGTAATTCTATCATTTAATTTGCTCTTTTTCTTTATATTGTAATTGTTAACCCTATGTTCTCAGCAATATCACTCAGACTAATCCCTTTGAGGGAAGTCCTAGTTATAAATAATATTAGCTAAAATCTTGAAATTGCAATAAATATTCTCAAAGTGAAAAGACATAAAGGGAAAGAAAAGTTTTTAACAACGACAATTTTTTGTGAGAATTTATGAAAAAAAATCAAATGAGTTTGAGTTGTAATCTTGTTCCAAACTTGTGGATGTTGAGAATTCAACTCAACTCACGCTATTTTTTCCCCCAGAAAGTGAATACAGTGTTGAATTCAGACACTTTTCTCCGGGAGGGATTTCTGTTGGCCTGGGGGGGGGGGGAGGATTGCACTTTTTGTCCATTAAAAGCATAAAATCTCAAATCTTCCGGGAGGGGGCATTCCAATACTTCGGGAGGGGATGTCCACCCCGGGCCACCCCCTAAATTCAACACTGAACTGATTGGAAAGTTGTTAATAAAAAAGTCTTAATATTTCAATCACTGTTGTAATATGGCTGAAAAAAATTTCAAAGAAGTCAAACCTCGATGATTCCCCCTGTCGGGCTACCCCCTAATTTCATCACTATTATTTATTATTATTATTTTTTTAATTGCAGAGTTCTCTAATCTATTCTGATTCTTTTTGTATATAAGGTAATGATGATGATGATGATGATGAATAATGGAGACAACTGCTACAAAAACAATGGTATTTTGCGACACGGTTACAACGGAATTCATAAAAGATGATATTTACACCATCAATACCGATGTCTACGAACTATTCCAAGGCCTCCAATAACGGTTTTTCTTTTCTGTAAAAGAAAGCAAAAGAGCTTCCATTTTTTTTAACTCCGCCCTCTTTCACCGCAGATGTTCTTTTGTTACGTGATCGAATATACAATTTGAAAGCATTAGTATCATATCCATCCATAAAAAAAATAATAATAAAGTTTGGAAGAACTGGCTTTGATGTTCCTTATTTGTATTTTATTTTAGCCAGGAGCCAGGCAGTTATTATTCTCCTTTTTTTAAAGGGGAATATTCTTTTTTATTCGATTTATTCTCTCTTTCATTTTTTTTTTTTTTTTTATGAAAGAAGTTAGAAAGAGGTAGCAGAAAAAGTTGGGGAAAAGGGAGGTTGCAGTTGAATGAATCATCACGATAACAACCTGTGGACAAAACAAGTGCACAAAAGGCTGGATAACAAGGGGAGATTTTATTTTTCTTCTCCATGTTTGTGTTTTTTTTTTTAATATTTTCAGTACAGGTTGGTTGTCAGGACTGTTTATGTGTGTAGGTATTTAGGCCATCTTATCTTAGACAAAACAAAACAATCTATTATGCTTTCTAATAAAAATATAATAAAACCTCTTTAAAAAATATTATTATATTATTAATCATTTTTCTCTTTAAGAGGACAGTACTCCTTTAATGTGACAAAAATTATGAAACTTTCACAGTTTGTTATGTTTAAAATTATTTGGACTCACCGGTGAAAAATCTGCTCCTTTTCCACTATAGAGGTATTGGCGTTTTTTTTAAAAAAAACTTGGCGCAATTTAGACATCAGAAAGTGAGATTTGTTGCCATATGATATAAACAGCTATGTAAATAAATCTGATGGACTTTTTTTTTTATGTTTGTTTATATATGTATAAACATTTAAATTATATGTATATTATTATTGTCTTTTACATACAAATTACTTCTGTTTGTATATAAAATTAGATAAATGACTCCTTTATATTAAATAAATTGTGTAAATATTAAAAAAAAAAATTGCTTGTGTATATGAAACAGCGAATAGGTATCCTAGAAAATATGTTGCCAATTTCCTCCTCTCGCCAAAGCTCTTTTCTCTATTTCGCCAACGTCGCTATACTGAAAAAGTACCCAAAATCTTAAAGGAACATTTAAATAACCTGACTCTTTTGAAATTTTCTTTTTGAGAAAATTAATATGTTTAACTCGCAGAATTTTTAAGTCATAAGTAGATGCATATTTTTTCCATTGCGCGCTGGATAGCACTCACATAATCATATAAACTATTTTTTTTTTAATACTTAGACAAACAACGTTATCAATGGACAAATAGTTTATTAAAATGAACCAAAGTTGTGGGGAAAGGGGGTGGTTGCAGTTGATTAATCATCACAATAGCAACTTGTAGAAAACCAGTACACAAAAGGCTAGATTTATAAGGGGTGATTTTTTTTCATGTTTTTGTGTGTTTTAAAATATTTTCATTAACGGTTGTTAGTTTTTTTTATATATGCGTAGCTATTTAGGCCATCTTACATTAGTCAAAAGAAAACAATGTGTTGTAATTTGAATTAACCCCTTGGGGACGAGCGACACGTATACGTGTCGCATCAGATGCTCAGAATCCTCGATTATCCCCCCACCAGTTACTTTTTATCGTAAGCTTTGCCTTATTTAATGATAGCATTTCTGCGATTCAATTAGCCGAAAATTTCTGTTTTGAAAATCCGGTAGTAAAATTACAAAATTCTGTAAAGGCCGCTCGTCGCGAAGATGTTAAAAAAATTTTTTTTTTGTTTAAATTTTTTGTATTATTATTATTATTCGGTTGTCGGAAAAGATATGAGGCATAGTTGCCAACTTTCACGCTTTTTTAGTTATCATTATTTCCGATTACTAATCTTTGCCTTATTTATTATTATTCATTTCTTTGCGGTACATTGCGATTAAATAAAGAGAAGATTACTATTCCTAAGTTTAGGGCTACTTCAGATTAAATGAGTAACAAATATGTAAGCTTTCTTTAAAAAGAACAATAGTTTTATTGAATTCAATGAAAAGAGAACTGGTATAGTTGGCTGGGTTAACTTTTATAAACTCAGAATCTCTTAAAAATATAACTTACAGTCGCCTAGCAATTTAAAAATTATAGAGAGGGCGGTGGGAGGGAGGGTTAAACAGCTTCTAACTCAATATGTTCAAAATAACTGCGAAACTAAGAAAATCAAGTAATGATAAAACATCTCATTAATAAGTAATTGTGTAGTTTAATTAATAATTAATTTTATTCGTAATTAGAAATGTGTATGCGCATTATTTCAAACACTAAGGAATAAATTAAATTTTACGATTTTGTGAAATAGGACAGCAGAGTTATGAAAGAAATATTTCATTAATAGTACTTAAAAAAAGGGGGAGGGGGAGAAATGCACTTGCAAATTTTGGCATCATAACACAAGGTAAGAAGTGCGCTTCGCTGACATTGCGTTCATAAGTGTATTCGGCATCTGCTTGTATTTCTCGATGGGTGCTCATCAATTTAAGTCCAGAAAGCCGAGAATTAGTGTTCGCAAGATACGTTTTTAATCGTCTCAGTGTAGAGAATGTTCTCTCCGGAGTGGTTTTTGAGACTGGAAGCGTTGATAGAACTTTCAACAATTTCTTGATGTTGGTGGTAAATAGCTGAATTACAAGTTGAAAACTACTCTGTTACAATGTTTGATATTTTCTACTGAAGACTTTTCTATGGTTTATAAAAAAAAAAAAAAAAAAAAAAAAAAAAAAAAAGACAAGACTTGATTTCCAATGAGGGGGGTGGGAGGATGCAGATCCCATTTGCTACTTCCCTGATAACTTACACAATAAACTAATCCTTCACTTTAACCATTTTTAGAAACGCTGCCAATTCACAAATGGCTAACCGAAATCAGAATGATTTTCTACACAGATTGAAGCACATAAAGACTAAAGCTTCAAATAATAGAACTAAGAGACTCCGTGAGCCCAATCAAAACTTTATTATTTGAGCGTAATAAAAGTTAACAGCTTACCAAAAACAAATTATCACATCAGGTCGAGCTCAAGTCGTTCAACGAAACCAGGCAGCACTGCGAAACACAACAACTATTTCAGCGAAATCTTAAGGGATCTCAGGACTCTTAAACATAAAAAAAAAAAAAAAAAAAAAAAATCAAGTTTAAAAAAAAAAGGGAAGTTATATATTAAAGAGTAATCATTTCTGAACACTTTAAAGCAAAATGAATAGCACTTTTAATAGTTATCAAATATGGAATATTTTCCAAGAGAGAGCAAGCACTAAAGTCATTTTTCTCCAAATGTGATTCTGCGGAATTCCACGCAAAGTAGTTAACAAGTTGGAAATTGTACGTCAAACGCGACCAATGATCGTACTATAGCTAGTTATATAAATATTCAGATCTTGATGATTTTTTATTCTGTGAAATGAATTATATCGCCTGCAGTTAACTTCTGTAATAAATTAAGTATCTCGGTCGCTTCACGATTAAACCTCGGAAGCTCCTATAACAAGAAAACACCGATTTTTTTTTTTTAAATTCCAATTTCTTACTAAATATTTTTATTAATATTTTCTAAAGTTTTCCTTCGATTTTCATAAAATTTGAAATGTCTCGACAAAATTCTGCAAAGATCTCTTAAATTTCAAACCATTCGGTTGAGTAGTTTTCGCGTTGTTAAATGCGGACAGACAGACGGACGGACCAGACGACGACAATAGGTGCTACGTATTTATATAATTACGAACGCACCTAAAAAGCTTCTTAATAGTACTACAAAGTATGCGAATTTTCTTTTAACTTTGCTTAACAGCGTACAACCAACTTGAGTGAAAAATGTGTCCAGACCGGGGATCGAACTCAGATACCTTGGTATAGCGGACCAAGTGCTTTAGCAATTAAGCAATCCGTACAACATCCAGTTCACTAATATATGTTGGCAAGGCTGCAACTCCGCAGCGCAAGATGGGATGTCAACATGAGCACACTATCAGTGACGTACATGAGACGTAATTATTTGTCTCATGTACGCCAGGCGTAATTGTATGCACACGATAGAGATTGTTTATAAAAAATAAATCTTGCTTGAAAATTATTATAAAAATCATATAAAAAACAGTAAAATGAGATACAGTTTTCAAACAAATTGCATTTGAACCCCCCCCCCCCCTATTTCGCGGTGTAAAAATTGAAATTGTACGATGTTTAGAAGTTAATAAATTTGCAAAAACGCAAAATTGATTGCTCAGAGTATTGGCACTGTCTATATAACGGCAGCGTTAATTAAGGCGGTATTAAAATAAAATATTTTTCCATGCTCAACAATTCAAAATTTTGAGACACATTTTCAGACTCATTTTTAACAATAAAAACATGAAAGTTGGCGGCGTGATTTATGAAGAGATTTATAATTGACCCATGTTTTTATTTTTCGTTCAATTAATTGGAAATTGATTTACAAACAATTATTTTCACAGTACGATCATTTTTTTTTTTTGTTTCCAGCGCTATCGGTTCGGGAAATTCGGTTCAAAATGTCCACTTTGACAGCATTTTTAAAAATATATTCTGCCGTTATCAACAAATCGAGACAATACGGACATGACAAAGTTTCTGAATAAGAGAACCTGCCAATTGGATGCATTTTAGAGCAAAAATGAATTTAAAAATGTGTCTCAAAATAAGCAGTTTGGATTTGAATACTTACGGACATGTTTTTGCTTTATAAAACAGATACAATGAGCTTTTTACGCCCTTTTACTGATCTCAACTTGATTATTATATGTAATGATTAAATTTTGTAATCGTTTTTTAATCCAATTTCTGATGGACTAGAATTATAAAAATTATGTACACAGGTGTTTTTCCATTGCAATAGAACATTTTCTTATTTTTAGAACTTAATTATACATTAATAACTTAATTTCAAGCCATTTTTCCCTTAGCCGGCCGCAAATGATAAATCGCCGAATAATCTTTATGGTTACAACTGTTTACGAGTTGCAATATAGCAACAGAGTTCATTATGTGAACTCTCACCAAAATTTGCCAACTGGCTGTAAAACTACAACAACAAAATATTTGAAATACTAAAAAGTTCAAAATATAATTAAAAAATAAAGATTGCAATAATTTTATTATAAAATACTTTTAATCATTTAATAGTTTAATATTAATTAAATTATGATTATACATTGAGGAAACAATTTAAATATCCTGAATAGATAGTTTAAATATTTTTTTTTCTTTTCTGCTGCCATAGTTTAAAAAAGAAACAGAACAAGAATTATAATTTTTAATAAATTCTAGTTGGGTTTTTCTATCAAGCGTAAATCAAGCGACGAATTTTCAATAATCCGGGTCCACGCTAAATTAAAATATTGTAAAGACATTTTTTGAAATTACGTGTATTGTTATCATCAAATTATGCGTGATTTATAAGATAAAAATTTAATGCGCTTTTAAAAAGAATTTTTTTTAAAACTATTTTTATGTAAATAGTTTTATTTTTATATATTTTATTTTTAATGTAAATTTTTATTTTCTGCTATCGATCCGAATGACTAGAATTCGGATAATAGAAGTTTTACTGCAAATATAGAATTTAATAAATGACTTTCTGCAGCACATAAAGATACAACACTTTGCAAGAGAAACTAATATTGTACAACAATGAATCTTGTGACATCTCCACAAATGCTAAACTCCACGAAAAGACATAATAATAAATCAAACAAAAGTTTCTCAAGGAAATGGCATCAACTTCTGCATCATAAAAGTTTTATCACGAAGAAACACTTTGTATGTATGCTTCGATCTCTATTCCTAACTTTACGAAATCGACCCCAAGCAATGTGGGTTTTGCAGTAAAGATAGAACAGATATGTAATTTCCGCTCCCACACGGTTTTAGGGTTCGTCGTCCTTGCAACCGCCTGGCAGTTTTCCAAAGGGGTTAAAATTAAGTGCAGCGAACGGAAGCTAACAGCGCGCACCTACGCTACTGGATGTATAACTTCAGAATAGGTGAAATTAATAGCTGATGAAAGAGATATATTATGCTTCAGATAAAATGAATATTAAACTCAGGCAACTGCGACTTAAGGGTGCAATATTTGGAACATCCTATAGAAAATGGCTGATATTGAAGCACTTTTCACTTGTGAACTACTGAAGCGATACCCATATTTTTGTTTAATAGTTTTGGTAGAATCTAAACTATCAATTCATTTTTCAATGAGAAATAACAAGAAAGAAAAATCATGCGTCAAGCATAGATTATGAAACACTTCTCATTACATTCAGACTATTATGACAAAACTTCACCGATTCGATTAGTAAGGTGAAAGATGGTGTCAAAATAAACAATTTGGAAAACCGAATTCCTTTGTGCAGCCTTGTATATGGTCTATAGAATTTATACACGATACGTAATAAGGAAGAAATTAGTTAAATAAATAAATAAAATAAAAAAGAACCGCACTTCAAACAATTATCGTTTATAGACCGTACTGTAGCCGAAGTCCTTTATGTGTCCCTGTAAATGAACGATAAATGCTATGTACACTTTATTCTATAATAAGTCTCTTGTAGTGCACGTTGGTAATGTATATCAATTTTAATATATTTGAAATAGTATAACATCATTAAAATATACTGCAAACTATTCTTTTCTCTATAGATCATTGTAACGTAATTCCTTTGAGTGTAGCTGTAAACAAACGTTAAAAACTATACAGACTTTATTTTCAATAAAAATCATGGCATGGTAAACCGCAATAACATATATAAATTACATGGCAATCCGGGAATATTTACGCGAGTTAGAGCGTGGGAAGACGGACACACAGACAAAACGAATTCATAAATACTTTTCAACTATGTTGGAAAGTGTTATTTTTTATTTATTTATTTATTTTATTTGTTTTTTAAGGGCAATAACTGTAAATAATATAACCACCGGACAAAAGCATACAGCAACCTCTCCGAAGATACCCGCGGTTCCGAAATGTGTTCTTTATCTTTAGAAACCCCAGAAGCCAATAAATTGTCAAGATTTAAACAAGCATTTATAAAAACAAGCATTTATTTTTCTTTAGGATGCTATACATTGTCAAATAAATATTTTCAGATGTGTAACTGAATTTATACACACACAATATTTATAAAAACATTTAATTATAATGTTAATTTTAATGCTGTTAATTTATCATGCTTGTCTGTGAGACATGTTTGTTGAACATGAAAATGCTTGCTTGAAAATTAACGACATGTTGCGTTCAAAACAATTGATAGCATCCGTAAAACTATATGCTAGGTTGAGAAATCTGATTAATACAACATAAAAACTATTTGGAAAAGACGGATATATATGGATAGATAGAAGATCTTGTAGGCCCTGCTTTATGGACTCATTTAGTAAAGAAGCCTATGGAATGAATGGAAAAAACCCTTAAGCATCATTATAATTCAAGGATTGATTCTGTCATTATTATCAGTTTTCAGAACTGTTGAAAAAACAACCTTTTCTAATCAAGTTAAACTTGTTCTTTTCTGGGTTTTTTTTTTCTAACTTTCTGAAGAAGGTTAATGCAATGGTAGTCTTATTATGGATTAAGCAGTTTTCTAATTTAAAGATTGCATACTTGCCAACCTTCAATTAAATTTCCGTAAAATGTGACTTAATATGATCCCGGTTAAAGACGTTTCAGACCAGAAAATTTATTTATGTAACAATATATTTATATTAAATTTCATATTTTTAACCCTCTAAGCGTGTGGAACGTAATATTCCGTTCACTAATCTCCAGGTTTCACTGCAATATATACAATGTTTAAGATAATATAATTCTACAGATTTAACGAATTTTCAAAACATTGAAGAATGATTAATACTCTCAAGGGTTACATTCATATTTGTAATTAAGTTTTATTTATAATGTTGAAAGAATCATATTTTTTTAGCATTTAAGACAAATGCAGAGAAAACAACATTACAATTTTACCCTTTTTCAAAACGCTCAGAGGGTAACGAAGAACCTATTAGATTTCATTTCTTTAAAAAAAATCCTGCTTTGAAACATGTTTAACCTGGGTAAAATCAACTCACATTTTACGGAAAAATAGTGGGAAATTGGTAGGTATGAGATTGCACAGTAGCTTTACAAAAACCAATTTTCTTTAAAAAACAATAAAATATCAATAAAGGAAATTCAAATCGGCCTTGTGTCGGAAACGACATGGTTTTTGCGAAAACTGCTTGTTTTAAAAAGATTCTTTTCAGACACATTTAATCGAGAAGATCTAAGATATCAGCCTTAGTAGAATTCCCAAAGTATCAGTATAATTTAAAAGACTGGTTGTCTCATTATTACCTCCTTTAAGAACTGTTGAAAATACGAGTTTTTATACTCAGTCTAATCTTTGTTCGTTTCTGTGTTTTTTCTCTCTGAAGATGATTAATGATAATCGTATTTTGTTTTAAGCATTTTTTCTAAAGTAACGACCATACTGTAGCATAAACAAAGACCGTAGGTTTTGGTTTTTTAGTTGCTGATATATTTAAACAAATCAATTTTTAAAAAAATGTCTGAAATGCAATTCAAATTGGCCTTACATTGAAACAGATAAAGGATTCTAAGGTAACAGATTGAGAAGAAATCTCCAAGTATAATTATAATTTAAAAGGAGATTGTCTCGCTATTATCAGCTTTAAGAACTGTTGGAAAAACACCTCTTTCTACTCAGGCTAATCTTTGTAGTCTTTGTTCTTTTCTGTTTTTATTTTTTTTTTTTTTTCGCTGAAGATGGTTAATGATAATCGTACTTTGAGTTAAGCATTTTTCTAAAGTAATGATATCAAAAATAGATTTATAAAGTAGATTTTTAAAGTATCTAAAGTAAAATTCTAAAGTGGCAATACAAAGATTGTATGATTTGTCTTTTTAGTTGCTGATATATTTAAAGAAATTGATTTAAAAAAAATTGTCTCTAAGTGAAATTCAAATCGACCATCGAAACTTATATAGAATTGAATTCCAAAAACCCCATTGGGTGCATACAGTTTTACCATAAATTTTTAATAGAATATTTCGCCTTATTTAATCGCAGAAAAATGTTACAAAGTCTGCAATTAAACACGGAGATTATGGCTTTTAGAGGAGAGAGGATTATCTACAGGATTTCTTTTCTGACTATTAGCATCTTTTGCTTTCTTATAGATTGTGATTTCCTTCTTTTTTAATTGAGATACAAAATTGAAGAATAGACGATATGGAAAGTGAATTTTTTATTAATGCATTATACATTCTATTTCAATTCATTATGCACGTATTTGTAGAAGAAATCTTTAACTACTGCTTTGACGTTTTAACGTTAGACAAATTCACTTTTATACAAATTAATTAATTAAATAATTAATAATATAAATAAGTATCATTATATTTCCATTAAATTAGTTCAAATTCGAAAAGCTTCCTCCTTATGAGCGTTCCAATTTGGATAAATATTACTGCATTTGTTCTAAATATAAAATGTCGCAGACGATAATAGCAATTCTTGTCCGAAACGTGATTCCACAAATATTGCACATCTGATAGATAAATGGCCGACGTAAAGTATAGATACGAGTATATCATACCTCGCTTTTCGCCTTTTCTATGTAGATTTTTATGAGTTTATTTTAGGAAGATAGCTAGTAATATATAACTCTAAAACGTGGTTCTTTTTCGAAATAGTATATTTTAAGTTAAACTTTGGAATTCTGTTTCGCGTCACGTGTGATTTCTCATTTTCTATACACTTGCATGCGTGAGATCGAAAACGTTTACTTTGTCAGTTTGATTTAGTTTATCAGAGAAAGTTTACTGGAATGTTTTTTCAAAAATCAGGTTAGTATTAACACGGCTCCCAAATATTGGTCTGTTTTTTTAATACCTTTTTTTTTATAAAAAATTTTGTTTTTCAGATTTTTTTTGCAAATTTTGTAGAAACCTACCCCGAAAGTTATTTATATTGCAAATAATGTTGATACCTACCACGAAAATATTCTTTAAAAAAAATGGTATTCAAAAAACGTATTACGGTATATGAAGAGACTATATTGGAGTTACATGAAAGAAAAACAAACACTCATTCTTCTTATTATTATTTCTTCTGATGCTGATGAAGAAATAATTTAATTCATATCGGATCGTTTACAAAAAAATATCATCAAAAACTTAAAACCACCCATCAATAAGAAATAGTAACACATTTAATTATTTTTAATGACATTTAATTGCATTTATTAAGCTACAAGCTGTCTAATTACCACATTGCGGATAAGTAGTTTTTTGTCAGATTAAGTCTAATCGACATGTTTTGAAAAATAAATGTTATTTACTAAAAAACGGAAAAAAGAAAAAAAAAAAGATATGTATGCCATCTATAAAAGAAATTACGTGTTAATAACACTTTGCCGTTCGGCGACACGACAGTGGTGTTGTACGTAAAGTAACTTAATTTTAATCCTTAAATGCTACATTGGCACCAGAATTTTGGAATGAAAAATTCCCTTTTATAAAGTACATGAAGAAAAGATTTTAGTTATTTTCGAATAAATTTGTTTCTAAACTCTGGTGTCAATCATACAGAGTTGCCAAATCTCCGGCTTTTTGAACACCAGTATTTTATTAGAGAAAATGTTGTTCTTTTAAATCGCAGTGTGCTCCGATTTAAAAAGTCAACTTTTTCTGTACTAAAATACTGGTATCCAAAAAGCCGGAGACTTGGCAGCTCTGAATCAACCATTTCAACATTTTACGAATAGAAGTATTTTTACGAGACATGCGTACGGCAAAGTGTTAAATATAGTTTTCAGTTGGAAATATGTTTATAGAAGCATGAATTAAAACACGAAAGTACCGGTTGCGCCTTAACTTCGTTAAAACTTTAAAAAATTATTAAAATTAAACAAATGATGCTATAAAAATTGCGATTTGCAGTAATAGGGTAAAATGGATATATATATATATATATATATATATATATATATATATATATATTTTTTTTTTTTTTTTTTTTTTTTTTTTTTTAAATAACAAAACAGATATGGTTCAAAAAAAAAATCGATAAGTGGCGCTGGCATACATATTATGAATAAAATTTATGCAAATCAGGTTGTCAATAAAACTCCTCGATGCATAATATACTTTATTCGATGCTACTTTATGCTCGATTATACTTTATGCTATCGTTACCAGATCAAGCGTTATATGTTAAACTCTTTTACAAAAAAAAGTGGAATCAGAAAACGGCGCATTGCAAAAATTCCGCACTGCAAAAGGACCCAAGACGAGAAAGGGTGCTTGAGTACGGAAGCTTGTCAGATGCTTCGAAGAAATGTGTCGCTTTGAACACCGTCTGCGAAGTACAAGACCCTCCTTGACATTTGCTTCATATTATGCGTTCCAGCGCCATCTATTGTAAATTTCTGAAACTCAACTTTTTTTGTTATTAAAAAAAATCCAGTCTCCAGCTAAACTCATTCGTACAAAACGCAAATTTTTAGCATCATTTGTTCCTTTTTAATGTATTTTTAAAGTTTTAACAAAAGTTTTTTTTTTCTTTAACAGAAGTATTTTTAAAGTTTATGGTGCACCCGGTATCTCCGTAATGTGTCTGTGTAAATATATATATCATTTTTAAGAAATCATTTTTTTTAAAATTATGTTAAATTTTTCAGCCCAATTTTTCGTTTCTTTTTTAAACTTGGATATAGTATTTCTAAAAAGTAGTGAAATAATATAATCTTGATACAATTATTAATAATCGACATATATTTGAATATTATAAATTACTAAAAATTAAAAAATACAACTTTAATTATCCATATATTGTTGTTATACCTAAATTCCATAAAACTCCTTTAAAATTTAGAACTGTAACTATTGGTTGTAATACGTATAACAATAAAGCAAGTAAATTTCTATTAACTATTCTCACTAAATTGTTTGAACTTACAAAACAAAAAGATAATTTGTTTAGCATAAAAAATAGTTTTCAACTTGTCAATAATATTAAAAATTTAAATAACATAAAATACATGAAGATGTTTGACTTTAATGACTTATTTAATAATATTGATATCAAGGATATGTTCAGGATTGTCAATTTATTATACAAAGAATACAAGGATTCCATAAATTTAAAAAATAATATTTCTTTAAATTACTTTAAAACATTAACTAGATTTATTCTATATCATTATTATATTGTTTTTAATGAGACTATATATATTCAAAGCTGTGGACTACCTCAGAGTAGCATTGTTTCTTCGATTCTTGCAGAATTGTATTTATATTATTATGAGCGTAATTCAAATATTGCTAATTGTAAAATGTACCGTTATATAGATGATATTATCGTCTTCTATTTTAATAGTAATTCAAATTATTTACTACCAATAAAATATCATAAAAATTTAAATTATAGTTTCAATGTTATGGTAAATAATGAAATTAATTTTCTTCATCTTAAGATAATTCTTAAAGATAATAATAAAATTATGTTTGACATTTATGACAAGCGAAATGATTTTACTTTTCAAGTAAACTTATTTGCTAATTATATGTAATGTATACATAAATCAGTATTTGTAAATATTTTACTAAATTTTGCACATAGAATTAACAATCTTTGTTCAAATAATTTTAAAACTCAAAATTTAAAACTTATCCATCAACATGCAATAGAATATGGTTATCCTTTTTATTTAGTTAAGTCAATTTTACGCTTATAAATTTTGCTTTATTGGGGTTATATGTTTGTACATTTTTTATGTTAAATTTCTTACATTTTGGTTGCTCATATTTTTGGCTAAAGATTGAACTCCTTTGTGTGCGAGCTGCATTGGATTATCTTAGTTAAATATCATTCATTAATTAAAAATATAAATGAGTGTGAATTCTAAATGATTGTTTATGATTATTTTGGAGTTTTAAATTATTAAGGATGTTACAAAGGTTTTACATTACAATATAATATAAATATGTTAAAAAGATATTTAAATATAGTACATTATACATATTTAAATATAATAAACTAATACATTTTTTTTTTTTTTTTTTTTTTTTTTTTTACTTTTCAGGGTAGATAAAATTTTTAGCTAGATATTAGTTCCAATAAGTGCGTTGCCATATTGGAAAATCTATGTTACTTTTAAGTTTGCATATAATTATTCTTAAATGAAAATATCATTCGAATTCTACATTAATGTTTTAGATTAATAGGATTATAAATGGTATTGTTAAAATGGTATTAAACACTTCATAATAATTATAAATTTAAAGAAAATTATATAAATATTGTCATATGTAAAAAATAAAATGATCTTATAATGGAAACTCTTATTCTTTATCTAAATAATTAATATTGATTTGTAAAATTAATATATTTACACTAGATAGATGAAGCAAATAAGAATGTATTGGTTAAATATTGTACTAGATATAGTTTAATATTTCTGACACTAGATGGCAGCACCAAATAAATTATCTAAATGTTCTAAAATATATTACTAGATGGAATTTGGAATACAGGTGAAATACTTTATTATATAACTAGCAAGCTACGCCCACTACGCTGGTCAATTTCTCTTAACGAACCTTTAATCAAACAAAGTATTGACATTTTATAGTTCACTTTTACATTTTAACCCCTTGAAGGGCACCGGTATATTATATATACCACTTAATTTTAATCCCAAAATGGCACAATGAAACCAGAATTTTATAATCAAATTTTGAATTTATAAGGTACATGAGAAAAAGATTTTACTTACTTTTAAAATAAATTCGTTCGTGAATCCTGGTGTCAATCAATCATTTCAATATTTTAGCTACAAGAGTACTTTGCCCCTGAAGGGGTTAACAGAATAATAAGGCTACTATAATTTGTGACTCGTGCTATAGCCAATATACACGTTAGGACACGTCGCCCTTATTATCTTTTTACGCGTGAAGGTTTCGTTATGGTA
This sequence comes from Maratus michaelseni, assembly GCA_963931845.1. NCBI lineage: Eukaryota > Metazoa > Arthropoda > Arachnida > Araneae > Salticidae > Maratus > Maratus michaelseni. Next base: position 171,217,907 of record OZ007600.1, on the reverse strand, counting down.
CTCCATTGTGAAATTTGATAATTTTTGAAATTCAATATTTGAAAAATGGCATAATCATTAGATTTGAAATTTATATCAAGAAATATACAATTTTTTACCTTTCAAACGCAGTTTGTCTAACAATTTTCTGACAAATACTTTTTGAGCTATTACTTTTTTCAGTAACTTCAAATGTTTCATTTTCCGAGATTAATCTGTGGCAAAGATTAGCGAAAAACCCAAACGTCAGCAACGCATATAGCTTTATATTAAAGAGGATGTTGGAGCAGAGATTGTCACCATCACTTTTGAAATCGGTTCTGTAGTTACAGAGATTCCATAGAAATTGTAATTTAGAATGATTTTAGAACGCTTTTCGCTCATTTCACCCTTTTAAATTTCGATTTTTTTTTTAATTTATTCTTAGAGAGAATTTACATCTTATAGATAACTACAATGCCAAATTTCAAATTTCTAGCCCCTTCAGTATAAAAAAAAATTGCAATTTTAGAACTTTTTTCGCTCCTGCACCCCCCTGGGATTAGTGGCACCGACATAAAATATAGCCTATGTTGGAGCAGGGTCTGTCACCATCAATTTGCCACCATCACTTTTGAAATCGGTTCTGTAGTTCCAGAGATTCCATAGAAATTTTAATTTAGAATATTTTTAGAACGCTTTTCGCTCATTTCACCCTTTTAAATTTCGAATTTTTTTAAAATTTATTCTTAGAGAGAATTTACATCTTATAGGTAACTACAATGCCAAATTTCAAATTTCTAGCCCCTTCAGTATAAAAAAAATTGCAATTTTAGAACGTTTTTCGCTCCTGCACCACTCTGGGATTAGTGGCATGGACGTAAAGTATAGCCTATGTTGGAGCAGGGAGTGTAACCATCAATTTGCCACCAATACTTTTGAAAATGGTTCTGTAGTTCCAGAGATTCCATTGAAATTGTAATTTAGAATGTTTTTAGAACGTTTTTCGCTCATCTCACCCTTTTAAATTTCGAATTTTTTTAGAATTTGTTCATAGAGAGCATTTACATCTTATAAGTAACTACCATGCTAAATTTCAAGTTTCTAATACCTTCAGTGTAAAAAAAAAATCGAAATTTTAGAACGTTTTTCACTCCTGCACCCCACTGGGAGTAGTGGCACCGACATAAAATATAGCCTATGTTGGAGCAGGGACTGTCACCATCACTTTTGAAAACGGTTCTGTAGTTCCTGAGATTCCATAGAAATTGTAATTTAGAATGTTTTTAGAACGCTTTTCGCTCATCTCACACCTTTTAAATTTCGTTTTTTTTTAGAATTTGTTCTTAGAGAGCATTTACATCTTAAAAGTAACTACCATGCCAAATTCCATGTTTCTAGCTCCTTCAGTATAAAAAAAATCGAAATTTTAGAACGTTTTTCGCTTCTGCAGCCCCCGGGGGTAGTGGCACCGACATAAAATATAGCCTATGTTGGAGCATTGATTGTCACCATCAATTTGCCACCATCAGTTTTGAAATCGCTTCAGTAGTTCCAGAGATTAGCCCCTACAAACAAACAAACAAACAATCTTTACTACTTTATAATATTAGTATAGATTTTAAATTTTCCAGTAATATAATATAAATTTTAAATTTATTAAAGTTAAAATTATAGTAATTAAATTAATAGATTTTATATTATTTATTTATATTTTTTACACTTTTACCTTAGAAAATGTTGTAATCTCTGTAGTTAAAAATAATAACTGCAACTGTTGGTAACAGTTGATGATTTGGAAGATATTCCTTAACTGCTAATTTCACCTATTATGTTAGATACAATTTTATAACCATATGCTTTTCAAATTTTGCTTCGGAATATGGGTAAATAATTAATGTAGTAATATATAAATTTTCTTTATCTTCCTTTCTATTTATTTATTTGTTTATTTGCTCCCCTCTTATTCAAATTGTAGTATGATTTATAATATTCCATTTTCAAAGGTATCCTTGCTTTTCAATCTTGTTTCAATGATTGTTCGGGCACGGATTTGGCACAATTTTTGGCATTAAGCTGGTGTCATTTACAGAAAACAATCATTCTTTGCTTATAATGTGGTTTCCCTGCCCTTGAAAAAGTGAATTACATTATAAGCTTCCAATTGTGTTTATACTCTTGTTTCCTTTTTTTTTCTCCATTTGAATAAATAATACTTCATATATTAGGACTATTTATTATAATTTGTAATTTGACACTGCTATATGGTATGGTAATTTCATTGTAAATGGTCAGTTTCTGTTTCAATGGTTAATTTTTACAATAAGTTTATATATATATATATATAATTATAATATCTATGAATTTCAAAAACATATCAAGTTCTAATATCATTCTACTAAAATCTACAAAGAGATAATTAATGATATTGTGTAATCAGAATACCACATAGCTAATAATTAACTTGTGCAATCATAAAATTACCATAGCATGTGCTTCAATGGTAATTAGCCAAATTTACTCATACCCGAAGAACATTTTAAAAAAAAAGAGAGAGAAAGGGGAAAAAATTATAAATTGGAGTTGCTATTAAGTAAACACAAATGGATTAATAAATTAATTATGAACATTATTCAGTGGAAAAACTGGACCACAAGAGAACCAATCAAGAATTGGATATGAAAAAACATATGTGGATGTACTCGTCAGCTTGGCTGCACCCACATGTGTTTTAAAAATAATTCAGTATTTCATAATTCTACTGGCATGATGCTAAGAACAGTAGAATCAGCCAAGTATACTGAATTATTACCAGACAACAATTGGAAAAATTTAAAATTGGAAATATGTAAAATGTAAATAAAAAACCATTAAGAAATATATAATATATCACTTACAACGATTATCCTAAAATCTTTATATATATATATATATATATATAAAGGCAATGATATAAATCATAGATGCAACAATTTCGGTATTATTCCGGAGTCTTATAGAATAATCGCATGTTTCAAGCCATAAAGTTTATTTAACTAGAAATTTAAAAATAAAATTTATTACTTACCCAATGTTGTCAGATAGCGTAAAGTCAATTTCCCCAGCAGTACTGAAAATTTCCCCAAATCACTGGTTTTTTTTTCCCCAGAAAAAGTCTAACTCAATCTCTACTCAAAAAAGTAAAATTTAAATTTCAAATATGTAACGTTAAAAAATATTTGACTAATTTAAGCTCAAATATTTTCTTCGAATCAAGCCTTATTTTGAAATTCGTTTTCTCCTTTTACAAAAAAAAAAAAAAAAAAAAAAAAAAAAAAAGGGAAGAAAGAAAGTAATTAACGAGCTCCTGAAAAGACATTTTTACCGCTTATTTTCTTGAAGAAAATATCACGAATTACGAAAAAAGATAAATAGATATTAGAGAAAAAAGAATGCAGGTGAATACTAAATTATAACCTCAAACACGTGTAAATTGTTAACAATGAGCACGGGACAATGATAGATAATTGATAATTTTCGAAGTACATGTTTACAAACAAACACTTCCGTCAACCAGTCTATCTACTACATTTTTGCGTTAGCGATCATTGCAGGGATCGTCATGGCGACGTAGACGAATCGTATCAGAGACCTGTTAATCGTAGACCAATGATATCGCCTTAATTATTGTGTACAGTAAGGACTCATAAAGTATCCCACAGTAACGTCGCGTCAGCTCGAGATCCAGCTTTGGCAGATGACTAAAAGTAAGCTTTGGCTTGACAACGTGAAATAATAATAATAATAAAACTAGTCGTTGGGGGCCATCGTAATACTTACCCATCATGTATATGCACAATATAAAATATAAAAATAAAACAGGCGTAAACTATTTATAAAATGCATTGCAATTCGAATAAAATCCTGGCTTGATGACGTCATACACTTCAATGCTCTATTACTGAATTGCGTAAAAGAAACATTCTTATAACTCTAAAAATGATAATCCTACTAACTAACAGTTTACTGCGTCGGATGAAGCGTCTCTTTACTAATTAAAATATAGCTTTGAATTGAAATTGGAATGAAATACAGAGTCAGGAAAAATCGAACAGTGTGGAAAATGTGATGACAAATATCTCGGCAACTCATTATCCGATCGACTTCATTTTTAATGCAAAATTTATGTTTTTTTATTGTCTTTTATATTCACTCCTTAAAAAAAAAAAAAACAATTTCGAAAATTTTATATATACCCTTTATCAGAACGAATATTTCAAGAGTACGAAAAAAATAGTTCCGGATAATCGAGGTTACTGAAATTCAATAAGCTTCTTACCATTATTACATACTAAGTACATACCAAATTTCAAATGTCTATCTCATTTTGCTCGGGAGATAGAGCGCTTACAGACAGACGGACGGCAATTTTTTTTTCTAAAAATATGTTTTTCGGAATCTCCTGTGTCCAAAACGTGTAAATACGTCAAAAAATTGTTTTCGATTTTCAAACCGATTACAAGACTTACCGTATACTACGTATGATGGGTAAGTAAAAAACACTAATATTTGTCCCCAAACTATTCCCCTGAAGGTTCAAAACCCACCAAAATAGGGACAAAATCCACATATTGACAACCCGGTAAGTATCGCATAGATATAAGATACATTTATTTTAATACATTTTCTGGTTTAAAACAGGTTTCGCTTGAGTCAGAATCCGGAAGAATACCGAAATGTTGGCATCTATGTATATAAATCAACGAAGTGCAGTTATGTTTTAGAAAAAATATTTTATTTTATTCTTTTTTTAGGGGGATGGTAAAAGTATACATATTTTTAATATACAAATTTTTTTTAAAGATTTGTTAAATTAATGTCATTATTATTATTATTATTATTATTATTATTATTATTATTATTTTGCTTTAAATCTAAATGCTCTTAAAATAAAATGAAATAATGAAAGTTAAGTTTTAAAATAGTAATAATAATAATAGTAAAATAAGTTTAAAAATATTTAAAAAAAACATATATATTATGTTTTAGTCCGCAAAAATAACACGAATAATAATAATAATAATAATAATAATAATAATGGATATCCATTTAAAATTGAATGTGAATAAGGGAGAAAAGGCTAAAAAGTGTATGCTCGAGATTATTTCATTCTAAAATAACAAATTAAAAACATTTTTTAAACGAAACAGTTATCACTCTTTCAAATTTAACAGGCAAAAATCAAAAAATTGAATTACATGGTTGCAAATTTTACTCCTTCTTTAAAAAAAAAAAAAAAAAAAAAAAAAAAAAAAAAAAAAAAAACATTTTTTTTTTAAAACACATTTTGTCGTTACTCGACTGTTTTATGTAATTTTTTATTTATATATTTTTTTATGTTTCTGTCTTATATTTGTTCTAAAGATGAAATGTCGCAGACGATAATAGCAATTCTTGAAAGGAACGTGATTCCAAAAATATTGCACATAGGATAGATAAATGGCCGTCATAGAATAGATATATCATGCCTCGCTTTTTGCCTTTTCTATGTAGATTTTTATGAGATTATATTCGGCAGATAGCTGGTAATATATGACTCCAAAACGTGGTTCTTTTGCGAAATCTTGTATTTCAACTTAAACCTTGCATTGTGTTTCGCGTCACGTGTGATTTCTCAATTTTTATACACTTGTATGTGTGGGTCAAAAACTTTTAGATTGTAGATTGTCAGTTTGATTTAGATTATCAAAGAAAGTTTTCTGAGATGATTTTTGATAAATCGGATTAATATGGGTGGGTACATTTTGTTTCCAAGAAATAATTTGTTAGCATTGAGTAGCTTTAGTTTTCAGTGATTCATACCTCAATTAACTCAAAACAAACCCAGTCCGGGTATATTGTATTCTGGATCAAATACTAGTATAATTGAATAATTTTTTTTTTATATTTTTATTTATTTATTTATCTTTATTTATTTTATTTTATTTTATTTTATTATTTATTTATTTATTTTTATTTTTATTTTTAATTTTTTAATTATTATTTTTTTTTTGGGGGGGGGTTATGGGTTTAAGTACACCTTAATTTTAAAAATTAAAATTTGGAATTTTATATTTATATGTTTGAATACGTTAAATTTCTATGTATTCAATTTACTTCATGAGAAATAAAATTTATGCTTTTAAAGATAACACATGCTGCCATAATTGCATTTTAAGCATGAGAAATGAAACTGCCGATTTCTGTATACCACTATCCTCGTACAGAAATGTTTGCTTTGCATAATCATACAAATTCTGAGATTATACACAGAGAATATTTCTGTATAAAAATAGCGGTATTCAAAAATAGGGAGTCTGGCAACTATACGGTGTTTAAATGCATAAATTAAAACACACAAAAAAAACTACATTGTTTACACCTTACCCGAATCTTAAATTAAAAAGATACATATATGAAATGAAAATAAATTTATGCTTTGAAAAACTTGCATCGTCGATGCAAGCCATGCCAGTCCATGCCAGTTTTATGTATTTCTGACCTGTCTTATTTTTCTCTCTTAAATTTGTTCTAAATGTAAAATATTGCAGACGATTAAGCAATTATTGTCCGAAACGTGATTCCAAAAATATTGCACATGAGACTGATAAATGGCCGTCATTGCATAGATACGAGTATATCATGCTTTGCTTTTCGTTTTTTCTATGTAGATTTTTATGAGATTTTATTCGGCGGATAGCTGATAATATAAGAGTCCATCAAAACGTAGTTCTTTTGCGTAATTAAACTTAAACTTTGTGTTGCATTGTGTTTCGCGTCACACGTGGTTTCTCAATTTTATACACTTTTATGTGTAGGATCAAAATTTTTTAGATTGTCGATTTGATTTAGTTTATCGGAGAACGCTTTTTTTTCCTTTTTCAAATGTGAACGAAATTAAGTTACACACAGTATATACCTATGTATATTAAGATATTCATAGTTTCTCATATATGCATCTCCCATTTACTCTGTTTAATCTTTGTATTGTATTTTTATTTGAATTTTCCACACGTGATTTCATTTTAATTCTATATATATATATATATATATATAATATTTTGATATTCTAAATTTTTCTCTCGGTTTAATTTACTATTTTTCGCCTTAAAATACTTTTTCTTTCGTTCCCCTTTCTCAAATTCTAATTCATTTTACGTTCTTTTTCCGTCTTAAAATTTATTAGATTTTAGAGTATTCTATTTATGCTGTAAGCCTAGTTTTAATTTTCAAAGCGACGCGTTTTGGGACCTTTCGGGACAATTTCGATGCCGTATTTTTCCGTTTTTTTTTTTTTTTTTTTTTTTTTTTTTTTTTTTTTTTTATAAACACCATTAACGAGTTCCGGCGGGCGCGGTGATTGATTAAAAGGACTTGTCGCAATACAGCATTTTGGGTTTTGGGTTCGTACGCTGTGAGCTTAGTTTTCCTGTGAAGGGCGAAGTGTTTTTCCCGTTTAACTCCTTGAAGAGCGGTGGTTCAATTTTGGATCATTTAATTTTAATCCATAATGCCGCATTGACTCCAGAGTTTTGGAATGAAATTCTTTCGTTAACCAAGTATGTAAAAAAAATCTTTTACTTATTTTCAGATGAATTTGTAAATTCTGGTGTCATTAAATCATTCCAGCATTTTACAAATAGAAGTACTTTGCCTGTGTAAGGGTTAAGACAGAACTGTAGCACAGTGATTTTAGCCACCCGCCAGTAAAGTGCCCTGATATGCCTTCTAATTGGTTTAGAACCCTTTACGCACAGCACGCTTTCTTCAATCTCGTCTTCCTACGCGCTACTTCAGAGTTCACTTTTCTTCGTGTTTTTTCTATGCATTAAAAACTACCGTCATTAGATTTACGCCAAATCTCTTTACTGATATATTGTTTGAAGGTTATTAACTTGTTTTTATTGATGTGCATAGTCCTCATCTAAATATTTTCGTGTAAGAATTTATCAACTGAAAATGTCAAATTAAATTCTCAAGGAAATAATTGTGAGTACGGAGACTGAGAATCTCACATCTGCGAGAAGATCTTGTTTTCTGAAATAAAGATTTTAGCCTAGCATTCTGTCTATGCATTTTGGGGAGAAACTTCACGGATTTGACCGCTTAATTAACTCAGTTTTTCTTTTACGACGATTGCCTGACACCTATCATGACTGAATCTGAGCTCTTTTTTTATCGAGTTTGATTTTAGGATCTAGCTGCTAATTATTTTGCGGCCATGTCGCAAGTTCCAGTGTGCGGCCAATACATTACTACAACATCACCGTTTCATCAGAATTTCGCAGATTCCTTTTTGTATTCATTGAATCATCATCATACACACATATATAAATATATCGAAATAAATTCGTTGTATCAATTAATTCTTTTCTTCAAGAATGAACGAAAATTACTTCAAAATTCATCAATTCACCAAACATAATAAACATGAAGCTGACATGTCACATTTTTATAAGGTACCTCATAAATTTCGTAAATAGTAATTTTAAAAAAAATATTTTTAGCCAATAGATGGGGTTCTACTGGCTCAACCTGTAAAAATACTGAAAAAAATTAAAAAACCTCACAACAAAAAACTTTGTTTTCGCATTTCAACAGTTAAATAGAATGAAGAAAATGACTGAGCAATCTTTAAACCTGATTTACAGGAAGCGTTTGAGCATTATTGCATGTTGAGATAGAACAGAGTGGTGGAAATGGGAACGCTTCTTTAAATGTACAAGATATGCATCGTTTTCTGTAGATGACTTTTTATATTTAATAAAATAACAATAAAATTGGTACAGCTGTCGCAGACGCACTTTTATAACGGTATCTTTTTTTACTCCAAAATAGCGATTTTAGGCCTGGGCAACCCGGCGATTTTGTCGAGATTTTGCTTCGCATGGCAACCCGATAGAGCAGATTCCGTGTGTTTTACATTAAATTAAATAGTGTATGTTTTATAATAAATTAATCATTGTGTGTGTTGTATAATAAAGTAATTTGTGTATGCTTATATTAAAAATGTGCGTGTTGTATAATAAAATAAACTATTTCATAATAAAATAAAACTAATATGCTGTTTTAGCAAGTTAGGCTTAACAGTTACCCGAAAACGGGGTTTTCTGGCCAAAATGGCGCAAAACAAAAATTGCACCAATCCCGGTGCGTCTGGGACAGTTGTTCCATAAATCATAGTCCCAAGGTCGGAAGTGTTTCTTATCCAAATTACATGTCGTTATGTATACAACAACATGACTTGGGGAAGTTTAATTTTTACAACTTATCAACTTTTCTCCTAATATTGTAATTTTTTCCCTTCAAAAATTAAATTTCATTTATTCAATATTGTTTGAAATAAAAAAAAAGAAACATTTAAAGAAGGGTTTATCGACATAATACCCTTTAAAAATAGTATATCATGAGTTATAATAGGTAAAAAATCTCAATTTAACCGATGGAAAAAAACTGCTCTTCAAATGATATCTTGAAATATTTTTTTCTAACTTTTTTGAAGATTACCCTTTGTTGCTCGCGAAAAAAAAAATCTTAACAAGTGAAAAGAAAATATACTTTAAAATTTTCAGCAATCAGCAAAAATCCTAATTTCCTAACTGTATTATTCAAAACCCTTTAAAAATAGTATATCATCAGTTTTGGTAAGCAAAAGAGCTCAATTAAATCCAGCTAATATAAAAAGCAGCGATGTAAATGATCTCTTGAAATATTTTCTCCTAACATTTTTGGAAATTGCTTCACGAGACATAAAAAAAAATCTTTTTAAAGCACTTTGAAGCATGTTCTTATAAGAAAAAATACACACGTAGCTCCATAAATAGTTTCAGGCGGTGGTGATTCGATTTTCAAAAGTATCGGTATTAAAAGAAAGAAAACTATCATTTTGAGAAAAATCACGTTTCTGATATAGTTAGATGGTTTGTCTTTATGGTTGCAGCTATATATGCAATTTTTAAAAGGAAAATCGCATACGAATAAAATTTACATTTAAAGAACATATACAGGGTATCCTTCTAGAAGTATTTTTACATTTAAAAATTTCAGAAAATATCAAACAAGTTGGAAATTGTACGTCAAATATTGTAAATCATCGTTATTATTTCAATGAAAAAAAAAATGAATTATATAGTCTGTTACTATGATAGGATTAATTTCCGTAATAAAAAAAAGTTCATTTTAAAGTTGGCAACATTTTACCTTTTGTTGACATTTACTGAAAATTCCAATGGAAAACTTAAGCCTAGCTTTGAAAATTGTAGAAACTTCAAATCCATATTTAGACTCTTTTCCTATTTAATATCTGTTTCTTCGGAAACATCTGTCCAAAAAACTGTCGGTAAATTATAGGATTGCTATAATTAAACAATTTTAGTATACAAATTCGGTTTTTAAATTCCGTAATACGGAAATAATAGGACTTCATCTTAAATATAGGGCGTAATCACCATGGCAATCTAATATCATTACCTGTCATGGGATATCATTGAATTAATTACGTATAATAGGATTTAATAGAATGAAGGATGTGGTCATAGAGATTATAAAACGTCATATACGTCATATATGACTATAATATCATATATGTCAGATAACTTGGAGATACATATCGGTCGCTTGACGATTCATTCTCGGAAGCTGCTATAACAATATAATACCAATTTTTAAAAAATTCAAAATACATTAAAAATATTTTTATTAATATCTTTTTAAGTTTTGATTCGATTTTCATAAAATTTGAAGTGACTCGACAAAATTCTGTAACGATAATATATATTAAATTTCAAACCATTCGGTTGGGTAGTTCTTGCGCTGTTAGGTGCTGACGGACGGACGAACCAGACGACGACTACAGGTGCTACGTATTTATATAATTACAAACGCATCTAAAAATTGCCGTATCGGTTTGTGGTTTGTATCATAAGACTGGTAGAACTGTCGAATATTACTTATCCATCATGCGTAGTTTAGGATAAGTCTTGTAATCGTTTTAAAAATCGAAAAAAAAAATTGACGGATTTACACGTGTCAGACACTAGAGATTCCGAAAAACATATTTTTAGAAAAAAAAAAAAAAATGCCGTCCGTCTGCCTGTGTGTGTGTCTGTAAACGCTCTATCTCCCGAACAAATTGAGATAGTGACTTGAAATTTAGCATGTATTTAGTATGTAATATTGAGAAGAAGCTTATTGAATTTCAGTAACCTCGATTATCCGGAACTACTTTTTTTTTACTCTCCAAATATTCGTTCTGATAAAGGTATATAAACATTTTCGAAATTGTTTATTTTAAAGAGTGAATATAAAAGACAATAAAAAAACATAAATTTTGTATAAAGAATGAAGTCGATCGGGTAATTTGTTGCCTAGATGTTTGGAATCCTATTTTCCACACTTTTCGATCTTTCGTGACCCTGTATTTCATTTAAATTTCAATTCAAACATATATTTTAATTGGAAGTGAGACGCTTAATTCGACGCAGTAAACAGTTAATTAATAGAATTATCATTTTCGGATTTATAAGGATGTTTCTTTTACGCAATTCAGTAATGGAGCATTTAAAGTTTATGACGTCATCAAGCCAGGATTTTTTTCGAATTGTAATGCACTTTATAAATAGTTTACACATGTTTAATTTTCATGCTTTATATTATGCATATCCATGAATATAATAAGTATTACGGTGGCCCCCCTATGACTAGCTTGATGTGATTTTTAAATTATCTTTAAAACTCTGCAAAAGAATCAGCTATATCTTGCTTTGTATATAAGATGTAAGGTGTAATCGGATTAATTTTACAATCCAGTAATAATCCCGCCTAAATAAAAATTCCGAAGCCTTGGTTTTGGTATTTATTTACTAGAACCAATACATATAAATCAGCCTTTTTTAGAAGCATCTATCGCCGTTCGAAATAAATATATAGTGTTTGTAATGCATTTTAAAAATTTATTAACACTATTTTCGTAAAACAGCTATTATCTACATCAGATGATGGTTTAATTCATTATGTTTTTTCTTCGACTCTATATTAGATAGATTCACAAATCGTATTTTCTTAATAATAAAATTTATTCTAAAAAAATCCAATGTTAACTTTATTCTGTTCTAAGTAGCACTGTATACTATAATTTTTTAGATTACAAGGATTCAAGATTTTCTGCACTGATGTTTATATTATGAATGAATATATATCGCAATGACGATGCGCGGATTTTAAATATAAACAAGAACTAAAAATCATGCGTCAAGCATAGATTACTCAACACTTTCCAACGATTCCAAAATATTTGTACAAATCGTTACCGTCCGGAAATAAATACCATACCAAGGATCCTGAATTTTCATTTAGGCAGGATTATTACTGGGTTATAAAATGAATCTGATTACACCTTACATCTTATATACAAAATAAATATGTTTAATAAGATGAAAGATGATGTCTAAATAAGCAATTTGGAAAACGCATAACACATTTGAAAACCCAAATTCAGGAATTACCTACAATATTCGGAAAAAGTTCCGAATTCCTTTGTGTATCCCTGCATATGATCTATAGATTTGTATATATACTAGATAAAATGCTTAAATTTTAGTTCTGTTAGGAAACGCATAGCACAAGTTAAAATTCCCCTTCTGGAATTTCCGTCAATAAACGGAAATGTACTCGAGAACTTTTGTACTGCCCTGTATATGATTTACAGAATTTATACGCACCAAGTAACTGGCAAAAAAATAATTAAATTTAAAAACACATTGTGCAAACTGAAAACGCACTTCCTGCAATACTTTAACTTTGACAGTACTTTAGCCGAATTCTTTTGTGTGTCCCTGTAAATGTGCGATGAGTGCTATACACACAATATTCTATAATAAGCCTCTTGTAATGCATCTCAGTGATATACATCAATTTCAATATGTTTAACAGAGTGAAGCATTATTAAAATAAACCGTAAACGATTTTTTCCCAAAGACAATAAGGAATGAATGAATAAATATGCAAAATGAATGAGCAAATAAATATGCAAATGAATATGCAAATAAAATGAATGAATAAAGCAATGCAACGGTATTCTTTTGAGTGTTCCTGTGAAGGAGCTGTAAGTGCTATGCACACCATATTCTATAGTAAGTATTTACTAGTGCACCTAAATGATATTATATCAATTTCAATAGGCTTTAAATAATGTAACATCATTAAAGTACACTAGAAACTATTTTTTTTTTCATGGACCGTAATGTAACGGAATTCTCTTGAGTTTCCCTGTAAAAGAATTATAAGAGCTACACAGTTCATTTCCAATACGAACATGCCATAGCAAACTTCAATAACATATATCAATTGCATGGTAATACGAGTATACAGTGGAACTTCCTTTTAACAAAGTTCCTATTTAACGAAGTTTTCTAAGTTAACGAAATTTTCTGCAGAACTTTGACTTTGAACACCATTAGCATATAAATTAATCTCCATATTACGAAAAATATATTCTATATAACGAAGTTTATACCGCTTTTATACTTGTACAGAATTCAAACTAAGAGGCTGCTGTTGCGATGGATATGCGAATTTATTTCAGCGGATTGTATGAAAATGAACACATTTAAATAATTTCCATTCTGCTTGGTGATGAATAAAACATTTTTTTTTCACACTAAAAAAACACATGTTATTATTAGTCTCCCACACCGATACTCCAGCGCTGACAGTTGGGGGAAGTCAAAATCCCCTTTTTACATGCAGTGATATAGAACATGCAGTGACGCAATGGCGTCCAATGCAATGAAGCAAATAATATCAATTAGAGTGAGACAGTTACCATTCTGATCTTCCATTGTTGATAGACAATTGCTTTGTACATCCACAAGAATGTGCTTCAAAATGTAAATCGAAGAACATCAAAGTTATTTTTGTTCCTGACAATACAACTTCTAAATTTCGGCCATTAGTCTAAGGAATAATAAAAAAATCTTGAAGTAAATCATAGAAAAAAGACAATGTAGTGAAAATATTCGTTTGAGAACCTGTGTATCAGAGGTGATGAAAGCTTGAGCCAAAGCTTGGGGATGTGATGTGATTTCATCGACCATACACATCTGCTTTGTAAAAGACGGCTTCATAATTGAAACTGAATCAAAAGCTTCTGTATCCAATACTTGTTTGTCATATCTGGAGGAAAAAATTCGTGAATTTAAGTTGATTTCTATTTAACGAATTTTCTTCATAACGAAGTTTTTAAGTGTAACGATGAGACTTCGTTAAATGGAAGTTTCACTGTATGTATACAAAAAGTTTTAAAAACTTTAAAACCCTAGATGTTAACAGTAGAAAATGGATTTTGAACTGTTGGTGGAAATGGTGGTTTTTGTACTGTTTACCATCTAGGGTTTTAAAGGTTTTTAAACCTTTCGTATATATTTTTTCATCAAATACATATTTTAGTAAAAATATTTTAATAGAAACGATAGATTCATATTTGTTTACTTAAAATATGGAAACATTCATGAAAATAATTCATTAAAATCTTTTAACTAAAAGAGGTGTTTGGATGAAAATACAATGGAACTTCCCTTTAACGAAGTCCTTATAAACAAAGTTTTCTACTTAATGAAATTTTCTACAGAACTTTGACTTTGAACACCATTAGCATGTAAATTAATCTCCATATTACGAAAAAGATATTCTATATAACGAAGTTTGTTCCACTTTTATACTTGTACAGAATTCAAACTAAGAGGTTTCTGTTGCGATGGATATGCGAATTTATTTCAACGGATTGTATGAAAATGAACACATTTAAATAATTTCCATTCTCCTTGGTGCTAAATAAAACAATTTTTTTCACACTAAGTAAAACACTTGTTATCATTACTTTCCCACACAGAGACTCCAGCGCTGAATGTTGGGAAAAGTCAAAATCCCCTTTTCACATTCAATGATATAGAAGATGCAGTGACGCAATGGCGTCAGATGCATTGAAGCAAAAAATATCAGTTAGAGTCAGACAGTTACCATTCTGACCTTCCATTGCTGATAGACAATTGCTTTGTACATCCACAAGAATGTGCTTCAAAATGCAAATCGAAGAACATCAAAGTTATTTGTGTTTCTGCCAATACAACTTCTAAACTTCAGCCATTAGTCTAAGGAATAATAAAAAATCTTGAAGTACATTATCGGAAAAGACAGAGAAAAGACAATGTAATGAAAATATTAGTTTGAGAACCTGTGTATCAGAGCTGATGAAAGTTTGAGCCAAAGCTTGGGAATGTGATGTGATTTCATCGACCATACACATCTGCTTTGTAAAAGACGGCTTCATAATTGAAACTGAATCAAAAACTTCTGAATCCAATACCTGTTTCTCATATCTGAAGGAAAAATTTCATGAATTTAAATTGATTTCTATTTAACAAATTTTCTTCATAACGAAGTTTTTAAGTGTAACAATGAGACTTCGTTAAATGGAAGTTTCTCTGTATTTACACGATTTAGAGTTCGGACAGATAAATAAGCGGCAGACAGATAGACAAACCGAATGCATGAACCCTTTTCAATCATGTTAGGAAGTGTTAAAAACAGCGTGAACAGAGTAGAGTAGTAAAAAAACATATTAATAGGTTTCCATCGTATAACCTGTAAATCAATATTTTTATGTTGATATTTGTGGAAATTTGTTGTTCACAAAAGAGCAACATACGACAAAAAAAAAAAAAAAAAAAAAAAAAAAAAAAGTAGAATATGTTAACGCTTTCAGGGGCAAAGCACTTCTGTTGCAAATATGTTGAAATGATTCAATGACACCAATGAACGATTTTTTTTTTTCGAAATAAATAAAAGCTTTTCTTCACGTGCATAATAAAGGAAAATTTTATTCCAAAATTCCGGTGCAATTGTGGAAATTAGAGGTTAAAATAAAGTGGTAGAAATGATAGTCCACTTAAAGTGTTAAAAGGCATGGATGACCTTTAATGAAACTATTCCTTCACTTGGAAACACCCGCTCGTTAATGTTAAACCTATGGACAGGTTGTTTTCAAATTTCTCGTTTAAATTTGAATATTTTTAAACGACCTTTTTTTTTTTTTTTGCATAGTATAGCTGAGGTTGATCCCTAATATGGCTATTTTTTTACTTTTCGATTTTGGTTGCAAATTTTTTTTTAAATAAAAATACGTTTTCTTCCGAAACCGGTTTCGAAAGTGAAAGTACCTAAATTAAAAAAATCTGCAATTCAAATCGAAAAAGTAAAAAAAAAGCCATTTTAGGAATCGACCTTAGCTATACTATTCATAAAAAAATCATTTAAAACAATTCAAATTTAAACGAGAAATTCGAAAACAACCTGTCCATAAGTTTAACATTAGCGAGCGGGTGTTTTCAAGTGAGTGAAGAATTTTTTACTCTTCATACTGAATTTAGTTTAAGTAAGTTTAACTTAAATAAATACACTTTTATAACTACAGTTACAGGGTGATTAGTGGTCAGGGAAAAATACAGTACAAAAAAAAATGATAATTACCAGTATATTCTTATAGAAAAATTCAAATTGATTATTTGATCGAATAATCAACATAAATTTTTCTATAAGAATATACTGGTATAATCACTTTTTTTGACTGTATTTTTCCCTGAGAACTAGCCACCCTGAGTTATGTCATATGCATTTATATGTCTATATAATGAAATTTAACTACTGAATTTTACTGACTTTACTTACTGAATTATTAGTTTAAGTAAGTTTAACTTAAATAAATACACTTTTATAACTACAGTTATAGGGTGGTTAGTGGTCAGGGAAAAATGCAGTACAGAAAAATGATAATTACCAGTATATTCTTATAGAAAAATTCAAATTGATTATTTGATCGAATAATCAACATAAATTTTTCTATAAGAATATACTGGTATTTACGACTTTTTTTGACTGTATTTTTCCCTGACAACTAGCCACCCTGAGTTATGTCATATGCATTTATATGTATATATAATGAAATTTAACCATCGTATTATATGGCTGAAAACAAAATTTAAATTGATTAAAATTGTTTCAAACTCAAACTTAAGACCCTATTCTGAGCACTGTCAATCCGGCTTGTTTGTTTGTTTGAGAACATACATCTGACTTGTGTGCTTGACATCAAGTGCCCGCTTATAAGTCATCGTCAATATACAAGGAAATTTACAACACCAGAGAATTACAACCGAGAGCTCCATAAAGTTTGTGCAATAGAGCTGACGGGAGTTGAACCCGCCGACCTGACTCCTATGCTCTCAAGCGATTAGTGGAATGGTGGCTTAACCAAAGAATATTTATCCGTAAAGAAGATTCACTCCCATAGGCGTAATGTAAACGCATCGAGTCAAGTCGGCAGAACGAACAGTAATGCGCGATAGACAACTTTACAGGGGAGTAGCGCAAACCAACCGGCGGTTTTATTATTATTTTTTTTTTTTTCGGTCATTTTGCTTTTTGTCATTTTTTATTCTAAATTAAGGAGATAATTACTTCATTTAAGTAGAAACCCCTTTCAAAACATCAGATAATATTTACAATTTAAATTTGAATGCTTAAATAGCTAAAACATTTCTAAAAAAAAACAGGTATTTTTTTTAAAAAAAATCAGCCAATAATATATATCACAAAACAATATTAATGTGTGAAGGCTTATTGTTTTTTCGAAATGAGGGAAATGATATATATATTTTTTAAACAAGGCTTTTGTAAATCTACATTTGATTATTAGTAGATATTGTGAATATACTATATAATAATATAATATTTGTAAAATTCCACTATTATTAAAATTTTAGTCTTTTGTGTCAATTGGAATAACATTTTGCATTCCCCCACCCCACCCCCATTCTTAAGTTGTATTAAAGTAACTGATTATTTACAACTCAATTGAAAAAAATAATTACAACACAGCGATTTTTTTCTTTCTTTTTTATTACAAGTGGAATTATAATCTTTAACAAAGTTTATATTTTTAGAAGATCCATTTCAAATATTTGGTACTTTTCGGTTAGCCGGGCGCCAGTGATATATGTACATATATAAATACATATGTATATACATATATGTATACATATGTGTATGTATATATATGTATATGTAGATATGAGTATATGTGTGCGTGTGTGTATATATACATATATACATATCACTGGCGCCCGGCTAACCGAAAAGCACCAAATATTTTAATAATACTTTTTCCTGTATGTATAAGAATGATTTATGAAAAGTAAAGCATATTTTACTTTTATATTTCTGAAATGAATAACTTCACCTTTGTTATTAACCCCATCATTCCATTTTTGCACCATATCCTTTAAATTTTGTTTTTCTAATTTTAATTAAATGGCAAAGACAGTTTTTTTTTTTTTTTTTTAATCAGCCAATAATATGTATCACAAAACAATATTAATGTGTGAAAGTTTATTGTTTTTTTCGAAATGAGGGAAATTATATTTTGTTTTTTAAAACAAAGCTTTTGTAAATCTATATTTCATTATTAGTTGATATTGTGAATATACTAATTTCACACATATTTAAAAGGAAATACAACAAAAAAATAATTTGTATAAGTGATGTTTTGAAATGAATTCTAACATTATTAAAACCTTTCTCCGACTTTTTAAAAAGATATATTTGTAAAATTCCACTATTATTAAAATTTTAGTCTTTTATGTCAATTGGAATAATATTTTGCATCCCCCCCCCCCATTCTTAAGTTGTATTAAAGTAACTGATTATTTACAACTCAATTGAAAAAATAATTACACCACAGCGATTCTTTTCTTTCTTTTTTATTACAAGTCGAATTATAATTTTTAACAAAGTTTATATTTTTAGAAGATCCATTTCAAATATTTTAACAATACTTTTTCCTGTATGTATAAGAGTGATTTATGAAAAGTAAAGCATATTTCACTTTTGTATTTCTGAAATGAATAACGTCACCTTTGCACCATATCCTTTAAATTTGTTTTTCTAATTTTAATTAAATGTAATTCAAAAACGACTCTATAAAAGATAGAAAAATAATTTATCACTTGTTTACTTTTCTCCCGTCCTTCTTTGATGTTTTTAAAACTAGAATTTAAAATTAACTCTGTTAAAGATTAAAAATGAATTTAGTATTTGTTTTAAATAAAAATAAAGCAAAGAATATTTTATTGATCAAACAAGTTAAATTTTACCCCCAACCTTCCTTTCTTTTGCTCGCTTAATTTTAAACATAATTCAAAGATGACTGTAAAACATTTAAAATAAATATAGCATTTATTCAAAATAAAATTTAATGATGCAAAGAAAAAACTTGGAATTGAACCAATTCAATTTTCTTTAAAAGTAAACAAATTATTTCTTGTATTAATAAAATTGAAGTTTTTATTTTCTTTGACAATTCAATTGGGAAAAAAAGAAAATTACACCACTGCAATTTTTTTTTTCTCTTCAATTGCTAATGAAAACATAATATTTTGCTGTTTTATATTTTAAAAGAGCTATTTCAAATATTCTGATTATTTTTTTCCCCTGTAAGTAAAGAATGACAAAGCAAGAATGAAAGTCAAAACATTTCATTAAATTCTTGAAACTCTGAAACGAATAACTTCTTCCTTGTTATTGTTACCATCATTCCCTCTTCACAACATAGTTTGTTTTCATTTTAGGTAGATTTTGTAAGAAATGCTACCTATTACATTGTCCCCTAAGTTGGAATTTTTGAAAAAAATTTGTAGATCTACGCCGATCATGACTACCAGAACCCAAAACCACCTTCAGTTCAAAACTTTATATCTATCTATGTCACCTTTTTATGGACACGATAACTCAAATAATTCTTCACAAATCTCTTCCAAACTGATATATAAAATCAAGGGGCATAAAATCTCGGTCAAGTTCGTTAATGGGCAAAATCGAACCTGTGGGGGGGGGGGGGGGGGGCTTTTTGGGAAAACAGAAAAAAACCCATAACATCTTAATTATGATATGTATCGAATCCGTTAAAGTTATTATTACTTCTAGAAAAAGGACCGAAAATTTATGTATAACAATTTTTTGATATCATTAAAAATGGCCCCAAGCGAGGAGAAAGGGAGAGTTTTAGAAGAAAAAAAAAAATTCATAACTTCGTCAATTTACAAGATATCAAATCCGTTTAAATTTATTATAAATCCTCTTTCTATTATCTAAAACTTTTATGTTGACAAGTTTTTTATAGGACCAACCCTTACAGCAAAAAAAATAATAAAATGAAAAAATAATAATAAAAAAAAATCCCTGCCTTCTCCGCCTGCGAACAAGTTAAATTTCGAAGTGGGCGGTTCCTTATGGAACCCAACTGAAAGTTACTGAAAGCCCCCACCTCAGGAACCCGCTTTTGGCATATGGTTGGGACAAGCCCCAAAGCCTGAGGTAGGAAAATAGCTACTACTAGCGTCTTCAGTCACGGGAACGCCCTTCGAAAAACCCCCCAGGCAGAGCCGGCCCTGATTTATTGAAAAGAAAAATTTTTGGCTTTTTACATTGAGGGTTACAATTTCTGAAGTCCTCATTCGGACTTAGACAAGTTGTTAAAATGCCACATGGCATATTGTTGAAGTTTCTTCTTTTCTTTTATACATACTATTGCCCAGTGGCAAGATAATCGCATTATTTAATGCCACATGGCATATTGTCTGAGTTTCTTCTTTTTATGGAAGATCTTATTTGACATACTTTTGCCAGTTGGCAAGAGGGTGGGCATTATAAGGGGTTAATATATATTAGTTGATTTGATTATTACTTGTAGTTACATTTGCATTATTCTTGAGTATAAATATAATATTTACAGTTTAAGATGAGTTGATTGCTTATTTACAGTTTATCGGTTAGTATTTACAATTTGTTATTGATAGTGCAGTCTTGATCACAGGTATTTATTAAATTTGAGATGTAATTATTTATTTTAAGTTTATTTAAGTTAGATATTTGTATCTGATAAATGAGTATTTTTCGTTTAGAATGTTATAGTTTTCATATAGTTTTTTAAGTTTAGTATTGTCTTTGAGGATTTCCATTATGTTTTGTTGGAAGGTTTTACTTGTGTCTTGTGGGAATTTATGTTTCATGTAGCGACACTTACCAAAAGCGACATCATGGCAAAAAGGTCAACTCTTCTGCAATTCCCCACAAATAGGTGGCCCACGGTCTGCGTCTTCGAAATCTACCTGTGCCTGTAGGCCGAGCCGTCAGGGATTGTTTTTTTTTCTAATGTTAATTAAATATTAAAAGACGACTCTGTAAAATATTGAAATTGAATTTATAACTTGTTTGAAATAAAAATTAATATAGTATAGAATAATCAAACAAATTCCATTTTCTTTAAAAAATAAGCAAATTATGTCTGATAAGAAACAATAAGTCTGAAATGTCCCCCCCCCTCCCCCCCCCCGCTTTTCTGTGTGTACAAATAAATTTATTAACACATGAAAACCAATTCAGGAAATGATAAATAATTATATTTTATTTATACATAATATCTTAAAATGATGAAATATTTCAACAGTATACAATAACATAATTGTAATACATCATTGTAAAAAAGAGCGGGAACACAGTGGAATGTTGTTTGGTTGGAACGAAGGGTGAGAAGTATGACAGATTAGCGCATGCGCGTTATTGGCGGCGCACCCTGTAAAGTTTGTTTTTCCTTCCTGAAAATGTTCTATCGACTTTACCCAAAGGGCGAAGTGAGACTTCTTTCTATGTATATACTTTGGCTTAACCCACTCGGCCATGGTCAATACGGCTTCGATATTGATAGTGGATGGAGAAGACAACAATAGAACAGTATTGTTGCCATGCAAACAACGACTTATTCAATATCGAAATTTATAACGACAGCGTTGTTAAACAGACAGTTACTTTTAAAATAAACTTAAAACTTGTGAAATCGTGTAAAATAAAGTAACTACACCAACTCGTAACTTATATATTATATAAGCTTATATAAATAATAATAAACTACTTCATCGTTTAAGTTTAAATGCATTAAGTTCTACGCATTTAAACACTTTTTTATTAAATAATTTCCAAATGCAATAAAATCGCTTGCATTTAGCGAGAAAAAAGTGTTGCTCATCAAATCACATCTTTTTGCGCCAAATCTCGAATATATATATATATATATATATACTAAATCTTATAATACTATATATATAAATATATATATACGTATATACTATATATATATATATATTTTTTCTGCGGAATTCTAGTAGAAAATCTGTAATATATATATATATATATATATATATATGTATATATATATATTACAGATTTTCTACTAGAACTCCGCAGCGAAATTTGACTGATCTTTCATAACATACATGAGTAGTTTCATTAGGATTTGTTAAAATTATTTTGAGTTGCCCTTAAAGCACACGCTTTTGTTTTCAATCCAGGGCGCATATTTTATATAGTTACCGTCTTTATCTGGAATAATACTTTGCAAATCCTGTTTGTGAACTCTCTGGCTTACTTTTTTCTTTTTCCAGCATGCAAAAAGACAATCAACCATAAGAGGGCGCCACTTTCCACTCGCTAAAGTTTTCCAATTCATATGAATAAATGTAATACAGTAATCCCTTAACATTCGCGAGGGTTACGTTCCAGGAAAACCTCGCGAATGTCAAATCCGCGAATGTTGAGTCTATCTATCTGCACTAAAATATGAGTTACGTTCTATAAAATTTTAATTGGAGTGGCACAGCATTTCAAAGAACTAAAGGATAATATGTATTAACGATACATTCTGCATAGCATGTATGTAGAAGGTGAATGTTCACACATGTTCATAAACATGAAATTTATTGATTGAAGATAATTCAAATTAACTGACTGGAGAATACTTACAGCTAAAAAAGCCTAGGTTTTTATATAAAGTTATTTCGACTCTCTCTATTCGCAAATCGCAAAGAGATGATAATGTATTAGTGAGTCAGTATGCGATACAATATTAAAATACGATATTTAAAAACAGCTAAATGATTCAGAAATTCTTTTATTTCCTATCTAAGTGCAGCTTTAGCTCCATCTCTACGAGAACCTGCACATTTTAAATTAATAGTTTGAAGATACCGTTGACCCCCTTTACAACTTTTTATTATATCACCTTTGCAATGAGTATTCTGCTGTTGTTATTATTTTGCTTTCCTACAACACTCGCTCCTTTTTCAGTTGACAATTGAAAATTGATTTGTAGTAAATATATACTCAGAATACAGGGGAAATAATCTTTAACAACTATAAATTCTGAAAAAGAAAGCGATAATAATATTTTTAAAAAATCGCGAATAATCAAGTCAGATTTTCGCCAATGTTAAGTTTTTCCGCATTTTTATATTCGCGAATAACCGAAACTCGCGAATGTTGAGGGATTACTATATAGGCGAAAACACACGCTCGCTAATATTTATCATATGGGGGGAAATATTTTACGATATCTCGTTCGCACTTTAATAGTTTTAAATGATTTTTTTTTTCCATTGGATAGCTGAGGTCCAGGCTCTTTTTTACTTTTTTAATTTGGTTGCAGTTTTTTTTTGTTTAAATGAGGAAACTTTCATTTTCGAAACCAGTTCCGAAAGTAAAACTATCTTCATTAATATATATATATATATATATATATATATTAATAAAAATCATAAAAGTACAAAGTGGCCTGCATAGAGGTTGACTTCAGCAATCCAATGCAAATGGGAATCATTTAAATATATTGAAATGCGAACGAGATATCGTTCCCCCATAGGATTAACATTAGCGAGCGGGCGTTTTCGCCTGAGTGAAGTAGCCTCTTAACAATGTCTTTTAGTAGCCACTGCCCTTATCATTAGACGAGGAGGTAGGTGGGCGCTTCTGCTTAAAACATATTTGTTTTCATTTCTTAAAGAAATTTCTGGCACAAAACGTTTGTAACCTGGGTTATGAGGCTACTTCACTCACGTCATACGAAAACATCCGCTCGCTAATGTTAATCCTATGGAGGAAATATATTAAGATATCTCGTTCGCATTTCAATATTTTAAAATGATTTTTTGCATTAGATAGCTGAGGTCAATCTCTATGCACGCTCCTTTGTACTTTTTCGATTTTGATTACAAGTTTTTTTTATTAAGATACTTTCACTTTCGGAACCGGTTTCGAAAGTGTAAGTATCCTCAATAAAAAAAAACTGCAACAAAAATCGAAAAAGTAGAAAGGAGCGTGCATAGAGATTGACTTCAGCTATTCAATGCCAAAAAAAAAAAAAATTAAAATAAAAAATTAAAATATTGAAATGCGAACGAGATATCTTAAAATATTTCCCCCACATTTTATGGAAGATTAATGGGAAGCTGGCAGAAATGTTTGTATACAGTAGACTCCCGATTATCCGGTCCAATGGCAGAAAGGCAGAACAGAAAATAAAAGTGTGGGACCGGCTGGAGTACTCACTTCTATACTCACTTCTCTATACTCACTTCTTGCCGCTCCCCCCTCCCCCCAATACCATTATAAAAAAAATTATACCAAGACCAGCTCTAATTAATATTTTCTGAGATGTCAGTACAAGCTATACATTTTACTGTATATATTTGTTATGTATGTACTGCACGTTAATATATATTGGAACTCCTCTTCCCCCTCCCCCCAATTCCATTTTATTATCAGTTTATATCTAAATTTAATTTTATTCTGCTGGACTCTCTAATTATTTTCTAATTTTCTTATATCTTTGACTGTGAGCCGTCTCAGAATTGGAGCTTCGGTTTTGATGCTTGAATTAATTATTTATTAATTATATAGTATTCTGTATACACTTTATACTTACCTATCTTTAAAAAATATTAGAGTTTTAGTCAGTTTTGTTGTTAGAACTTTTTTTTTCTTGTATTTTGAATTCAAAAGTTTATATATATATATATATATAAAGTATATTAAATCCAAAAGGAGAAATATTGTACACATTTTACGCAACATTTTATAATGTCAAACATAATTGCAGAAAACCTAAAATGACGTGCCCTGTGTTGCCCTGTATAAATACAATACATGCAGTTTTAAAATAAAGAAAACCGTAACATATTCTTCTCATAAAAGCTTTTGTAAAGTCTGGGTTTTTAAACAGTGTGAACTCCTTCCTTTTCTGAAACTCATTCGACAATTGGTTTCCTATATAGGTTTCACATTTTTATGCATTACTAAATATCTTTCAATCTATGATTTAATATGAAATGTCTTTCAACTTAAAAAAATATGAACAACATGATATAATTGCATTTTTTGTAAGTTGGAAGCCACGCCCTTTAGTCAGTGATGTTCTTGAATAAACATGGGAATTCTTGTTCCCGTGTTAACGTAAATTAATTTAAACTAACAGATGATTTAAATGTTTTTAATGTTCAATGATAAATGATTACACAAATATCAAATATGATAACATTTTATAATGTCAAATATAATTGCAGAAAACCTAAAATCACTTGCCCTGTTTTGCCCTGTATAAATACAATACATACAGTTTTAAAATAAAGAAAACATTAACATATTACGTAAACGTATGTTTTTTGTAAACTCTGGGTTTTTAAACAATATGAACTCCTTCCTTTTCTGAAACTCATTCGATAATTGGTTTCCTATATAGGTTTCTCAAGTTTATGCATTAGTAAATATCTTTCAATCTATGATTTAATATGAAATGTCTTTCAACTTAAATTAATATGAACAACATGATATAATTGCATTTTTTGTAAGTTGGAAGCCACGCCCTTTAGTCAGTGATGTTCCTTGAATAAACATGGGAATTCTTGTTCCCGTGTTAACATAAATTAATTTAAACTAAAAGATGATTTATTTAAAGTTCAATGATAAATTATTACACAAATATGATAACATTTTATAATGTCAAACATAATTACAGAAAATCTAAAATCACGTGCCCTGTGTTGCCCTGTATAAATACAATACATTCAGTTTTAAAATAAAGAAAACATTAACATATTACGTAAACGTATGTTTTTTGTAAACTCTGGGTTTTTAAACAATATGAACTCCTTCCTTTTCTGAAACTCATTCGATAATTGGTTTCCTATATGGGTTTCTCAAGTTTATGCATTAGTAAATATCTTTCAATCTATGATTAAATAAGAAATGTCTTTCAACTTAAAAAAATATGAACAACATGATATAATTGCATTTTTTGTAAGGTGGAAGCCACGCCCTTAAATCAGTGATGTTTCTTGAATAAACATGTAGAATTCTTGTTCCCGTAAATTAATTTAAACTAAAAGATGATTTAAATGTTTTTAATGTTTAATGATAAATGATTACACAATTGTGATAACTTGAGACTAAGTTAAGAGAGTCAAAACCGAGATTTTAGGTATTGGAAAAGTTGTTTTGTTTTTGTTTTGAACTCGGAACTTAGAAGGACCATAAATTGTAGCATGCGCTTTTTTCCAACGGCTTGGCAAAATAACTTGTTATTTTATTGCGAAGTTTTTCTTCAGCTTTGGAACTAAGCCAAAGCCGGATAGCAGAGAGTCCATAGTATTTTGAAACCTCAAATCATTTGAAGCATGGGCAAGAGCATTATCATCAACGTCTACATTGGCTTACATATAGTTTAAATTCAGCGCTTTTAAAAATTTTATTTATATTTATCGCTAGCTAACCCGCCCGAGATAATTACAATCTCAGAGAAAGGCGTTAACCCCCTCCCTCCCCAAATATAATAAATAATTTGCTCAAGAGAAACACCGTCACCTACATTGACGCGATCATTAAAAAAAGAATTACATTTTTTGGATAATTAGAACATAACGAAGACGTTACGCTAAAATAGCCGGCAGATGACACCCCCTTCCCGACTCAATTTCAAATCTATATCTTAATTAGTTACCTAAATTTTTTTTTCATTAGTAAAATTTGGCTATTATTTCCTTTCATTTTCGCAAACTAAATGAGAGAGATCGGCCAGAGAAACAGATCTCTTTGTAGTTCAGTTTTTAATGTAAGCAGATCCCTGTCTGAAAGATTTCTGGGATCGTTTTCAATGGCGCCGGCAGATTTTTGGCAGTTTTTTGCATAAATTAAAAAAAAAATTACCGACCGAATTTTTCAAAAATCACATGGTCATATGCAGAATATTTTTTTACATATGCTCAGAAGTTTTCAAATTGATATCTCAATTAGTTTTCTTAAAATTCGCTAATTAGTAAAATAATTTCGAATTTGTTCATTTCCGCTCGCAAATCCAACGCGCCAGTTCGTTTCCTTCGCCATTTAGTTTTAAAAGATGACATTTTAGAAGCGATTCTTAATGAGAATCTAATTAATATCTAGGCTAATTATCAAAATATTAAAATTCTGAGGCTCAGGTGCTCATGGCCAGACCTTGGATTATCCACACCTAAATTTCCAGACTTCTAGGTGGGCTAGATTTTGCTAGCCATCGCCAACAGACACACACACAGACAGAGCGAAACTTTCTTTTATTAGTATAGATGTAAGCTACTCACGTTAGTGGGGAGCTTGTGACTTGAAAAATATCATTTTTAGACTTTATGGATGTGAACTTATTGTCTTTTATTATAATAGAATTTATTGTATGTTTTTTCCGGCATGAGAAGTGTTTTCCGTTGACAATTACTTAGAAGAAAGTTTAATAAAAACTAGGTGACTGTGACAATAAAAAAAGGAATAAAATATTACAAACTTACTCTGTAGAATAGCGTAAACATTTGTTAATAACAAAATGTACACTTGAGTGGTTCAATAGAAATTTAATGATCTTCAGAAAAGTAAAAGGGCCATTGAAATGGAATTAAAAGGCTGAAGTCTTTGTCCTTAAACAAGGTCGTGCAGTTGCAGTAATCCATAAATTTATACAATGTCATTACATTTGACTACCACTATTATCGGAGAGTAATCTTCGTTTTATTTAATAGCAGAAATCTGAGATTAAATAAGGCTACGATTACTATTAGAAAATAGTGATAGTGAAGTGTAAGCACTACGACTCACCCTACTATTCATTACGTTGCCGAAGAGAAAAGATCTCTGTTTTAGGTGCCATGATGATACTAAACTGTTAAATATCATTCTGTTCTTCTTCACTGAAGACAAATGCCAAACAGCAGCGACAGGTTTAAGCACATTAAAATAATTCTGTCACAGATGTGTTTGGTAGGGAGATATGATCTACAAAAAATAAATGGCAGAAACAGTGGGCAGGCTGAAAATTTACCTTTAGATTTATAATATTTTTCCTTCAGTAAACCTTAACGTTGTAATTGTTTTCTCAATAACTAAATATATTTATATTGTTTTACAGTAAATTTCAACTATTTATACCGTCGAAGAGTTAGAATATCTCCAATTTAAACATATGAATTTAATAAAATTTATTCTTCTCAAATGGTTTAAAATATTTAAACACTAAGTGAAGTAGTAACTAAACGACTTTCCATCATGGCGGCTTCGCCCCGCTCGCTGTTCTGAGTAAGACCCCGCACTCCGATAAAAAGTTTACCTTTTAATTACAAAAAAATTAAAATACTTAACATTAGTTTCATCATGACGATAAAAAATTATGCATTTAAATTGGTTTATTTACAAAATGAAAAATGTTTTATCAATAAAATGGTATGCGCGTGTGCTGGAGTCGCGGTTGCCAGGAAAATACAATTTTTTTTATTAATACTGTCAATATTTTCGTAGAGAAATAGTTGCCTTATTTGATTACAGAAATTTCGTAATTAAATCTGGCGATTAATGCTTGACGAAAAAAGTGGTACTCAGAATAAAGATTTAGTATTTGCCTGGCAAAAGAAGCGGGAAAACATAATATATTTTCTTTGTAGGCAATACTCAACATACAGGTGTTGTTATACTGTTAATTTAGCAGTTCCCAATGCACAAGAAATCTCAAAAGATGGACTGGATAGAAATTGTTAAATATCTGTATAATGTTAAAATTCCGATAAAGTCACTTTTATTTTAATGATTATATGTAATGTAATAATATATCTTTACTTTTCTGTAAAAAAAAAAAAAAAAAAATACTTTACCATTTATTTGTACATTTTATAGTTTAATCAAGATTTTTTAATACGATTTTTCTGTTCCTGTCCACACACATTCCTATATCATGCACATTCTTTCAAAAGGTGGTTATGTTGTGGAAAAAAGGGGTGGGTGTATTGACTAGTTTGGAAGGGAAGTTAAAGATGAAGCTTCATAAATGTCCTTGCACCTGGCCTCACTTTTGCTAGGTACTTTCTGCATACCGGTAGCCATTTATAAGAATAATAAAGCTACTAACGTACTTGAGAAACTAGAAATGGATTGAAAATGAAATAGTTCGCGTGGGATACTTTAATCTTTTATTACAGGTGGTATTTTAAACTTGTAAAATGTAGTTGATAACGTTTATATCACAATAAGGTGGATATAAGCTAAATCAAGATAATATATCAAAGAAAAAAATTCATGAAACATAAGTGTTTATGGTCTATTATTTAATTAAAACTTTCTTAACTTAGCTCCTCTTCAATGTCGACATTTCCCTGAAAAGGATCAGGATTACAAAAACTTTTTAATGAGAAGGTTAGAAGACTTTTGGGTTCTGAAACGTGGAATGCTGACTGTTAGAAATTACCCTAATGGACGTATTAAAATACTTTTCATCCTTAATAATCATCCTTAATAACTTTTCATCCGTAATAATTTGCCAAATACAATTCTTAACTCTGTCGTGCCCCGCCCATTGTATTTTATAACTTGAAAAATAAAGGAAAAGCTCGATTTGAAAATTGTATAATTTTATAGAAAAATCATTTGTCTCTAACTTGCTTGCACTAACAAAGAAAATATTTTAAACATGAAGTTTAAGTTAAAGTCGGCAGAGATTTATCTTATTGTTTTTTTTTCTAAGTCTATATTCTTGTGTCCTGATTAAAGAGGATTGATGGGTATTTTTGTATATACTTACTGAGAAGAATGCAGTTAATGCTAAATAGAAAGCAGAGCAGAAACTTACCTGCTCCATTATCATGGAGTCGAAATGATGGATAACACTTTTTAACTTTGCTATAATCAAAATAGTATATTTCCATGTATGTTTTTAAAATCTGTCCTCATGTATACTTAATTGATTGCAATGTCTGAGGAACACAAATATACAAAACTATCAATTTGCCCAACGAAAAAAAAAAATATTTTTTTTTTACTTACATGTTCTACAAAGGAAGCTTATTTGACTTTTCTTTTGTATAATAAATAAGCAAGGGAAACAAAAAAAAAAAAAAAAAAAAAAAAAAAAAAAAAGTATCGCCTCAGAATTATTTTCTGCTGTCTTTAAAATGTAAAATTCTGGTATTTAGTATCTCTGCATATAAAAATTGTTTTGTTTGTTTGCTTTCCTTTCCCAATTCAACTTTTATAAGCATATTACACAGTCTTTCTTTAAATGATATCTATTGTAGTTAAAAAATTGAATGCAAAACAAATGGGAAACGAAAAGCTGATAATTTATAGAAAACTTTCAAAAAATCCATTCAGTGAAACTCAGATATTTCAATTTAAAACTTTTAAAGATACAGTGTGTTTGAAATTTGCAAATGTTTAGAAGTTGAGCACTGTTTTATAAAAAACTCTACGTTAAAAAAAAAAAAAAAAAAAAAAAAAAAAAAAAAAAGAAAGAAAGAAAAGAAAACAGAAAGAAAAAAGCATTAAACAGAAATATTAATATATTAAAGTATTTCATTACATTTTTTTCTATGTCAGTTTTATAGATTTTGAACGTTTGAATATTTAAAAAAAAATAATATTGTTCAAAACTCTGTTCAAATCGTCTAACGTGTTCTTCATTCATTAGTGTGCTGTTTGACCAAAGCACTTCTATCTTAAAGGGTATTGTTTAAGACAATCAGACGTAAGAGGACGCCACTTTCAACTCGTTAAAGTTTTCAATTCATCTGCCGAAACTTAATATATAAAGGCTTTGCCAAGCATACGATGTCTACTTCACTCAGGCGAAAACCACCGCCCCCTGAATACTAGGCTTGAGCGTTGACACAAAAATGGCGGCGCTCGTGGGTCGATTTTGTAAAACCTTTGTACGGTCCCCTAATTTTACACCCCAGTATTTTCTAAAAATTTTTTTTGACTTATTGAATGAGGAGAAAACTTTTTGAAATTATTGGTATTGAATTTCAAGGGACCGTACACAAGCTGAAAAATTTCCGCCTACGACTGCATCAATTTTTGTGTCAGCGTTCAGGCCTAATATTCAGTGGGCGGTGGCGAAAACACCCGTTCGCAAATGTTAATCCTATGAGTGAAATATTTTACGCTATCTCGTTCGCATTTTAATATTTTTAAATTATTTTTTCTTTGCATTGGATAGCTGAGGTCGATCTCTATGCAGGATCTTTTTTACTTTTTCGATTTTGGTTGCAGTTTTTTTTTTAATGGAGGATACTTTCATTTTCGAAACCGGTTCCGAAAGTGAAAGTATCTTAATTAAAAAAAAAAAAAAACTTGTAATCAAAATCGAAAAAGTACAAAAAGGCATGCATAAAGATTGACCTCAGATATCCAATGCAAAAAAATAAAAAAATAATTTTAAAATATTGAAATTCGAACGAGATATCGTAAAATATTTCCGCCATAGGATTAACATTAGCAAGCGGATGTTGTCGCCTAAGTGAAGGAGTCTCTTAACAATGTCTTTTAGTAGCCGCTGCCCTTATCATAAGACGAGTAGGTAGGTGGGTGCATCTACTTGAAACATATTAGTTTTCATTTCTTAAAGAAATTTCTGGCACAAAACGTTTGTAACCTGTGTTAAATTCCCCCACATTTTATGGAAGATTAATGGGTGGCTGACAGAAATGTTTGCATACAGTAAACTCCCGATTATCAGGTCTTATGGCAGAAAGGCAGAACGGATAACAAAAAACAAACAAAAAAAGTGGGACCGACTGGAGCTCTATATATACTCACTTCTTGCCCCACCCCCTTTCCCCAATACGATTAAAATAAATTTTTTATACCAAGACCAGCTCTTATTCATATATTATGAGATATCATTACATGCAATAAATTTTTCTGTATATACTTGTTATGTATGTAATGCAAGTTAATATATATTAGAACTCCTCTTTTTTTTCCTCCCCAATTCCATTTTATTATCAGTTTATATCTAAATTCCATTTTATTCTGCTGGTCTCGTTAACTATTTTCTAATTTTCTTTAAAACTATTATTTTTGTTTGACTCTAAGCCGTCTCTGAATTGGTGCTTCGGTTTTGATGGTTGAATTAATTATTTATTAACTATATAGTATGCTGTATGCACTTTATACTTATTATCTTTAAAAAATATTAGAGATTTTGTCAGTTTTGTTGCTAGAATTTTTTTTTCTTTTTTTGTATTTTGAAACATATATATATATATATATATATATATAAAGTAAATCCAAAAGGAAAAATATTGTACACATTTTACGCAACATTTTATAATGTCAAACATAATTGCAGAAAACCTAAAATCATGTGCCTTGTGATGTCCTGTGTAAATACAGTACGTACAGTTTTAACATAATAAAAGCATTAACATATTACGGAAACGTATGTTTTTGTAAAGTCTAGGTTTCTAAACAGTATGAACTCCTTCCTTTTCTGAAACTCATTCGGTAATTGGTTTCCTATATAGATTTCTCAAGTTTATCGCAACTTTCATTAGTAAATATCTTTTAATCTACGATTTAATATAAAATGTCTTTCAACTTAAAAAAATATGAACAACATGATATAATTGCATTTTTTGTAAGGTGGAAGCCACGCCCTTTAATCAGTGATGTTTCTTGAATAAACATGGGGATTTTTGTTTACGTAAATTAATTTAAACTAAAAGATGATTTAAATGTTTTTAATGATAAATAATTACACAAATGGGATAACTTAAGACAAAGTTAAAAGAGTCAAAACCTACATTTTAGGAATTGGAAAAGTTTTTTTTTTTGTTTTGAACTTGGAACATAGAAGGGCCATAAATTGTAGCAG
This sequence comes from Maratus michaelseni, assembly GCA_963931845.1. Classification (NCBI taxonomy): domain Eukaryota; kingdom Metazoa; phylum Arthropoda; class Arachnida; order Araneae; family Salticidae; genus Maratus; species Maratus michaelseni. Next base: position 171,184,831 of record OZ007600.1, on the reverse strand, counting down.
GCGCTTTTTTTCCAACGGCTTGGCAAAATAATTCTTCATTTTATTGCCAAATTTTTCTGCAGCTTTGGAACTAAGCCGGATGTCAGAGAGTCTGTAGTAGTATTTTGAAACCTGAAATCATTTGAATCATGGGCAAGGGCATTATCATTAGCGTCTACATTGACTTACATACAGGTTAAATTTAACGCATTTAAAAATTTTACTTATATGTAACTTTAAAGCTACTCACGTCAGTGGGCAGCATTTCACTTGAGTTCTGTGTTTTTGCTTTAGACAACATAGAAACCAGACTTTATTTTATTATAAAAAGAATTTATTGTATATTTTTTCCGGCATTAAAAGGGTTTTCCGTTGACAATTACTTTGAAGAAAGTTTAATGAAATACTAGGTGACTGTGACAATAAAAAAGGAATAAAATATTACAAACTTACTCTGTACAATAGTGTAAATATTTGTTAATAACGAGATGCACACTTGAGTGGTTCAATAGAAATTTAATGATCTTCAGAAAAAAAAAAAGGCAATTGAAATGGAATCAAAAGGCATGGTCCTTGTCCTAGAACAATGTCATGCAGTAATCCATAAATTTATACAATGCAATTTATACAATGTAATTACATTTGACTACCACTATTTTCGAAGAATAATCTTTATTTTATTTAATAGCATAATTCTGTGATTAAATCAGGCTAAAATTACTAATGGAAAATAGTGATAGTGAAGTGTAAGCACTGTGATTCACCTTAATATTCATTACGTTGCCGAAGAGAAAAGATATCTGATTTAGGTGCCATGACGTTACTAAACTGTTAAATATCATTCTGTGGTCCTTCACTGAAGACAAATGCCACATTAAAATAACTTTGTCACAGGTTTGTTTGGTAAGGATATATGATCTGCAAAAAATAAATGGCAGAACAGAGGGCTGACTGAAAATTTACCTTTAGATTTATCATATTTTTCCTTCCATAAACCTTAACACTGTAATTTTCTTCTCAATAACTTGAGATATTTATATTGATTTACAGTAAATTTCAACTATTTATACCGTTGAAGAGTTAGACTATCTCCAATTTCAAGATATGAATTTAATAAAATTTATTCTTCTCAAATGGTTTAAAATACTTAAACACTAAGTGAAATAGTAACTAAACGACTTTCCATCAGGGTGGCTCCGCCCACCTAGTAGTTCTTAGTAAACCCCCTCACTCTGTTAAAAAATTTACTTTTTAATTTAAAAAATAAATAAAATACTTAACAATAGTTTCGTCACAATATAATATATTATAACACCTTGTAATAATCTATTTCTTTTAAGTGCTAAAAGGTGTAAGTTAACAGCATAATACAAATTAAAATAACTTTTATTAGGTTGTTTTAAATGTTTCGACTCACTCAGAGTCATTTTCAAAAACAAATGAGAATACTATTCCATAATTAACTTCAAAGCCCGTACAATTATGAATTATTCTCATTTGTTTTTGAAAATGACTCTGAGTGAGTCGAAACATGTAAAACAACCTAATAAAAGTTATTTTAATTTGTATTATGTTGCTAATTTACACCTTTTAGCATTTAAAATAAATAAAAAAAGATATTTTCGTCGTGAATATTTATTTCGTGATAAAAATTTAGGCAACTAAATTGGTTTATTTAGAAAATGTAAAATGTTTTATCAATAAAATGTTATGCGCATGTGCTGGAGACGCGTTTGCCATGAAAATACAAATTTTTTTAATTATTATTATTATTTTTGTCAATATTTTCGTAAAGAAATAGTTGACTTATTTGATTACAGAAATTCTGTAATTAAATCTGACGATTAATGCTTTATGAAAAAAGTGATATTCAGAATAAAGATTTAGAATTTGCCTGGCAAAAAAGGCGGGAGAACATAATATATTCTTTTTGTAGGCAGTACTCAACATGTAGGTGTTGTTATACTGTTAATTTAGCGGTGCCCAGCGCACAAGAAATCTCTAAATATGCATGAACTGTATATAAATTATTAAATGTCTATAACGTTAAAATTCTGATAAAGTCACTTTTATTTTAATGATTATATGTAATGTAATAATATATCTTTACTTTTCTGAAAAAAAAAATAAATAAAAAAATATTTATATATATATACTTTACCATTTATTTGTACATTTTATAGTTTAATCAAGATTTTATAATACGATATTTCTGTTCCGGTCCACACACATACCTATATCATGCACGTTCTTTCAAAAGGTAGTTATGTTGTGGAAAATAAGGGGTGGGTGTATTGACTAGTTTGGAAGGGAAGTTTAAGATGAAGCTTCATAAATGTCCTTTCACCTGTCCTCACTTTTGCTAGGTACTTTCTGCATACCAGTGGCCATTTACAAAAAAAAAAAAAAAAATAATAATAATAAAGCTAACCACGTACTTCAGAAACCACAAAGTGATTGTAAAATAATTAGTTCTCATGGGATACTTTAATCTTTTATTACAGGTGATATTTTAAATTTGTAAAATGTAGTTCATCAGGTTTATATAAATAAAAGGTGGATTTAAACTAAATCCAGATAATATACCAAAGAAAAAATTTCATGAAACAGAAGTTTTTATGGTTCATTATTGATTTAAAACTTTCTTAATTTAGCTCCTTTTCAAAGTCGACCTTTCCCTTAAAATGATCAGGGTTTCAATAAGTTGTTAATGAGAAGGATAGAAGACTTTTTTTAGGTTCTGAAACATGGAATGCTGACTTATAAATTAGCCTAATTGACGTATTAAAATACTTTTTATTCTTAAGTAACAATTTGCCAAAAGACAATTTGTAACTCTGTCGCCCCGCCCATTGTGTTTTATAATTTGAAAAAAAAAAAAAAAAAAAAAAAAAGGAAAAGCTCGATTTGAAAATTGTATAATTTTATGGAAAAATCATTTGTCTCTAACTTGCATGCACTCACAAAGAAAATATCTTAAACATGAAGTTTAAGTTAAAGTCGGCAGAGATTTATGTTATTATTATTTTTTTGTATAAGTGTATATTCTTGTGCCCTGATTTAAGAGGATTGATGGGTATTTTTGCAATAACTTACTGAGAAGAATGCAGTTAATGCTAAATAGAAAGCAGAGCAGAAACTTACCTGTTCCATTATCATGGAGTCGAAATAATGGATATCACTTTTTTTAAACTTTGTTATAATCAAAATAGTATATTTGCATGTACGTTTTTAAAATCTGTCCTCATGTATACTTAATTAATTTCAGTGTCTGAGTAAAACAAACATACAAAACTATCAATTTGCTCATAGAAAAAAATTAATTTTTTGTACTTAAATGTTCTACAAGGAAAGCTTATTTGACTGTTCTTTTGTATAATGAATGATCCAGGAAAAAAACAAAACAAGGCATCTCCTCAGAATTATTTTATGCTGTCTTTATAATGTAAAATTCTGATATTTAATATCTGTGCATATGATAATTATTTTGTTTGCTTGCTTGCCTTTCCCAATTCAACTTTTATAAGCATATTACAGTCTTCAGCGTCTGTTCAAGAGAGAATTAAATCTATCATTACCATACTTAACTAGATTTTATTATTAACTTTCAGCCCAGAAAAATAAAAGAATGTTTTATTTCATGTATAAAATGTACATTAAAGTTCATCCTCTATGTAGTAATGCTAGTCAATCAGAATAGCGTTGTATTCAAGAAAGTGCGATATCAGTGAACACTTCCGTAGATTTCTACCATTTTTATCATCTGATTGGTCGAAACATCCACTGGGATAAAAATTAATGAAGTTTTGAAGTTTATTCAAAAGTTTACAAATTATAAATCTGAAAAAAGTCTTTGCTTATTGAAACAGGTTATTAAAGGATGAGGAAGTATCAGAGAAGACTATAAGAGTTTACGCTGAATTTCGCAGAAGTTATATGTGTCATGTATATATATATATATATATGCATATAACACTTATATCTGGTATATTCAATGCAGATAATTGAATCAATTACATTTCTTTTTAAACTCCAGATATATAATTAAAAATAATTTATACTGATCAAACTATTTTTTTTTTTCAAAAAATTAAAAAAAAAAAAAAAAAAAAAAAAAAAAAAAAAAAAGAAAATATTTCCAGTCATCTTGGTGCAATGATAAACAATTTAAAAGACAACTAATACGTGTTTCTATTATATTTATTAATTTTAAGTAGACAAAGTATTTTTTCCTGCTTGAGAAAGGTTTTCCATTGACAATTACTTAGTAGAAAGTTTAATGAAATACTAGGTGACTGGGACATTAAAAAAGGAATAAAATTTTACAAACTTACTCTAGCTTAAATGTGTGTTAATACAGAGATGTACACTGCAGTGGCCCAATAGAAATTCAATGATCTTCAGCAAATATAAAGCCATTGAAATCGAATCTGAAAAGATGCATGAACTATGTATAAATGGTTAAATATCTATAATGATAAAATTCTGATAAAGTCACTTTTATTTTAATGATTATATGTATTGTAATAATATATCTTTACTTTTCTGTAAAAAAAATACTTTACCATTTATTTGTACATTTTATAGTTTAATCAAGATTTTATAATACGATATTTCTGTTTCTGTCCACCCACATACCTATATCAAGCACGTTTCTTTCAAAAGGTGGTTATGTTGTGGAAAAAAGGGGTGGGTGTATTGACTAGTTTGGAAGGGAAGTTAAAGATGAAGCTTCATAAATGTCCTTGTACCTGGCCTCACTTTTGCTAAGTACTTTCTGCATACTGGTAGCCATTTATAAGAAAAATAAAGCTATTAACGTACTTGAGAAACTGGAAATGGATTGAAAATAAAATAGTTCGCGTGGGATACTTTAATCTTTTATTACAGGTGATATTTTAAACTTATAAAACGTAGTTGATCAGGTTTGTATCACAATAAGGTGGATTTCCACTTAGTAATATTTATTCGAAAGTAGTTAGAACTAAAAATGGCGATAGCTTTTTAAAGTTATTCTTTAAATAGAACATCTTTATTTTAATCCATTATTAAAATTCATTATTATTATTCCCGTGTAGTCAAATTGTCATAACTTCTTTATTTAAAGGCTAAAATATCACATCTCTTAAATTATTCCGCTCAGAAAACCCTATTCCCGTAAAATTATTCTATTATTAAATATTAAATGTCTATTAAAATATTTCCGAAAAGCTTTCATTCTTTTTTTTTTTTTTCTACATCAAAGATTCATTTTTTTTTCTATTACGTATTAAATTCAAAGTTTAACCAAAGCCTCAAAGCAGATAAATTGGTTTGTTATACGGCATGCGTCTGGTATGAGATTATCGAATTCTGTAGAAAACTGTAGAAGATTTTTCGCGCCAAGGAAACCGTTTTTCGTTAAGATAATTCCACCGGAAATTCTAAGAAAGTTCCTTAAAAACCCTTGTGATTCGATGAAGGTCGGTCACGTGAAGTGTTTTGTGTTCTTTCGCAAGTGAGTTTAAAACTACTCGCACGTCCTGATTCAGGGAGAGAATTTTTGACGTAGGTGTTTGCTAAAGAAAACGGGATGGATTTGGGAATGCAATGAACCTTGTCATCGGAGAGTTTTTTCTTTTTTTTTTTTTCTCTCTCTTTTTTTTTTAACTGATGTGTTCGTCTGCAACGAGCGGTGAATTTTATCAAGCTAGCTAGAGCAGGGGATTTTGTCGTCGAAAAGAAGTAAAAATAAACTGTTGCTTGTTGCCGAATTGGTATCTAATAGATATGATGTTGTTCTATGGAGAGTTGTTAATAAACAAGTTGTTAAAGCTATCGTTTCGTAAATAGAGCATTTCCCCGGAATCTAAAGAAGATTGAATATGTTTGAATAAAATGGATTCGACTGCATCGTGTTTTTATTTTCTGAAAACACCAAAATACTCGGCTGCTAAGATGCAAATTAATTTAAGACTGCAGTTTAATTCAAGTGTGCCAGACATGTCTTCCATTTGTGACAAAATGTCACATATATATAAAACTTATGTTGAGTTTATTGTTAATTTATATGCAATCTATACAGGTTAACCTCTATCGATTTCAGTTTATAGGTTACATAATAAATACTAATAATAGTTTTTTAGTCATTTCGGTAAATCTATTGTGCGCATATTATATTTTAACTTTAATAATCAAACTGAATTCTAAACAATTTTAAATAATGCATAATATTATTAAAATTTTAACTATTTAATTAGAGTCTTAATTTATTTAACATTTTCTAGTACTATACTATTACTGAAACTTATCGAATTTAATCAAAATTTAATATTTTAGTTTATGTATAATACGTATCATATTCAGATTATAAAATATTAATATTTTAACAATCAAGCTAAACTTTGAATTATATTAAAGCTGTATAATTTCATTATTCTAATTAATTGGTTTTACTATACATTATTTTAAATTTACTAAACTTTTAACAACATAGAATTTTTGTCTTGAAGGTAACAATTTATGGTACCTCAACATATTTTAATACTTAAGGAAATTAATTTAAATTTATTATTCTCTTTACCGTAATTTCCGGCGTACAATCCGCGGATCAAGCAATTATGACTGGACCTAGAAAATTTATTTAATAATTGAAGTCAAATATTTTAAGATAATTTATGTTCAATATTATCAAAAGCAAGTAAAAAAATTTGAAGAAAGTTATGTAAATAAATACACAGGGAATTTAGGAATTATCAAAGTAAAACACTAATTTCATAATCTCTAATATCCTCTTACATAAAAAAACAACAACACTTTTTTGGTTTTATAAGTTAATTTTTAATGAAGAAAAAGTGAAAATGTAAAGAAAAAAAAAAGAAACAAAATGAAATTTTTAAAAATGGATTTAAATATTATGCTTGAGAAATGAATAAAGAATTATATTTATTCATAAATAAATAATTTTAGAAAATTAAATAAATAAATTGAACTTTTAACAATTTTGTATTCACAAAATATTATTTTGAAACTTTTTTTTTTCCTTGTGAGATATATCTGGTCTATAATTATTATAAATAAATTTACAAAATGGCTTAAAATTACGCTTTTTAATTATTCTGTAATGCATTAATGTTTTATTCTTTTTCTCTTTAAGCATAATTAATGGGATTTAAATCCTGTAAATAAAATCTCCAGCAAAATATTTAAACTTTTACTTACTAAAATTTGGTAAAATTTTGGTAAAATTTGAATTTATCAAATTTGAAAAACTGTTAAACAAATTCTTATATTAAAAAACAACAACAACAAAAAAAAGGCTTTTTTTTTTTTTTTTTTTTTTTTTTTTAAGTTTATAAAATAAGAAACAAATGAGAAATAAATGTTTGACTTAATTGTCTATAAAATAAAATCATGTAGTGGGAAAATTTGTAAAATAAATAACAATTCATTATTTTTTAACGCACACGAAGAGCGTCCAACGTAGGAAACGGTCCTCGAACAGTGACGTCACAAATTCGTCCGAAGGCTTTGTAGAGAATCAAGAAGGTGTTGGTTCTACTCTGATGTATGCTCCATAGTATTTTTTTTTTTTTTTTTTTTTTTTTTAAGGCGTATTTTGCTTGTGAGTATGTTTAACAACAACTTTCGTTATCGATCGACATTGTACTGATGAAAGGTTCATTTGGAACTTGAAACGTTTACAAAAGTTGTTTTTATTGTTGTGATATATTTGAGTGTTTTTTAAATATTTTATAAATTCCTGAAATATTGAGTTGGTCGGAAAGTTCTTTCTGCTTGGAAAAGTTGGTTCGTACCGGAAAATTCCACCAATTAAATATTAGACATTAATTCTGATATCTAATGTCTAATATTAGACGGGCAGAATTTTCTGGTACCAATTGGTTTTTCCAAACGAAAGCAATTTTCTAAACAACCCAATAAATTAAATGTGTTAACTTTTTAATAATTCTGATTCAGACTTAACATGTTTAGTTATTTAAAGGATTTCTTATTGGAATTTTTTAACTGTCAACCATACCGTTAACACAGTGGTTCCCAACGGGGGCGTACGCCCCACAGGGGGGCAATTCCAGATTTGTGTGAACCCATACCCTCTGAATTGTTTATGTAATAGTAATGTTGTAGACTGAAAATAAAAATTACACATTCAAATTTAAAATACAAAAATGAGAAAAAGAAGTCTTTTATTCAATTTTTTAAAAGTGTCCATTCAAAACTTTTAAATACATCTCTACCAGAATAATTATAAGAGAAACTTTTAAAGATATTTAGGCACCTTTTTAAGTATTTAAAATTTCTTTATAATTTTTCTGATTTATAAGTATTTTAGAATTTTAAACATTTTTTTCGACTATTTATCGAATGAGTTGCACTGCAATATGTCATCTAACAATCAATTTTACACATGAAACTTTTCAAGACTATATATTTAACAATTACTTGGCGACTTTCCTTTACAAAATCTTTTATCATGTTTTATTCTGATTAGAAATTGTTGCGTCATTTAATCTCAGAAATTCTGTAATTAAATAAGAGAAAAATGTTTTATTCAAAATTATTGATTGGTCTAATCAAGGATTCTGAGCACTCTATACATCACGCATACGTGACGACCGTTGTGAAGAGATTAAAAATGACTGTCTTAACCCTTTATGTGCCAACGAAATTTTAAACTACGAGTAGTATCAGATGATTATAAAAAATATTTGATTCATCCATTAGCTTCGGTACATTTCAGGATCAATGTTAAATGCTTTTTACTCTATCAGGAGTTCATTCTTTTAAATTTTTATAAGAATTATATGTATTAGCGGGAGGGGGGCATCATCATTTTAAAGATGCTTTGGTGGGGCGCGGTCAAAAAAAGGTTGGGAAACACTGCTTTAACATCAAAAACCGTTTTTTGTATATTTCTTCTGGTATTAAACTGCTTAAATCATACTTCTGTTATTTTTTATCTATACTAATAAAAGAAAGTTTCGCTCTGTGTGTCTGTCTGCGATGGCTAGGAAAATTTAACGCACCTAGAAGTCTGTAAATTTAGATTTAGGTAGTCCAAACCCTCTCCTGGTATAGAGTCTCAGAATTTTAATATTTTGATAATTAGCCTAGATATTAATTAGATTCTCATTAACCATCGCTTCTAAAATAACATCTTTTAAATCAAAATGGCGAAAGAAACGAACCGGTGCATTGGATTTGCAAACGGAAATGAACGAATTCGAAATTATTTTACTAATTAGCGAATTTTAAGAAAACTAATTGAGATATCAATTTGAAAATTTCTGAGCATATGTAAAATATATTCTGCATCTGACTGTGTGAATTTTGAAGAATTCGGTCGGTAATTTTTTTAAATTTATGCAAAAAACTGACAAATATCTGCCGGCGCCAGTGAAAACCATCCTTGAAATTTTCAGACAGGGATCTGCTTTCATTAAAAACTGAACTACAAAGAGATCTGTTTCTCGGGCCGATCCCTCCATTGTGTTTGCGAAAATGAAAGGAAATATTTGCCATTTTTTTCTAATGAACAAAAATTTAGGTAACTAATTAAGATATAGATTTGAAATTGAGGTCGGGAAGGGGTGTCATCTGCCGGCTATTTTAGCGTAGCGTCTTCGTTACGTTCTAATTATCAGAAAAATGTAATTCTTTTTTTAATGATCGCGTTAATGTAGGTGACGGTGGTTCTCTTGAAAAAATTATTCATTATATTTGCGGGTATCGGGAAGGAGGGGGTTAACGCCTTTCTCTGAGATTGTAATTATCTCTGGACCGGGCAACGCTGGGCGGGTCAGCTAGTTTATTTAATAAAAATAGTAGGGGGAATTTTAATATTTGAAAAAAAAAATAAACCGTAATCAACAAAATGCTAAACAGCATCGTTCAAATCAAAGTTTGCAGATAAAATATCTTTAAAAATATAATCAGCTTCACAACGCAAAACAATCTTGGAGAAAAATCCAGTCATACAAATGATATACCAAAGCAGCTTTATTTTAAATGTTTCGGGAGAAATTGCTTCAGGGGTTTCTTTAAATATCTCTTTAAAGCGTTACGAAACAACCTCTCATATAAATAATGCATGCATAAATCTATAAACAGTAGCATAAATGATTCGAAGTGGAAAACGATTGCTTTCTGAAAATTACTTTTCCAATATAGATAGTATGTAGTATGTTTTCCCGTTTAGTCATCAGGGACGATATATGAAACAGCAGCACATTATTATTATTTTTTCAAATATGCGTTGCGTTGCTTTTCGATATTTTATATTTTATTTTTCGTTTAGTGCTATTCAGATTATAGTAGTGTAATAATCCAGAAGAACGCTTTTGATATATTTGTTCTAATTGCATATTCTACTTATAAAAGAGTACGTTTTATTTACAAAACTACAGCTATGTAACAAATTTATTATAAAAACAAATCTCCGATCAAATCCTAGTCATTAAAAGTATATCTTAAAGCATTTTCATTTAAATATTTCAGGAGAATGTTTATTTAAATATCCCTTAAAAGTATTAGGGAAGAAGTTCTCATAAAATAACATACAGATAAACAGCATTTAAAATTATTTTTTAATACGTATAAAGATAATTTTCTAATACAAGTAAATAGATGTTTTCCCGTCTAAACATCAGGGATGATATATGAGAAAGCAGAACATTTTTTTTTTTTTTTTTCAAATATACATTGCGTTGCTTTTTTATATTATATATATATTCATTCAGTGCTATTTAGATTAGTGGTGTAATAATCCAGAATGTTTTTGATTTATTTACTCTATTGCATATTCTACTTAAAAAAGGGTACGTTTTATTTATAAAACTACAGCTATGTAACAAATTCATTATAAAAACAAATCTCCGATCAAATTCTAGTCATTAAAAGTATATCTTAAAGCATTTTCATTTAAATATTTCAGGAGAATGTTTATTTAAATATCCCTTAAAAGTATTAGGGAACAAGTTCTCATAAAATAACATACAGATAAACAGCATTTAAAATTATTTTTTAATACGTATAAAGATAATTTTCTAATACAAGTAAATAGATGTTTTCCCGTCTAAACATCAGGGATGGTATATGAGAAAGCAGAACATTTTTTTTTTCAAATATACATTGCGTTGCTTTTTTTTATATTATATATATATATATATATTCGTTCAGTGCTATTTAGATTAGTGGTGTAATAATCCAGAATGTTTTTGATTTATTTACTCTATTGCATATTCTACTTAAAAAAGGGTACGTTTTATTTACAAAACTACAGCTATGTAACATATTTACTACAAAAACAAATCTCCGATCAAATTCTAGTCATTAAAAGTATATCTTAAAGCATTTTCATTTAAATATTTCAGGAGAATGTTTATTTAAATATCCCTTAAAAGTATTAGGGAACAAGTTCTCATAAAATAACATATAGATAAACAGCATATAAAATTATTTTTTAATACGTATAAAGATAATTTTCTAATACAAGTAAATAGATGTTTTCCCGTCTAAACATCAGGGATGATATATGAGAAAGCAGAACATATTTTTTTTTCAAATATACATTGCGTTGCTTTTTTATATTATATATATATATATATATATATATATATATATATATATATATATATATAGAGAGAGAGAGAGAGAGAGAGAGAGCAGTTCACATCACGTGACTTTTACCGGAGAACAATGAAAAAGCTGTAGGACACAGAAATAGATAAAGCATTGATAAAGGTAGCGATAGCTGTCCTACAGCAGCAGCAAAAACCTGTTCGTGACGTCACCTTGCACAGCCGAGGCTAACGAAAAAGACAGGCTACCCGCGACCTACGTTATACACGGCCGATGCATGACGCTTAAAACGTCACATGAAGTGGATCATATTTATAAGGCGATTGGTGCAAAACGGGAGGCGCGCCACTTTGCACCAATCGCCGTGCAGAAATGATCTACTGCATGTGACGTTTTAAACGTCATGCACCGGCCGTGTATAACGTAGGTCGCGGGCTACCGCGGTGCTTTATGCGTATCTTTTTTTACAGACCGCCGGAGTCACGTGATGCTCGAATGCACCAATGCAGGTGTACGAAAAGAGAATCACGTCACTCTAGCGGTCTGTAAAAAAAGATAAGTGGAATGCACCGCGGTAGCCTGTCTTTTTCGTTAGCCTCAGCACAGCTCTCTCTCTCTCTCTCTCTATATATATATATATTCGTTCAGTGCTATTTAGATTAGTGGTGTAATAATCCAGAATGTTTTTGATTTATTTACTCTATTGCATATTCTACTTAAAAAAGGGTACGTTTTATTTACAAAACTGCAGCTTTATAGTAAATTTATTATAAAAAGACATTTCGGATCAAATTCTAGTCCTAAAAAGAATATCTTAAAGCAGTTTCATTTAAATGTTTCGAAATTGCTCCAAGAGCTTCTTGATTTATCCTTTTAAAATGCTATGGAGCAACTGCTCATAAAGTAACGCACAATTAAATGACATATAAAACTGATTTTTAATACATATAAAATTATTTTTCTAATTCAGGTAGATACATTTTTTCCCGTCTAGTCATCAGAAATGATATATGAGTGTTACGTACGTACTTAAACTAAAAAGAAATAATTCCAAAGGCCGAGAAAGAAAAGCAGCCGATAGTTAAAAACAGAAGAAAACTTTTATTTACATGATGATCTGAGAAGAGTTCTTAGGCGACTGTTCAGATTAGAATTGGAAAATCCAATACAAGAAACAAATGATGAGGCTATGCCTTTAACCACCAGTAGTGACAGAATTGTCAAAACACCTGTAAGGTAAATTTTATATTCAGAATATTTAATTTCAGTAATTATTTTACTTAATTTCACTTTTCTTCTTTATATGTATTCCAGTGTTTATTGTTATTTTGCATATACTATATACTGTATTTATGTTGTAATTTGTAAGGTTGTATTTTGATTGTATAAGTAATTCCTTATATAAGTACTATGTAATGTGTATTTTGTGCATAATATAAGTAAAGATTTTGAGTGTTTAGCTGCCCACTTAAAAGATGGGAGGATGTTGCAGAAAGAGAGAAAATTGCTGCTGTCCTGTCAAGGTTATTTTTCCAACACGTGCGGCAACCCTTTCGTTGCGTGCGCATATTTTGTATGCAATAGTCGACGCACCAGTCAGTCGCCTAAGAACTCTTCTCAGATCATCATGTAAATAAAAGTTTTGTTCTGTTTTTAACTATCGGCTGCTTTTCTTTCCCGGCCTTTGGAATAATTTCTTTTTAGTTTAAGTACGTACGTAACAATGAGAAAGTAATAGTACATTTTTTAAAAAAAAATATGCATTGCGTAACTTTTCAATATTTTGTATTTTATTTTTCGTTTAGTAATATTTAGATTATAATAGTATAACAATTCAAAAGAACATTTTAATATATTTACTCTAATTGTATATTTTACTTAGAAAATAGTATATTTAATTTACAAAATTACAGTTTTATAAAAAGTTTATCACAAATATAAATACCAGATTAAATTCTAGTTATACAAAGGATATCTCAAAGCATTTTAAATGTTTCAGGAGATAATTTTTTAAAATATCCCTTTAAAGTACTACAGAGAAAACGCTCATAAAATAACCACATCTCCTGTGTTCTAAAATGGATTGAATGATTTTAAAATTGAATAACTTCCAAACGCTGACAGATATTTTAAAAAATCTTGCAGGAGAGTAATGTAAGATGTCAGGAGTTTTTTCTACTGCGATACCTGATTTTAGTTCGAATGATCAGCAATAGATGGCGCTTAGAGCAATAGACATCCAATCGAGACAAAAACAGAAATCATCCAGCATTGATGTGAAGGAAGGAGATTCTATACATGGAGTGAGTCTCATTCCCCAATAAAATCTTATTCAGAATCGGTCCCTAAGAACAAGATTGTATTAGCGAATGAGACCCACTCCATGTATTGAAATGTATACTCCTTCCTTCACATCAATGCTGGGTGATTTTAGTTTTGACCTGGATTGCACTCATATCGTTCTCATTGCCAGCTATTGATGGTAATTCAAACTAAAATCAGGAATAGCAGTAGAAAAAACTCCTGACATCTTACATTACTCTCCTGCAAGAATTTTTTAACTATCTGTCACCGTTTGGAAGTTATTGAATTTTAAAATAAGTTAGTCTATTTTAGGACACCCGGTAGATAACTAACAAACATATAAAATGAATTTTTGATGCATATAAAAACAAATTTTATTACATGTAAAATTAATTTTTAATGCATATAAAAACAAATTTTATTACATATAAAATTAATTTTTAATGCATATAAAACAAATTTTATTACATATAAAATTAATTTTTAATGCATATAAAAACAAATTTTATTACATATAAAATTAATTTTTAATGCATATAAAAACAAATTTTATTACATATAAAATTAATTTTCTAATACAAATAGATAGGTGTTTTTCTGTCTAGTCATCAGGGACGATATATGTAAAAGCAACACATTATTTTCAAGTATGCATTGCATTACTTATCAATATTTTATATTTTATATTCTGTTCAGCGCTATTTACATTAATATAGTGTAATACATGGTTGCCAGTTTGGCCTCTTTTTCCATTCAGAAATGTTGAATCCATACCAGAAATTTAAAATAGACATTTTTTCCTTATATAATGACAGCTTATCTCATAATTACTTAAAGTAAAAAAAATTCTCTCAAAATTTCCGGTATGAATTCGGCATCACTGAATAAAAAAGGCGGCCAAACTGGCAGCCTTGGTGTAATAAGCAAGTAGAACATTTTTGTTTGCTAAATTTACTATATTTTACTTAGAAAAGAGTACATTTTATTTATTAAATGACATATTTATAGGAAATGTGTTATTAAAAAAAACCTCTTATCAAATTCTAGTCAGAAAAATGATATCAAGTATTTTCATTCAAATGTTTCAGTCGAAATTGCTTCCGGAGATAGTTTCTTTAAACATGTCTTGAAAGTGCTACGGTGCAACCGCTTTCAAAATAGCACTTAGATAAATAACAGATAAAATTAATTTTTAATACATATAAAATTAATTTTCTAATGCAGGTAGATTGATGTTTTCCGTCTAGTCATTAGGGAAGATATATGTTAAAAAAAATCACATTTTATTTTTCAAATATGCATTGCGTTGCTTTCCGAAATTTTTATTTCGTTTTCCGTTTTGTGCTATTTACATTAATAGAACATTTACATTAACATAAACCAGAAAAACTTTTTTTATTATACTTATTCTAATTTCATATTTTGCTTAGAAAAGAGTACATTTTATTTACAAAACTACAGCTTTATAGCAATTTTATTATAAACATAAATCTTGGATCAAATTCTAGTCATAAAAAGGTATATCTTAAAGCATTTTCATTTAAATATTTCAGGAGAAATTGCTTCAGGAAAGAGTTTCATTAAATATCCATTTAAAGTGCTACGGAGCAACTGCTCATAAAATAACACATAGATAAATAACATATTTACTCTAATTTTTTGATACATTTACTCTAATTTCATATTTTACTTAGAAAAGCTTGAGTATATTTTATTTACATCACTACAGCTTAAAAAAGAGTTATAAAAATAAATCTCGGATCAAATGATAGTCATAAAAAAGATATCTCAAATCATTTTCATTTAAATATTTCAGGAGAAATTGCTTCAGGAGATAGTTTCTTTAAATATCCCTTTAAAGAGCAACGGAATAACCTCTCATGAAGTAATACGTGCTTAAATCTATAAACAGTAGCAGAAAGGATCTGAAATAGAAAACGTTCGCTTTTTGAAAATTACTTTTCCAATGCAGGTAGCTAGATGTTTTCCCGTCTAGTCGTTAGAGAAGATATGCATGCAGTTGTGGTGGCTCATTTTTCAAAAATATGTATTCATTTCGTTTTGTTACCTTTTATTTTTTATTCACTAATACTACTTGCATTATTAATGTAATAAATCATAAGGAAAATATTCTTATATTTATTCTAACTACATATTTTATGTAGAAAATACTAAATTTCATTTGAAAATAACAATTTTATAATAATGTTATAATAAAAATTAAAAAACAACAACTTTGGATTAAAATTCCTTTTTAAATCCTCAAGATGACCTAGTAAATCATTTTCTGTTAATATTTAAGGAGAATTTGTTTTAAGCGATATTTTTTTAAAACATATGTTTAAAGTGTTTTAGAGAAACCTTTTTTTAAATAAAATATACATAATTATAAATAAAACAAATTGAGTTTTAAAATAAAGCAGAAAACTATTACTTTGTAAAGAATACTTTTCCTATTGCGGATATTTCTTTTTTAATTACGTTCGTAATTATATAAGTACGTAGCACCTATAGTCGTTGTCTGATCCGGCCGTCCGCATATAAGAGCGCAAAAACTACTCAACGGAATGGTTTGAAATTTAATATATAAATTCGTTGCAGAATTTTGTCGAGTGATTTCAAATTTTATGAAAATCGAATCAAAATTTAAAAAGTTATTAATAAAAGTTTTCTTTATTCTATTAAATCCTATCACACGTAATTAATTCAACGATATCCCATGATAGGTAATGATTCTAGGTTGCGATGGTGATGACGTCCTATTTAAGATGGGGTCCTATTATTTCCGGATTACTGAATTTAAAAACCGAATTTGTATACTAAAATTGTTTAATTGTAGCAATTCTATAATATATCGACAATTTTTTGTATAGATGCTTCCGCTGAAATAGATATTAAATTGAAATAGAGAATACACATGGATTTCAAGTTCTGTAATTTTCAAAGCTAGGCTTAAGTTTCCCATTGGAGTTTTCAGTAAATGTCAACAAAAGATAAAATGTTGTCAACTTAAAGTGTACTTATTTTATTACCGAAATAAATCATATACAGAATAACAGACGGTATAATTCAATTCACTGAAATAATAACGGTAACTTTTTTACGCTGTCTTGTATTGTATATTTGCGCATAGTATAATTTTAATGTAACAAAAATGTAATTAATTGTTTGTAAAAGTGTATTGATACTTAATAAAATAAAATTAATATCTGTAATATGAAAATCTGTGCATAAAATAAATTTTGTATTCATGCATTTTTGCACAAGATTGCAATAGCTATTGCACCAAGATATAAATATTTATAAAACTAGTTATGGTACGAACTAGTTATAGTAGTCATTTGTCACGTTTGACGTACTATTTTCAACTTGTCTGTTTAGTCATTAGTGATAATATATGTACATATGCGGTTTTAGTAGCACACTTTTCAAATTTACATTTCACTTCATTTTGTTTTGTTACAGTTAAATTTGTTTTTCGTTCAGTGCTACTTACATTAGTCATGTAACAATGTGTAATTACTTACCCATCATACGTAGTATAGGGTAAGTCTTCTAATAGTTTTGAAAAAAGAAAAATTTTTTGACGGATTTACACGTTTCAGACACTGGAGATTCCGAAAAACATATTTTTAGAAGAAAAAAATTTGCCGTCCGTCTGCCTATGTGTCTGTGTCTGTATCTGTAAACGGTCTATTTCCCCCCCAAAAAAATTGAGATAGCGACTTGAAATTTTGTGTGCATTTAGTATGTAATAATGGGAAGAAGCTTATTGAATTTCAGTAACCTCGATTATCCGGAGCTATTTTTTCCGGACTCTCGAAATATTCGTTCTGATAAAAGGCATATAAAAATTTTCGAAATTGTTTATTTTAAGGAGTGAATGTAAAATACAATAAAAAAACATAAATTTTGCATAAAAAATGAAGTCGATGGAATAATGAGTTGCCGAGATATTTGTAATCGTATTTTCCACACTCTTCGATTTTTCGTGACCCTATATTTCATTCAAATTTCAATTCAAATATATATTTTAATTGGAAATGAGACGCTTCATCCGACGCAGTAAACCGTTAGTTAATAGGATTATCAATTTTGAAGTTATAAGGATGTTCCTTTTACGCAATTCAGTAATAGAGCATTTAAAGTTTAGGACGTCATCAAGCCACGATTTTATTCGAATAGCAATGCATTTTATAAATAGTTTACACGTGTTTTATTTTCATATTTTATGTTATGCATATCCATGATGGATAAGTATTACGGTGGCCCCCAACGACTAGTTTTTTATTTGTTTTCTAATATTGTATATAGCCAGAATTGTATCTATCAATCAGTCTCATGAGTCATTCCTCAGTTGAATGATTACTTGGTTATTTTAAATTTATCTTGAATTAGTTAGATTGGTTTGGCAACATAGTGTTGTCTTGGCGTTCATACATGCTTCTCTCGTATTATGCATGTGGTTCTGAAATTTTTTCGCAACTTCAATTGCAGTTGCAATTGTTTCATATTAAACTGTTTCCAACATAGTGGAAAAGTGTTTATGAATTCGGTTAGTCTGTCTCTATGTTTGTCCGTCCTCTTATTCGCATAAATATACTCGGATTGTCATTCAATTGATATGTGTTATTGAGGTATATTCTAGCATGTTCTGTATTGAAAACGAAGTGTGTAGCACTTCTAGTTTCTTTACAGGGACACTCGAAAGAATTCGTTACATTACGGTCTATGGAGAAAAATCGTTTGCAGTATATTTTAATGATGTTACACTATTTCAAACATATCGAAATTGATATTTATCATTGAGGCGCACTACAAGAGGCGTACTATAGAATACAGTGTGCATAGCACTTATAGTTCCTTTACAGGGACACACAAATTATTTCCGTTACATTACGCTCAATGGGGAAAAATCGTTTGTGGTATATTTTAATGATGTTACACTAATTGAAACATATCGAAATTGATATTTATCACTGAGGTGCACTACAAGAGGCTTACTATAGAATAGGGTGTGCATAGCACTTATAGTTCCTTTACAGGGACACACAAATTATTTCCGTTACATTACGCTCAATGGGGAAAAATCGTTTGTGGTATATTTTAATGATGTTGCTCTATTTGAAACATATCGAAATTAATAATTATCACTGAGGTGCACTACAAGATGCTTACTATTGAATAGGGTGTGCATAGCACTTATAGTTCCTTTACAGGGACGCACAAATTATTTCCGTTACATTACGCTCAATGGGGAAAAATCGTTTGCTGTTTATTTTAATAACGTTTCACTATTTCAAGGATATTGAAATTGATATATGTCACTGAGGTGCATTACAAGAGGCTTAGAATAGAATATTGTGTGTATAGCATTCATTGTTCATGCACAGGGACACACAAAAGAATTCAATTAAGGTACTGTCTGTTAACAATAATAGAAAGTGCGTTTTCTGTTTCGGAATGCGTTATTAAGTTTAACAATTTTTTTTCCTATTACTTAGTGTGTATAAATTCTACAGATCATATACAGGGAGCACAAAAAGTACCGAGTACATTTCCGTTTATTGGTGGAAATTCCAGAAAGAGTATTATAAACTATGCCATACATTTCCTAACTGAACTTTTTTTTTCTTTTATGGATATTTTATGGATACTTTTCATAACAAGTTTAAGTTTTTTTTTTTTTTTTTTTTTTTTTTTTTTTTTCATTGCAAAATTACAGTTTCACCGTAATTTTATTATAAAAATCAATCGCCGATCAAAATTCAATAATTTAAATCACTGCTAAAGCTTTCTTATTTTAATGTTTCAGGAGATACATATATTTTAAATATTAAAATAAAATCGCTACTCTTAGAGCGCTTTGGAGTTATTTTATCTCATAAAATAAAACATAAATGTACAAACAATATCAGAAATGGCATTTAAAAATAATAAATCTGAAAATGATTGCTTTCTGAAAATTATTTTCCAATACAGATTCTGTTCAACAAGTATGTTTTACAGATAAATATGATAAATTAACAGCATTCACATTACAATCAATATGATTTTGTAGCTCTTGCATATATAAATCGAATTACGCAGCTGAAAATGTTTAATTGAGAATCGATAGCATCCTAAAAAATTATATTCCGGTTTGAAAAAGTTTATTAATACACTATAAAAACTACTCGGAAATGTTTCCGAAAATCAGCAGCAGGAAAAGCGAGTTTGTGTTTATATCTGCTACTTTAAATCTCAAAAATATATTATTTTCTGCGGTTTCTTAATATAAAGAACGCTATTCGGAATCATGGGTAACTCGGAAGAAGTTATTGTATATTTTTATTCGTGGTTATATTGGGTGAAAGGGAAATTCGTATCGTTTGGGAAAATTAATTCTTACCGGAAAATTCTGTCGACAATATTCCTAGACAATTAATAATTTCCGAACACATAGCAAAAGTTATAAGCATTGTAAGAATGATTTGTATGTGCATGCGTGTAAATGAACACGGTAATTCCCAAACGGTACGCGTTCCCATTTGGCGAGTATGTCACAGATCAATCTCGCATGAGCTGTATAGATTTTCGTAAACATCGGTGGAGTGATTAGGTGTTTAATCAAGGCTACACTAGATACCGGGCTGGCTCATTCATTATCATGACGTCACAAAAGGTGGCTGGCCGTGACCAGCGATTGGTGCAAAGCGACAAGCCCGTCGTTTTGTGCCAATCGCTGTATGTCTTTCATTTTATCGTTTCGCTTTGTACCAATCGCTGGTCGCGGCCAGCCACCTTTTCTGACGTCATGATAATGAATGAGCAAGCCCGGTATCTAGTGTAGCCCTGGTTTAATCCATTTTAAAACCATTTTCAAACTATTTGTTTCTATAAAAATTATTTAACTGAACTATCTTGACAGATTTTATCATTAAATAGCGCTTAAAAGGATTCTCTTATTTAAAAACTATCTACTTCAGCGTCTGTATCATGCTTTTTCTATAAAATTACCAATTTTTATGCTTTTATATGCAATTTGTTTTGCAGGATAGGCCGATAAAGTGGAAAGGCTAAAATAAATTCAATTACGGCAGTAGCAGCGTTAGTAACTTTTATTTTAGAATAGATAGATTATTTCCCCAGCACATAAGTATAAGGAAATTATTGTGATCACGAGTTGTGTGTGTGTGTGTGTAAGTGAACACGATACCTCTCAAACGGTTCTTCCAATTGAGCTTCCGTTTGGCGAATATGTTATAAACTACTGTTGCAAGAACTCTATATATTTCGTACAAATCGGTCGACGGATTGGGTATATAATTGATTTTCAAACCATTTGTTCCTATAAAACTTATGTAACTGAACTATCTTGACGGATTTAAATAGTTAATAGCGCATAAAATAAATCTTTGATTGAAAACTGTTCCTTCAATCTGTATAGCATGCTTTTTTCTATACAACTAACCAGTTTTATGTTTTACATGCAATAGATTGCTCAGGATAGTCAGAGAAAGTGGAAAGGCCAAAATAAATTCTTGTACGGCACCAGTAGCGCTAGTTACTTTTTCGTTTATAATAGAGAGATTACTCACCGTACACACACATAGCGTACGGAAATTATTGTAATCACAACTTGTGTGTGTGCGCGCGAAAGTGAACACGATAACTTTCAAACGGCTCTTCCGATTTATGTATTATCCAACGTGTTTATCACGCTTTTTCTATAAAACAACCAGTTTCATGTATTTATATGCAATAGTTTTCTAAGGATAGGTCGAGAAAGCGGAAAGGCCAAAATAAATTCAATTACGGCAACATCAGCGTTAGTTATTTTTATTTTAGAATTGAGAGATTACTTTTCGAGCACATAGTACAAGGAAATTATTGTAATCACGACTTGTGTGTGCAACTCTCAAACGGTTCTTCCAATTGAGCTTTCATTTGGCGGGTTATGTTATAAATTACTGTCGCAAGAACTCTTTCTTACAAATCGGCCGAGGGAGTAGGTATTTAATCCATTTTCAAACCGTTATCAAAATATTTTCTCCTATAAAGCTTATGTAACTGAACCATCTTCACAGATTTCAATATTGAATAGCGCATAATATAAAATAATTGGTCATATTTTTATTAAATATCGCTTAAAATAATTCTTTGATTTAAAAACCGCGTGCTTCAACGTGTTTATCATGCTTTGGTATTATGGTATCAAACTACCTGTTTTCATGTTTTTATATGCAATAGTTTAATCAGAATAGACCGAGAAAGTGAAAAGACCGAAATAAATTCAATTGCGTCAACAGCAACGTTAGTTATTTTTATTTTAGAATAGAGAGATTACTTCTAGAACATATATTGTAAGGAAATTATTGTAATCACGATTTGTGTGTGTATGCGTGTATAAGTGAACACGATAACTCTCAAACAGTTCTTTCGATTGAGCTTTCATTTGGCGGATATGTTATAAACTACTGTCGCAAGAGCTGTAGGTTTTCTTAAAAATCAGTCGGCGGATTTAATCCATTTTTAAACCATTTCCAAACCATTTTGCAATCGATTTTATAGGGAAAATCAACAAGAAAATGTGACAGAGTGTAGGTGATAAATATTCCGCGATGGAATCAAGCATTTGTATCGCAGAGGCAAAGACTGCAATTTCTAAACGGGAGGTCCAGCGTTCGAATCCAGCTGATTTTATTGAACAGAAATTTAAGGAAATTTCCCCTTTTCTCTGGATAATAATATTCCCATAATATTAAGTGCATCCCATTTGAAATATTTATAAAGACAAAAAGTCTAAACGAATGCATAATTTCTTTCATTAGTAATAGTTACGAAGTTGAATAATAATTTAAAAAAAACTTTGATTTATATATTTAATTTAATAAATCATATAAGTTTTTACAATAAAATAAAGACCATTTCGCTATCAAAACTTAAGAAGAAAAGGTAAATATTGAATTTCTATTATCTTCAATTTTCATCATCTAAAAGACTTCGGTTAGATAAATATTATATTTTTCAATCCAATCTCTTGTGTTATCATAGGACTTATATATAGAGAGTACATAAAGGGTGGGAGGCATTTATCTTAAAAAAATCTACCATCAGCAAAAATTACACATTTCATTGTTTGAAAAACGTCATTTTATAACAGATGTTTTATAAAGAAATGCATTAAAAGACAGTATATCATCAATTTTTCGTACAAAGATTATCTCGGATCGTATTTCATTTCTTCACCAGGACGAAGGAAAAACTTTTCTCATAACGTTTTAAAAATAGTTTTTCACGACAGCATTTCAGAAATCTTTTTAAGATGTTTTCGCTCAAGGGAATCAGAAAGTTTGAAATGGCGAAAATTGACTATGGAGTTTGATCGCGGATTAAGAAGCTTGTAAATAATTCAGACTATTACTTCTTTTTACATTTATTTGTTTATGTTTTATAGAAAAAAATATATTTGTTAAATTAAAAAAGAAAGAATAACAAAAGTTTTAATACTGCACGACAAAATTAATCTTGTTTTTTTTTTTTTTTTTAAACCTACGACGGTCCATAAAAAAAAAAGAAAAAAGTAAAGAACACAATGAATGTATTACCAAAAGTTATGTACAAGCATGGTTACTTTTCTACATAATCGCGGTGAAGATTGAGGCATTTGTCATATCGGTCGACATCGGATTGGACGAGCTTTCTTCAAAGAACGTTGTCGCCAGTGATGCGAGATGAGCCAGAGCAATGGCTTGAAGCTCATAATTCGTCAAATTAGACATAAAAATACTTAATATTAACCTATTTTCAATTTAAATTATTTTTAATTATATGAAAAGTAAAATTTTTTAAATGCACATGCCAAAGTATACATTTAAACACAATAACAAAGCTGAAACATAAAAAAAACACGTCTTATCACAAAGTAACTTTCACTTCAACTGAGGCTAGGAGCCGCCGGATATGACTCATACTGCAGAAATACATGTAGATCGAAGCATTAGTTAATCAGCTATTATAAAATATGCATTTTACAATTGTTGATCAAATTTTAACTTCTGCCTTTTTGGCCAGGATTTTGCCTCAAATACGTCGGCGACACATTCTGGAAGGCTAAGACGCGAGAATTCAAACTGGTGAATGTTCAACAAAAAGCAAAATGCGTGTTATTGTTATTCGAAAAGAAACAAACAATCTAACTTTGTACTCATAATTCATTAAAATCTGTGTGATAAATTTGATGAAATTTAAATATTTATTTTTATTTGATTAATAACGTTTACAGATGCAACTTTATGCATATGTAACCTTGTTTGTGTTATTAAAAAAACATTTTGAGTTGTAATATTTTTGACAAGCTCTTAAATCAAAAGTTGTGAGGTAAGAAAACTCCAACAATAATTATTACCCTAATTTATAGACAACCTGTATTTGTATCTATTCTAATATCCGTTTTGTATTTAAAAATTACAAGAAAAGAAAATCTAACTCCATTAAGTTCAGCTACACTTTCATGTATTAGCATGTAAACACTTTCTACGCTGAAAGCTTGACGACGAAAAGATAAATTAAAATGTTCTGTTAGCATAAAATATTGCCAGAGGGACAACTGTAAGTTCAATCAAATACTTTCTTTAATATTTTATGTTATTGCGACGTTGTATAATGTTTTCCATTTATTAAACAAAACGCGGAAGCTTATTTAGAAAAAATAATTGTTTCATCATAAAAAATATAAACTGCATTATTTAAAAAGCGCTGTTTTTTTAAGTGATTTTCTAAAAAGGACATCGCTTTAAAAATAAAGCATCATCAACTTCGCGAACGAAGAATCTCAAATAAAATTTCAGCTTTTCGTCGATATACACATAATCTCCAAAATGTCTCTTTATAAATGATTTCAAAAATCGTTTCACAAGAGAGTTTCTTACAAATCGTTTTCGAAGTTCTTCACTCAAGTTCGGCACATAAAAGAAAATAAAATGCGTTCAAAAAATAATATCAAAATCGATATCCTGGCGTTTCAATGTTAAAAAATAGAAGTCAATTTCATTGTGAAAAATCAGTTTTCGATGTGATATATTATGCATCGTAACTGAAAATACAACTGCCAGTAACAATTAAAGGAACTACTGTTGAAAAGTACTTTATGTAAATTCTGTTAAGTGAAGTCCAATGAAAGGTGGGAGCATTTATAAACAAGTTGGAAATCGTACGTTCAAACGTGACAAATGAGGTGCGTTCGTACTATAGCTAGTTATATAAATATTCAGATCTTGATTATTTTTATATGTGTCAAATGAATTCTATTGTCTGCAGATTAATTTCTGTCATAAAATAAGTATCTCGGTCGCTTGACGATTCACCCTCGGAAGCTCCTATAACAAGAAAGCACCGATTTAAAAAAATAAAAAAAATTCAAATTTCTTAATAAATATTTTTATTAATATCTTCTAAAGTTTTGATTCGATTTTCGTAAAATTTGAAATGCCTCGACAAAATTCTACAAAGATAATATATCTTGAATTTCAAACCATTCGGTTGGGTAGTTTTTGCGTTGTTATATGCGGACGGACGGACAGACAGGCGGACGGACGGGCGGACGGACCTGACGACGACAGTAGGTGCTACGTATTTATATAATTACGAACGCACCTAAAAACAAAGTTTATTTTGCTACCAATGATTTTCAGAAATGTTTCTGCACTATAGGAACTGTTATACACTTTTTTATTATTTTTGTTCATAACTTTCTTTTCAAAGTGTAATGGATTGGAAATAATGAGTGGACCAAGATTAACTTTTGAAAAACGAAAATTCATTTTAAAATGCTATTGTAAGTATGAAAATGTAGCAGAAGTACCAAGACAATATCGCAGGGAGTTTCAGACAGATCCACCTATGCGACGTACAATTTATCGGATAAAAGATAAGTTTGAAACGAATGGATGTTCATAGACAACGTTCTGGAACCGCCATTGAGAAAGAATGCGCCACAACACCCAATGAAAGGTTTGTTGAAGTTTGTGAATCTATCGCAGGGAGTTTCAAGTGCTTACAATTACGCGACTTACACGACTTACAATTCATCGGATAAAATATAAGTTTGAAACGAATGGATGTTCATAGACAACGTTCTGGGACCGCCATTGAGCAAGAATGCGCCACAACACCTAATGAAAGGTTTGTTGAAGTTTGTGAATCTATCGCAGGGAGTTTCAAGTGCTTACAATTACGCGACTTACACGACTTACAATTCATCGGATAAAAGATAAGTTTGAAACGAATGGATGTTCATAGACAACGTTCTGGGACCGCCATTGAGCAAGAATGCGCCACAACACCTAATGAAAGGTTTGTTGAAGTTTGTGAATCTATCGCAGGGAGTTTCAAGTGCTTACAATTACGCGACTTACACGACTTACAATTCATCGGATAAAATATAAGTTTGAAACGAATGGATGTTCATAGACAACGTTCTGGGACCGCCATTGAGCAAGAATGCGCCACAACACCTAATGAAAGGTTTGTTGAAGTTTGTGAATCTATCGCAGGGAGTTTCAAGTGCTTACAATTACGCGACTTACACGACTTACAATTCATCGGATAAAATATAAGTTTGAAACGAATGGATGTTCATAGACAACGTTCTGGGACCGCCATTGAGCAAGAATGCGCCACAACACCTAATGAAAGGTTTGTTGAAGTTTGTGAATCTATCGCAGGGAGTTTCAAGTGCTTACAATTACGCGACTTACACGACTTACAATTCATCGGATAAAATATAAGTTTGAAACGAATGGATGTTCATAGACAACGTTCTGGGACCGCCATTGAGCAAGAATGCGCCACAACACCTAATGAAAGGTTTGTTGAAGTTTGTGAATCTATCGCAGGGAGTTTCAAGTGCTTACAATTACGCGACTTACACGACTTACAATTCATCGGATAAAATATAAGTTTGAAACGAACGGATGTTCATAGACAACGTTCTGGGACCGCCATTGAGCAAGAATGCGCCACAACACCTAATGAAAGGTTTGTTGAAGTTTGTGAATCTATCGCAGGGAGTTTCAAGTGCTTACAATTACGCGACTTACACGACTTACAATTCATCGGATAAAATATAAGTTTGAAACGAATGGATGTTCATAGACAACGTTCTGGGACCGCCATTGAGCAAGAATGCGCCACAACACCTAATGAAAGGTTTGTTGAAGTTTGTGAATCTATCGCAGGGAGTTTCAAGTGCTTACAATTACGCGACTTACACGACTTACAATTCATCGGATAAAATATAAGTTTGAAACGAATGGATGTTCATAGACAACGTTCTGGGACCGCCATTGAGCAAGAATGCGCCACAACACCTAATGAAAGGTTTGTTGAAGTTTGTGAATCTATCGCAGGGAGTTTCAAGTGCTTACAATTACGCGACTTACACGACTTACAATTCATCGGATAAAATATAAGTTTGAAACGAATGGATGTTCATAGACAACGTTCTGGGACCGCCATTGAGCAAGAATGCGCCACAACACCTAATGAAAGGTTTGTTGAAGTTTGTGAATCTATCGCAGGGAGTTTCAAGTGCTTACAATTACGCGACTTACACGACTTACAATTCATCGGATAAAATATAAGTTTGAAACGAATGGATGTTCATAGACAACGTTCTGGGACCGCCATTGAGCAAGAATGCGCCACAACACCTAATGAAAGGTTTGTTGAAGTTTGTGAATCTATCGCAGGGAGTTTCAAGTGCTTACAATTACGCGACTTACACGACTTACAATTCATCGGATAAAATATAAGTTTGAAACGAATGGATGTTCATAGACAACGTTCTGGGACCGCCATTGAGCAAGAATGCGCCACAACACCTAATGAAAGGTTTGTTGAAGTTTGTGAATCTATCGCAGGGAGTTTCAAGTGCTTACAATTACGCGACTTACACGACTTACAATTCATCGGATAAAATATAAGTTTGAAACGAATGGATGTTCATAGACAACGTTCTGGGACCGCCATTGAGCAAGAATGCGCCACAACACCTAATGAAAGGTTTGTTGAAGTTTGTGAATCTATCGCAGGGAGTTTCAAGTGCTTACAATTACGCGACTTACACGACTTACAATTCATCGGATAAAATATAAGTTTGAAACGAATGGATGTTCATAGACAACGTTCTGGGACCGCCATTGAGCAAGAATGCGCCACAACACCTAATGAAAGGTTTGTTGAAGTTTGTGAATCTATCGCAGGGAGTTTCAAGTGCTTACAATTACGCGACTTACACGACTTACAATTCATCGGATAAAATATAAGTTTGAAACGAATGGATGTTCATAGACAACGTTCTGGGACCGCCATTGAGCAAGAATGCGCCACAACACCTAATGCAAGGTTTGTTGAAGTTTGTGAATCTATCGCAGGAAGTTTCAAGTGCTTACAATTACGCGACTTACACGACTTACAATTCATCGGATAAAAGATAAGTTTGAAACGAATGGATGTTCATAGACAACGTTCTGGGACCGCCATTGAGCAAGAATGCGCCACAACACCTAATGAAAGGTTTGTTGAAGTTTGTGAATCTATCGCAGGGAGTTTCAAGTGCTTACAATTACGCGACTTACACGACTTACAATTCATCGGATAAAATATAAGTTTGAAACGAATGGATGTTCATAGACAACGTTCTGGGACCGCCATTGAGCAAGAATGCGCCACAACACCTAATGAAAGGTTTGTTGAAGTTTGTGAATCTATCGCAGGGAGTTTCAAGTGCTTACAATTACGCGACTTACACGACTTACAATTCATCGGATAAAATATAAGTTTGAAAAGAATGGATGTTCATAGACAACGTTCTGGGACCGCCATTGAGCAAGAATGCGCCACAACACCTAATGAAAGGTTTGTTGAAGTTTGTGAATCTATCGCAGGGAGTTTCAAGTGCTTACAATTACGCGACTTACACGACTTACAATTCATCGGATAAAATATAAGTTTGAAACGAATGGATGTTCATAGACAACGTTCTGGGACCACCATTGAGCAAGAATGCGCCACAACACCTAATGAAAGGTTTGTTGAAGTTTGTGAATCTATCGCAGGGAGTTTCAAGTGCTTACAATTACGCGACTTACACGACTTACAATTCATCGGATAAAAGAGAAGTTTGAAACGAATGGATGTTCATAGACAACGTTCTGGGAGAGCCATTGAGCAAGAATGCGCCACAACACCTAATGAAAGGTTTGTTGAAGTTTGTGAATCTATCGCAGGGAGTTTCAAGTGCTTACAATTACGCGACTTACACGACTTACAATTCATCGGATAAAATATAAGTTTGAAACGAATGGATGTTCATAGACAACGTTCTGGGACCGCCATTGAGCAAGAATGCGCCACAACACCTAATGAAAGGTTTGTTGAAGTTTGTGAATCTATCGCAGGTAGTTTCAAGTGCTTACAATTACGCGACTTACACGACTTACAATTCATCGGATAAAATATAAGTTTGAAACGAATGGATGTTCATAGACAACGTTCCGAATGAATTGCCCACCGTTATAAGCAGTGTATTAACCAGAGCGGTAATAATGTTGAACATCTGCGGTAGGAAGAAAAGTTATACATTTTATGTAGATTCTTTTGCAATTTAAATATTGATTACATGGGAATAAAAACTGAAGTTATAATCATTCAAAGTGTGTATACATTTTTTTAATCACCATGTACTTATTGGAAATTTTCATGAAGTCATATTGAAACAAACAATACCTAAAAAAAAAAATCCCTGATGGCTCGGCCTACAGGCACAGGTAGATTTCGAAGACGCAGATCCTCTGGCGCCTGTTTATTGGGAATTGCAGAAGAAAGGACCTTTTTGCCGTGATGCGGCAGTTGAGACCGCACACTTTGAAATCTACGTGTGTCTGTAGGCGGTGCCGGCAGGAATTTTCTTGTTTTTATTTATTTCTTATTTATTTATTTTTGCTGTAAAATACCTATAAAAACTATAAAAAAAAATTAAGGGTCCTATAAAAAACTTGTCAATATAAAAGTTGTAGATAATATTAAAAGGATTTATAATAAATTTAAGCGAATTTGATATCTTGTGAATTGACAAAGTTGTGAAAATTTTTTTCTTAAACCTCCATCTCCCCCTTCCTTGAGGCCATTTTTAATGATATCAAAAATCTGTCCTACATAAATTTTCGGCCCTTTTCCTAGAAGTAATAATAACTTTAAACGGATTCGATACGTATCATAATTAAGAAGTTATGGGGTTTTTTCTGTTTTCACAAAAAGCCACCCATCCCCCCCCCTACCGGGTTCGATTTTGCCCATTAGCGAACTTGACCTACATTTTAAGCCCCTTGATTTTATGTATCAGTTTGGAAGAGATTTGTGCAGAATTATGGAAGTTATCGTGTTCGTAAAAAAGTGATATCGATAGATAGATAAAGTTTTGAACTGGTGGTGGTTTTGAGTTCTAGGAGTCATGATCGGCATAGATCTGCAAAAAGTTTCAAGAAATTCCAACATAGGAGAGAATGTAATAGGTAGTATTTCTTACGAAATCTACCTAAAATAATAAATAATAAATTTTACTGTTAACGAGTGAACAATATTCAATAAAAAAAAGTTGATTGACACAAATATTGCATAGCTTGAGGTTTTTTTTTTTTTTTTTTTTTTTTTTTTTTTTGTAATGAAACGATTTCAAGATTATTCAAAGAATTTCTTTTTCAATCGAATTTTTTATGTTTCTATAAAATTTAACTAACGTGTCTCTCTTTAAAAAAAAAAAGAAGTGTGTAGACGAAGTTTTTTTAGTGATTAAATATATAACTAAGAAAATCTGAGTTATAAAACATTATTTTGATGAATATTAGACTTTATTGTTAATATTATTAATAATATTATACAATTACACAGCTGCCATGCTTCTACGGTTTTTCAAATCATATAAATATGTTTTGAACCAATAAAATTATTTAATAAAAAGTGTGTTGGGTTTATTTAATGAAATGCAGTACACATTTATTTTATGTATAAGGTAAAATTTCTAATTTAAATATGTTTGTTTAAATTAAAAAAAAGAAAACGTAGAAGATGGCAGCCATGCTATTAAATTCTGGCGACATGTTTAAGACACGTTTAAGATTAGTAAAAATATTTTTTTTTTCAATACCTCTTCTTTTGTTATACCATACAATTTAAACATCGTTTCTGTTTCTCTCTCTCGCTCTTTTTTTTCTAAGGAACGCCGGGGATCTTTTCAAAAAGTTTCTATCAGCAAAAATGCAAATTTCGTTGTTTAAAAAACAAAAACATTAAACATTTTTCTGCAAGAGACCTTCTTAAAAGCTTCTAAGAAAGATTTATAAAACAGTATATCATCAATTTTGTGTACAAAGATACTTAATCTCGAATCAAATTTAAACTGTTCATTGGCGCATAAATATTCTCGAAGTCATCGTTTTATAAAGAGTTTTAAAATCGTTTTTGAATACAGTCTTTTAAATGTTTTTTTTTTCTTTTCCTTTTTTTCTGCGTCTTTTTTACGTAAGAAAGTTTAGCCTATCAAAGAAGATATAAAGGCTACCAAAATAACAAAAATGGATCGATTTTTATGAGTTTCGATATTAAAGTAAAAGTACGAAACGATTACTTTGTGAAAATCACTTTTCCAATGCAAGGTAAAAGTTTTCCTTTCGTATCTTTAGTAAAAATATACATGCATAGTGTTGATTCTTATATAATGGAAACGAAAATCGCTTGAAAATGAAATATCTATTAAGCAATAACAAAACCCTCCGCCCCCAAAACACACTTTATTAAAGTATGGCACACTTAGAAAACGGTAAAATTACTTTCTTTTTGCACTCTTGTATTTAACTCGACTTTGTTTTTGTATTTAAAGAATTTTGTAATCGATTTCTCACTCAATTATTGATAGGCCAGAATTATAAAATAATACATTTATAGGTGTGTTTTTGATGACAATATACAACATTTTATTATTTTTAGAACATAAATATAAGTTAATACATTAATTTTAAGGAATTTTTCACTCTTAAAAATTTGCAGCAAATTGTCCAGTCATTTGACCATTTTTGTAGAAAACGTTAAATAACCGTAATTGAACTATATTATGACCATAAAATGAGAAATAATACGGTCAAAATCTCGTTAAATTACGGTTACGTAACCGTTTTCTACAAAAACGGTCAAATGACCGGTCAGTTTGCTGCAAAATTTTCATAGTGTTCCGTTAACCGACCTCAGGTGATAAATCGCCAAAGATACTTATGATTATGATTGTACCCGAGTTACAACAACAATGGATTTAATTATGCCCCAAACCAGTCTAGCCCCCAAAAAGGTCATAGAAAAATGCAACAACAAAATATTGGTATAATAATGTTTTGGTAAAATACTAAAAGTTTAAAAATTTTCTTTCAGAAAATGAAACCTTATATAAAAGCCAAAATGTTTTTGAATTTTAAACATTATTGAGAAATTTATTTATTGTTTATTAAAAGTGGAAAGAAAATCAATCTTTTCAAACATTTTTCTACTTAAGGAACTTTTAGTCATTAAATAAAAAAGAAAAAAGAAATACGTATCGATTTTCATAGCATCCATGTTAAAATAGAAAATGATTACTTTGTGAAAATTACTTTTCCAATACAGGTAAATGATTTTTTCCTAACTTTGACAATAGCTATACAATTGTAAAGGTTGTTGTTTTCAAGATTAGAAATGAAAACCGTCTGTTTATAAATACATATTGAAAAAAAAAAAAAAAAAGATTAAAAATTTTCTTTTGGCAAATGGCACTTCAGAGAGAATGCCACATTACTCTTGAATTTTATAATTAATCATACATTTATTCAGTGTTTGTTAAAAGTTGAAATGAAAATAATCTTTTGAAACATTTGTCTATTTAAGAAATTTTCATTCGTTAAATAAAGAAGGAAAATAGAAATGCATATCCATTTTCACAGCGTCCATGTTAAAATAAAAAGAGATTACTTTCCCAATGCTTTTCCTCTGTGAATGTTTTTGTGAAAGAATGTGAATGCATGTGAATGAATGTGAATGCATGTGAATGAATGTGAATGCATGTGAATGAATGTGAATGTATGCGAATACTTTTCCTCCTAACCTTCAGAATATCTACAATTGTATAGGTTGTTTTCAAAATTAGAAACGGAAATCTTTGCTTACGAAATATGCGTTGAAAAAAAAAGATAAATAAAAATAAAATAAAATAAAATGCAAAGTTTAAAAAAAAAATTTCAGAAAATGACACTTTTTACCCTTAAGGTAAAATAAAATTGTTCTTCAATTTTTTGCAATATTTAAATATTTATTTATTGTTTGTTCAAAATGGAACTGAGAAGAAACTTTTCGAACATTTTACTTCTTAAGAAACTTTTGCTCCTTAAATAAAAAAGAAAACAGGAACACCTATAGATTTTTATAGCATCAATGGATGTAAAATAGAAAATGATTACTTTGTGAAAATTACCCAGGTGAATGCTTTTCATCCTGACCTTGAGACTATATAGATACACCTGTATGGGTTGTTGTTAACAAAATTAAAAATGAAAATCTTCTACTTATAAAAAATATATTGATTAAAAAAAGTTATACGTTTTATTTCTGAAAATGGCACATCACAACAAAACCGAATTACTCTTGTATTTTATACATTATTCATATATTTATTTAACGCTTGTTAAAAGTAGAAGTGAAAATAATCTTTTCAAACATTTATCTATTTTTGAAACTTTTTCTCATTAAATAAAAAAAAGAAAGAGAAATACTTATCGAATACCACAGCATCGATGTCAAAATAGAAAGTGATTACTTTGTGAAAATCACTTTTCCAATACAAGTGAATGCTTTTCTTCCCAACCTAAAAAATAGCTACAATTCTATGGATTGTTGTTTTCAAAATTAGAAATGGAAATCGTCTGCTTATAAAACATATACTGAAAAAAAAAAGGCTAAAATTTTCATTTCCGGATTTCAGCACTTCAGGGCAAAGCCAAATTACTCTAGAATTTTATACATTATTCATATATTTATTTATTGTGTTTTACAAGTAGAAATGAAAATAATCTTTTCAAACATTTATCTATTTAAAATACTTTCACTCATTAAATAAAAAAAGGAAAAAAAATATGTATCGATATCCATAGCATCGATGTTAAAACAGAATGTGATTAACTTTGCGAAATATATTTTTCCTATACAGCTTTTCTTCCCAGCTTTAAGGATAGCTACAATTCTATGAATTGTTGTTTTCAAAATTATAAATGGAAATATTCTGCTTATAAAATATATACTTGAAAAAAAAAAAAAAAAAAAAAAAAAAGAGGTTAAAATTTTTTTGCCGGACTTCAGCATTTTAGAGCAAAGCCAAATTACTCTAGAATTTATACATTATGCATATATTTATTTATTGTTTTTTACAAGTAGAAATGGAAATAATCTTTTCAAACATTTATCTATTTAAAATACTTTCACTCATTAAATATAAAAGGGAAAAAAATATGTATCGATATCCATAGCATCGATGTTAAAATAGAAAGTGACTACTTTGTGAAAATTACTTTTCCAATACCAGTGAATGCTTTTCTTCCCAAGCTAAAGAATAGCTACAATTCTATGAAATGTTGTTTTCAAAATTAGAAATGGAAATCGTCTGCTTATAAAACATATACTGAAAAAAAAGGCTAAAATTTTCATTTCCGGATTTCAGCACTTCAGGGCAAAGCCAAATTACTCTAGAATTTTATACATTATTCATATATTTATTTATTGTTTTTTACAAGTAGAAATGGAAATAATCTTTTCAAACATTTATCTATTTAAAATACTTTCACTCATTAAATATAAAAGGGAAAAAAATATGTATCGATATCCATAGTATCGATGTTAAAATAGAAAGTGACTACTTTGTGAAAATTACTTTTCCAATACCAGTGAATGCTTTTCTTCCCAAGCTAAAGAATAGCTACAATTCTATGAATTGTTGTTTTCAAAATTAGAAATGGAAATCGTCTGCTTATAAAACATATACTGAAAAAAAAGGCTAAAATTTTCATTTCCGGATTTCAGCACTTCAGGGCAAAGCCAAATTACTCTAGAATTTTATACATTATTCATATATTTATTTATTGTGTTTTACAAGTAGAAATGAAAATAATCTTTTCAAACATTTATCTATTTAAAATACTTTCACTCATTAAATAAAAAAAGGAAAAAAAATATGTATCGATATCCATAGCATCGATGTTAAAACAGAGTGTGATTAACTTTGCGAAATATATTTTTCCTATACAGCTTTTCTTCCCAGCTTTAAGGATAGCTACAATTCTATGAATTGTTGTTTTCAAAATTATAAATGGAAATATTCTGCTTATAAAATATATACTTGAAAAAAAAAAAAAAAGTTAAAATTTTTTTTTCCGGACTTCAGCATTTTAGAGCAAAGCCAAATTACTCTAGAATTTATACATTATGCATATATTTATTTATTGTTTTTTACAAGTAGAAATGGAAATAATCTTTTCAAACATTTATCTATTTAAAATACTTTCACTCATTAAATAAAAAAGGGAAAAAATATGTATCGATATCCATAGCATCGATGTTAAAATAGAAAGTGACTACTTTGTGAAAATTACTTTTCCAATACCAGTGAATGCTTTTCTTCCCAAGCTAAAGAATAGCTACAATTCTATGAATTGTTGTTTTCAAAATTAGAAATGGAAATCTTCTGCTTATAAAATATATACTGAAAAAAAAAGGCTCAAATTTTCCTTTCCGGACTTCAGCACTTCATGGCAAAGCCAAATTATTCTAGAATTTTATACATTATTCATATATTTGTTTATTGGTTTTTTTTACAAGTAGAAATGAAAATAATCTTTTCTAACATTTATCTATTTAAGAAACTTTTACTCATTAAATAAAAAGGAAAATATAATAAGTATCGATATCCATAGCATGGATGTTAAAATAGAAAGTGATTAACTTTGCAGAAAATATTTTTCCCATAGAGCTTTTCTTCCCAGCTTTAAGAATAGCTACAATTGTATGTGTTGTTGTTTTCAAAATTAGAAATCAAAATCGTCTGCTTATGTAATATATATATATATATATATATATATATATAAGTAATAAATAAATAAAATAAAATAAAATACAAAGGTTACCCTTTTTTTTCAGAATATGACTCCTCAGACCCTCAGAGCAAAACTAAATTGTTCTTGAATTTTATGCAATATTTATATATATATTTATTGTTTGTTCAAAGTGAAAATGAGAACAATCTTTTGAAACATTTTTCTTCTTAAGAAACTTTCGCTTCTTATATAAAAAATGAAACGTATCGGTTTTTAGAGTATGGATGGATTTTAAAATAGAAAATGATTACTTTCTGAAAATTACCTAGGTGCCTGTTTTTATCCCAATCCCGAGAATAGATAGTATGAGCACTTGTATGAGCTGTGGTTTTCAAAATTAGAAATGACAATCTTATAAAATATATATTGATTAAAATAAGTTAAAATTTTCCTTTCGGAAAATGGCGTTTCAGAGGAATGTCAAATTACTCTTAAATTTTATACATTATTCATATATTTAATAAATGATTGTTAAAAGTAGATGTAAAAATAATCTTTTCAAACATTTATCTATTTAAGAAACTTTTACTCATTAACCCTCTAATTCCCATTGTAGAATACTGTCATGCAACCAACATCCTTCCAACCCCCCCCCCTTTTTTTTAAAAGTAAACAGAAGTGAAGAGAAGACAGAAGGAAATGGTGGTTTGTTCGGAGTAAGTAGGATGCGAAAATGTATCCGAGTATATTTTGGTTATTTTAAGAAGTAATGTGGTTTAGGTGGAATTTTTATGAATATTAGTGAAAGTGTACGTAATGTAAATAATATTGTAAATACCAGCTCGCATTTTTAATAAACTGTGTATTTAAAATTTAAAAAGAAGAATTTGTGCGTCATTCGGCTGTCATGATATTACAGCACGCTCTAGCGTACGAGAACAAGAGTTATTTCTACGATTTAAAATAATAAAATGTGTGCTTTGAATCGCAGTGTTTGGATTACAAAATAGAGGTGAGCTATTTTTTTTTATCATTTGATTGTGTAGTGAGATACTGTTAACTTTATTCGAAAATGTTCAAAAACGTAACTAAAGCAGAATTACTTATTGTTCTGCAAGAAATCGGCGAAGAAGCTGATTCGAGTAAGAGAGTACCCGAATTAAAAGATTTGTTATTGAAATCTAAAGAATACTTAAAGGATAAAGATTTCGTAACTGAATTTTTATTGACTACAGTTTCAGAAAGAAAAAATGGCGAGGAAGTTAAAAGATTGCGGTTACAACAACAAATGAGAAGCGAGAATTTAACCCATAACGAAGGGGAAAATAGTACGTCATTATCACTAGATAAATTAATTAAAGCAGTTCAAGTTTTAGTAATTCCAGTGCCCAAGAAAAATGAAACATGGAATCTCTTTTTTGATTCTTTAGAAAGAGCGTTTAAGCACAAAATGTTCCTAAGGAATATAAATCGGAAATTTTACTGAAATTAGTAGGTGAGAAAGCAGGAAATGTTCTTGTTTATATTGATGATGAAGAATTAGCCGATTATGATAAAATTAAATCTTTAATTTTGAAAGAATATGAACCGTCCCCATTTACCTGTTTACAAAATTTTAGAAACGCTAAAAGATTACCTGGTGAAACCCATCAACAGTTCGGTTCCCGATTAAGATCCTGTTGGTTAAATTATTGCAGAATTCGAAATGTTAAAGATTTCGACTCACTTATTAATTTAATAATATCAGATAAAATTTTTGAAACTTTGGATGGTGAGCTTGCAACTCACATTGCAGTCAAACAAGGAGAGAGTTGGCTTTTGCCTGATCAGTTATCGAAAGACTGTGACATTTATTTTACTGCAAAAGGCAGGTCTTTCGAGGAAACAAAATTTGAGAAACGACCTATTTATCGTGAAGTGAATAACGAAAATACTAAATATGTTCCCCCACAATTAAGAAAAAATCAAGTTACGTATGAGAACAGACACTTCTCAAAATTGCGTGATTGTTACATTTGTAATTCCCCATTACACCTAGCAAAATTTTGCCCAAACAGAAGAAATAAGTATGATAAATCTTATACTCAAAATGATGATCAGGGTCAGAGAAAACCGAAAATGCAACAAGATACAAATAAATTTAATCCAAATAAAAATAATAATGCAGTCGTCACTAAGGTTAGTTCCATGCATTTACACATGAATGATCAATTATACGAAGTTACTCTTTTTCCTTTAAAAAAATCATTATTTATGTAGAAGGAAAAGAAATAGAAGCTACTCTGGATTCAGGTACCCAAATTAGTATTTTAAATACGTCATAAATTCCTAATTTGAAAATCGAAGCTAAAGGTAGTATTTTGTTAAAATCCGCTTTCAAAGAAAAAGTACAAGCAAATTTGGCTACTATACCCATCCATTATAAATTACCTAACAGTGGAATTTATGTCACTTTAAATACGCTTTTTGCTTTCACTGAAAACTTAAATGTCCCCTGTTTAATAACTGCAGACGTGTATAATGCTTTGATTGAACTTCAAAATGAAGAGTTGTGTAATAGTCAATTGCAGGAGTTCGAAGGTCACGAAGCTAAAAATAGCTCAGACCCCGCGCTGGCGAAAGAAGAATTAAATGTTTGTTTTATTTCTTCAGAGAATAAACAAAATGACCGAAACGATGAATTTTCAGAGTTTAATAAGTTTTGTAAAGAACAAAAAGATTGCGCAACTTTAAAGAATTCATTCAAGGACGCTAGATTAGGAAAAAAAAATATTTTTTTGATATGGGATAATTTGTTGTATCATAAAGAAACTATTTGCGGTGATAAAATATATCAGCTCGTTTTACCGGAAAGTTATAGAAGTAAAGTGTTAGAATTAGCTCATGGTTCAATTTTTGGAAACCACTTAGGGATGCGAAAAACTAAAGAAAGAATTAAATTATCTTTTTACTGGCCGAATATTTCAAGAGATGTAGAAAATTATTGTAGAACATGTAAGAACTGCCAGTTAAAAAGCCCTGAGAAACAAACAGATAAAATTCCGATAACACCTGTTGTCCGCGCACCATATCCATTTCATACTGTAAATATTGATTGTATAGGAGAAATTATTCCGCCGTCAGGAAGGAAGCATAAATATTGTCTTACCTTAATTGATCAAAATTCTAAATGGCCGGAAGTTGTACCATTACGGAGTCTCTCTGCGAAAACGGAATGTGATGCTTTATTAGATATTTTTATGCGCACCGGAATTCCTGAAGTTATCTGTTCAGACCAGGCCACTAATTTTAAATCTGAACTGACTAAAGAATTTGAGAACCGGTTAGGGGCATGTCCTCGCTTTTCAACTCCATCATACCCCGCTTCGAATGGATTAATTGAAAAAATTAATCGTGTGTTTAAACAAATGCTACATCATGTAATTCGTACGGATCCTATTAATTGGGATAAAAATATTCCTTTTCTGCTTTTTGCCTATCCTGAGGTGCCAAATTGCACAACTGGAGTATCGCCGTTTAAGCTCATGTATGGTCGGGAAGCTAGAGGTCCCTTGGAAGTACTAAAGTCATCATGGTCAGGTGAAATCCCCTTACTATTGAATCTTAGTAATTCAGCAGTAGACTATTTACAAGAATTAAAAATAAATTTGGAAAGAGCCGCTGACATTGCTTCTTTAACTGCTGCAGAAAAACAAGAAAATTACACTCGCTATTTCAATCGTCGAAGTAGAATGAAAGAATTTGAAAAAGGTGATTTAGTATATTTACTTATCCCTGATGCTACCAATAAATTGTATGCTAGATGGACAGGACCGGGAGAAATACTTGAAAGAATAAAATCACATTCGTATAAAGTGAAATTACCTGATGGGGGTGTCAGACATGTTCATGCGAATAAAATAAGGAAATTTAACGTAAGAGTACAGACTGTTGGGGTCATTTTTGAAGACGATGTAGAATTTGGTGAAATTCACCCAACACCAATTAAAGCTAATACTTTGAATGAAAATAACATAGAAGTAGACCTTAGTCATCTGGAGGTTGATAAACAATTAGAGTTAAGTAAACTTTTACAAAAACATACACCATTATTCTCAGGCAAAATCCAAGTTGCCAACGTTCGAGCACACAAAATTCGTTTATTACCAGGTGCGGAAAGAAAGAAACCATATACAGTGGAACTTCCCTTTAACGAAGTCCCTATTTAACGAAGTTTTCTACTTAACGAAATTTTCTGCAAAACTTTGACTTTGAACACCATTAGCATGTAAATTAATCTCCACATTACGAAAAATATATTCTATATAACGAAGTTTATTCCACTTTTGTACGTGTACAGAATTCAAATTAAGCGATTGCTGTTCGAAGGATATGCAAATTTATTTCAGCGGATTCGATTGTATGAAAATAAACACATTTAAATAATTTCCATTCTCCTTGGTGCTAAATAGAACAATTTTTTTTCACTCTAAGAAAAACACTTGTGATCACTATTCTCCCACTCCGAGACTCCAGCGCTGACGGGGGAAGTCAAAATTCCCTTTTTACCTTCAATGATATGGAAGATGAGGTATCGCAACGGCGTCAGATGCATTGAAACAAAAAATATCTATTAGAGTCAGACAGGTACCATTCTGACCTTCCATTGCTGATAGACAACTGCTTTGTACATCCAAAAGAACGTGCTTCAAAATACAAATCGAAGAACATCAAAGTTATTTTTGTTCCTGCCAATACAGCTAAACTTCAATCATTAATCTAAGGAATAATAAAAATTCTTGAAGTACATGATCGAAAAAGACAGTAAAAAGCCGATGTAGTGAAAACATTAGTTTGAGATTCTGTGTATCAGAGCTGATGAAAGCTTGAGCCGAAGCTTGGGAATGTAACGTGATTTCATCGACCGTGCACAACTGTTTTGTAAAAGACGGCTTCATAATTAAAACTGAATCAAATGCTTCTGAATTCAATACCTGTTTGTCATATT
This sequence comes from Maratus michaelseni, assembly GCA_963931845.1. NCBI lineage: Eukaryota > Metazoa > Arthropoda > Arachnida > Araneae > Salticidae > Maratus > Maratus michaelseni. The sequence continues at coordinate 171,143,839 of OZ007600.1, read as the reverse complement.
TCAAGAAAAAATTTCATGAATTTAAGTCAATTTCTATTTAATGAATTTTCTTCATAACGAAGTTTTTAAGTGTAACGATGAGACTTCGTTAAATGGAAGTTCCACTGTATTTATAAAATTCCGGAATCGCTAAAAAATGAAGTGGATAAACAAATAGAAGAGTTAGAGCATCTAGGACTTATAGAAAAAAGTGAAGCTGAAATAGCTTATCCGGTTGTATGTGTCGCAAAGAAAGACGGTAGCATGCGCTTATGTATAGATTTTCGTCAATTGAACTCAGTGACAAAACCTTTTGATTACCCTATGGAAAATGCAACTGAATTAATTAATTAAATAGGAAGTGCTAACATAATTACATGTTTAGATGTATTAAAAGGGTATTGGGAAATTCCTCTAGAAGAACAGAGTCGAGATCTTACTTCTTTTAAAACCCATCGTGCTCAATACCGATGGAAAGTCATACTTTTTGGATTGCGCAATGCGGCTGCCACATTCCAGAAATCGATCAACAATGCTCTGGATGAACATCGTGCGTACAGTCGAGCATATTTGGATGATATTGCTATTTTTTCAAATGACTGGGAAAATCATCTGAAACATCTTGACGCTGTTTTATCCAAATTAACTGAACTGAAATTCACGGTGAATGTTAAAAAATGGGTTTTTGCAAAGGCACAGATCAATTATCTAGGTCATGTCATAGGAGGAGGTAGACATGAGCCCGATCCGGAGACGTTACGTGCCATTGAGATAATAGAATCGCCTATAACCAAAACAGCTCTCAGAAGTGCATTAGGTTTATTTAATTATTATCGTGACTACATACGAAATTATGCTGAAATCGCCAAGCCTTTAACCGACTTGACACAAAAGAAAATCCCAGAAATCATTCCGTGGTTTGAGATTGAAGAAGAGGCTTTCCAAACTTTAAAACATTTATTGTGTAAAGCTCCTAAGCTGTATACACCAGATCCTAAAAAGCCTTACACTATTCAGAGTGATGCCAGTTCTTATGGAGTTGGTGCTTGTCTATCGCAAAGAGATGAGAAAGAAAGTTTGTGTCCTATTAGTTTTGCTAGCCAAAAGCTCACTAAGGTGCAACAAAACTGGTCGACTATTGAGCGTGAAGCTTATGCGGTAGTGTGGGCATTAAAGAAATTTTAAGTTTATGTGTTTGGTGCGGAAATTGAACTAATAACTGATCACAATCCCTTAATCTTAATATATCTTCAAAAATCTGCACCTCAGTCTTCAAAATTACAACGATGGGCCTTATCTTTACAAAGATATAATATAAATATTTCTCATTGCCCAGGTGCAAAATTAAAAAATGCAGATAGTTTGTCACGACTAGTTACTGTATAAAGATTATTTAAGTGATACTTTCTTTTGTGTTTAATTTTGGTATGCAGTATTATATTAAGTCGTCTTTCCATCTGTTGTGAATTGTTAGTGTGTTTTTTATATGTTTTTTATATATTCATTATAACAAGGCTTCTATACATCTGTTTTGAATTGTCAATGTTTTCATATGTTTATTACATATTCATTATAACTATTATAACAAGGCTTCTATACATCTGTTTTGAATTGTGTTTATATATCTACCCTATATATATAAAATCCTAATGAAACGAATTTGTGAAACGATTTTATGAAACGAATTTCTACCCTATATATATAAAATCCTAATGAAACGAATTTGTGAAACGATTTTATGAAACGAATTTATGAAACGATTTTATGAAACGACTGATTAAACGACTGATTATGTTTCAAGGCTATTTTTAATAAAATATTAAACGCTTGATGGTGAAATTAATACCAATTGTTCATAAAAATCCGCTGATGTCAAAACTGGTAATAGAATTTTGAAATTGGAATTAGTTCTCGAGATATTAATTTTTTTCTAATTTTAATGACATTTCTGTAATGATGGCAACTAATTACTCAGTTTTTTTTTGTGACAAAAAAGGGAAAAAAAATTGAAAAGGATCCCTATAGGGATTATTGATTTCTTTTTATTCGTCATTTTCAAATTGAAATTGAATTTATCTTTTATTTCAATCGATAATGAAGATAAGATTGTTATTAAATTAAGTTTTTCAGGAAAATTTGAAAAAAAAATCACATTTCTATCGTCAGGATTCAATCGTCTGTAAGCATTTAATTTAATTTATAAACTGAAAATATTTTGAATAAATTCGTCCAAATGACGTCATTTAGGTAAACGCAAAAGAAAGGGGGGAAAAGGAATTAATAGTAATTATTATTTATTGATATCATTTTCTTATTTTTTTGTAAAATTTAACTAAACGAAATTATAAAATCATTAATTCGGATATTTGAAACTAATATATAAAATATTAATTGCCCAACTGAACGGAAGAATAAAATATCCTGCTTGGTTTTCTATCCTGCTTGGTTTTTTCCGCCAAGCTTTTTAAAAAAGCGTCAAGACCCCTATAATAGAAAAGCACCAAAAGTTCATTGGGTTTATTTTCATAACTTTTGGCAACAAATCTATGTATATTAACGAATCTATCCCTTTTTGAAGCTCGAATTACGCCAAACCTAAAAGCAAAGGATCCTAGAATGGAAAAGTACCCGATTTTCTTATGGACAATATTCAAGTGACAGAACATGGTGTAAAATTACCGCGGATAGCAAATTTGTTTAAATATCTCATCAATTGATGCCGAATAAATGAAGGCATGCATGCACAAAATATTTAATTAATTTTGTATGATAAATAATTATTAGAAAATTCGTATATACATATTAATTAAAAAAAATAATTTACATATTTAAAATAACATGAAAATATGCATGATGGTGCACTAAAATAGAGAGAAAATTAAAACCTGTTACTGAAAATGTCTATAACATAGTACTTTTCAATACCGTGGTTCTTAATGTTGTTCACAAGCAGATGGAATTTTTCTCATCCTTAAACGCAAAGGAAGAATAGAATAGAGATTGTTGTTATAAAAGTCCGAGAGGTAGTCACAATTTAAACCTAACCATTTTATACAAGCTGGTTTTCAAGTAGTAATTGATTTTACGTATCAATCCCGAAAACAGTCGTCGCAACAGCTGTGTATGAGGCCATGATAATCGAAAAATGTCCGATTAAAATGTTAAAAGCATGGCAACCCAATTACAGATTTACCAATATTTTTAAAATAAAGCACGCTGTCATGTTTTTAGAGGCCTCGAAGTCTGAGCGGGGGTTGGCGAGCGTAGCTCGCAGGGGGTAGGCCCCCTAGTATATATATATATATATATATATATATATATATATATTATGCTGTATAGTTGTATGGTTGCTATTTGTCAGATTTTGCTCCGCTTTGCGTAGCACAATCTTATCGGGGGGGGGGGGGGGGTTGTCATGCAACCAACATCCTTCCAACCCTTTTTTTTAAAAAGTAAACAGAAGTGAAGAGAAGACAGAAGGAAATGGTGGTTTGTTCGGTGTAAGTAGGATGCGAAAATGTATCCGAGTATATTTTGGTTCATTTAAGAAGTAATGTGGTTTAGGTGGGATTTTTATGAATATTAGTGAAAGTGTACATAATGTAAATAATATTGTAAATACCAGCTCGCATTTTTAATAAACTGTGTATTTAAAATTTAAAAAGAAGAATTTGTGCGTCATTCGGCTGTCATGATATTACAAATACGTTCTAAAAATTCCATTAATTCAGAAAATCGGAATTCATACCAGGAAATTTCAATCGTAAATTTTGATTAATTTAATGATGTAAAGTATGTTATTAAATAAAGCAAATATTGCTATATTAAATTTCTGGGATGAATATGGAATATCTGAATTAAAAAATCTACTTCAATGGAAACATTTGTGGCAGCGTATATGCTACCATAAGCATTAGAGGGTTAAATAAAAAAGGAAAGATAAATACGTATAGATTTCCATAGCACCAATGTTAAAATAGAAAGGGATTTCTTTGTGAAAATTACTTTTCCAATACAAGTGAATGCTTTTCTTCCAATCCTTAAGAATAACTACAATTTGATGGATTGTTATTTTCAAAAGTAGAAATGAAAATCGTTTGCATTTAAAATATACACAGGGTGATTATAATTAAAGTCCCACTTTTAAAATGCTGCAAAAAAGGAACCACTGGTCAGAATGACTTCAAATTTGAGCTGAATATACTGGGAGAAAGGGGAAACGGTATGGCATAAGAAAAAAAAAGTTCCAAAGTGTATCAATAGATGGCGGTGTAAGCGGCATACTATGCAAATTAAAAAACACTCATGCGCAATTAAAAACCGAATAATTGTGTGCTTTTTGTGCGTTTTTGGCCCCACGGACAATTAAAAACCGATTTTTCCCATCCAATGTGGTACGACTTTGCCGTGGTGGATGGGCTTTCCACGAACAGTACCACAACTGTTGACTGATTTGGAAGTCATTTTTTCCGTCAAACAACCGAAACACTCACGCACATCGAACAATGAACAGTACGGTTTGCTTACTGTACAACTCCTGCCAAAGCCGTCGTATTTTGATTAATTCACTTGTAGCCGAATCCACTTTCATTATGACGCTACAGCCATCTCTTGATACACTTTGGACCTTTTCTTCCTTATGCCATACCATTTCACCCTTCTTCCAGTATATTCAGTTCAAATTTGAAGTCAGTCTGACAAGTGGTTCCTTTTTTACAGCATTTTGAAAGTGGGACTTTAATCACCCTGTATATTGAAAGAACAAAAACGGTTAAAATTTTCCTTTCGGGAAATAGCACTTCAGGGCAAAGCCAAATTACTCTCGATTTTTATACATTATTCTTATATTTATTTATTGTGTTTTACAACTAGAAATGAAAATAATCTTTTCACACATTTATCTATTTAAAATACTTTCACTCATTAAATAAAAAAAGGAAAAAAAATATGTATCGATATCCATAGCATCGATGTTAAAATAGAAAGCTATTAACCTTGCGAAATATATTTTCCCCATACAGGTGAATGCTTTTCTTCCAAACCTTAAGAATAGCTACAATTGCATGCATTGTTGTTTTCTAAATTATAAATCAAAATCGTCTGCTTATGTAATATATATATATATATATATAATAAATAAATAAATAAAATGAAATACAAAGGTTAAAATTTTTCTTTAAATTTTTTTTAGAATATGCCTCTTTACACACTCAGGGAAAAACCAAATCGTTCTTGAATTTTAAGCAATATTTATATATTTATTTATTGTTCGTTCAAAGTGGAAATGAGAACAATATTTTCAAACATTTTTCTTTTTAAGAAACTTTCGCTCCTTAAATAAAACAGAGAAAAGTATCGATTTTTAGAACATCCATAGATTTTAAAACAGAAAATGATTATTGTGTGAAAATTACCTAGGTGCATGCTTTCCGTCCTATCCTTGAGAATAGATAGTATGAGCACCTGTATGAGTTGTGGTTTTCAAAGTTAGAAATGAAAATCGTCTGCTTATGAAATATATATTTATTAAAAAAAATAATAAAAAAAATAAATAAAATTTTCTTTCCGAAAATGGCATTTCAGGACAAAGTCAAATTACTATTGAATTTTATGCATTATCCATATATTTATTTATTGCTTATTAAAGGTATTGAGCTGTCCTAAAAAGTCGTGCCTTTTGGAAAAATTAATTCGTACTGGAAAATTCTATCATTTAATTATGAGACGTTAATTCCGATAGCTAATGTCTAATAATTAACGGGCAGAATTTTCCGGTACGAATTAATTTTCCTAAACGGCACGAATTTTCCGGGCAGCTCAATAGAAATGAAAATAAACTTTTCAAACCTTTATCTATTTAAGAAACGTTCACCCATTAAATAAAAAAAAAAAAAAATGAAAAAGAAATACGTATCGATTTCCATAGAATCGATGTTAAAAGAGAAAGTTATTACTTTGTGCAAATTAATTTTTCAATGTAGGTGAATGCTTTTCTTCTCAATCTTAAGAATAGCTACAATTGTATGGATTATTGTTTTCAAAATTAGAAATGAAGACTGTGTGTTTATGAAATATACATTGAAAAAGTAAATACTTAAATAAAATGCAAAGGTCATATATTTTCTTTCAGAAAATAACACTTGAAACCCTCAGAACAAAACCAAATTGTTCTTGAGTTTTATGCAATATTTGTATAGTTATTTATTGTTTGTGAAAAGTGGAAATGAGAACAAACTTTTCAAACATTTTTCTTTTTAAGTAACTTTTGCTCATTAAATAAAAATGTAAAAAGAAACACGTATCGATTTTTATAGCATTGATGGATTTTAAAATAGAAAATGATTATTTTTTTTTCGAAAATGGCATTTTAAGACAAAGCCAAATTACTTTTGAATTTTATACATAATTCATATATTTATTTATCGCTTATTAAAAGTATTGTGGTGTCCTGAAAATCCGTGCCTTTTGGGAAAATTCTATCATTTAATTATTATATAATAATTCCAAAAGCTAATGTCTAATAATTAACGGGCAGAATTTTCTTGGATGAATTAATTTTCCCAAACGGCACAAATTTTCCGGACAACCCAATAGAAATGAAAATAACTTTTCAAACATTTATCTATTTAAGAACATGTCACCCATTAAATAAAAAAACAAAAATAAATACGTATCGATTTCTATAGAATCAATGTTAAAAGAGAAGGTGATTTCTTTGTGAAAATTACTTTTCCAATATAGGTGAATGCTTTTCTTCTCAACCTTTAGAATAGTTACAATTGTATGGATTATTGTTTTCAAAATTAGAAATGAAGATTGTGTGTTTATGAAACATACATTGAAAAAGTAAATAAATAAATAAATAAAATACAAAGGTTAAATATTTTCTTTCAGAAAATGACATCTCAGACCCTCAGAGCAAAACCAAATTGTTCTTGAAATTTATGCAATATTTGTATATTTATTTATTGTTTGTTAAAAATGGAAATGAGAACAAACTATTCAAACATTTTTCTTTTTATGAAACGTTTGCTCCTTAAATAAAAAAAAAAGAGAAAAGTATCGATTTTTAGAACATCGATGGATTTTAAAATAGAAAATGATTATTTTTTGAAAATTACCTAGATGCATGAAATTAGAAAAGAAAATTGTCTGTTTATGAAATATATATTGATTTTTAAAAAAAGTCATAAATTTCCTTTCAAAAATGGCACTTTAGGGCAAAGCCAAATTACTCTTGAATTTTATACATTATTCATATATTTATTTATCGCTTATTAAAAGTATTGAGTTGCTCGGAAAATTCGTGACGTTTGGGAAAATTAATTCATACCGGAAAATTATATCAATTAATTATCACATATGAATTACGGTAGCTTATGTTTAATAATTAACAGACAAAATTTTCCGGGACGAATTAATTTTGCCAAACAGCACAAATTTTCCGGACAACCCAATAGAAATGAAAATGAACTTTTCAAACATTTATCTATTTAAGAAACTTTCACCCATTAAATAAAAAAAAAGAAAAAGAAATACGTATCGATTTCCATAGCATCGATGTTAAAAGAGAAGGTGATTACTTTTTGAAAATTACTTCTCCAATATAGGTGAATGCTTTTCTTCTCAACCTTAAGAATAGCTATAATTGTATGGATTATTGTTTTCAAAATTAGAAATGAAAATTGTGTGCTTATGAGATATACATTGAAAGAGTAAATAAATGAAATACAAAGGTTAAATAATTTCTTTCAGAAAGTGACATCCCATACCCTCAGAGCAAAATCAAATTGTTCTTGAATTTTAAGCAATATTTGTATTATTTATTTATTGTTTGTTAAAAGTGGAAATGAGAACAATCTTTTCAAACATTTTCTTTTTAAGAAACTTTTGCTCATTAAAAAAAAAAAAAAAACACACACACGTTACGATTTTTATAGCATTGATATTAAAATAGAAAATGATTACTTTGTGAAAATTACTTTTTCAGTACAGGTGAATGATTTTCTTCTCAACCTTAAGAATAGCTAAAATTGCATGGATTCTTGTTTTCAAAATTAGAAATGAAAATTGTGTGCTTATGAAATATACATTGAAAAAGTAAATAAATAAAATACAAAGGTTGAATATTTTCTTTCAGAAAATGACAACCCCCTCAAAGCAAAACCAAACTTTTCTTGAATTTTATGCAATATTTATATATTTTATTTATTGTTTGTTAAAAGTCGAAATGAGAACAATCGTTTCAAACATTTTTCTTTTTAAGAAATGTTTGCGCATTAAATAAGAACGTAAAAAGAAACAGGTATCGATTTTTATAGCATCTATGTTAAAATAGAAAATGATTACTTTGTGAAAATTTTTTTTTCCAATACAGGTAAATGGTTTTTATCCTAACCTTGAGAATAGATAGATGGTACACTTGCAGGAGTTGTTTTCAAAATTAGAAATAAAAATCGTCTGCTTATCAAATATATATTGAAACAAAAAATTGTTAAAATTTTTCTTTCGGAAAATGGTATCTCAGAGCAAGGCAGCATTTTTCTTGAATGTTATAAATTTTTAATATATTTATTTAATGTTTGTTAAAAGTGGAAATGAAAAGAATCTGTTATAAAAATTATGAATCTAAAGAAAGTAGAGAGGGGGAGAATGCGAGATAATTTAAACCTTTCATTTCAGAAAATGTGCTTGTTCTCAGAACGAAGTGAAATCGATTTCATACTTTATACTAAATTATTCATATTTTTCTTTTATTCTTTTGTAAAATATAAAATTGGAGATCGTCTGCTTGAAACATATGCATTGAAAATGGGAAAAGAAAGTTTAATATTTCATAATAAAAAATCCCACATCATTCCAAAATGAAAATTTCTTTGAACTCGGTTAATATTAGTTATAATATTTGATTACTTAGTACAAACAATCTGATTCTTATATACATCAAATTATATTATTTTCTCCCAGCCATTAAATTCTTCTTAAGTGGGGAAATGTTAAAATTATATATTATGACTTGTTAGTGAATCTTAATACGTTTTACTCATGAAAACACATATCAATAAAATAATAAAATATGTTAAGAAAAATTACCTCTGTATTTTGCAATAAAAGTTCGAGCTTTTTTTAAAAAAAAAATCTTTAAAATAGGCGCAACTGCATGCGTTGTTGTTTTCAGAATTTGAAATGAAAACCATCAGCTTATTTTTGTTATTTTCAATATTTTTTTTAATATTCTACAATATTTGTAGCCTTATTTAAAAGCTATATTAAATTTTAAATAGAGAAATCTCACACTTTTATTTTTTTTTTCAGAAATTACTTTTACTAGAATGACAGACGATGTTTCGGTAAATTTGCCATTCAATTAAAAAAATAATAATAAATAAATAAAAAATAATAAAATAAATAAATAATTGAAAAATTCTTGTTACACACACAAATATATCATCATCATCATCATCATCATCATCATCAACCGTTTTCAATCCACTGCTGGATGTAGGTCTTCTCCAGATTTTCCCATTGTTGCTTGTCTAGTGCTTTAGTCCTCCCATTAACACCGGCCACTTTTCTGATTTCATCACTCTATCTCACTTGAGGTCGTCGTCTTGTTCATTTTACATCTCTGGGATACCACTGTAGGGTGTTTGTGCTCCATCTATTGTCTTGTCTTCTTGCAATGTGCCCAGCCCATTTCCATTTTAGCCGTTCAATTCTCTCGATGATGTCAAAAACTTTCGTCTGACTTCTTATCCACGTTATTCTCTTTCTGTCTCTTCTGGTTATGCCTAGCATACATATTTCCATACTTCGCTGTGTTGTTTGTAATCTTTGCAGAAATTACCGTATTTACCCGTGTATACGGCGATCCCGCGTATAAGTCGACCCACCACTTTCCCGATCAAGAAATTTGAATTTTTTTAAATCCTGCGTATAAGTCGACCCCCTACTTTTCCGATCAATAAATTTGATTTAAAAAAAAAATACATTATTCAAAATCACCTGCAAAAAAAGAAAGTATACTAAATATACAATAATAAAGGAACTTTAATTTTTTTTCTTTGTACATTTATTCGAAATCATCTGAAAGAAAAAGTACTAAGTATATAATAATGAAGATAATAATATACAAAGTTAAACTGATTCAAGGTCCGATTCAATATCGGACTCGCCAAACAATTCACATAAATCCTTCGTCGTCATCGGCTCATCATGCTACACGTTTTCAATCTCTGTATCGCTACATTCTTCCTCGTCGTTATCACTTTCGAAAATGGCATCATCTTCTGTGCCGTCTAGTTCGTTGCTTATGCAGCAATTCTTGAACGATTTTATAATCATTTCGGAAGGAATTTGATTTCACGCATCTTTAAACCACTGGGCAATTAATGCAATGTCGGGCTTTCTAATATTACCGCCCTTTGTTAATGTTGGACAACCGGATGAAATCCACTCTGAAAAAAAAAAAAAAAAAAATTAAGGACCCTCGCATAAGTCGACCCCCCCAACTTTAAAGTCTTTTTTTGACCAAAATTTCTCGACTTATACGCGGGTAAATACGGTACTTTTACTAGAATGACAGACGATGTTTCGGTAAATTTGACATTCAATTAAAAAAATAAAAATAAATAAAAATAATAAAATAAATAAATAAATGAAAAATTCTTGTTGCACACACAAATATATATATATATATATTTCAATATTTTAAAACTGGCATTACTAATCCTTGAAGAAAACAAAGCTGTCAAGAATTTGACAGTAAAACATCATTTAATTGCCATTGAAGTAAACAAAAACTTTTTCAGTAATTTGACAATTAAATATCATTTTAATGCCATTGAATGAAACAAAAGCTTTTTCGTGAATTTTACAGTAAAATCTCATTTTAATGCCACTGAAGAAAACAAAGTCATTTTCAGGAATTTGACAGCAATATCGCCTTTTAATGCCATTGAAGAAAACAAAAGTTTTCTCAGGAACATGATAGATTCAGGACATTGACAGAACTAAGATATCATTTTGACGCTGTTTGAAGTTCCAGAAGTTTTAAGCAATTTTTGAAAAGAAAACGAGAATAGGTAATCAATACCTCTAGATAGATAATAGACGGTTGAAAATCTAGTGTCTAGTGTTAGAACGTTTCACTTCAGTCGAATAAATAACGTTTCTTAGTTTTTTAGCTCCTCATTTCAGCTTCAATATTTTCTCAATCTATTTCTATCTTTTCTTAATGATGAGACAATACCTTTAGTACATACATAATTATTCGCATATTTTCAAAAGTTTTGCATTAACGATTTTTCTGTTTAATAAAATAAAAATAAGTAAGCAAAGCTATTTAATGAAATTTGAAGCACCGACGTTAACACAAATTCAAAATCGATTACTTCATGGATATTGCTTTTCTAATATTGGTAAGTGCTCTCATCTCTGGGCTTCTGAAAAGATGAAATTGTATGCATTGTTTTTAAAATAGTCATTTTATATTTGAAAAACAATGCATTGCATACAATTGCCTGCTTATAAAGTTTTTTTTATTAACTATGAAATTCAAATAAAATAAAATTTTAATTTTCTTATATTTTTACAATAAACAAAAAATGGGAGGGAAGAAAAAAATATATATCCTATTTAAAAAATGGGTATCTCATGCAAAGTAGAAAAATTAATTTTATAAATTACTTAATGTTGATTACATATTACAGGTAATTTCTTTAATTGCATACATCAATTTCCCCATTTGCCCCATCAGTTTATTTTTTTCGAAATAAAGATAGGAAAAGGCAAATTTATCTTTTATGATGGACGAAAATTAGAATTAAATTTTAATTATTAAAATTTACATAATGATATTTATATTAGATTTTAATATCGATTTCCTGTAGAATTATTATGATTATTTAACTTGTATATTGTATGATTTAATATTTTTAAGTGAGAGTAGCAGTGTTTAAAAATGTATTTTCAAAACATATTTTAGGTCATATTTGTAAACATAAAAAAAAAATAGAAGTAAAACATGCAACAAAACAAATTGCAGGTATTAACATATTACCTTTATTTGAATGAAACATTAAATTACGAAAAATAAATTAACAAATCTTCCCCATTTTTTTCTTTAATTTAAAATCAATTTTTCCTCGTGAATTTATTTTCAATAGAGTTACAGATGATACTTCTATTTGTTTAGCTCCCTCAATTTATAAATATCGCTTAGAAATATTTTAGAGAATGTTCATCTGAAAAATAAATAAATAAATAAATAAAAATTTTAATCACTGAAGAACGAAAAAACGTTTAAAGAATTCATCTTAAAGTCCAATATTAATGTCACATTAAGATCCAAAAGTTAAAAAAAAATATATTTACAAAAATATCACGAAAGTTAATATTTTTTAGATCGTAAATGGAATCATCTCTGAAAAACTCTCTCATAATGATTAGAAATCTTCATTAGAATATTACCTTCTTCATTTTCTAGAAATCCTTCAGAAGCATTTGACACAATAATCTTTTGCACATGAAACTAAAAGAAAGAAAACTAATAACTATGTATCGATTTAAGAAAAACCGATTTTAAAATGGAATCGGAAATAATTACTTTGTTGAAATGACTTTTTCATTATAAATAAACATTTTTCTCTGTAGCTATCAGCAAAGATACATATGTAAGATATTTATTTAAGAAAGAAGATAAACATTTTCTTTAAAAAAATATTAAATCTGACAGGTAAAATTACCTTTCACTTTTACAAATTATTTATATGTTATTTATTTACTGTTTCTTAAAAGTGAGCAAATCAATAACTTGTGTTTTCAACCATTTGAACATAGAGATTTTTTTTTGTTTATATATTTAATATTTTTTGGATATTGTAACAGAAGGAATTAATACAGCGTGCGTCAGAAAAATGTGTACACACTTTGAATGATTATAACTCCAGTTTGTTTCACATATAATTAATATTTAAATTGCAGAATAATCTACATAAAATGTATAATTTTCCCACCTACTGCAGATGTTCAAAATTATTACCGTTCTGCTCAATACACTGATTATTACGGTGCGTGCTATTGATTCACAAACTTTGTAACAGTCATTTGCTGTTAATGAGAGTAAATCAGGCTAGTCAGTAGTAAAAGAGGGCACAAGATGTAAAATTTAAAAAGTCAAGTTTATTAAAACTTAATAGGGCAGGGATTTCAGAAAGAATACCACTATATTTTCCTTAATCCAAAATAATTCAGCTTTCCCGAAACTCTACTCAGCAAAATACAATTTCAATAAATGAACTATAAAGATTCAAAACGTAACTTACAGCTTGAAGAAAACAGCAAGGCAGGATGCATTCAGCAAAAATCCGAACCCCACGATGCAAACTAGTTGAACACTGATTTCAATATGTCCGCCTAGACTATTACTGAAAGTGGTACTCCGTGAGCACCCAAAATTTACTTTATTGATTACCAGAAAATATCATAAATATATCTTACCAACTTCTTATTCTCCTGTTCAGCTCAGGCAGATAAATTCAATAGCGGTATCTAAATTCACTCTCATAGAGGAAGAACTCGACCCAAGTTTCAACTTTCCAACGCATTCCAAAGCTTAAATACTTAAACATCGATTGACCAGCTATAACAATTTGCATAAATATCGATGTAAAGCAGAAACTCACACGTTCCGAGGTTTTCACAGTCATCCGTCGAAAGTTAAAGAGAGATAGCTTTAATAAACTTCTACGCACATGGACAATTAATGGACAAAAACTACGCACTCATTCAAAACATCGCCTACTCACATGATCAGAGTAGTTGATACATCATAACTTCAACAAACATTTCATTTGGTGTTGCGGTGCATTCTTACTCAGTTGCGATGCCGGAACGTTGTCTAAGAACATCCATTTGTTTCAAACTTATATTTTATCCGATTAATTGTAAGTCGCATACATGGATCATCTTGAAACTCCCTGTGATATTGTTTTTGTACTTCTGTAACATAGTCATACTTACAATAGTATTTTAAAGTAAATTTTCGTTTTTCAAAAGTTAATCTTGGTCCACTCATTATTTTCCATTAATTTACACTTTGAAAAGAAAGAAAAATTAGAAAGTTATGACCGTTAAACAATGTATGTATACATTTTTCTGATGCGCCCTGTATATTGAATTGCCCTTGTCGGCATGTAATGAGTAATATGTGTATAAACTAATATTTTGAAGACTAACACAAAACATTATCTTTCTAAATTGTTTAATGCTTTCGGTTATGTATAGCACTTATCCCGGTAGACGCGATACAATGAGCGTCACGGTATTACTTAATCCGTGTTCTCAATTTATAGTGTAGATTGACTCATTCAACAAAATCGGAAAGTAGCAAAGTAGTGACAACTTTTAAAAAGTAGTTTGTTGTCGCCACTTTTTAAAACTAGTAGTTGTAGTTGTAGTTAACTACATTTTCGATAAAATGCACTGTGAAAAATGACACTTTAAAATCTGAGTAAATCGATGTTTTCATTTTGTTATGAAACTTTTTGTTTCAAATAGGACGACCAACAGGCTTTCAATTCTGAAATACCAGAAATACTCAGAATATTGAAATATGGACATACTCAAAAATGAGCACACAGAGGTCAGTTCATACTCATTTTTGTAACATGGACAGATTCAAATAGGAGCACATGATGTTTTATTCTTGAGTGTGTGCATGTTTTCAGAAATTTGATTGAGTCATTTTGATTCGGAGCCATTTTGACTCTGCGACATACTCAGATTTGAGTATTTTTTCTCAGTTTTGAAAATATCGTTTTTAGAGTATAGTTGTAGTTGCAGTTCGCTACAAAATAAAAGTAGTTTTCCGACCTCCATTTGCAACCATTTGGACAAAGAGATAGATAGTTAGATAGATAGATAGATTAGATATAGAGATAGATAGAGATAGATAGAGTGAGATAGTGAGAGTGAGAGAGAGAGAGAGAGAGAGAGAGAGAGAGAGAGAGAGAGAGAGAGAGAGAGAGAGACGAAATTGACCCCAAACTGAAATATTTAAATTCATCCCGACCCACATCTAAGAAAAACAGCGTTAACTCGACACGACCAAATCCCCTAGTCGGGTCGGGTTCGGATAAAATCGAGTTCCCCGACCCGATGCAGACTCTACTTTAGAAGTAGTTCCAATTTCAAAAATGCTTCAAATAATGTTCTTAATCGCATCAAAAGCTATTTCTTTACATGAAGACAGAATTTTTGTAAAACTTACGAAATTAAAGTCTTGAGGTCGTTGAAAAATGAAATTTTTATTGTTTTAGTTATTAGAGATTAGGAAATTTTAAAAAATATATATATAATTTATAAGTCCGGAAAAATATAAATTTTTCTTTTTAATAACTTAAAAAAATGTATTTTGACGTAAATGGTTTTTGTTATGATGAAAAAAATATTTGAACTATTTTTTCATTTCTATCCTTTCATATTTAACGTTTTAAGAATTAGTTTTTGGAGGACGGTAAAAGAAGACACCCTGCATAAAGGCTTTCCTTTTTTTCAAGATAGGTGAAGTTTTCTTTTTGAAAAGTTTTCTATGTTCAGCAAAAATATAAATGACATCGTTCCAAAATCGATCGAAGTTCAAGAATTTTTCAAAAAATATATTACAAAAAGTTAATGATCTACCTGCATTTCAGATGCGATAAAAAATCCCCTTTTCAATGGATTGCTAATATTGTTAAAATGCTCTTTTGTAACTGTCTCTAAGATTACTTCAAAAGTAAGCGCTTCAGGAAATCTCTGAGAAACTTTTTTGATTGAAGATGATTTCATTCCTAAAAATAGAAGGATACATAAACAGTATCTGAGATAGATCGATTTTTTTTTTTTTTTTAATGATCTTGAAATAAAATAGATAGTGTATTTGATAAAGATGTATTGCTCATAAAAGCTAATTATTTCTTTTTGAAAGTTTCTTAAGATGTTTAAAAGTTTAGTTTCTTTTTCAAAAAAATTGCAACTTTGTAAAAAAATAAATTTAAAGTATCATTTGTAAATATTACGGACATATATATATATTATCTTTGGAAATACAGCAATTTTTTCTTAAAAGTTGCTTAAACCAGATATAATTAAAATAAAAGGATGGGAGTTTGTACAAATGAATTAAAATTCAAATAAACAGCATGACAAAGAGCACAAATTTCGTTAAAATGTTACTAGCAGATAGATAGCTGTTTCGTAGTTACTAAAATTCCATCATTAGTGTAAGTTAAAAAGAATTAAAAACATATGCATGAAAATATTAAAATAATGAGTAACAAGCAGAGAAGTTTATGGAAAAAGAGGAAATGGCTTTTTGTAACGTTATTTATTTGCATTTTAATCAAAACTTGTATCTTCAGTGGAGCAAAAACGTTTGAAAGTTTTGCTCCATGTAAAAATGGCGAAAAAATGTATTTATTATTATTTTTTATTATCATATATTATAATACGTGCAAATCTTGTGTGCGAATGTATATTTATATATATGAAAATTTTATCTAAAAAAAGGCTCAAACATAGTAAAAATTTTTTAATATGTTGCTTGCATAAATCCTTCTCCTTCTGAAATTATAATAAAGATTTTCTTGTCTCCCTGTCTTTCTCTCTCTATTTTTATTATTTTTTATTCTACACTTACTAGAAAAAATATAAATTAAGTCGCTCAAAATCGATCGAAATGTAAGCGTTCTCCAATATAAGAAGCTTAAAAAAGTACATCATCAATTTTATATGCAGTAAACATTTAATCTGTGAGCAAAATTCCTTTTTTTTTTTACAAACCGGAAAATGGTCTTTTAAAATATTCCTTTTTAACAATTTATAAAACTGCTTCAGAAGGCAGTTCTTCGGAAAAAAAAAAATCTCTGTAAAACTTTTAGCCCGAAGAAATTTTCTTTCTGAATAAAAGATAACAAATATTTGCTATAGATTAATTTAAAAGAAAATCAAACGTAAAATTAAAAAAAAATACGTTATTTGAGACGAACGAATTTTCAATAAAAATAAATGTTTTCTTTATTGGTAGTAAGTGAAGATTTTGTTGTCGATGCGTATTAAAAGTGGTATGATTTTAAAATGAGCATTGAGAAAATAGTTTTTCTTTTGAAATATATGTCTGTATAAAATAAAGTATCATTTATATATTGTATGGATAAAATACGTTTACACAGAAAAAATTAAACATCTTTGTTAAAAAAGTTGTAATATTTGAAAAATACAAATTTTTTTTTCATGAAAATTGTTGAAAATTTAATACACTTTTAAAGCAACATTTTTTTAAAAAGCATTTGATATAAACTTAACGCACTTTTTTTTTAATGGAAAGAAACTGAAAAAATAAAATAAAATGAATTAGATGCGCTTTTTTTCAAATAAAATCTTTCAAATGATTGTAAAAAGATTTACAGTTGGAAAAATAATGATTTACAGGGTTTTTATTTTTGACAAGGGTAGGAAAATCATTTCATAATAGTTTTTATTGCTTTCAAAGATTATACTTTTTTTTTTTCATATCGTTTACAAAAAGATTTTCTTTTTTCAAAATTGAGAGGACTTTTTATTATTATTTTTATTATTTTTATTATTTTTTTCACACCTTCCGAGAATATAAAACTACGTCGTTTGAAATCAGTTACACTTTAAGAAATTTTCGACAAGATACATTTAGCGGAATAAATTATCAATTTTATGTATACACCGTTAAAAATTTTAATTCGAACTTTGGATGCAATGACTTTGTTGTGGTTATATACATTACGGAAACCTTGATTTAGCGAATTGTTGAACGAAATAAAGGTACTTTCAACTATGCAAAGCAAGTTTATATATATGTAATAATAAAAAAATTTCGCCATTTTTTCGTAATTAATTTATTCCAAATTCTTACAATTCTAATTTTCCCCTGTTTTTTAAATATATCTTAAATCTAAATTATATTTTTTCTCTACATCTTTAATCAATATATTCTTTTAATTCTTATTCTAAAAATCTTAATCTGTTAAAAGCTCACTTCTTTGTAAAAAACCTTAATTTATTTCTTCTTTTGAGACATTCAATTTTTATTTCTTTAGAACGTCTCTTAGTATCATTTTTATTTTAATTAAAATTATCATTCGATATCCCATAATTCATTTCGATTCGATGGTCTAACTTTTTCACCTCAAAATTATGCCGTGTATAAGATTAAGCTCCACATCCTTGCAAGCCGCTCATTGGTTATTTTACCCCTGCATTGGCGAAAAGATTCATACGGCTCGCTACGTTTAAAACGCGGTTACGCAGGCCCGGAGTGCAGAATTTTTACGTGTTTTCAATTGCTTAACAAAACCCGTCACTTGGAGGAGAAGTTTTATCAAATTGGTGTAATTCTCTAATAAATGTAACATCTTCATGCTGTTTTCTATGGCGTAGCGCAACTCAGCTATGAATTCTGAACTTGCTAATTAGTGGAATTGTCTTTGATTGGTGAGGTGTCAATAAAAATTATTAACACTAATGCAGCTTTCTGTTATTTATAGGGGAAAACTCCTAATGTTTTTCGGAAATATCGTCTTCTATCTGGAACCTTCGACTGCAAAGCATCTGCTGTTTTACGGGATCATCGATTGCCAGAATTGATATATTTACTATGAAATATAAATCATTTCATATATATATATATATAATAAAACTTTTGTTAATAGTAATCTTCAAATCACATAAATAATCGACAATATAAGAACCGATAATCATAATACAATACAAAGAAATATAACTAAAAATGTGAGATTCCCAAAATGAAATAAATAGAAAAAATGAATTTATGTGAAGGAAAAAAAATCCAATGGGTATTCGGTGAAAAAAAAAATGACAAGAAGCAAATTGAAACTTATATAGTGAAACACTTTATTAAGCGCTATATTCCACAAATATAAGTAAAACGTAATTGATTTCTGTTTCAGTAATAGCCAAACATTATTCACTCAAATTTCCCGATCAATTACGATCTAACAATTAAAGAAAATTGAATAAAACTGAACAGATATTTAATATCTAAAGAAAATAGGAGTAAACACAATTATTAAGGAACATTATGTATATACATGAAAAGATTTATTGAAAAAAGGATAAAACAATGAAATATAAAGAAACGAAAGTACCCTTTCAGTAAAATTTTTTAGCGTGTTAACAAAACGTTGTAAAGAGCATATGTATCTAGATCTACTGTAACATTTGACAGTTACAGTTAAATATATCTATCTATCTATCTATATAAATATATATGTCAACGATTTTAACAAATTAAAAAAAAAATTGCATTTAAAAACTAAAGATAATAATAATAATAAATTGTGAAATTACAATAATTGCAAAGGTTTATTCATTAAACGATACGCTAAAACATATCGATTCAGATAGGGGAATTTGATACATTTAAATGCATTTTTGTATTGCTACTGCCATCTGTACTAAAAGTATGTAATTAAAATGCAAGTAACAATTAAAATAGTAGAATTTTATGTATAATAATAATAATTCTTACTTAAAATTATAATTAAAAAGTAAAGAATAAAACAGAATAAGATTTGTATATATAATATATATATATATATATATATATATATATATATATATATGTGTGTGTGTGTGTGTGTGTGTGTGTGTGTGTGTGTGTGTGTTGTGTGTATGTGTGAGTATAAGATCCTCTTTAAAACTGGAGACAGTATCTCTGCGCTGCTAATGCTTGATGACACCGCCGCAATAATTATAAATTATAGTCTTTCGCATTTCTTTAGGGATTTTTTCCCATAGTATCATCGGTCGCAAAACGATTTAAATATCTAATCCGTCGGGTGATTTGTGTGAGCTGATCTATACAGTGCTTGCGACAATGGTCGATAACACACTGAGAAAAATGACACTTTCAAATCTGAGTAAATCGATGTTTCTATTTTGTTATGAAACTTTTTGTTTCAAATAGGACGATCCAATGCCTTCAATTCTGGAATACCAGAAATACTCAGAATATTGAAACATGGACATACTCAAAACTGAGCACGCAGGTCAGTTCATACTTATTTTTGAAACACGTACATACTCAAAAATGATTAAAATCAGTTCAAACTCAATTTTGAAGCATGGCAATACTCAAAAATGAGCACATACAGTGAAACTTCCATTTAACGAAGTCTCATCGTTACACTTAAAAACTTCGTTATGAAGAAAATGCGTTAAATAGAAATGAACTTAAATTCATGAAATTTTTCCTTCAGATGTATAACGGATTCAGAAGCATTTGATTCAGTTTCAATTATGAAGCCGTGTTTTACAAAACAGTTGTGTACGGTCAATGAAATCACGTCACATTCGCAAGCAATGGCTCAAGCTTTCATCAGCTCTGATACACAGGTTCTCAAACTAATATTTTCATAACATTGTCTTTTTTCTGTTTTCCTTTTCTCGACAATGTACTTCAAGATTTTTATTATTCCTTAGACTAATGGCTAGTTTAGAAGTTGTATTGGCAGGAACATAAATAACTTTGATGTTCTTCGATTTGCGTTTTGAAGCACATTCTTGAAGATGTACAAAGCAATTGTCTATCAGCAATGGAAGATCAGAATGGTAAACTGCATAACTCTAATTGATATTTTTTGCTTCAATACATCTGACGCCATTGCGTCACTGCATCTTCTGTATCATTGAACGTAAAAAGGGGATTTTGACTTCCCCCAATTGTTAGCGCTGGAGTCTCGGTGTAGGAGAGTAATGATAGCAAGTGTTTTTCTTAAAGTGAAAAAATTGTTTTATTTTGCCCCAAGCAAAATGGAAATTATTTAAATGCGTGCATTTTCTTACAATCCGCTGAAATAAATTCGCATATGCATCGCAACAGCAACCTCTTAGTTTGAATTCTGTACAAGTACAAAAGTGGAATAAACTTCGTTATATAGAATATATTTTTCGTAATATGGAGATTAATTTATATGCTAATGTTGTTCAAAGTCAAAGTTCTGTAGAAAATTTCGTTAAGTAGAAAACTTCGTTAAATAGGGACTTCGTTAAAGGGAAGTTCCACTGTAGAAGTCAGTTCATACTCTTTTGAATGAATGCAATATTTCCGTTTTTCAAGAGACGAACAATTGTGGCATTAATGGGTTAAAATGTGTCAAAAAGAAAATTTAGTCAGTTGAATATCAATATCCAGGGAGCGTTTTTTCATTTAAGAAGTATACTGATAACAAGCGAATTGAAAATTTGTATAATTCATATCTCCTCTTCCCCACATAAATAGTAAAGTTGTACAATCTTAACCACCATCTCAAATTGACCAAATCTATCCGAAATCCCGTTAAAAATTTCTCAGAAGGAAATTAATGAGTCCTATAAAAATATCAACATGCATCCGAATCATTCGATGGCTTGCATTTAAAATAACCCACTCATGTGATCTAGATGGCGAAGTGGATATGGCAATGAACTTGTAACTAGTAAGACTCAGGTTCGATGTTGGCTCTGGGTAAAAGCGTAAATGTTGGTAATCCCCAGTTTATCCTCATATAATCGTAAATAGGACCAGAGATGGCAGCACTAGCGCTTTTCTTCTAGTTGTTGTTCACTGTTGTTTGAAAAATGGACATACTCAAATATGAGCACATGATGTTTTATTCTTGAGTGTGTGCGTTTTTTCAGAAATGAATATCTACATGTTTCAAACTTGAGTCATTTTGATTCGGAGCCATTTTGACTATGCGACATACTCAGATTTGAGTATTTTTTGCTCAGTTTTGAAAATGTCGTTTTTAGAGTGATGTTTGGCAAATGGGTGTTCAACCGGAAGTACTGTTTAGGAGTTATCCTTGTTCACTCACACATACTTTGAGTGATCATGTTTGCAATACATTGCTTACACTTTTACATTACGTGTTCGAAAGCAAAAATAACAATGCTTGGTTATTTGCTGTCACCACGGTCTACGTTGGCATTTTAGTGAATGCATTCTGTTAAACTGCTTTTAAAAGAATAGAATCCATGCTGAGAAGAGTTTTCTTTAATTCTGCAGCAGCACAATTATCTAACAAAGAAGGTCTTCTTAAGGCGCATACTCAAAATCTTTTGAAAAAAAAAATGCTAATGACATTACTTATGGACGTATGTAATAAAGGATAAGTCAAATTTAGCTGCAGGATCCCAGTAGAAAATTTGTAAATAAATCGGTCAAGTAGGAGTGTAACTCGCGCTCAAATTGTTCCGTACATTAAAATTAGTAATTACTGTTTTATTAATTAATAAACTCCTACTACCCTAAATATTTTCATAACTTTAGTTTCAGTAGATTCGGAAATAGGAGGCGGGAGCATATATTTTTCCAGTATACTTTTGACGATAGCTCCGAAAATATAATACCTAAAATTAAAACAAATATATTTTTGAGTTCGATATTACGATATCTTTTGAAAGATACCCTACTCGATATATAAAAAGAAAGGTTTTTTTAAAGTAACTTAATTAATATCTCGGCTAATTACCGTCAGTATTTTCGGAAATCACTATTAAATATCCTTGGATGATTTTGCAGCAATAGACACTTCTAGTGACCGTCATTTCACCCGCTGACTGCCCGAAAAGTAAAGTTTGTGGGTAACAGAAACATGCGTTTTTCTCAAAAAACTATAAAACTAGAAAAATCGCTATTGTTTTCCTGAAAGGGTTAAATAAATTTCTACTATTCCTAATTTTTTCATAATTTTAGTTTCAGTAAATTCGGAAATAAATTGGGGGACATATTTTTGCGATGCATTTTCAACAATATCGCTGAAAATATATTACACAAAGTTAAAACAAATATATTTTTGAGTTAGGTATTACGAGATCTT
Organism: Maratus michaelseni; assembly: GCA_963931845.1. Taxonomy (NCBI): domain Eukaryota; kingdom Metazoa; phylum Arthropoda; class Arachnida; order Araneae; family Salticidae; genus Maratus; species Maratus michaelseni. The sequence goes on along the minus strand of OZ007600.1, from coordinate 171,120,962 downwards.
TCACACGATACCCCACATGATATACAAAAATAAGACTTTTTTTTTTCAAGTAACTTAATTAGCCCCCTAAATTTTTCTTAAACATATTTGTGATTGGCTAATAATCTGAAAATATGTGGGTAAAAAGGCTTATAACTTTTCTAAGTTTAAACTTTCTACGTACCATAATTTACTAGAAAAAGGGCTCTGACAGACGGACAGACAGATACAGGAGTGATCTTATAATGGTTCCGTTTTTAATTTTTAAGACCGGAACTCTAAAAAATAAAATACTTTCAAGTATTTGGCGCGAAAAGGCGAACGCGCCACGCAATTTGGCAGGCAGTACTTTTCTTCGCCAAATGCAAGCGAATTTAATGCATTTGGAAATTGCTTGTTAAATGAGTGTAAAAGTGCGCAATACTTAATAAAATTAACCTTAAACGATGAACTAAATTATTTAAATTTACACTGTTTTATGGGATGAATAAGTTTTAAGTGAATTTTAAAAGTAAAGGCCCGATTACGAACGCTGTCGATATACACTTCGATACCGACGTTGTTTCCATGCCAACAATAATTTTTCCATGTTGTCTCCGACACTAAAAAAAAAGAAGTCAAATTTTTAGTGCTCAGAATTGGACCCTAATTTTGAGTTAGCATAAAAGTGTACCTTTTGAAATGTAATCGTGTCGCCAACCGGCGATAAATCGCCTAAAAACGAAACTTTCAGTATCTTTTTCCGGTTTTTTTTTTTTTTTTTTTTTTTTTTTTTTTTTTTTTAATAAACATATATATTTTCATGAGAAGAATATTCCGTAATTTTTTCAAATTTTTTGAGTATGCGCTCATAAAAACCTTCCTTGTAGGATTTAAAAAAAAAAAAAAAAAACTAAAATTGAAGTTCTATTTAAATTAAATCTTCGATTGCAGAAAGAATTTTATTCATTTTTATTTCACCTTTTCAGTTATAATAGTATCCGCAATCTTTCTTATTTTATTCTTTGCTGTTAAAATAAGACACATTTTTCTTCTACGAAAAAATCGACTAAAATCATAAAAAAACCTCTAAAAAATACATAATTAAATTGTAATATTTTAAAAGTATATATACTTTTTGAAAAAAAGTTTTGTGAAACTTGCCTGAAAAATTACTCTTCCATTAAAATTCAGTGTCTCATTTGAGAAATAATAATTCTTTAAAATATTCTCTTAGCGTAGTCTAGAAAATTGCTTCGGGCTCTAAACTTTTGGAAACTCTCTTCAAAGTTTCTTAATTAGAGAAGTTTCTACGTATGAAATAAAACAAAATAGTACGAGAACTTTGGAAACTTCCTAAGCATATATATATATATATATATATATATATATATATATATATTCTTCCAAAATGTAAATGAAGTAGAATATGATTCATTTTAAAATGAATCATCAGTGAACTCCTGTTAGGGCGGACTTCGAATAGAGGACATTTTTTGTCAGCTTTAAACGGTGCAAACATTTATATAATGCAAAAAAAAAAAAAAAAACAAAAAAAAAAAATCGTTGCTTTGAATAAATTAAATTAAATTTTTCACAAAAATTAAGTAAGTTACTATCTTTATGCTTAAACAAATATTTTTTTGTTAAATTTACTGATTCTAGTAAGAAATCGAGTTAATAACAATTTGTTAATGTCGGACCTCGATATCTTGAACCTCCTTATCCTCCGAAACCCTTGATATCTCGAAAAAAGTAATTCCCCCTGCATTTCCATCAAAATTCTTATGTACTAGCTGACTCGCCGGCGTTGCCCAGGAAGACTGTGATTTGAAAAATATAACTGTGAATTGGACTTCATAAAAAAGAGTCAATAATATTTATTCATACTAAAAACCTCTAAAAAGAATTAAATAATAGCTGAAATTTCAAAAGTATAACAGTTACGTTTAAAAAATGAAATGGTCGGGGAAAATTATTACACTTACTTTTCCCTTTTTACTAAAAATCCCTTTTTAAAAAACATTGCTTTGTTTACATTTTAAATTTTACATTGGTAATTGTATTTTTTAAATTATAAATATTAAATGCTTAAAAAAATCAATATTTCAAAAAAAAATGTATAAAAATATATCTATTTAATTGTTAATGTTGACAAATTATAATTACAATTTGAAATCATTGTTTGTTTGGCTTTTATTCCTGTGGATGGCAGCACCTAACCAATGAGAAGCGTTTCATTCTGGTGTTGCCATTAAGTAATTAACAAATAACCGCGATTTCTTTACTACGTACGATAGCGCAATATATATATATATATATATATATATATATATATATAGATTTTCCACAGTTATCTCGAAATGTATTTTTCAAAACACTTGATATATCGAAATTTTTTCCACAGAAATTAGTACGACTTTTTACTTTTGGCTATTATCAGGTGTAGAACCAGTTTGATCTGGATACTGGTTCACATTATTTTATTCATTTGTTGATACAAAGAACTTAAAGAGTAAGAAATGAAGACTTTTGAAATCGTACCTAACGAAACAGTGCAAATGGCTAGGCTGGAAAGCACGCTGAAAGGAGAGATCCAATCACTTTTTCTTCCGAAACAACTGAATGGATTTCTTAATGAAGAATTGGAAATTGTATTTAATCAAAACAAGCATGTGTATAACATAATTTTGAAATTATTAAAACGTTGAGAAGAGTAATTTGTTAATTATTAGTAGATTGTGTGTAGTTTTTGATGAATCATATTTTTTACACCAAAAAGAAGTTTACGAGATTAGATTTTTTAATTTTTTCAAAATCTTGATAACTCGAAACCTCTGTATCTCGAATTTTTTTCTCTTCATCAGAGATTCGAGATATTGAGGTTGTACTGTGTAAAACATTAAATTGCTCAAGACAAACAAGATATACAAAGCCATTGTCGTTCTTATTATGATTTAACTTTAATTTAAGTAATCTTTCATTTTTCTTTGGAATAATTGAAGAAATGATTTTTGTTTTTTACTACATCATTTTACAATTTTGCTCTCATTTTACACTCAAAAAGTTTTTTTTTTTTTTTTTTTTACAATTACATTCATGGGCAAAATTGTTGAACAGCTGTTAGCAATTGAACGATTCGATGCAAAAAGAAGGTAACTCCAATTATTCAAGTTTGCAGAAAACCGTTAAAAACGTTTGAAAAATCAAAATTGTGTGAAGATATTCTTTTTGATCAATAGTAATTGTGATCATCAAAATAGTTTCCTGTTTTATATATAAAATATTAGCAATTCAAAGGAAGAAAAATATTAATATTTTATTATTTTGTAAATTTTTTTAAATCAATAACTACAGATCTACCTAGTTCAAATAAAATCAAATAAATTTTTCTACTTATTTATTTGCATCGACAACGAAACTGTATCCATTAGTATTTATTAAATTTATGCTTCGCATACACTTAGTTGCAACATAATTGTGACGTAAGTTCTGAATAACCACAGGTATGATTTAAAAATAAATATGCTTTTGTGTTATTTTTCAAAGATAGCAGTAAAATTAGATTTTCTTTCTTGTTATTCTTGAAGTACTCTTTAAAAAAATTCATGATTTTTTTTTAAAGTGAAAAAAATTTTTTTTTGTGCTAAAGTAACCGGTAACATCAAAAGGAAAGAAAATCAGTTATTTAGTTTTAATTAAGGATTGATTGTTTGATTTTGAAGGAATATGATTTTTTTTTTTTTTTTTTTTTTTTTTTTTTTTTTTTTTTTTTACTCCTAATGATTTTTTCAACTGTACATTAAAATATACTACTAAATATGAAATTATGCATAATATAGTAAAAATTAAGATCTTTAAAGATGAAAAGGCTTATTATATTGAAAGTTAGCGATAATGTCGAATGGAAATAGAAGCTGCTTCAGTTCTGTAGTGCACGAGACAAGAAAATTAAAACACGAGCTGGCCAAACCAGTGTTTCCAGTTGTTTCTTTAAAATTATTATTCCGTTTTTACAATTGCTTTTTTTCCATATTTTTTAATTATTATTCTGTTGATTTTACTGGAAAAGACTAGTAGTTGGGGGCCACCGTAATACTTACCCATTATGAATATGCATAATATAAAATATGAAAATAAAGCATGCGTAAACTATTTATAAAATGCATTGCAATTCGAATAAAATCCTGGCTTGATGACGTCCTAAACTTTAAATGCTCTATTGATGAATTGATTAAAAGAAACATCCTTATAACTCCAAAAACAATAATCCTATTAACTAGCGGTTTATTGCATCTGATTAAGCGTCTCATTTCCAATTAAAAAATATCTTTGAATTGAAATTTTTAAATGAAATACAGGGTCATGTAAAATCAAAGAGTGTGAAAAATGTAATTACAAATATCTCGGCAACTCATTATCCGATCGACTTCATTCTTAATGCAAAATTTATGTTTTTTTTATTGTCTTTTATATTCACTCCCTAAAATAAACCATTTAGAAAAATTTTACATAGCTTTTATCAGAACGAATATTTCGAGAGCCCGAAAAAAATAGTTCCGGATAATCGAGGTTACTGAAATTCAATAGGCTTTTCTCCATTATTACATAGAAGTACATACCAAATTTCAAGTAAGTCTATATCTCAATTTGTTCGGGAGATAGAGCGTTTACAGACACACACACACACAGACAGACAGACAGACTGACGGCAATTTTTTTTTTCTAAAAAATATGTTTTTCGGAATCTCTAGTGTCTGAAACGTGTAAATCCGTCAATTTTTTTTCTCGATATTCAAAACGATTACAAGACTTACCCTATACTACGACTTATGATGGGTAAGTAAAACTGTCAGCCAGAATGCCGGTAAAAAATAACCTTTATTTATTACGAATTTTCTTTTATTTAAACAGAATTTGATCGTAAGTTTGTAATAAATACAGACTAAAGTTAACAGTTTTTTACTGACGTGGCTGACATTTATTTTTCTGTGAAATCAACAATTTTTTTTTTTTACAACGTACCCTTTTTTGCGAATAGTAATATTTTCCTTATTTAATATCGCATTGAAAAGGGCAATTACTATTATTCGATAATAGTGGAAGCAGCTCGAATAATAATAGAAAAATCCCTGACGGTTCGGTCTAGAGGCACAAGTAGATTTCGAAGACGCAGACCGTGGGGCGCCTGTTTGTTGGGAACTGCGGAAGAAATGACCTTTTTGCCATGATGCGGCAGTTGGAACCACTTACTTCGAAACCTAACTTTTTTGCAGGCAGAGCCAGCAGGAATTTATTTTATTTTATTTTTATTTATTTTTTTTTTTGCTATAATAGTTGGTCCTATAAAACACTTGTCAATATAAAAGTTTTCGATAATATTAAGGGGATTTATAATAAATTTAAAATCTTGAGAATTGACGGAGTTAGGATTTTTTTCTTCTAACCCCCCGCCCCTTGGGGCCATTTTTAATTATATCAAAAATCTGTCATACATAAATTTTCGGTCCTTCTCCAAGAAGTAATAATAACTTCAAACGGATTCGATACGTATCATAATTAAGAAATTATGTTTTTTTTTCTGTTTTCACAAAAAGCCCCCCCCCCCCCCCCTGGTTCGATTTTGCCCATTAACGAACCTGACCAAGATTTTATGCCCCTTGATTTTATGTATCAGTTTCAAATAGATGCGGGAGTTGGAACCGCCTACTTCGAAAAATAACTTGTTTGCAGGTGGAGCCGGCAGGGATTTTTTTTTTGCTATAAGTGTTGGTCCTATAAAAAACTTGTCAGTATAAAAGTTTTAGATAATATTAAGAGGATTTATAATAAATTTAAGCGGATTTGATATCTTGTGAATTGACGAAGTTATGCATTTTTTCTTCTAAAACACTTCCTTGGGGCCATTTTTAATTATATCAAAAATCTGTCATACATACATTTTCGGCCCTTCTCCTAGAAGTAATAATAACTTTAAACGGATTCGATACGTATCATAATTAAGAAATTATGGGGTTTTTTCTGTTTTCACAAAAAGCTCCCCCATCTTCGATTTTGCCCATTAACGAACTTGACCGAGATTTTATGCCCCTTGATTTTATGTATCAGTTTCGAAGAGATTTGTGCAGAATTATTTCAGTTATCGTGTCCATAAAAAAGTGACATAGATAGATAAATAGATAGATATATAAAGTTTTAAACTGGGGGTGGTTTTGGGTTCTGGGAGTCATAATCGGCGTAGATCTGCAAAAATTTTTCAAAAATTCCAACTTGAGAATGTAATAGGCAGTATTTCTTACGAAATCTACCTAAAAACTGCGCATTTCGAAACATTGTTCAAAATGGATTTTTGCGTTGAAAGGAATTGAAAGCTTTAAGAACCGCATTAAAAGGTTAATGTTCGGCAACATACACGTCACAAAATGACATTTCTGTCATGATATAATAATGCTCTGCAGCTGGAGTTTCCGAAAATTACTGTCAACGAAAAGATGCATGGAAATCTGCGTAAAGAGGAAAAAGAAAAGCGAAAAGAAAACACGGAAGTGTTCAGTTATTTCTTTTAAAGGTGGAGTGCAGAATTTTGAATGACAGATTATGAAAAAGCCCTTTGAGAGCTGAATAAGGTTATGAAAATATTCTTCCGAAATTTCACGTCATGTATTCGAGTGTGCTCGAGACAGTTTAACACACATCACCTGGTATGTCATCAGTACAGAGATAGATAAACATTAAACATTCTTATTTCTATTCGTTTACAAAAATGTATATTGTTTTGAATCTTTTGCGCTTTTTATTTTATAAGATATTTAGATAATTTTCTAAACTATTCTACATATTTAAGCACATTTATGTAGAATTACAACAAAATAAACATTGTACAAAAAAAAAAAAAAAAAAAAAAAAAAATCCGTACGGAAACGGAAAATGTACTAGCAGAAAAATTTCCGTCTGTTATCCGTTTTTTTCACAAAACTTCCGTTTTAGTATTTCCCCGTTTTCAAGATGGAAATTTGCCGCTATTTCAGACGGAAATTTCTGTTTTTAGAATTAAATGTGAGCGATAGCGCAATATTAAGAACAAATCTACATAATAATTATATATTTTTTATACGGAACAAGTTACCTTGTAAAAAATAATTGTAAATTCATGGTATTTTACAGCGAATTGCTGCAGTAATATTACGCGAAATGGTATTTTTACAAGCTAAATGGTCAAACACCGTAAAATGGATACTTTTAGGGGCAAAACCCATTTCTTCAAGGATAAAGCCTGTTTATCTAAGGGAAAAGTCCGTTTTTTATGGATCTTTGCTTGTAATTTCTGGTACAGTAATTTTACTGCAGCATTTGTTTTTCGTATTGCATATATTACCACACCCGATTTTTGTCACCTTGCCTTCCCAGGAGTCAAACTTGGGTACTCCCGTTATAGAGGATGAATGCTCTGTCCTTTTCACCAATCCGGCAACATACAATGACTTGGTTATAGACCAAAACATCAATTGTGAAATTTAACTGATGGATATTTTCCGTTTTCTCTCAGTTGAGAAAGGAATATTTCCGTTTTTCTGTTTTGGAAATAACATTTTTGTTTTTAACATTCAACGAGTAAGGATAAAAGGGAAAATTTCCCATTTGTTCCGTGAAAATGAGCTATTTGCACTCAAAATAGAAAGTTTCAGTTAAAAGACGGAAATTTCATATATAAAATCACCCGTATATATACGAAAATTTTTTTGTACAGTGTAAAGTGACTGCACCGGTAGTTGATCAGTTAAGAATATTTATGATATGCGGTTTCCAGAGGTTCTTTTTTCTGTTTTGCTGGTCGTAAAATTATATTTGAACAACGATTTTCTTCGTTTTTTTATTCTGAAGTAAACTGCTTGTCTTCAGTTATTATTAGAGTTGCAAAGGCTAGAAAAAACCCGGTTTAAACCCTGGAATAAACCGGGTTTTTTGGGAATAAACTTGGTTTTTTGGGAATAAACCAGGAGTTTTGGGAATAAACCTGGGAATAAACCGGGTCTATTGGAAATAAACCTGGGAATAAACGGGTTTTTTGCAACTCTAGTTATTATACATGTCTTATAACTCTAAATATAGATTAAAAAAACCCAAAACCAAAACCCAACTCAAAACAATTAGTGCCAATCGAACCCGATTCTGATTCGCAACGAAAAAAAAAAAAAAAATAGCAGCAACCCAACCTGACACCAAACGCGGATTGTGTCCAGTTTGGGTAAAATTCAGTTACCCGATTTGATGCAGGACTTTACTTTACACTAAAGTCCTTAATTTTGACGGGTAACCCATTTTTACACGAACCCATGGTTCGGGTCGAGTCGGGTTGAAGCTAATTATTTCTGTTGCGGATCGGGTTCGGTTCGGGTTGACTTTAATTATTTCGGTTTTGGCTCGGTTTTAAGATGGAATTTCACTCTTGCGGTTCGGGTTCTGATTGACCCTATTTCTATAAGAAGTCTAGAATATATTTTAGATGAAAACAAAACTGTATATCTGAACTATATATATATATATATATATAATTATAATATCTTTGAATTTCAAAAAACATATCAAGTTCTTGTAACATTCTAATTAAATCTCCTAAGAGATAATTAGTAATAAAGTGTAGACAGAATACCACATGGTTAATAAATTAACAAGTGCAATCATAATATATATATATATATATATATATATACAGTATGCCCACTAAAGTCCCTTGCCACCCTCTTAACTTCGGAACGGCTGCTGCTATATTCATAAAAGTAGTGCCTAGGTATAGTAAAGTAGCCATGCGCAACTCAACGAAACCGCCTATGGCGCCACCTGGAGGAATGCTGTGGAATTAGCATTCCTATCTCGAAAACGGAAAGAGATAGAGAAAAAAGTGAATTACAAAGTTGTAGGGCATCATCGATTTAGTACGAAAAGACACCTTGTGGACATTAATGCGAATAAAAGAACGTTTCCTACACTGTGACGTGACAAAATGATCTTAGAAAGAAAGAAACAACCAGTTATGAAACAGCAGGTGTATGCGACCCCTCCACAATCATTGCAGGACCTTAAACGATGCATTACGGACGCTTGTGCAAACGTGCCACCATCTATGCTCTAACGTGTGCGACGTGAAATTCAAACAATAATCCAAATATGCACTGTCGCTGACGGTGAGAAGTTTGAACATCTAAAATAAAGGTATGTTATTATAGCTAGTTGTTTTTTTTCTTTCTAAGATCGTTTTGTCACGTCACAGTGTACGAAATCACGAAAAAACAAATGCGCTTTTTAACCGTTCTATTCTTTGCATTAATGTCCACAAGGTGTCTTTTCGTACTAAATCGATGATACTCTACAACTTTGTAAATCAATTTTTTTCTCTATGTCTTCCCGTTTTCGAGATAGGAATGCTAACTCCGCAGCAGGCCACCAGGTTTCGCCGTAGGCGGTTTCATTGAGTAGCGCATGGCTACTTTACTATACCTAGACACTATTTTTATGAATATAGCAGTAGCTGTTTCGAAATTAAGAGTGTGGCAAGGGACTTTAGTGGGCATACTGTATATATTAACATTTTATGGTTTATTATTTCCCCCCCGCCTCTCTCTCTCTGTCTCTTTTTAAATAATCTTCATATTTTCAGTATTTTTGGCCAATTACCATTGAAGCATAAGCTATGGTAAAATTATGATTGCACTTGTTAATTTATTAACTATGTGGTATTCTGTCTACACATTATTATTAATTATCTGTTTGGAGATTTAATTAGAATGTTACAAGAACTTGATATGTTTTTTGAAATTCAAAGATATTATAATTATAATTATATATATATATATATATATATATATATATATATATATATATATATATATATATTCATGTGTGTGTGTTCATTTTTTCGTAATCAAGCAGGGCGGTCGCTCTGCCAAGCCAAGCTATAAAAAAAGCGCCAAACAAACAACGCCAAGAACTGGACTTAGACCGCTACTGCTTACTTACAGCAATCAACTTCGCAATGTTACATCGACCAAACATGCCTGATTAAAATATCAGATATCAAATGAACCAAGCGTCATAGAAAAAAAACGAAAGCTAAAAGAATCTAATGAAGAAATTCTTCAATTTGAGACCAAACTCATCTTCATAAGTGATTTATAAACAGAGATATAGATTTTTTTTGAAAACGTCGAGTTACTTAAAATGATCACTATTTTCTTCGTCAAACTTTTTTTTTTTCAAACAACCTACAGATTTAAATATAGGGCAGAAATGAAAAAGGATTGCATTTTTGGACAAGTAATAACCTAATCTACGTGCTTTTATAAAATACAGTGAAAAAATAAATACATTTCTATCCTTAATTAGCAAAAAACTGTTAATTAACTTGGCAACTAAAAAATTATGCCAAAACAGAGATAAAACCCCGCCAACGACCGTGTACCATCTGTATTATAATAGCACAAATCAGTTACGGGTTAATCATATCAAATTTCATCTGCAAGTCAAGATATTTTTTAAAAATAAAACTTCATAATTATAAGAACGCACATTTTATCAGACAATTAAATGTGACTGCAAATGGTGGCCGATGACTGTTTCCAACAGGAATAAGAATGAGAAATTGCCGAGTTAGAATATCGATCTGGGTGGCTTAGTGGTAAAACGTTAGCACGGTACGCTGAAGGTCCCAGGTTCGAGTCCTGGCGCAGGTCAATTTTTCAATCATGTTGGTTTAGTGCACTTTATTGTCTGATAAAATGTGTGTTCTTATAATATTGTAAAATAAAGTAATCAGACGTAGTGTTCATGATTTTAATATATATAAAATTTACATTTTTAGAAAGATCTTTAAAAAAATTAATTTTGAGGGAAGAGGTACCTTCTAAAATGTATACATTAAGAGTTATCGGCATTTAAAATTTCTTTCCAAACGTAAACAAACTTTTCGAAAAGGAATTGAATATGATTAATTTATTTCTATAAAACCATGGTAAAGCACAAGCATTTCGTTCGCAGGCTGAGATCCTTTGACGTTATTTTTCTATAAATTAATGGAATCCAGTTGTTAAATTGTTTTTGTTTTAGAAGTTAAGTTTCCATTTAAATTTATTGTAAGAGTACAATGTTTAATTGAATAAAATAATGTAAATCTAAGAAATTGCTAAGATATTATGCTACTTTTCACCATTAACTACGTTTTATAAAGATTCGCCAAACAATAGGATTTAATGCTAATAATAAAAAAGCATGATATCACGTTTGATTTCAAAAGCAGCGCTGACGCGCTATGTACATATTCCATTTTTACTCATCTCATGGATTAGTCAGTGATATTTTTTAACGAAGGATAACAAGTATTATAACAAGCAACATTTAGTATGTTGTTTTTAAGGGTGTAATTAGTTTAATTGAAAAATCTACTGGTATTTCTAGTTAACCCTTTAAACAATAACTGAAAGTAAAATGTAATTTTACTTAACATTATCATGTTAATTTCATAGAGTAGATTATTTAGATTATGTATAATCTATTTAAAAAAAAAGAAATGATATCTACAAAAAATAACTTTTCAAAAGTAAAAAAACAGCCAAGCTTAAAAAAAAACGAAAGTTGTGGCTAAAAAATGGTGTGATATCAAATTTCCAAGCTTTTATTATAGTACTTATTTAACTTTTTTCCATTAAATAAGTTGTCATATATGTAAGTCGAGTGCTACGTATATATGAATAGAAATCGTTTTCTCCTGTACTAAATACATCCTAACGTGTTTCTGAAAATTCAATTTTTTTCAAATTATGCATGATGGGCTTGGCGGCCATCTTTCCATATTTCTAAGCACCCAAATTTCTAAAGTAAAAGCGTAATATGTTTGCAATGTAATATGTTTATAACAATGTCGAACTTCAGATTTTAACTACGGACAGATAAATTGAGGAAGACTGATATTTTGATAAATTGATTTTTACTACTTTGAAATGATTAATTACTCTAAAAAGTAAATCATAAGATGAATCCTTAAGATAAGTCATCATTATTTTAAGACACAATTTTCAGAACATACAAGTCCATAAACGAAACGCTTAAAATATTTGCTTAAGTTACAATTTTGAACTTCGGATTTTAACTACTGATAGGGGTGTTTAGAATTTTCTGTATAATATGGAAAGATGGCCGCCAAGCCCATCATGCATAATTTGAAAAAAAAATTGAATTTTCAGAAACACGTTAGGATGTATTTAGTACAGGAGAAAACGATTTCTATTAACATATACGTAGCACTCGACTTATATATATGATAACTTATTTAATGGAAAAAAGTTAAATAAGTACTATAATAAAAGCTTGGAAATTTGATATCACACCATTTTTAAGCCACAACTTTCGTTTTTTTTTTTTTTTTTAAGCTTGGCTGTTTTTTTACTTTTGAAAAGTTATTTTTTGTAGATAAAACATAACATTGATACTAGAGATAGAATTGTTAACTATTTTTTCCTAATTGTATTAAAATATTGATTAATTTTCTTCTGTTCCGAGTCCGGTTCGGGTTCGGGGTCAGGTTTCGGATCCTGCATCCTTCTCTGTACTCTATTTCCTCCTGAAACATCTTTCTGTGTCAAGGATTTGACAATGAAAGAAAATTATTCTAAAGGTTCCCGACTTCATTATTCATTTATTTTGCTTTAGAATACACGTGTTAAATTTTCGAATAATAGGGAAGACAGGAAAAACTAATTATTATAAATTAAGTTAATAAAAATAAAAAGCTAAAAAACTAGATAATTCTATTTTGTTTAGATTTAAACAATGATGTTATACTGCAAAAACGGATTCAGCCTTCCAAAAGACTCATAAATAACAATATATCCTCTGAGCAAACAGCATAATTTTATATTTATACTATTAAAAAGAAGTAGGTGGGCGAAATGCAAACGCCTACAGTTTTAAATAAGGATTAAGATATTAATATTTCAAATAATTGCTCTATATATGGATCTTTGACATTTAAAATCGCATTTTAAACGTTTGTAAATAAGCAGTAATAATATTTGAAATTCCTAATTTTTATTTAACATAGATTTATTATGTGTTCAATTTTTAAAGGTTTCCACAAAGCATTTGAACAATTACGTATTGAGCTTTACGTTGTTTACTCTGCACATATGATATTTAAAAGTATATTTTTAACATTTTAAACAAAATGGAAAATATTCGACACGTATGTTTATTAATGAATATAGATTTTACATCTTAAAAAATTCCATTTCAAATTGTGATTGGGTTTTATTTATCTTACTTATATAGTACCCTTTATCATTATATACGTTTTTTTTTCTGCTTTTTTCTCTAAACCTATTATGTATGTATTACTATATGCCATCTCTAAATTTGAGCTTCGGTAATTTGATATTTGAATTTGTTAATTATTTACTAACTTTAAAATATTCTCTATACACTAACTAGGTGTCATCTTCAAATTGGAGATTGGGTCAGATTTTGATGATAGAACTTGTATTTTGATTTCAGAGGTATTATATATATACATATTATATATACCGGGTGAATAAAAAGTCCCGGAACGGTGTAACAACTCGAGAAATAGGCGACGGAAAAAAGAAAACAAAAAATAAGTGTCGAATATTTTTTGAAAGCTATTTAATAATGCCAAAATTAGGTACCCCCCATAAGAGGGCGGTGGGGGATAGCTTTGAAATTTCAAATGGAAATCCCCATTTCTTTTCTTTTCTTTTCTTTCTTTCTTTCTTTTATTTTTATTTTTATTTTTATTTTATTTTTTATTTTTTGCAAATTCGGATTCTACGGAACAAAATACATTAATTTTATCGATAAACTTTTTAAAAATATGTTGTAGATGGCGCTAAATCGCTAAAAATGTCAAACTATAATGAATGTTGTTGTTGTCGTGTCCATTGATATGCAAAAAGTCAAGAAAGAAAGCCTCAGATATTGTCAAAGGTCCGGAGGACCACTGCCGCCAGCCTTGGTGCTTCAGGACTGTAAAGTATCTCCCGAAGTGGATCCATTAGCGGTAACCAGCCGAGTTTTAAGATATATGCGGTAATGGTTGGGCATGAAACACCCAGCCGGAGATCCTACCGTGAGGTTTGAGGATATGCAACTCCGGCGGGAAAAACCCATTGACTAGAAATATAAATGGACAGCGGACTAGCAACCCTTTCTTGAAGAAAACATGTCCTTTCCTCCAGCAGGCGTGGAGGAGGAATATTCTGCCAAACAGGTTTTTTTTCGCGCCAAACTGTCACGGAAATTCCACAGCTCCCGAGAAGAAACAGAGATTTTTCACTTGCGTTTGAGTTTGTCAAGTTTGAGAAAGGGATTACCGCCAGAAAGCGGCACCCTTTCGCCTATTTTTGGCGATGAAAGGGGAAAGGGGAATTTATATTTCTAGTCAATGGAAAAACCCCACTGCCACACAACGAGACCCCAGACAAGGGAAAAGTCCCGACCAACGGGCAGTTATTAAATACAATTCAGTTACAACAGATTCCTCTACAATGAGGCAACTATTGGCAATGGCAATTTCAAAGCCACTAAAAATAAAACTAATATTACTAAGTAAAATAAATAAATCCTTATATATTATTTCTCCTGTCAACATCCCTTTTACTGAGAAAATATGAAACGCAGAACAACGAATGAGATACCATATGAAAGGTTTTAGAACAGGCTTCTGACATAGCCCACTTAACAATTCGTTAAAACATGTTTTTGATTAAAATTTGCTGAAATTAAAAAATTAAATCGGCATTGTTTTCATGAAAGAAATGAAAGGTTTTCCTGAAATTATTGTTGCCAAAAAAATAAAATACCACATTATAGGATGCTCATAGCAATTATTATAAAAAACACCGCACGGGTTTATTTTATACTTATGATTAAAAAGCGAAATTGAAATTGAAATGTTTAGATTTATATTTCTAAGTCCCATGGTTTTCCCGAAGCGGAGGACGTCATCCTCTAATGCAGTCAAAATACGATTGTTAATTTTTTTTTCTCGCGCATGCCTTTAGCAATCTTGGATCAGTTTTTAGTCTAACTTTGATGGAATAAATTACATGATATTCTGGCTTGACTAACAACTAAATGTTGTTTGCAGATATTTTTATCCTTGCTTTTTCTTTAGAAGTTTAAACCTGCATCTAATAAATATTACATATTGATAAAAAATGATACTTCTCTATTATCCCGTCGACCACTTTTCATAACAAAAAACTATCGCCAAATAAACGGGAAAACGTTGCCATTGGAATATCAAAAAATAAATAAAACAAGAGGGGAAAATTCTGCTATAAGGCCGAATATAGATTGCCACACACGGCTTTTATTTAAAAAATAAATAAACTAGCTGTAACTCAGAATAGAAACGCAATGACAACAAACAATTTTAAAATATCTAAATAACAAATAAAAATTCCCCTGTTAAAGTGTTGAGTTGTTCAATAACCATTCGATTTAGAAAAATATTTTTCTACCACTGAGCAATTTTTTTTAATGAAATTTAATTCATGTTGCTATGGCAGCAGACGATAAAACGATATCTTTGGAATAAGGGAATAAATAGAAGAAAAATTTTTGTTGATGTTTGTGATAAAATGTTTTTCTTTATCTTTTAAAAATGTCTATACATAATTCACTTTTATATTTTAACAGAATAATAAGTTTACTATAATTCGTTACTCATGCTATGGCCAGTATACACGATACACGTCGAGCCACAATGCCTTTATCATTATCTTTTTACGCGTAAAAGTTTCGATACGGTACTCCATTGTAAAGTTTTGTAATTTTTTAAATCTAATATTTGAAAAACGACATAATCATTAGATTTAAAATTTATATCAAGAAAAATACAATTTTTTACCATTCTAACGCAGTTTGTAAAACAATTTTGTGACAAATACTTTTCGAGTTATTAATTTTTTAAGTAACTTCAAATGTTTCATTTTCCGAGATTAATCTGTGACAACGATGGATTGCTGTGACTTTTCATAAACATGAAAAATGATAGAGATTGAAAGAATAAGCCACCCTGTGTGTGGCTAATATAAGAATTTAAGGACACAATTGTTATTTTAATTAATAAAATAACTACTAAATCAGTAAAACATAATGAAAAATACACGCAGATGTCGAATGTAATACCACTAGATGACGTAACAAACAGGCACAATGATTCTGTCATCAAGTAAATGGGACTGCATTTTTGGCGTTTAATCTTACAGTTTGGCGGTAGTTTTTTATTATGAAAAGCGGTCGACGGGTTAATAGAGAAGTACCTAAAAAATATTAGATTTCAGTGCGAAATCTTCGCACGGGCCCTCTGGTACAATGTTTAATGACAGTAATAGTTACAACTGTCAGTCTAACCTAGACTACAAACTGACATAAACTTAAAATAATAAATTTACTATTACATACAATAGACCAATATTAATGACTGCACCACTCGGAGCAGTCCATGAAGTTAAGTAATGGCTGTACTTATTTAGATCAGTCCATACTAAAAAAAAAAAAAAAAAATGTTTCACCAAATAAGCTGTAAAAATGAAAGCACTGGATTTACATGTCAAATTAGTCCACATGATATGAGTAGGTTATGGCTGCACTTAATTATGTTCGTCCATTCAATTGATCTTGAAAATAAGCAATTCACCATGAAAAGCGAAGAAAAATAGAAGCATTAAATTAAATGCCAAATTAGAACACAGAATATAAATGGCTGTACTTGACTAGATCAGTCCATTATAAAACAGTATAGTAAGTAACAGTCTATAAAAAATAAATAAGTCACCAAGAAAAGCCAATGAATAGTACTAGGCTGAACCACACGGAACAGTCCAACAAGTCATCAGAGTGATCTTCTGTATAAATAATCTGAAGTAACCCACAGTTGATCAAAATAACATTCAATTGGCTGTACTTTATTGGATCAGTCCATTCAATTCACAATAGAATAAAAATAAGTGATGGCTGTACTTATGTAGATCAGTCCATTCAAAAGTCATTAAAATTAGCAATCAGTCCATTAAAAATTAATATTCCACCACAAAAAGTAAAATAGTAATACTAATGACTGAACTCAACATTCATTTAAGCAATTTACTTCCATATGCATTGAAATAAAGCAATGACTAAAGCAATAAGGTAATGGACGGGCACTCGAAGATGTTTAAATTTTCAATTAAATAGCGTATCCATGTACACCACGGATAGTGTGCTCATGTTGACATTCCATCTTGCGATGCGGAGTTGCAGCCTTGTAAACGTATGTTAGTGAAAGAGGTGCCAGACAGGAGGTCGTCTGGATGGATTAATTGGTAAAGCACTTGGTGCGCTATACCAAGGTGTCTGGGTTTGATCTCCGGTCTGGACACATTTTTCACTCAAGTTGGTTGTACGCTTTCAAGCAAAGTGAAAAGAAAATTCCCATGCTTTGTGGTATTATAAATGTCTCCGGAAAAAACACACACACACACACACACACACACACTTTACATCTAAGGGGAAAGTATGCTTCTTCATTATTCTGATTACTTCACTCAAAGTAGTTAGTCTTCAAAAATTCAATAAAAATAACTTCTTTTAAAGCGTAACCCAGGTATAACGATGTATTAGTTTTCTATTCCATTTGGGATGCTTGTTTAAAGTGAGTCCCCTCGCCTCTCACTGAAAATTCTTTGAAGAAACATTTGAACATTCTTTGATTTTCAACTTGACTACCACGGTACACTTGGCATTGTACCAGTTTTCCAGTATGTCTGGTGTTATTGTATTGAAAACATTGCGTATTCTCTCTTTCAGCTCCTCACTGTCGTAGGGTTTGGTCTTGTAAACATTAATTTTCAAATATCCCCCAAAAAAATTAATAGGAAAAAACTAATGTATTTTGTTCCGTAGAATCCTAACCTGCAAAATAAATAAGTAAAAAAAAAATTAAATTAAAAATAAAATTAAAACAAAAATAAAAATAAATAAATAAAAATAAAAATAATAGGGGTTTGCATTTGAAATTTCAATGTTATCCCCCCCCCCTCCGTCCCCTATGGGGTAGGGGTAGGGAAGTGCCTCATTTTGGCACCATTAAAAAGCTTCCAAAAAATATTCGATTCCTATTTTTTGTTTTTTTATCTGACGTCTATTTTTCGAGATATTACACCGTTTCGGAACTTTTTATTCACCCGGTATAAATTATTTTTATTCTAGTATTTTTTTCAAAACTACAGAAATAAGATTGTTAACACTTTCCAACGTAGTTTTTAATACTTTGGAACATTATTGAAAAGTGTTTATGAATTTGGTTTATCTGTCTGTCTGGCCGTCATCCGTCTGTCCGTGCTCTAATTCGCGTAAAAAAACATATAATTTTCATATGTTAATGGATTTCACAATTGTTCACTACTGAAGCGTCTAAAATTTATAGTTCGTTTACAGGTAAAAACTTATATACAATTTATTTTTCTTTGTCCCGTATTTTCCCTAAAAACAATGACGTCGTCCCAGAATGCAGTAAATACGATTGTTATTATATTTTTCTCGCGCGTATCTTTTGCTATCTTCGATCAGTTTTTATTGTAACTTTGATTGAATACATGAGATGATATTCTGGCTTTACTAATGTTGTTAGCAGATATTTTTATCCTTAATTTTTTTTTAGAAGTTTAAACTTGCATCCAAAATATATTAGATATTGTTAAAAAAAAATTAGACTGCAGTGCGAAATCTTCGCACGGGTTACTGGTACAGATTAACTCTTTATCAAAGTGGAAGAAAAAAAAGGTACTCGAATTAGCCCCGTCAAAAAATTGTAAAAAATTTGCTTTCCATTGTAGCATTTTACTTTAATGAAACTTACTTCCTAAACCCGTTATGTTTACGCCTTCTTAACTCTTCCGAAATATGCAGCTGCATATTGTCACGATCTCGTTTGGCATAAGCCAAGCATTGTGATGCAAAATACGTTGGATTCATTTCCCGAACGTTGCACTCACTAACATAATTACCTTTATTCTAACCGCCTCATTCCGTTCCTCAGTTTCTTTCTTCGGTGAAATGTATTCCAAGTATGCTCATTGGAGAAGAAATTTCCAAGAAGAAAGCGATTTTCTTCTTTAGAGGAGAACATTTTTGCAAATGATATTTTGGGTACATCATTCAGAGAAAATTTGCTATTAATTAATGATGAAAATGAATTTGCTATTAATTAATGATGAAAATGAATGTTCGAAAAAGGAATTATGTAGTTATTTAATACATATGTAGTTAGTTAAACTTGTCTAATTTTTTAAAATAGGTGGACATGGCTTAAACTTTTAAATCAATTTTTAATCTTTTAAATTTGGCACTGATGATGAAGCTTTAGAGGCACCGAAACAGCTATTTGCTATTTTATATATTTTTATTTGTGCTATTTTTACGTTGATCATTTATTTTAATATTTTAATTATCTATATATTTAAAGCTAAAAGCGCATTTCTTAAGAATTCACATGAAAATTTTCACATAAAATTGATCTCAGTCCGCATGCTTCAACTGTTTTTGAAAGCAAGAAGGGGAAATACCAGGGGGATTCGTCCCTTCTATAGTTTGAGAGTGTCCTGGGTCTGAACAAAAGGGAACGGGGATTGGTTCAAACCCACACAATGAGAAACCCATTCATCAATCTCCTCAGTTCCAATGGGAAGAAAAACTTTATCTTTCTTTGAAATGGCAGCTTTTCTTAGACATGAATTTTACAAGCAGACATTTTGTTGCCTGGAGCTTGGGTCAATTTTCTTTGAAGGTAAACGCTTCACCCTTCGGACATAAAATATATCAACAATCATAGTTTTTAAAAATACGTTGATGCAGTTTCTGCAGGATTCTAAAGGAAATTTTCTTTCTTTCTTTTTCTTAAAAAAAAAAAAAAAAAAAAAAAAAAAACGAGTTGACTGGATCCAAAGACAGTGGGGCGCCCAATCCTAAGTTCGTTTAATTCGAGGACCGTTTGGAATAAACCAACCAGCGTAGCGGGCGAAGCTCCGATTCTAAAAACTAAACCACCTCATTCACATTTGTGACAGGGTCGTAACCAGATGGGGGCATGGTGGGTTCAGTTATTCTAGCAGTCACTTGGGCCCTCTCTAGTAGTGTTCCTGACGCTATACGTATTTCAGTTATACGTTTAACAGATATATGTATATACGTATAATATGTCAGTATGAAATGCGTATACCTTAAACTATACGTTTAAACGCATCCGGATACGTATAAGCGTATATCGGTTAAACGTATAATTCAAGTATACGTATATTTGATATACGTATTTACTTTTAATACCAATGGACTAATTAGTCTAAGTGCGAACGGAGAACAAGCTGGAAATCGGTGGCGTTACCATAACAATCTGCATAAAATATTTCATACATAGGATCTTGTTATTTTCATTTATAACTATTTTAATTAATTTATGTTACTTCTAATTTTCTTTAAATAAGAGAAACAATGTTATATAAATTTTCTGGAACAGTTTAAATTATTTTATATATTTTTTACTATATTTTTTCACGCAATGAACGAAAACAGCTTAAACGGTTATACGTTTAACTGCTGGGCTAGGTTCCTTATATGTTGTATAGTATTTATACTGTTTCGTATAATACGTATATCCAGGGTTGTTATTTTATGCTTTTTTTAAATTCAGAAATTGCGAATTCTTACCAAAAATTTTAAATAAAAATTTGTGGTTTAATTAATGACAGACTTTTGTAATTTCATTAAATAAATATTTTTCTTTCAGAATTTCCGGTATGAATTCAGGTTTTCTGAATTTAAAAAAAGGCCAAACTAGCAACCCTGCGTATAACCGCCTTGGCCGTATCATACGTATCCAAAATTTGTACCCTGTATAATACGTATTATACGTATACTTGTATAAACGTTTAATAGGGAGCACTACTCTCTAGCTCTATTAATACAATAATATATCTATTACTTTAAAGATTTTAAAACTTTTTCTTGCAAACACACTTTAAAATTGCCAAAGATTTCGCTTACTTCAAAGATTGCCAAAGATTTCGCTTTCGTTACTTTTAAAAAACACTTAAAAAGTAAAAAAATACAAAATAAATAATGAAATAATGAAAAAATACACTTATATAAATTAAAAGTTTAATATTAATTAAATTATGATTATACGTTGGGAGAATATTGAACTTTTGGATAAAATCAGTGCTTAATTACGCCGGAACTTAGCTCATATACAGTGGAAATTCGCTTTAACGAAATGTCTATTTAACGAACTTTTTTGCAGAATCTTGACTTTGAACATCATTAACATGTAAACTACTCTCCATATTACGAAAAACTTATTCTATATAACGAAGATTCTTCCACTTTCGTGCGTGTACAGCATTCAAACGTAGAGGCTGCTGTTTCGATGGGTGTATGAATTTATTTCAGCGGACTGTATGAAAATGAACACATTTGAATCGTTTAATCAAAACACACACATTTAATCACATTTTAATGAAAAAAATAGGTACACTTCGGTTTTTGTTTACTTCTCTTTGCTTGTGTTTTTTTTTTCTTTTTTAAATAATATTCTAATTAAATTATTCTCATATCTACATTGCATAAAAAAGGACTGTCCGAATTAAAATATATTTTTCAAATATTTCTATTTTATGAGTACTGTCAATTTTATGTGGGTTATGTATATGAAAATAGTTAATGTGTATACATCTAATTGTCGTTTTCGTGCTAGCACTCTTCCTGCTTGGGTCGACAAGATCAAAGATTGAACTTTGACATGTCACAGGACAAAACTCCCAAGCTAATGTTTATCCTTGGGGGCGTTTCTTTAAAAAATTTTCCATTTTATGTGACTTTCCAATTTATGTGGGTTATGTGTACACAAGTTTCATAAATTTAAGTTGATTTCTATTTAACGAATTTTCTTCATAACGAAGTGTTTAAATGTAACGATGAGACTTCGTTAAATGGAAGTTTCACTGTACTTTTTTTTTTATTTTCAATGAATATTTATATATTAGCGGAGCTCAGCAGAGCTTATAAACACTGCGCACTGGAGCCTAGCAGAACATCGTTGTATGTTGTATACTGGTGAATGATTACAATAAAAATAAAATCTTAGGAAAATAAGATTTTCTAAATCTTCCTCTTATAAAAGTTTTTTCCCTGGTATTTCATCATTCATTAGATGTGTTATGTATACATAGCTGCCAATTATAACTTTTTCTGTTGCTACTATTTCAGAATAGCAATCTTAATGTTATTTTATCGTAGAATTCTGAGATTAAACAACGTCAAGATTAAGCGAAGATTCCTATTCAAAGTAGCGGTGACAAAAAAAGACAGAGCAATTGAGAGCTGTGCATATAGGTTATATATAAAAATATGCATATATATATATATATACATATATATGCACATATATATAAATGCATATAGGCAGGGCTTTTCAAATTTTATAAAACCTGGTAGCCAGCAAAAATTTCTAGTCGCCAGTAAAAATATTTAACCCACTTCCCCCCAATCGTTTCCGAACCAGGGTGGCGCCGACCAATTGTGCAATGTGTGCAGAGCACACAGGGGCCATGATAATAAAGACGCCAGGCATTTTAAGAAAAGGAGAAATATTTAAAAAATACATATTTTTTTAATTAGTTATTATTGGAATTTTAATTAAGAGTTTAATAGATTTACTTCAAATGAATTACTTATAATCATTTATCTGTTATTATTCTTCAAAATTAATATAATAGATTAATCAGTTTTAATTCTGAACACAAAAATCTGATTTAAAACTTACAAAAAAAATCTTGAGCTTTTTTTTTGCCATGTGTGCAAGAAGTCTATTGAAGTCAAGACCGAAAACTTTTCTGAATATTAGGAATAACCAAATAAAAACAGGCTAGAAGATTTCTATATCTTGCATTATGGCTAAAAATTGATATCTAACGATAAATGAAAGTGATTAAAAATTCTTAATATTAAAATTGCTACTATTTAAGGACCTAAAGTAGATTTTACTATCAGTCAAAAATCTCTCCAAGACTGAAATCAGTCCTGAGACTTAAGGTCTTGCACCCATGATTTTAGCATTGTATCCAATTTTAGTTGTCGTCACAGAGGCTAGATTGACACGATTTATTACCGTTTTATTGAAACTTGCCCCCTCCTCCCACATTCTAATCACGTAGCATGGCTTTGGTTATAGCGGAAAAGAATGACATTTTCTGTGCATGAGATAGGAAATGCCTTTTAAACTTTACTCTTTCATTAAAAGTACGATAGAAGAAGAAAATCACTGCTTGCCGCGCACGAGTAAAGGTGGGAAAGAGAGGAAATTCTGTTTATGGCCATTTCTTAAGACAAATTTTGTAACGAAAGAAAAAGAGCCAGATTAAATAATTTGATTGCCAGATAAAAAAAAAAAACTTGGTCTCAGTGGTGACCTTTGTCAAGCCCTGCGATATAAATATATATTTAAAATTATTTTTTTTTCCTTAGCTGACGAGAAAAAAAGCTTTTAATTCTGAAAATAATGTATGAAATACAAATATGCGGATATAGGAGATAGGGGGATACGTTACAGTTGTTAGTACTGCAGAATATTAGGGCTCTGGTACTTTTCTTTGTTAGAAATTAAGCCCTGCATAAGAACCTAAATGCAAAACGTGATAGGAATGAATTAAAGAGGGCAACAACAGCTATAAAATCTCATAAAATAAATCTCGTAAATATACTCAGATTGCCATATAATTGATATATGTTATTGAGGTTTACTATGGAATGTTCGCTATTGAAAATGGAGTGTGCAACATTTGTAATTCGTTTACATGGTGATTCAAAATAATCCCATTACATTATAGGCTATGGGGAAAATCGTTTGTAGTGTATTTTAATGATGTTAAACAGTTACAAGCACAACGAAATTGATATACATTTCTGAGCTGCACTAAAACATGCTTTCTGTGGAATATGGAGTGCAAAATATTTATCATTCATTTACACAAAGTATTACAATTTATCAAACATAATGAAATTTATGCGCATTATTGAGGTGCATTAGAAGATGTTGACTGTAGAATATGCCGTGCATAACAGTTATTCTGCATTTACAGGGACACACAGAAGATTTCGGATACAGTACTGTATCTGAAGTATTGTCTATTAACGATAACTGCTGGTAGTGCGTTTTTAGGTTTTGTTACGAGTTTTGTAAGTTAACTAATTTTTTGCGTACCACGCAATGTGTATAAATTGTATAGATTATATACAGGGCTACACAAAGTAATTCAAAAGCACTACTTTGTATATGCGCGGATAGCTTAAGGGTGTTTTTTAATTGAGTTATGCATTTTACAGCTGAACTATATTTAGTATACTAAGAGATGTTTCTAGAATGTAAAAAAATTCATATGCAAAGAACTGGATTCGTTATTGTCCAATGATGGTTATTTCTAAAAGTATATTTTCCGTTTATACGTTTTCTAAATCGTTTACTTAAGATATGTTCTTAAATCTTATTAAACGGTGATGTTTTGTTACAGTGTTCTGTCACTATGTACAGGGCTGTACAAAATAATTCAAATATGTTCCCGTCTATTGGTAAGAAACCGCTGAAGATGAATTTCCAAGTGTGTTATTTGTTTTATTACTAAACTAAATTGTAGCATACTGTATAGTATATACAAATATATGAATTATATACAGAGCTGCTGAAAAGAATTGGAGTAATTTTCCGGCTGTGAACGGTAATTGCTGAAATCTGGTTTTCAAATGTGTTTTGTGTTTTTCTAAAATGTTTATTTAGATACCTTATTTACCTTATTAAACAGCGAGGGTTTGTTAAAGTATTCTATTAGTGTTGGAAAGTGTTTTATAATCTATGCTGGACGCATGATTTATCATGTTTTATCTAAAGAAAATATTTACCCTAATAGACGATTCGAAAGTTTCTCGATTCCGTGGTAAACATTTATTTCTTAATATACGATATATCACGGCAGGGCAGGACATCCGTGGCTTGCAGAACACGGGTTGAAGACCCCTATTATAAGACATGCATAATCCCCTGTATAATCTTCTGAATGCAATAACAAACCTTAAATAGCAGGACTAATTTTTGCGTACTATTACCAAATGTGTATAAATTCTATAGATTATAGCACTACTTTGTATGTGGGTGGTATAATCTATGTTTGACGCATGATTTTTCTTGTTTTATCTAAAGAAAATATTTACCCTAATAAGGCGATTCGAAATTTTCTCGATGCCGCGGTGAATTTATATTTCTTAATATACGAAATATCACGGCGGACCATCCGTGGTTGCAGAACAGGGGTTGAAGACCCCTATTATAAGACATGCATAATCCCCTGTATAATCTTCTGAATGCAATAACAAACCTTGAATAGCAGCTAAGTTCAAAGACCGGTATTAAAAACCTTTTTAAATATACGTTGCTTCATTCTGTACTCATTATATTTTATATAAAAGGATAAGTGGGAAAAAAAAACATCCAGTTACTAAAAGTTTGTTGTTATAAATCCGAACTGATTCCACTTCTCATTGCGAAAAGTAAAGTTCAACGCTTCATCGAATGACTTCAGACCGTTTGTTCGGAACAATGGAACAACACCACTCATTCAAGCACGTGACCTTTCATTTGCGTGTGCCGAAAGAAAAATTGTCAGCGAACGAAAACTAAAGAACAAAAATAACATTTGTTCTGAAGGAAAAAGAAAGTAAGAACTTTTGAAAGAGAAGGATAAGGAAAACAATCGGAATGGAAAAGAAAACCTGATAAGCAGATGTTCTGTGTTGTCATTTTCAGGGGGTAAGACCTAAAAACAAGCAATAGGGTATACAAATTCTCTTTACAGATAGTAAGTTTATTAGAAATCCCTCTGGATTAAAGCCAAGGTAGGAGGAAAGTTGTTAGTATTCTCTGCTTTAATGTCACTATTTACGAAATATTTCATCTGAACGTGTAAATAATCTTCAAAGAAGCGCAAAACCAAAAGTAATTAGGAACAGAATTATCATTGGATAATTCTTATCACATGTTAACAGAAGTAAAGTTCAATTAAACCCTTTCTCATGGGATCTGTCACTAAATGAACTATAAATGTAAATGAAGGCGCAGTATTATCATTAGATAATTGTAACTGAAGAAAATTTAAATCACGCCCCTTCTTTTCGAATGAGACAGTCAATGAACTATAAATATAAATGAGGAAAAAAAATTATTCAATAATTCATAAGTTAATTGACGTGAAGTTCAGTCAGGATCCTTCTCATCGTTATCTGTCAGCATAGGAACTAGAAGTGTAAAAGTGTAAATGAGGAAATATGATTATCATTAGACAATTCACGTGGTAACAGAAAAAAGTTCAATCAGACGCCTTCTCATAGGAAATATCAGTAAATGATAACTTTATCATTTAACTATAAGTTTAATTGAGTTGGTAAGAGCCATGCTCTTGTTTACATGTATATATCTCTTCTAATACAAACATGAACCATGCGTCAGCGGTCTGGGCTGTTAGCCCAACACCCTGAAAGGGGTGACACTGGGTTTATATAAAAATAAATTCGGAAAAGAATGTTGATTTCATAAGATTTCCGTAAATAACTGTGAAGTAAAGTTAAATTTTTAACGCAACATAGTTAATTTTCTTCTCTTGGCGATTCTGACATTTTATACAGAATGGGTTGACCAAATTGGATGTGCATCAGTGAACAAAACTTACCTACTCAAAGAGTTGGTCGCGCTCAATACGAATGATAATTGTAACCTGAGTAATTAAACTGCGAACATTTTGGAAATTATGAATTCAACTGTGGGCCGTACAGTAAGACAATAGAGTAAAATTTCCCCCTACACCAGAAAGTAAAAATAAATCAAGCCATTTTTTGAACACTCTGAATATTTTGAAAAAAAAAAAAAAACTAATGAAACTACCCACGTACGTAACAAAGGATCAGTCAAATTTATCTGCGGAATCTCAGTAGAAACTCTGAAAAAAAAAATACTTTCGAGTATTTGGCACAAAAAGACGCGATTTAGCTAGCAACACTTTTCCCTCGCCAAATGCAAAAGCGATTTTAATATATCTGTAAATTAAATGAGTGTTTATTTGCGCAGTGCTTAATGAATTCAAGCTTAAACGATGAAATCGTTTATTATTATTTAGATAAGCTTATATAATATATATATAAGTTCCGTATTTCTGTGGCTCATTTAATTTTACACGGTTTCAATTGCTGGATAAGTTTTAAGTATGTGTATTTTAAAAGTAACAGCCTAGTTAAGAATGTTTACTTTCTAAAGTTCGACATTGAATATGTCGTTGTTTTCATAGCAACAATATCATTCTATTGTCTTCTTGGGCCCACCGTGGTTGAGTGGTCAAGGCATCACACCGGTAATCGCTTGCGAGTGTAGGTGGTAGCGGGTTCGAATCCCGCTGGCTCTTTTGCACACTCTTTGTGGCTGTATTTCTTGTGTTTTTAATTTTTTTTGTGTGTGTGCTATCTCGTCCCTGTATATATTGACGATGACTTATAAGCGGGTGTTTGACGCCAAGCACACAAGTCAGATGTATGTTAATAAAATGTCAAATGTTTGTCTTCTATATACTAACAAGCCGAATTGACAATTGCTCAGAATCTGATCTTAATTTTGAGACAATTTTAATCAATCTGAATTTTATTCTCAAACCATATAATAGGATGGTTAAATTTCATTGTATATATACATATAAATACATATGACAAAACTATAGTTATAAAAGTGTATTTATTTAAGTTAAAGCTGCTTAAACTAAGTTCAATATATGAAGAGTAGAAAAAGCTTTTCTTTAAAGAGTATTTATCATAAAAGCGTATTTTTGGGAATGTTATTGTGTCGCCAACCGACGATAAATCGTCGGTTGGCGACACAATTCTTCATTTCAACAATATTTCATTGACAACAATATTTCATGACAACAATATTTCATTTTTTTTAATTGTTCATTATTTTTTTTACGAACGCTATAACGAGGTTCCGCAGAAAATGTTTCATAGACATATATATCCTCACGAGAAGAATATTCTGTAATTTTTTTAAAATTGTTCTGAGAATGCGCTTATGGTGACCTTCCTTGTTAGTGATATCTAGTAATAGTAATCTTATAAATTTAATTAGACAATTTTCTGTACTAATACCCTCCCTAAAGTGTTAAGCAGGAGGTTACAAATGAAAATATCAAAAATCATGAGAAGTGGAAAGAGTTAGAAATAATATTAAATTCCTGTCAACAATGAATCTTTAACATGTGGACACCACACTTCGGTTTTTCACCCGCATACTCCACATTAGTGCTATTTGGGATTCCGGAACTTCAACTTCATGAACAGAGGAAAGCTGCTGCAGTTTGCAGCCCTGTCCAACAAATAAAAGAGAAAATTATGCCAACCGGGATACCGTTGGGATAGCTCAGTAGGAAGAGCGTTGGCACGGCAAGCCAAATTACCCAGGTT
Source organism: Maratus michaelseni (assembly GCA_963931845.1). Taxonomy (NCBI): domain Eukaryota; kingdom Metazoa; phylum Arthropoda; class Arachnida; order Araneae; family Salticidae; genus Maratus; species Maratus michaelseni. Next base: position 171,092,417 of record OZ007600.1, on the reverse strand, counting down.
CGAGTCCTGGTCCCGGCATTTTTCGCTCTATTCGAATAAATCTCAACTATGATACTCCAAGCATTGAATATTCGTATAACTTTTTACTTTCTTCTATCTTTACAAAAAGAAAGTATTGGAAACATGGAAACATGAAGCATTTCGACGTATTTATATGTTTTAGAAAGTCTTAAACACAATTTGACTGTTTTTAGAAAATGTCTGTGAGTCTACGTGTCTGTGTGTGACGAAAGTTTTATGAGCGCTATATCTCAGGAACTAATGCACGGAATTTAACAAAACTTTAGATTCAGCTAGGCATTGATATAAATTGGTGCTGGTTATTTTTTTGGTGTAAATCGTTCAACAGGTGGCGCTACTATGATGCACTTTTCACGATTTCTGCAATAGCTCTTTCTCAAAAACTAATGCATGGATTTTCATCAAACTTCAAATTCAGTTACAGACTTTGACGTAAGTTGTTGCTGATTAGGTTTTGGTGTCAATCGCTCTGGTGGCACTGATATGCTGCATTTTTCAGGATTTTCTTGATTTTAGTGATAATTTCAATAACGAATGCCGAGACTTTCTTCAAGCTTCATATTCTGTTAGACCTTGACATAAGTTTTTGCTGGTTAGGTTTTCGTGTAAATAATATAAAAGGTAACTCTACTATGTTGTATTTTTTTTAAATTTTAAAATGCATATTAAAAAAAGTAGTATTAAATGTCAGACGGTCACTTCTGAGATCGTCTAGATTCGTTGCCTTTTTTCACCGTCAGTGATTACCGCTATTACAATACAGATATTGCCGGTCTCTTTGAATAATGACATAAAAAAAAAAAAATTCTGTGCCTTCTCTACCGTCGGTGATTTGTGCTATTATGATACAGATACTGCCGGCTTCTTTGAATAACGACATTGAAAAAATTTTATGCAAGATTTAATGCAATTACAACTGGTAATGTTATTAGATATGTTGCAAATGTTAAACCGATTTCCTCGATTAGAAAATGCATTTAAAAATTTATGCCTGCAGAGTGGTCAGAAGAGCTGTTTTGCTCACAATTGTCAAGGTCAAGTATTTTGAATCCATTGCGCCGGCTTCTTTGTATAATAAAGTTTCATGTTTTTTTTCGAACAAAATTTAATACGACGACAAGCTGGCTGTGTTGTCTATTCATAACCATTTTTTAAGAGACATTTAAGTTAAATATTTTCTGAAAATTGGACGTAGTTGCTTGCGTTATTCAAAAGGTTTAGAATCAGTGGGATAAAATGTTCAAGGGCTTATTCATGAAGAGTTTTAAAGTTCTTGCTTTTTTCACTGGTCTACAGTTTGAGGTGCATTTTACATACGACGTGATTTTTTTTAACTGGGTGAGAAAATACCCAAGCCGGGAGTCGATCCCAAAAGCTTTGATTTAAATTGCCAACGCTCCACCTGTTGAGCTACCTGGACCGGCAGATACATTTTGCTTAGATAGCATCTATTAATAAGGTTATCTGAGTGAAATGTGTCCGGCCTGGGCATTTTTTCACTCAGTTGCAAAAAATTCACTTCGTATGATATCAAACTATTAACCAGTTTTCTTCGTAAAAACTTCTACGCTCAGGTTTATCAAAGCAAAAAATAAAAAACTTCGTATGTATCACGGAGTATGATTGAGTTAAAAAATAATAAAATTGCAACTTTCAGTTAAACTTTAGATGTTAAGAAAATTTTGTTTTGTTTTGACCCTTTTTACTATCGTTAGAGATTTCTGAATAGATAAATATTAATTATGATAACTCTGTACATAAAATATTGGTACAGAAACAATAAAAGATAAATTAATTCAACGTTTCATTTCTTCTTTTGATTCTTAAAACGTAATTTGAAACGTTATGTAAGTTGAATAATTGGTTTTACAATTGATTGTAATAACTTCTTAATCTTTTACGAAATGTGATGATTTCTGATTTTGTTACGAGATGTGATATTTAACAGTTTTCTCTCCGTGTATGTATAATACAGGGTGAATCTAAACTCTTGGGCAAAACTTTAAGGGGTGATAGAACACATCAAGACAAACAATATTAAATAGGAAACTAAGGGTCCCAAACGTCTTCCGAAGGAGACAGGCGCCATTAAAGTTTAGGGTCCAAAAATTCAAATGATTATAAAAAACGGAAAAATTGGTGGATTCGTTTGCGGTTTTCGCTAAAACTATTCTTTATGTCAGTATTTTCTTAAAAATAAATTTTAAAGATAAATTTCAAAAATGCCGATAGAGGGCACTTTAGACTTTGGAGTAGCGAACAACTATTTTTTACCGTTGTTTTTTGTATCTCATTAAATGCTTTCAAAAGCTTAGACTTAAACTTAAATTTTGAGCTCAAAATCTGAATCGTTGGGAGTGGTTAAGTAGCGCAAACTGAACTGTATTCAGGAGTTGAAATTTGACCCCCCCCCCACCCCCCACCGGAACACAGTTGAGTTATTCCCGATCTTGGTGTCGTAGACCAGGAAGAAACTATCATCCCCCTACACATAAAATAAACGATAGAGGGATAACACAATTAAATAAAAAATTTATTCATAAGAGACATGAGCAATAGCTCCACGCAAATTAACAAGAAATTATTTACAGTTACGTATCCATTACGTAGTAACGGTCCGTGTCCCCCGATTGGCCGGCAATGTGTAGTACAGAAGGATATAACCTCCAGATGGCGCTGTGATTGAAAGTGCTATAAAAGCCCTGGTTGTCCGCATTCATCGTTCTTTCGTCTTTGACGGCTGTAAGGATGACCAGCTACACTAATCAGGAAATGGCCGATATGCATTTCATTTACGGCGCTGCGGATGGGACTGCCCTGGAGGCCCGGCGATTGTACGAGAAGCGATTCCCTTCGAGACGCTTGCCGGACCGTAAAATTTTCGAACGCTTGCATTGGCGTTCGGAGTAACCGATTCGTTTGTCAGCGGGATGCATGACACTGGGCGTACCAGGAGTGCGAGGACACAGGAACTTGAAGAGCATGTGTTGCGTGAATTCGAGGAGGAACCGGAGACAAGCACGTGGGCTATATCTACCGCCGCAAATGTGAGACAGATGACGGTTTGGCGAGTGTTAGGAGCCGAAGACCTTCGACCGTATCATGCACAGTGTGTGCACGCCTTGAAAACAACCGACCATCAGCCACGTGTCGATTTTTCACGATGGTTTCTGCAACAGTTGAATGCGCCACCAGATTTTGCCGCACACGTGCTATTCACCGATGAATGCAGTTTCAGGCGGGAAGGCATTTTCAATGCGCGCAATACACACAACTGGGCGTACACGAACCCACACGCCACCCATCCTCATTCATATCAATGGCGTTTCAGCGTCAATGTGTGGGCCGGAATTATCCACGATCATTTGATCGGGCCATATGTTCTGCCATGGCACCTGAACAGCCGTACGCATCTGGTATTCCTGCAAGAGGTGCTCTAACATCATGCTTGTACCATTTTCTACGTGTTAACCTTCATTCATATTGTGTACTACGTGCGTACATCAAATTGTTTCTTCTTCTTTTGCGCGGAGAAATTGCTCATGTCCGTTATGAATAATTTTTTTATTTAATTTGTCATCACTCTATCGTTTATTTTACGAGCAGGGGGTAGTAGCTTCTGCCTGGTCTACGACACCAAGATCGGGAATAACTGAACTGATTTCAGGGTTGGGGGGGGGGGATTCAAATTTCAACTCCTGAACACAGTTCAGTTTCGCTACTTAACCACTCCCAAAGATTCAGATGTAGCTCAAAATTTAAGTTTAAGTCTAAGCTTTTGAAAGCATTTAATGAGACACAAAAAATAACGGTAAAAAATAGTTGTTCGTTACTCTAAAGTCTAAAGCGCCCTCTATCGGCATTTTTGAAATTTGTATTTAAAATGTATTTTCAAGAAAATACTGACATAAAGAATAGTTTTAGCGAAAACCGCAAACGAATCGACCAATTTTTCCGTTTTTTATAATCATTTGAAATTTTGGACCCGAAACTTTAATGGCGCCTGTCTCCTTCGGAAGACGTTTGGGACCCTTAGTTTCCTATTTAATATTGTTTGTCTTGATGTGTAGTATCACCCCTTAAAATTTTGCCCAAGAGTTTAGATTCACCCTGTATATACACTGCTCAAAACAATTAAAGGATATTTGAAGTTTTATATAAAATAAAGATATAAACGAAATTTTTTTGCCGAAAATAGAAGAAGAGAATCACAAATGCAAATTTTTCTGGTTTTCAAACTGTGGAGTATGCAAATTTTGAGTTCGACATCAAAAACGTCACTTCAGCGGCAGCGAATGAAATTTGACTTTCAACTGGATACAAGAGAATGAAGACAAGGATGATCGGCATTCAGTGATTGCTTTGTTTCGATGAGTACGATGTCTCAGCGAAGTCATTTGACAGATTCAGAAGCTTGGAGAATTGTTGGTAGGTTAGAAGGGGGCCAAACTCAAGTCGAAGTAGCGCAAGCCATTGGAGTGTCACAAAGTGTCATTTCCAGGATCTGGAACCGTTTTTTGGAGAGTGGATGTGCAGGCCGAAGACCAGGGCAAGGTCGTAGACGGGCAACAACGCCCAATGAAGATCTGTATTTAGCGTTAACAGCTCGGAGACACCGAAACATGAAAGCTACTCTTCTCCAACAACACCTTCGCTCGGCTACAGGCACCACGATTTCAACTCAGACTGTCCGAAACCGGCTCCATGCTGTAGGTCTGTATGCTCGCCGACCGATGGTATGTGTTAGATTAACATCAAGGCATCGTCGCGACCGCAGGGAGTGGGCAACCGAGCATGTCAACTGGAAGAGAAATGAATGGAGCAATATTCTGTTTTCTGACGAGTCCCGTTTTTCTGTGCATCCGGATAATAGGCGTATTTTCATCTGGAGGGACCGTGGCAGTAGGAATAATCCTGCGTTCGTGCACGAAAGTGTCAGATTTGGCGGTGGAGGAGTGTTGGTGTATGGTGGCATCTCCATTGACGGGCGCACTGACCTCTACATCATTCGAGATGGAGCTCTGACTGGTCGCCGATATAGGGATGAGATCCTCAGACCTATTGTAGTCCCTTACGCTGCAGCAATCGGAGATAACTTCATTTTAATTGACGATAACTGCAGGCCACATCGTGCAAACCTGGTGGAGGATTTCCTTTTCGAGGAAGGAATCGTTCGAATGGAATGGCCAGCGTGTTCTCCAGACATGAATCCAATCGAGCACGTTTGGGACGCTCTAGGAAGACGAGTTTCTGGCCGCCAACAACCCCCACAAACTCTCCAAGAACTGGAAAGATCTCTTCTGGAAGAGTGGGGCAGAATACCCCAACTCGTCATTAATAGCCTCATTGAGTCCATGCCTCAAAGGTGTTCAACGTTGCTGGCCGCCCGTGGAAACCATACCCCCTACTGAAAATGATTTTCTTTGAAGAAAACACCTTTTCTTATTCTTTTTTTCTCATATGCACAAATTGTGTTTTTTTCCTTTTGTACACAAATGCGCAATAAAATGCATTTTTTTCTGCCAAACATGTGTAATTTATTCTCATATAACCTACTATGTCTGTCGACCATGTATCAATCAGCTAAAAAGTTTCCCAGACACAAAATCCACCTAAAACTGCAATATCCTTTAATTGTTTTGAGCAGTGTATATATATGACCGTTAAGCTTCAAAACCAACATTAAATTAAAAAAAAATAATCTCTGCCTTATTGCAATCAGTGATTTGTTGACGTATTTATGCAGACAAGTTAAGTAGTTAAAGTTGTTTAAATATTACTAAAAGTGATTTGGTAATATTTATAATGAGTCAGATTTAATGCAATAAACAATCACGAACTTTAGGTAATTGTCCGAAAAATGGGTAAAAGTTTAAAAAAAATATATATTCGTTATCAATGTGATTTTAATGCAGTCTTGTAGACACATTAAGATAACCAAATTATAAATAGATTAAAAATAGATTAAAAATAGATAAATTATAAATAGATTAAAAAATAGATTAAGATAACCAAAATGTTCTCAATTGGGTTTAAGTCAGGGATTAAAGCTGGCCAATCTATCTAAACGTTAAAATTGCGGGCGGAAAGCTAATGTTTCATACTATGTGAGTTGTCGATAAAGCATTGTTGTGCTGAGATTTTCACTCATTTTTGAAATGGGTATTTAAAAGTGGCCAAAATGGATAGACTTTGGTAACCAAAACAGGCATGGCCCAAGTTGGGCTCAAACCTAAGAATCTTTCAACCCAAATTGGGTTTTTTATTTTTTTCTGTGTACGACATGTATTTTCAAGACCAATCCATTTTGGCCAATCATGGTGGGATTTTAGGCGCGGTTTGGAACACATTTTCTTTAAAACAATGTTCTTAGACTTTCTTATGTGTTTATGTATTGTGCCCTTTGAGACATTGTCACCGAGATTATTTTTAATTTGCCTTATGGACATATTTTGCTTTAACACCAATCTTCCACTTTTCCGATCAGTCTGAACACTTCTTACACGTGGCCGCCCGCATCTTGGGTTTCAAAATTTCTTGGGCATCAAAATTGTTAATTTTAGCAAGTGGATTCGCCGATAACTCAGTTACTATTTATCACTACAAAAAACACACAATATCAAAATAAATATTCACTAGTGGACTGTAACTCATTTAATAACTTTTTAGTTATTCACAACACTAAATAAAAATGGTCGAGAGCCGAAATTTACACAACTCCTCAGATCGGCATCTCGAACCCAACTCACAATCACAAGTTTTTTTTTTTTACATTTTACATAGACGGCGCTTCTAGCGGCAACATATCGCCGGGCCTTTAATGTTGCTAACATTCAATAATATAAATGCAATATAATTCAAACACAATCTCTAAGTGAAAAATACAATCTCAGAAAACACAATTTCTTTTCAAAAATACTACACTAAATAAAATACTAAATTTACAAATATAAACACAAGAATGTAATACACTGCAGGAAAATATATAGTTTAATAAAACAAATGTATGAATTTAAGTAGTTAATAAACCATCATTCACATATGGCAAAATAACAATTTTTGTGACTGGCCTTTTATATGTGCCATTTTTATCTTTCAAGGTGACAACTCTTATGATATTGTCTTGGCCTGGATGAATTTTAATAATTCGGGCCAAATGCCATTTTAAAGGGCAATAATTATCAGAATTTTTTACTAATACTAAATCTCCCTCTTTTATCTTTACCTGTTTACTTCTACCTACGAAGTTTTTTACTTCAAAGGGACCACAGTAGTCCAATCCAGTACGCATAAATGCTCTGGCCATTGTTACTCTAGAAGCTGGCAAATCAGCCATCTGTTGCTCTGATTTCTTAGAATTTACCTTTTTACAAGTCATACAATTGAAAAGGATTTTAGGAACTATATTTCTAGCAGATAAGATCCAAAATTTGTTTCGGATTGGCGAAAGAGTTGTCTCAGCACCTGCATGGAAATACAAATTATGAAAATATTTAATAACACAAAAAGTAAAATTATGGTTTGAAGGAATAATCATTGGATATTTTTTATGCTCAGTTAAGTTACTGTTTCTCAGTCTACCACCAACTCGGATTACACCATTATCATCTAAAAACGGGCACAAGTTTTTCAGTTTACTACTGTTAGGGATTGCATTACCCTTTTCCAAATACTGCATTTCCTTCACGAATGAAGTCTTCTGGATGTTTTTTACTATACAGAATAAGGACTGACAGAGTTCACTGCTGGTTAAAATTCCACCTTTGGGATACAAGGGATTTCTACAGTTATGGATGAATCTATTACACATGCTACTACTCTTTGCAGTTTTATGAATGAAGAACTGTTATTAATGATGTCTAAAGGCTCAACAGTGTTAACTAAGGTACATACTTGAGTTACTGATGGTGCTTTCAATTCACGGATAAACAGCTCACTGGTTTCAACAGAAATAATATCAGGAGACTCCACCATCTCAGGCTGTTGTAGGAATGATGGACCGAACCACCATAAATCACATTGCTGGATCTTGATGGGATCTAGGCCTCTAGAAATGAGATCTGAAGGATTTTGCTTGGAAGGTACATAATTCCACTGATCAATCGAAGTTAAGCCTTGTATAATCGATACTCTATTTGCGACAAATGTCTTTAGATCATTCGACTCCTTTTTTAACCATGCAAGTACAATAGTACTATCTGTCCAAAAACAAGTTTTAGAAACTTCTTGCTTTAGAGCACTTAACACTTTTTGCATCAACTTAGATAATAGGACTGCTGCAGAAAGTTCTAGGCGAGGGATAGTAATATGCTTTAGAGGAGCCACTCTAAATTTACTAGTGAGCAGTTTGACAGCAGGATCACCATAAGAATGAATAGATTTTACATAAACGACCGCACCATAAGCAAGTTCAGAAGCATATGAAAAACCATGCAATTCCACACAATTAGATTGTTCTACAAATACAAATCTTGGGATATTGATCATATTTACAGATTTTAAGGAAGGAAGTAAATTAGTCCATTCGATATTTTCTTTCACTGGAAGATAATCACACCAATCTATTTTCAGCAACCATAATTTTTGAAGGAAAACCTTGGCCTTCGTAATTATTGGACCTATCAAACGCAACGGGTCAAATATTCTAGCAATTTGCGATAATACTGAGCGTTTGGTATACCTTTCACTTTGCTCTATAATTAAATTAAATCCAAAACAATCTGGTTGCGGCTTCCACAATATTCCTAAAGTTTTTGTCACATTGGAAAATGAATATTCAGATATTGCATTATTACACAAAAGAGAAGAATTATTTACTGACCATTTGTGAAGATCCATGCTTCCCTTCTTTAACAAAGATATCAGTTGTTGTTGGATCTCTTTAGCTGTGTCTAGATCATCAGCACCTTTTAAAATATCATCTATATATACGTCTTGAAATAATACATTTGCAGCTAAAGGAAATTCCTTTCCTTCATCTCTAGCTAGCTGAGTAAGGGTTCTTGTTGCTAAAAAAGGGGCACTCGTTACCATAAGTCACCGTACATAATTTATACACCTTAACTGGTTCATGTACCTCAGGTTTAAACAAGATTCTCAATAAATCTCTTTGACTCGGATGTATCAATATCATACGGTACATTTTTTTAATATCTGCTACAAGAACAAATTTGTGCTTTCGAAATCGCAACATTATACTAAATAACTCATCTTGGATTGTTCCTCCGTTATACTGCAAACTATTTAGAGATTTTCCGGTAGAAGTTAAGGAGCTAGCGTTAAAGACAACTCTTAATGGTGTGCTACTTGATTCAGCACAGAACACGCAATGATGGGGTATGTAATAAGTGATATCTGGTTCTTCAGATTCTATCACCTCTTCCATATGACCCATACTTAAATAGTCTTGCATAAAGACTTTATAAAGATCATTAAATTTAGGTTCTCTAACTAAGCGATTCCATAATGAATTTAAAATTTTCATAGCATTTTTCTTTGATTCTCCAAGACAAGATGGGTCTTCCTTAAATGGCATTTTGACTATGTATTGCCCTGTTGCAGTTCTGGAATAATTTTTCAGAAAATGTTCTTCACAAATTTCTGATTCCTTATTTCTAAAAACTTCAGACTCTCTCTCAATGTTTTCTATTTCCCAAAAATCTCGAATTACCCTTTCTAACTCCAAATTATTTGTTATCAACCCACAATGTATATTACTTTCATCCTTAGCCGGAAGGCTTCCGCTAACAATATAACCGAAAACACTGTTTTGTAACACTATTCTAGTATTTAATGGTTGGGGGTAAATTTGACTTGGTCTTAAAAATTCATAGAAATTTTCTGCACCCAAAAGCAAATCAATAGATCCTGGCACATTAAACTTTTCATCAGCTAATTTGATGTTATTTAACGATGAAATACAAATCTCAAGCGGTCCAGAAGGCGTGAATTCTTTAATTTTCGGAACGACTAAAAAATCTAATTTTAAATAAAAATCTTTATCTCTATTCGAAATAGTTGTGTTAACTCTAGATCTAACATTAAGGGACAAATTATTTATTCCTGAAATAGAAATATTAGTCTTTTCTCTTTTCAAATTTAGTTTATCTACTAACCTTTTACTCATAAAATTAGAGTTTGCACCGACATCTAATAAACCACGTGCTTCATGAAAATTACCATATTCATCTTTTATTAAACAAACATATGTGCTAAGTAACACAGTTTTTAACTCGTTAGACAAATTACATATCGTTGAAAATAAATTGCTTTGGTTATTAGCTGGGAAAGGCTGGAATACTGGAGCCGAAGCATCCAAATTAGACTTATTACCGACTTCGTTTTTAGAACTCATTTCCTGTGAAATTATCTCTGGATTTTCACCTTTATTTATTTTTTGTTCACGTGGGAAATGCAAAGTTACATGATGCCTTCTCTTGCAAATAATACAAGATAATTTAGATTTACAATCAATCACTTTATGATTCATAAGACAATTAAAACAAAGATTTTTGGATTTTACAAGCTCAACTCTATTACCACTGACATGTTTTTATAAACAGGACATTTATGCAAAGGATAATTTTCACTACATGACAAAATACATTTAGAATTTTTTACGTCAGTTAGAAAAACTTTAGAAACATTTCGATAATAAGTATTTTTATTACTCGCTCTAGAATTGTCAACCACGGGTTTTCCCTTAGACGTATAATATAAATCAATTTCCCGAGATAATTCAATGGGAGAAAACCACGATTCTGCTTGTCTAACATTTATAAAATACATGACATCTTTATCAAGCGTTTGACAAATCTTATCAGAAACTATTAACTGTTTTAAAGTTCCGAAATATGTCACATTCCTCAATTTTAAATAATAATCCCAACTCGTTGTTAATCGTGATGCAAATTGTACATACGTTTCCTTAGGATGACGTTGTGCTTTCCTAAAATGTTCTAAACAAGTCTGGGGGGATGGCTCAAATTCTCTAAGTACTATAGCCTTTACTTTTGCATAATCTTCTAATTCCCCATCTTTAATGTATGTAATTACGTTTGTTGTCTTTTCTCCTAACAGATTTAGTAGAATTTCCGATTTATATTTTTCTGGGACATTTTTAGAAATAAAGGCTCTTTCTAACGATGAAAAAAAATAACTTCAACCTTCTGGTTTGGATGGAATTTTAATCGTTAACGTTCTTACACTTTTAATCAGAGAGTCTAAAGATTCTATATTATCTTTTTTCTCGAGGTCACTTAAATTATCATTTTTAGTTTCTGCACGGGCCTTAGCCAACTCAATTTCTAACTTTGCATGTTCAATTTTTAACTTCTCAAGATCTAGTAATTTTGATTCCTCATTTTTTCTTTCCTCAATAAAACTGTTTGCTATGTCTTCAACCAATTTATTATCTGCTTTATACTTCGAACTTTCCTTTATTAAATTTATTAAATCATAAATAGTTAATTTCGAATCTGATATATCTATGTCTAATTCAGCAGCAATTCGCTGATAATCTTCTTTTTTTGCACCTTTAAACATTGTATTATAAATACAATTCACAATAAAATAAATAAAACTGACGTACCTTTATCTATTAATAAATCTCCAAATCTAATAATTCCACATTGGAAAGATGTAAGCCATTTTCCCTATTCTCAAATTAGTTCAATAATAAAGAATATCAGTTATTTTCTGCGTAAAAACATTCACAGTCTATTCTTTCGTATTACGAAATTATCCAGGTTAATCGAAATTATTTTTCTTCTGGAATCAAGAAAAACTTCATCGGAATTTTAAATCACAATATTGTGTACTTCAGCATAAACAATACGATGATTTAATTTTAGTCTTACTTATTTTAATTACTTGATAGAATTCCAAACACCATTTTATCTTCAGCAGACGATTCCCGAAAAAACATAAACATCGAATAATTCCTTTAGTTCTTTCTCCGGCTAGAGGAGACCAATACTATGGATTCGCCAATAACTCAGTTACTATTTATCACTACAAAAAACACACAATCTCAAAATAAATATTCACTAGTGGACTATAACTCATTTAATAACTTTTTAGTTATTCACAACACTAAATAAAAATGGTCGAGAGCCGAGATTTACACAACTCCTCAGATCGGCATCTCGAACCCAACTCACAATCACAAGTTTTTTTTTTTTTTACATTTTACATAGACGGCGCTTCTAGCGGCAACAGCAAGTATTCTGTATATTACTCGCTTTGAACGATTTAATATTCTAGAAATTTCATTAACGAGCTTATCTTTTGATTTCAATATCTTTAAAATGTATTCTTTTATGAATTGTGCAATTTTCGGCATCTTAAATATCAATGGAAATTGAATATTTGCTGTTATACTGCTAAAGAAAAATGGTTGGTAGATTGAAACCAATCCAGAATTTGTTAACGTTTAATTAATATGCTTAAATTTTTGAGGCAGAAGTTTTCTTTACAAAAATATAAAAAGGCGTATTTTTTAAATAAATAATACCGATGAAACCATTATATTATATCTACTATGTTTTATTTCAACATTTTGAATATTTATAATGAAATTATTACATTTATTTCTCCTTCTTTTATTATCATATTTTCGTGCGTGCCTAAATTTTTTAGACATATTGTAGCATATTTAGAAAATAAAGTAATATTTACGTAAATGAAAATTGATGCATTCTATACATAGGATATTATGAAGAAGTTTTCTTTACATAGAGCACATTGTCTGTTGAGATCTGAGCAAAAAAAAATAATGTCCAAATTTTGGTACATTGCACCGTGGAAGGCAAGAACCCTTAGATTCTCCTTCCATAAAATGCTGAGCTATGGAAGAAAAAATAAGACATAAAATCCATGGATGGCGTTTAGAGTTTATTTGGTAAACGGAAATGGTATAGGTAGGGGGTCAACATTGTGCAATCAAAATTTTGGTTCTTTCAGAAGGAGAGTCAGAGATGATTTCTTCACTTTTTTCAGATCAGTTACAATGCCAACAGAAATGCGGAATCCAGCCAAGGATAGGCGTTAAAACGCAGCAGTTAGAAAGAAAATCATTTAATTTTTTGCACTGCAGACATGCCAAGGGCTTAGCAGATTTAGCAACTTAACAAATGAGTCAAAAGAAGCAATAACCCAAGAAAAAATCTGCGAGGATAGCGATGAGAATGTGGTTTTAATATCATCAAATTGTATATACTTTAATTATTAAGTCAGGAACCAGCAGATGGAATAATTTAGATAAATATGCTTTTTTTTTTTTAACAAAGCATAAAGGATCACTATAGAAACTATTCCAACATGTAAGAAAAACCCCAAAGAGCAGATTGAAAGCATAAATATGGATACTGTAATGTATTTAACGGTATAAAAATTAGTTTTACGATAAAAGAAAATAGCACTTTGAATAAAGGATAGAATGCTCAATTAAAGAATTAATTTAGAAAATAATTTAAGCCACAATAATTTAATATCTAAATATAGGAAAATATTAATTTTAAATAAAATTATCCTAAGAATGTATGTGCATCGTCATATATTTTATGCTTAGATCTCAACAGATAATTTGCTTTACGTAAATAAAACATCTCTTCATAGATATTCCAAGAATTTTCAACACATGAAAGTTTTCCATTTTGACTAAAAAGTCTTAATTTAAAAACTAAATACATTAAATAGAACCTCAAATGTTAACAAGTTATTATCATTTATTTTCCAGAACCTTTATGAGCTGATACAATTCTTAAATTGTTTTCATATCTTTAAAGACATTTAAAAACAAACACTATTTTCTCCTTGCTTCTTCAAGCATTTGGCAATCAGTCGCTACTTTTTTATTTAGTGCCGGTTTCGTTGAATAATAACATCCAATATTTCTTACGCAACAATTTATACAGAATTACAAAAGGTTACGTTATTAGAAATTTTAATAGTATTTTCATCAAGTGAAATATGCATTTAAAAAATAACGGTCAAAACAAGTGTTTCAAGTGATTGTCAATAACTTTAAATCCATTACCGGCTTCTTTGTACAATAAAGATTCAAGATTTTCTCGAAGAAACTTTAATAAGAAAACAACTGGCTGTGTTATTTATTCATAACTGTTTTTAACGAACATTGAAATTGTATGTTAGTTGAACAATTGGATGCAATTGCTCGCGTTGTTCAAAAGACTATAATCAACAAGAAAAAAAAACCACGAAGGGTTTTTTCATAAACAATTCTAAAGTACTAGCTGATTTCTTATAAGAAAAACAAAATCACATAATGAGACTAACCGACAAGTTCTCACAGATTCCAGCATTAATCTCTTTTAATTTGACGTCTTTCTCAAAACGCATTGTCCGACGAAATTTAGTAAATGCTTTAACGTTCGTTGAAACGTTCGTTAAGTAGCATTTTAACGGTTATGTAAGTTGATACAATTAAATGTGATAATTCCCGACGCCTTTATGAGATGAAATATCTCCTGACGACAACAGTCGTAACTATACATCGCTTATTAACTCTTTCAAGGGCAAGTGATTGTGTTTCTGTAAATGATAAATTCGCGCCAGAGTTTCCCAGAAGAGAGAAATTTTATTTTAAAATAAGGAAATGCAATTTTACAGTCCTTTTTTAACGCTTTCCAACCTAGTTGAAAAGTGTTTAAGGATTCGGTTTGTCTGTCTGTCTGTCGCCTGTCTGTCCATGCTCTAACTTTCGTAAATATACTCAGATTGTCATGTAATTTATATACGTTATTAAGGTTTACTATGGCATGTATTGAAAATGAAGTGTGTAGCACTTATATTTCCTCTTTTACAGCGACTCTCAAAAGAAATCCGCTCCATTATGGTCTATGGCGAAAAATCATTTGTGGTTTACTTTAATGATGCTACACTATTTCAAACATATTAAAATCGATATATATCGCTGAGGTGCACTACAATGCAATGTGGTGCGCATAGCACTTACAGTTCCTTTGCAAGGACACTCAAAAGAATTCCGTTACATTACTGTCTATACGGAAAAATCGTTTGGTGTTCTTTTTAAGAATGTTTCACAGTTTCAATCATATAGAAATTTATATATATCACTGAGGTGCATTACAAGAGGCTTACTATAGAATATTGTGTGCTTAGCATTCATCGTTCATTTACAGAGACACACAAAGTATTTGGTTAAAGTAATGTCTGTTAATAATAAGAAGAAGAGTGCGTTTTCTGGAAGAGTGCGTTTTCAATTACGCATTCCTTTTTAACACTTTCCAATCTAGTTGAAAAATGTTTATGACTTCGGTTTGTCTGGCCGTCTGCCGTCTACCGTATGGCCGTCTGCCGTCTGGCCGTGCTCTAACTCCCGTAAATAGGCTCGGGTTGCTCTGCAATTTTTATATGTTATTGTCGTTATCTATAGCATGTTCCCTATTTCAACGGAAGTGTGTAGCACTTATAGTTTTTTACAGGGACACTCAAAAGAATTCCGTTACATTACATC
Source organism: Maratus michaelseni (assembly GCA_963931845.1). Classification (NCBI taxonomy): domain Eukaryota; kingdom Metazoa; phylum Arthropoda; class Arachnida; order Araneae; family Salticidae; genus Maratus; species Maratus michaelseni. The sequence goes on along the minus strand of OZ007600.1, from coordinate 171,076,897 downwards.
TATGGAGAAAAATCGTCTGCGGTTTTTTTAAATAATGTTTCACTATTTTAAATGCATTGAAATTTATATGTATCACTAAGATGCATTACAAGATGCTTACAACAGAATATTGAGTATATAGCAGTCATCGTTCATTTACAAGGACACACAAAAGAATTCGCTACTGTCTGTTAACAATAATTCCTGGAAGTGCGTTTTAAGTTACTGAACGCAATTTTAATTTTAACTCGTTTTTTCTCTATTACGTGGTGTGTATAAATTCTGTAGATCCTATACAGGGAAGCACAAAAGTTCGCGGACACATTTCCGTTTATTGATAGAAACTCCAGACGGAGAATTTTAAACTGTGCTGCGCGTTTCCTAACTGAACTAAAATTTAGCATCCTATGTAGTATATATACAAATCTATAGATCTTATACAGGGCTGAATAAAAGTATTCGGATATTTTTTTTAATATTGTACATGTTGGAAATTCCTGAAATTATGTTTTTAAATATGTTATGCGTTTTCCAAATTGTTTACTTGGATGTTATTTTTTAGCTTATTAAACGGTATGATTTGTAAAATTATTTTGGAAGCGTTGGAAAGTGTTACATAATCTATGCTTGACGCATGATTTTTCGTTCTTGTTAAATTTAACTCTTTTTTTTGCCTATTATTTAGTGTTATAAATCTTTATTAAACGATAAATATTTATAAAAGTATTTTGGAGCGTGTTTCATAATATATGCTTGACGCATGATTTTTCGTTCTTGTTTTTTTTGTAAAGTTGTAAAAGTAAAATTTTATTCAAAAATCTTGATTAAAATTGAGTGTTATAAATAATATACTACTGTCCTTTAACATATTAAATAAGATTTTATATCGGAATATCTTTAGTAGAAATGCATCAAATTTTATAAATGAGGTTTATATGTTTATCCAAATGCAAGGCACGGCAAACTAAAGTACACAGGTTCGAGTCCTGGTCTCGGCAATTTTCGCTCTGTTGGAATAAATGTCAACTATGATACGCCAACCATTGAATATACTTGCAAGAGTAACAAAATATTATTAATTTTAATGTTAATGTTAATGCTGTTAATGTATCATGTTTGTCTGTAAAACATGTTTGTTGGACATGAAAATGTTTACTTGAGAATGGATAGCATTTGGAAAAACTTATATTCCATTTTGAGAAAAATGATTAATAAATACATAGTGTGACAACTCCCCATCAAAAGAACTCTAACAAATTTACATTAAAACAAGTCTAACTCACTAATTGGAAGACTTAAGTTGTGTATCATATGTTAAGTATTATTTCCTTCAATGGATGCCGCAAGATGGGTTCCAAATGCAAGTGCTAGAAATCTCGAGAGTAATCGCCTTCTCAAGGAGATATAAATTTTAGATCATTCCTTTGATCTGACGTTATACAGACATTAATGTTACCATAAATTCAAGCTACTTGAGTCTATAAGTTCAATATCTTTCAGTTACTTCAAAACCCGCCATCTGCTCATCCTGGGAATGTTAAGCTTTCGAAACTACTTGAAAATTCTCTCACTAGATATAATCAACTCGTGAGGGGCCACAGAGAGGATTCTGAATTCTGTTTCTGAATTCTGAACAAGCTCGTGGCTTTCTCCCTTGAGAGAAAGAAAGGTGTCTTCGGCCCTTGTGCCGTAAAAGCAAAACCTTTGCCCAGGAAGATGATGGGCGTCCTGACAAACTACAAACTCTAACCAACAAATAAGCTTTATGTGTGCAGCTTTTCTGTATTTGTAAAATTTATGTGTACTGAGACGTAGCTTAATTAAAGTCCATGTTGCATCAGCAGTTCTTTGGTTTAATTATGTTACAATACAATAAAAACTATTCGAAACGTTACCGAAAATCAGTAGCAGCAATAAAAAAACGTTGAATTATAAATGCTTCTTTAAATCTCAAAAATATATTAGTTTCTGAGGTTTCTAAACACAAAGAACGCTTTTCGGAAACGTGGGTATCTCTTAAGAGGTATTGTGCATTTTCGTTCGCGGTTATATTATATTTTCGTAGATTAAGAAATATTTGTCTTGTTTTACTCTATATGTTGCACTGTTTGAGTCAATAGCAAATATTAATAAACTGTTCAAAAACAGAAGATCCTGTTTTTCATAATGCCGGTACATATACTTAAATCTTACTTTAGTTTTCTACCATTCCTCAGGCATTAGTATTTATCTTTTTCAAGAGCAGTAGTCGTATAAATGTGTCTTTTTTTTAATAGTACTTTTATTGTTAATTACCATTACACTCTTTAAAATAAATTTATTTGTATTATCATTAACATACATATATTAAAAGTTCTCATAAAAAACATAGTTAGTTATCCACGTATAAAACACATATAATTAAGTTCGACGTTTTTAACAAAAAAGTATAATCCATACCCAGTTCTTCCACACATATTTCCTTTAACTCTATTACACATTTAGCACATTTATACGACTTACACATTTATACATTCTTAACACATTTATACGACTACTGCTCTTGGAAAAGATAAATAAAAATACACGAGGAATGGTAGAAAACTAAAGTAAGATTTAAGTAAATTAATAAACTGTTTTCTTGTCTCCAAGGCTTATTCCTCTCTCTAAAAAAAGCCAAAAAGTCTTTAATGTGTAGCCGGTTTCTTTGAATAATGATAGTCCAAGAAGCTGGTAATAGGTTAAAATCTTTAAACAATCATATTCAAAGAAATATTCTCCAGAGACAGTTAATAAGATTACAACGTGCTTTGTTACACCATTATGACCGTTTTTCAACGGTCACTTATGTTAAATTATTCGTTGAACAATTGGCTGTAATTGCGTACAACGTCTAGAAAATTCTTGAAGACAAAGAGAAAAACGTAAGGAGTTCTTTTATAAACAGTTTTTAATCTAATTTACTGCCCAGGAAAATTGGACATATCTTACAAGCTATGAATCATATGTTTTCAAAGTTGGTCATATTTGAAGCATATCGTCTGATATTGACCTCTAAGCACATTACGTGATGAAATTCAGGGTTATTTGGAGAGTTTTATGTGAACTTAACAACAAAACAGGTTCGTCATATGATGTTATTGTAAAGGTTATGTCCAGCGCTTTACAAATTTTATAATTATCTGGTAGTCATAAAAAAATCTAGTCGCCAGGAAAAAATGTTTTCATTACCTCACATCATTTATTTTCAAAAAGTACAAGCGTTTTCTATGAATTAATTGAGAAAAAATAATAAAAAGTATAGTTTAGAATTATAAGATACATAGTTTCGAGAAATACATAATTTTGAAAGATAATATAAACTAAGTTTTTTTATTAAAACTTGTCAAAATTGTATATCTTGGGGGAAAAAAACAAATACTGTAAAGGCTGAATTAACCGGACTTAGAAATAGCTACAAATGTGCGGATAGTTGAGTGCTATATCTAATATCTGAATCTATATATGATGGAGGGGACGAGGGGGGGGGAGGGAACATCGATGAAATAGTGAAGCAGAAAAACAGTTTGTAGCTTATTTTACTGTCGAAATCAGTCAAATAATTCTCCTTTTGTTATTTTAAAATTTGAATTTGATGAACTTATTTTTGCCAAATTAAAAATAAAAGTTAAAAATGTAAAAAGAAAAAATGCCGTTTGCGCTTTTTTCTTATGTCAATTTTTGTACAAAAACAAAAAAAAAAAAAAAAAAAAAAAGGCCGCGAGAATAACCGTATTTTTCAAGCCCTGGCTATGTCAGTTAAATTATAATTGGACGCATAATTAACTCGACAACTCCACACAAGGGCGATTTCGCACCTACCAGGATTTCAAATCGTCGGTGCTTTTTGAAAACATGCTGTCATTAATTTGAATTTTTCACTAACAAAATGAAATTGGTGATAACAATAAATGTCACGGATCTATTACTTATTAAATTCAGTATAGGAATCATGTGTTATATTTCATTATCACTATCATACCAACAACATTATATGCAATTGAAGTTATGGGATCCCAAATTGGACTAGTGCGACGTGCGCGGGTGTTGAACTGAAGTGTGGCGTCCACGGGTTAAACGTTTAACCACGGGTAACGCCCACGGGTTTTCGAAACACCGATGTTTATGGTTCATTTCCATTTTTATGCGCTTTTCACTTTTTAACTCTTTCCAACATAGTTGAAAAGTGTTTATGAATTCAGTTTGTCTGTCTGTCCGTAAATATACATTGATTGTCGTATAATTTTATATGTTACTATCAGATCCACCCGGCGTTGCCCGGTCCCGTTAAAAAACAATCCGAAACGGGAAATCACTCTAAAAATCGCTGCACGAAACTCTTCCTCTGGTAACTCTTTGTCTTTCGGAAATTAAATAAAGATATTTACCCGAAGCGGAAGTAAATTTAATACCATCCCCTCAAATGTCTGGATCATTCGATTCAAAACTAGTCAGTCTGGTGAAAATTTAAAAAAAGTTATTGTCGGATTTTCACAAAATTTGCATTTTCCGAATCAGAAACATAAACTGTGATTTTCGATTCAAATAATTCAATACTCGAGGATGAGTGAAAATGAAACTTTTTTGTTTTCTGGGATTATCAAATCGGTAACTTTCTTTTGTGTTTTCAATAAGAATAGTCATTTTTGGCGTACACGCAGGAAAATCTTTTAGTTCTACCGCCAGGGGATGCATTTTGTTATAAACAAATTATCCCACACGTGTCTCCGCTGCCTACGATATCGTGTATAGCAGATGTGCTAGGCACGCACTGCAAAGTCTTTACTTCCAGTTTCTACCATCAGGGGGAGCATTCTGTTCTAAATAAACCTATTTCCGAACGAAACTCCGGCACTCGTTCCTGCTGCTTAGAGCATCGTGTAGAAGGCGTGCCTTGCACGCGCAAAAAATCTGTTAGTTCCACTTTCCACCGCCAGGGCGTACCAAATCTATGTCTTAAATAATTAGCTATATAATAATTAGTTCATGTTAAGTTGAATGAACCGATTCACGTTGAAATCGGACCCACAGAACCCGAGAAAATAAATCACCCCCTGGATATTAATATTCATAAATGGTGGTAACCAAGGGCTGAAAAAATGATACCGAAGTTTATTTAGTACCTGGGAGACCTCGGAAAAATGTCAGAAAAGATTTCATTTGAATCGGACCAAGATTAAATGTAAAACCTTTTAGTTGCAATGTCCACCGCCAGGGGGTGCACTCTGTTCTACACAAACCTTTTTACGAACGAAACTTCGGTACGTGTCCCCGCTGCTTATGACAACGTATACAAGGCGTTCTGTGCACGCGCAGAAAATCTTTTAGTTCCGCTTTCCACCGCCATGGGGTGTACTCTGTTCTACACAAACCTCTTTCCGAACGAAACTCTGGCACGTGTCATAGCTGCTTATAACAACGTATAGAAGGCGTTCTGTACAAGCACAGAAAATCTTTTAGTTCCGCTTTCCACCGCCAGGGAGCGCCAAATCTATGTCTTAATTAGTTCATGTTAAGTTGAATGAATCAATTGTTGAAATCGGGCCCTTTGTTTGAATCGGACAAATTTTAAATGCAAAATTGTTTAGTTTCACTTCCCACCGCTAGGGTTACATTCTGTTCGAAATAAAACTTTTTCCGATCGAAACTCCGGCACGTGTCTCTGCTGCCTATGAAAGCGTGCTGCGCACGCACTGCAAAATCTTTTAGTTCCATTTTCTACCGACAGGTGGCGCTAAATCTGTATCGTAATTAGTTATATATACCTTAATTAGTTCGTGTTAAATTGAATGAACTAATTCTCATTTAAATTGGGCTCATAGAACCCGAGAAAATACTCCTCTCCCGTCATTATTGTTCAGAAATAGTGGTAAAACCAAGGGCTGAAAAAATTATACCGAAGTTTATCTAGTATCTGGGGACCTGAGAAAAGGTTTCGTTTGAATCGGACTAATAATTAAATAGTTCTGATTTTGGAGGCAGGAGGGGGGGGGGGAGAAGGAGGGAGTTTCGATCAGAGCATTACCGCAATATTTAAACTACAACCGAACACTCAGCTCCCTTCCCCTCCTACATAATTTAACGAACGTCGTTAAAAAAATAGGAATTATCATTAACTTTCTAAACAGAAACAAAATGACTTTTTTTATGTACAAACACAGAAAGTTACCGTTGTTAATTTCTGAAATCATATATATAAATGACGTATACACACTCTCAGAAATAAAACACTCAATTTTGACGATTCCGCAATCCTTAGGCCTCATTTTGATATTTTTGACAATCATTTCGTCACAGAGTCACGTGGCTTTTGACGAAACGCGAATCCTCAAATATCTGACGAAACTGTTTCCTCGCTGTCAAAAATAAAACTCTCACTTATGACGATTCCGCTATTCTTGATCTTTATTTCATCATTTTTGACAATCATTTCGTGTCAAAATTAAGTGATTTTTAATGAAAGGGAAAATCTCAAATATTTGACAAAAATGTTTCCCCATTCCCGGCCAGATTATTTTTGTTACACAATCGTTCAAAAAAAAAAGAAAAAAGAAATAAATTACACGAAAGTACCAAATTTACAATATATTAATGAAAACAGAAACAAAAGTATTTCATCCTTGGGGGCCGCTATAACACGAAAGTACCAAATGTCTACATTATTTTTCGTATTTGATAATTTGCGTCTGTCCTTTTTGTAACGATTTTATGCATTTCTATTGCCTATTCAAAGATAATTTTTTCTAAAGTTACAGAATTTTGTTAAAAAGGCTTAAAAAAATTCTTCTAAAGTTACAGAATTTCGTTAAAAACGGTTAAAATAGTAAAATGCGAACATCATTTGGTCCATTTTCGACCGAAAGCAACAACATTTTCCAAATGGTTAAAACAAAATCAAAATTTTAGGAGCTCTTTTTTATTTAAGAAATATATTCATATAACAATCAAATTTAAAATATGCATAACTGATCCCTTCCCCTCTATAAACAGTAATCTTATCCGCTAAAATTGATGAACTCTACTCCAAAATATGCACTTCAAATTTTTTTATTTCTGATCAACAAATTAACTAGACCAAATTCTAATCATTCATTGAACAAAGAAAATTTCTCTAATAAATTATATTAATCAAGCCATATTCTAATTATTTATTAACCATAGAAAAACCATAATAATAATCTAGCCTTATTAATTAAAACATGCAGAAATTATAACAGCACCGATAAAAATACAATCTGCTTTCTAAAAATATAAACACACATCAACATCCCGTACATACATTAAAAATCAAATTCATCCGAAGTCCCGCTGGGTAAGTGGTCAGAGCGTCCGTCTCCCACACTAAAAGTCGCGCCTTTGAATCCCCTTGAAGACTTGTGAAAAGTGTTCTTATTTTTCCCCCAGTCAATTCCATAGAAAAACCATATTAATAATCTAGCCTTATTAATTAAAACACGCAGAAATTATAACAGCACCGATAAAAATACTTCTAAAAAATATAAACACACATCAGCATCCCATAGATACATTTAAAATCAAATTCATGCAAGGCCTCGCTGGCATAGGACGCAGCACAGAGATCTCCCACTCCAAAGATAGCGCGTTCGTATCCCGTTAAAGACTTAAGAGAAGTGTGTTGTACTTTTCCCCCCAAAATTAATTAAAGATGCTTCTCAAATCTCCAATAGATGGGACCACCAACCTTTTTTTGGAACTTTCGAACAAACAATTTGACGAAATTAATTTCCTCATAATTTTGAGGATGCAAATTTACTCGATTTGAGGAAATATTCGCTCGGAGCATTTCTCGGGAAACAGTTTCGTTAAAAACGAAGAAAATTTCGTGGAATTTGAGTATCCATTTCTAACAGTGCATGAGAAAACTCTAAAAATTCAATAAAACAAATCACAAAAAAGCACAACTCCCTGTTCGAATTGCAATCAGCTGACGACCTTTTCATCTGCCAATCACAACTGCCCGGTTGACTTCCAACTGTGCCCACAATTCTTTCAGCTACCAATCACAACTGCTCTCTAATGGTGTTTAACTTATATGATTTGTGATTGTTACGATTTATGACGTCATTTTAAACAAAAAAAGGTGCAAAACATGAAAAAAAAATTTAAAAAACGTATAAAAAATGAAATTAAAATAAAAAATCTAATAAAAAAATCGGGATAATAAATAATCCACCCTTCCCTTTTAAAATTATGATTTTTTATCTGTAAAGAATTATCAACTTTCTCCAAGCTAAAAAGAGTAAAAAAACATTACGATTCTGAGCGTATTTGAGGCTGAAATGGAAGCAACCACCAAACCAATCAAGCAATCCGGGCAAAATTACTTAGTATCAAAGGAAAAAATTCGCCAAAAAAAAATCAAAAATTGCTGTACGAATTTCAAATAAACTTTATTGAAAAGAGGGTAAAATTTACTACATTGGCCTAAAAGATTGGAACTGGATTCCGGTTGCTAATGTGGGTAAATCGCAGCGGAACGTCAAAAAACACTAAAAATCGCATTTTTAAAATCATGATTTTTTATCTGTAAAGAATTATCAACTTTCTCCAAGCTAAAAAGAGTTAAAAAAAATGACGATTCTGAGCTTACCTGAGGCTGAAATGGAAGCGCAACCACCGAATCAATCAAGCATTCTGGTAAAATTTCTTATTGTCGAAGGAAAAAATTCGTCAAAAATTCAAAAATCACTGTACGAATTTCGCATAAACTTTATTGAAAAGAGGATAAAATTTACTATATTGGGCTAAAAGATTGGAACCAGATTCCCTTACTAATGCGAAAAAATCGCAGCGAAACGTGAAAAAACACTAAAAATCGCTTTATAAAATTAAATTAAAAAAAATTATTCCAAAATTCCAAAATTCGGCTTCAAGGTGCAAAACTACATGTATAGAGGTACCTTTCCCACCAAACTTTGTAGCTGTGCGTGCAGCGGTCTCTTCAGAACACAACACACAAACACACACACTGACACACACACTGACACACACACAAACTTCCTTCTTTATTATAGTTGGAGATTGAGGTATGCTATATAATGTTTGATATTAAAAATGAAGTGTGTTTTTATAGTTCGTTTACAGCAACACACAAAAGATTTCCGTTCCATTATATTCTATGGGGGAACAATCGCCTGCGGTGTATTTTATGGATGTTATGATATTTGAAACATAATGAGATTAATATGCATCACTAAGATAGACTACAACGTTTTCTCAGGAGTATAAAAAGAACCATTTATACTGCATTTAGAGGGATGTACAAAATGAATCCATTACATTATGATCTACGGGGAAAATTGTTTAAGGTGCATTTTAATGATGTTATAATAGCACTTCAAATATAATGAAAATTAAAAAGGATCACTAAGGTACGGTACAATATGTTTTCTATAGGTTATGGGGTGCGTAACATTTATCGATCATTTACAGAGACGCATAAAAGAACTCGGTTACAGGAATGACTATGATCAATAATGTCTGGAAGTGCGTTTTACGCTGTGGTATGCATTCTCAAACTTATGTAATTTTAAAAGTGTCACGTGGTATGTATGGATTCTATGGATCATATGCAGGGCAGCACGAAAGATTTCGAATACATTACCGGATATGGACAGCAGTTGCTGAAAATGGATTTTTACTGAGTAATGAGTATTTTAAATTGTTTATTTGGAATATCATTTCATTGTATGAAAAAAAAGAAGTTTCTTAATAATATGCTGTTAGTGTTGAAAAATGTTTCATAATCTATGCCTTGATGCATGATTTTTCGTTCTTCTGTAAATCATTTTTTGGAAGTTTAACTATTTATTTTTACATTTTGCCAACTCTTGATAGTTTTATTCCTTAAGTTTAGACTATGGGATTTAAGTTAACTCAAACCCCAAAGCTCACTGAATAAGTTCCAGAAACTCAATTAGTGAGTTCAAGCAATCTATAATCCGCTATTATACACTCTCACTCTGCCTGATCAGATTCGTTAAGTTATTCGCCGTTTCTTCGAATAGGGAACCATTTTTTATTGTTGTTGTCGTTATATCAGACATTTGGGTTTTTTCCCACATTTCTGTTGTTGTTAAGTTCATGCATATTTTTTATATGTTAAATATATTAAGAAAATAAAGGTTAAAACTTACAATTACAAAATTATTAACTTATGCGCTTACGCACATTTCCGTTTTTTTCAGATGAGTTAGCGGAAAAAATTTGCTGTACATAACAGGCATTACTGATTTTAATAGGAAATTCTGATTCCGGGCCTACCGCCTACATAATCCGAAAGTTTGTAGCATAGTGCCTATGGCGTTGCTCATATATTCTTAAGATTATTTTATTCAAAATTTAATTTTTCCTTTCTTAAATATTAAAATATTAGGGGCTAAATTATTTTTTAAATTAATTCTTCGTATGCGCATTAAATACTTTTGTCAAAAAGCTTTCCTTTCATCAAAATGTTAATTTCATAACCGTTAAAGATATCTTAATCTATTATTCAGTTTATATGCTTCCAATCTTCTCTTTGTGGTTTTTACATCTGGAAGCTGATATTTCATTTATCCTTTACCCTTTATTCAGAATATAACAAATGCATATCTATCTAAATTTCCATCTGCTGTTTTCGGACTTAATAATAATTGTTTATGCAGTTCGCTCCTATCAAAACCGCATTTCCCATGCCTTTTTCAGATGGTCACTGGGTTGCCGTCCCATTTTACTTATTTTGGCTAGCCTGCCAATTATGGGATCCCTTGGTATGTCTACTGTTCGAAATTAGCATTGCGCTCTCCCAAACGGTTGTGAATAACACCGCGCCGTTGGCTTGATTCAGCATTTTTTATGTTGGCATTGTAACTTAATGAAAAAGTTCAGATCATATCTGACTCTCGTGCTGAAAACAACTTATACGTTGCTAAAGACGGGGGCCACCTCTCAAGTATCTCATATCTATATAAGAAATAAATAACTTTTTCCGTGGATTTATTTTCGTCTTCAATGTGTTCCAGCGTAACATTTTGCAGGAGAAGAACGCTGCGGTGTTGCCTAAACAACGCATTTTATATTTACAAATACGGCCCTTTCGACGATTTTCCAAGATAGCCTGAACTCAACCAAAAATACGTTTTCACCCAGTCAACAATACCACAGTGCCTAGCTATTTTTTTATAAAGCTACTCTGTGGTCAAGTGAGTTTTGAGATTTGGCGTGCGATCGTGGTATTTGTGCATGAATGAGCAACTCTTCTGTAATTTTCTTTAAATTTCGCAAAATATATTGGAATTTTCGTTAATCTGGTTGTCATGATTATTTATTGCTTAATTAAATAGATATCTCTTGTTGTGTAGTTGCATATATAGTGCGGTAGCAGTTGGATTCGATGGATTTAGAATGTATCCCGTCGCAAGGTACATGAGTTCTGGATTTGAGTGTCAACTTCTCCACTGGCTGAATTCAAGTGTACATTTAAATCAAAGGCCTTTGAATAAAATCTACGGTTGTGAGTTTCGCCAGCGTGGTAAGAAGTTTAAATGTGTGTTTACGAAATAAAGGATTATTGGAATCCACGGGGTTTCATTTTTTAGTGAAATTATAGTTATTATAGTATCATTTTACTTACCCATCATACGTAGTATAGTGTAAGTCTTGTAATTGTTTTGAAAATTGAAAAAAAAATCATGGATTTACATGTTTCAGACACTTGAGATTCCAAAAAAACAAATTTTTAGAAAACAAAAATTTGCCGTCCGTCTGTCTGTAAATGCTCTATCTCCCGAAAGAATTGACATAGAGATTTGAAATTTGGTATGTACTTAGTATGTAATAATGGGAAGAAGCTTATTGAATTTCAGTAACCTCGATTATCTGGAACTATTTTTTTCGGACTCTCGAAATATTCGTTCTGATAAAAGGTATATAAAAATTTTCGAAATTGTTTATTTTAAGGAGTGAATATAAAATACAATAAAAAAACATAAATTTTGCGTAAAGAATGGAGTCGGTCAGATAATTAGTTGCCGAGATATTTGTAATCGCATTTTCCACACTCTTCGATTTTTCATGACCCTGTATTTCATTCAAATTTCAATTCAAAGATATATTTTAATTGGAAATGAGACGCAGTAAACCGTTAGTTAATAGAATTATCAATTTTGGAGTTATAAGAATGTCTTTTTTACGCAATTCAGTAATAGAGCATTTACAGTTCATGACGTCATCAAGCAATGATTAATTTAGTCGAATTGCAATGCATTTTATCAGTAGTTTACACATGTTTTATTTTCATATTTTATGTTATACATATCCATGATGGGTAAGTATTACGATGGCTCCCAACGACTAGTTTATAATCTATTGCAGTGTTTATAGTGATATTTTATATTGAATCAAGTAACTTTCCTAGGATCTTGAAGAACAGACAGCAAGGTCATATCGATGTGAGTTAAGTTCTTTGAATGTAATGAATATTTCGCGAAATCAATTTCCCCTTCTCAGTCATTAGTAGAATCGAGCTTAATTTTGGTCGCCTATATTAAAGTTTGCCTGCTCCACTTCCAATCACCCTGCTTAGCAATTTAGAATAAAATGTTAATATCTGTGTTATGGCTCTCTTTCAACTAAACAGCCCGGAAGGGTACATCAGAAGTAAACTTAAATATCAGAGTCTGAACGGGGTACTTTAAATATTTTTAAGATTTATTAGCGACAGGGTAGTTGATATTTCGTTCGAAAATCCGTCAAATCGTTCTTACCAAAAGATACAGACCATTGACCGTTTATATGATGGGCATCCAAAAAAAAAAAAAAAAAAAAAAAAACGTCAAATTTGGAAGTTATGCGTGTATTCTTCAGCCAACTTGAAACGTAGTTGAGAATAGTGCTCAAGTTGAAGATATCAATATTTTGTTTATGTAGCATAACCATATTATTAACATAAACATATATATCAAAATCAAAATTAAAATGGCAAATTCATTAACTCTGTGTAGAATAAACAGATAAAATATTTTTTAAAAATTTGTAAAAATGTAAAAAATATCAAAGTTTGGACACTAAAAATTATTCCAGTGAACCAAATAGTAAAAAATATTGCACAGACAAAATAAACAATTAAAAAAGTTATAATACATTTTTAGAAGAAACATATATTTTTATCATTAAAAGGGGTTACATATTTTTGACACTTTCTAGTTATCAACCCTAATCTATTTAAAAGGTCATATTCTCAAACTTATAGCTATGAAGTTCATTTTTATCAATTTAGTACTAAATATGTGTTAGTGGATAGTGGGCATCGAAAGTTTCTCTTAGCCATTCCCTAATCTTTAAGAAATTGGTATTTTATAAATGAAAATTAATAATTCAGGCACAGTATTGTTGAAAATAATCCTGATTCTATTTAATTTCTAACGGGTTTCAAACTGTCTATTGTTAATGTAACTGGTATGACTTACCAATGGATAATGTCTGTCAAATAAATAAATAATTTATTGCATTTGTTTCAAATGACTAGGCCATACGGAAGCGATTAAAATTCTACACGGATTCACAATCGTTCATTTAATGGCTCTGGATTACATATATTACAGAATTGGCAATAACAGTAATCACTTTTATTACTGCTGCAACCGTTTTTGTAACGATCATCAATGTTGAATTGTTCTTGGTAATTGTACTGAACATTTTATCAGAAGAAAATATTTCATACGAAGATCTTATCGAAAATAGTATTTACGGTATTCTTTCAAACATATATACATAATTAAAATGAAATCACATATGTGAAAAATTAAGAAAGAGACGGAATAAAATTCAGATGAAATGCTATTACACAATTAAACACAATAACATGAAAATCAAATATGAAATACTATGAATAACTTATGGATTCAACAGAGGCAATCATTAGTATAATCTATATTAAACACAATAACATGAAAATCAAATATGAATTACTATGAATAACTTATGGATTCAACAGAGGACAATCATTAGTATAATCTATATTAATAAAATAAAGTTTCGCTCTATGTGTCTTTTGGCGATGGATAGCAAAATCAAGCGTGCCTAGAAGCCTAAAAATTTAAATATAAGTAGTCCAAGGCCTGATCTGATGCAGCTGGGACTCTGAATTTTAATATTTTGATAATTACCCAAGATATTAAATGAATCTCATTAAGTGTCGCATCGAAAATGCCATCTTTTTATCAAAATGGTTAGAGAAAAGCCCTCCTGTTCTGGATTTGCAAGCGGAAATGAACGAATTCAAAATTATTTTCCTAATTAGCGAATTTTAAGAAAACTAATTAAGATATCGATGTGAAAATTTATGAGCATGTGTAAAAGAATTTTCTGAATCCGACAATGCAACTTTGGAAAAATTCGGCCTGTAATTTTTCGTAATTTTTGCAAAAAACTGCCAAAAATCTGACGGCGCCAGTCAAACAAAAAAAATCCGAGAAAGCTTCAGACAGGGATCAGCTTTCATTAAAAACTGAACTACAAAGAGATCTGTTTGTTTCTCTGGCCGGGATGGGATCTCCATTTAGTTTGCGAAAATGAAAGGAAATAATTGCCAATTTTTACTAACGAACAAAAATTAAGATAACTAATTAAGATGTAGTTTTGAATTTGAGGATGGGAAGGTGTGCCATGTTATGTTCTAAATACCAGAAAAATATAATTCTTTTTTTAATGATCGCGTTAAAGTAGGGAAAGGAGGCTTTCTACAACAAATTATTCGTTATGTTTGCGGATATGGGAAGGGAGCGGGTTAACGCCTTGCTCCGATTTACACAAAACAATTTCCATTGAAGAAATTTAACATTTTTAGCTTCTCCCGTAGCGTTTTATAAATGTTATATATAGAGAATAACGGAAATTTCAAAGTACTATTTTCGTAAAAATTAAATTTATGTTCTTAATAAAAATACATAACCCGTACTTACTTGATGTATACCAACAATCAAAGTAAATGATTTGTTGTTCAGCACTTGCATTCTTTTCTTGGGTTTTATGGGCCCGATCACAACGGGGTTTGCATGATTTGACTTTGTTTTCGATCACGTTACAGATTTTAGTTCCACCTTCTACCGCCAGGGGGCGCATCATTTTCTCGAATTCTATGGGCAGATTTCGACGGGAATTGGTTCATTCAACTCCCCTGATACAACAGGTGCCCATGTTGAATGTTCGTATAGAACAAATTGCGCCCCCTAGCGGTGGAAAGTGGAACTAAATGATTTTGCATGGTTTGTTTGGAAAAGAGTGCGCCCCCTGGTGGTGGAAAGTGGAACTAAAACATTTGCAGTGTGTGCGCAGCACGCCAAATATACGGTGCCGCAGTCGGCGGGAACACATGTCGTAGGTTCGTTTATATCAGAATGCACCCCTATCGGCTGAAAGTGGAAATAAAGGATTTTCCACGCTTGCGCAGCACTTTTAAATAAATAATTTCCTAATAAATTGGGTTAAAGATATAAAATAATACAAATTTTAGGTTTGTTTAATTTTATCCGGCAACACCGGCCGGGTCAGCTAGTTCATAATAAAGATATGTTATTTTCGCAAATATTGTCAGCATTAAGCCTAAAAATGACACTAGTATGCTCCTTATAGCATATCAAAATGAAACGTAAGAAATATTAAAACAAAAATAAATCCAAAAAATAAGTAATTATCCATAAGCAATAGTTAAAAAACCAAATAACAGACACAACTCACCAGCCAAAATAGGTGTAGGAATGATTCAACCAAATTAAAAAAAACTTACAATGCATTATCTAACACTTTTCATAGATATTTGCTGATTCATTACATGGAAAAATAAGAACAATTAGCAGTTTTGTCATCTATCCCTAGAGAGAGGAGCAATATTCTAAAGATTAAAGTATTACTTTAAATGTTGTAATAATGAAGATTTTTTTTTCTTCATTGCCAGTACCAAACAACCAAAGTACGCAAATCATCCAGTATGCTGGGACAAATGGCAAAAAAGGTTGGGGAATAAAATCAGACATCATAAAAGTTTAGTATCGAACAATATTGGAAAAAGTGCTAACATATGCAGCCCTAATCTGGGGAGACAAATTAAATGTCAGAAGCAAAGAGGTCCTAACCACTTGTCAAAGATATTTTCTGCTGACCATAGTCAAGGCATACAAAACTGCCCCAACAGCGGCCCTTCAGGTACTGGCGGGCCGGATTCCAATACACCTACAGGTCAAATATGAAGCAACACTTGGAACAATAACAAGGTTAAGAGAAACATGTAAATTATACGGTAATACAATTCAACCAACAGACTACGATAACAAAATAAACATATGGGAAACGCATCCAGCAGAAACAACAGAACCAAAGATAGGCTACGATAAAACATATGTAACAATTTATACAGACCGCTGAAAATTGGAATAAGGCGCTACGGGATCGGCTTTTTTTACATACAAAAACGACAAAACAATTAAACTATGGTCAACACCATTGCGGGAACATAACAGCGTCTTCCAAGCCGAACTACTGTCGATACTAAAGGCAACAGAATGGGGCAACGAAACAGGGATGGATTATAGCATTCGTTTGAACTGCCTATCAGCAAACCATTCAACACAGTAAAACTAATTGCAGACATACAAAACAAAATAAGAAAACCAAAAAACAAATTTAAAATTAATTGGGTTAAGGCACACATTGGCATCCAAGGAAACGAGGATGCCGACGAATTAACAAAAGAAGAGGCTAAAAAAAAAAAAAAAAAAAAAAGAAAAAAAAATGATAGACCCTACCACATAGAAAGACCAATATCAAACCTTAAACGTATATTGAAAGAGCTAACAATAAAACAATGGCAGTTCGAGTGGGACTACAGGGACACGGGTACGGCAACCCATGGATACTTCCCAAATCGATTACAAAATTTTACCTTCACATACCTGATAAAAATAAAGTTAAATAAAATAGTGTAAATAAGATAATTTGAAAATTACAAAACAACTTTTACCATTAAAAATAAATGAACAACGTGAAATAGCACCAATAAAAATATATAAATTGGCAAACAGCTGTTTCGGAGCCCCTAAAGATCCATCATCAGTGCCAAATTCAAAAGATTAAAACCGATTTAAAAATTTAAGCCATGTAAAATATGCTTGCGTCTTTCGCAATGTGCTATTTCACGTTGTTCATTTATTTTTAATATAATGGCACAAAGTTAAATCCACCTTTTTAGAACTTTTACCATTGTTAGTGACATGAGTATGACATGAGATGATAAACATTAATCATCGGAAATGATTTTTAATGACTTGAAACTTAAAACAAGAAACTGTTGGAGAATAATTTATTTATTTATTTTAATACTGTTATTATTATTATTATTTATTCTTTTTAGCGGAAAATGTGTTACAGAAGTGCTATTGCTTTTTAAAATGAAATGAAATTGCTTGTAGAGTATGTAATGACTTGCACAAGATGGAAAGAATTTGATTATCCTCTTTTTATTTATTTATTTGGCAGAAGAAGTGTTAATGCTAACAATGATAATTATTTATATCTTTAATGCACAATATGAAAGCATAGGCTTAAATGCAATTAATATATTTTAATCAATGAATAGGGATATGAAAGACTTTTAAATAAAGTTAAATGAGATAATTTAAAACAATATGTGATTTCACATCACAATGTTTGAGTTTATTAATCGATTTCAAACAAATGCGGTTGAACAAGCCGACAATATATTTTTCTTATGAATGTTCTCGCATAAATTTCAAACGGTGGCTCGAAATTTCATAATTGTTTATTTTTAAAAAACAATATTTTTTGTGGTCCAGTAACACTTTTACAAGGATCCAAAATAGGCATAATTGGTCATTTATCTATTTGATCGCTCGACCCATCTCTAATTTTTGTGAAAAATAAGCAATCGTCATGAAATTTTGTTATGTTATGCACAAACTTTTTATTTTAAAATAGACGTACACTGATTAAAAATATATAATATATCTACTAAAATTTTACGAAAATATAATGTAACCTCTTTTCAATTACCCACGATTCTGAATAGCATTTCATTACCTTCAGAAACCTCAGAAACTAATAGATTTTCGATATTTAAAGAAGCATTTTTTACACAAAAGCTTATTTTTCTTCTAGTTAAAAACAGCTCTTATTAAAAACTCTTTTTTAAATGCTATCAACTTTCAAGCAAACATTTTCAGGTTTGACACAGAATTTATTCATGCAAGAATAGCAAAAAAAATGTTTATTGTAATATCAATGTTATTGGTGTTAATTTATCATGTATGTCTTTTGAGCATGTTTGTTGAACATTAAAATGTTCACTTTAGAATTGATAACATCCGAAAAACAAATATTTCATGTTGAGAAAACTGGTTAAAGCACCGTAAAAAATACTCGGAGACGTTTCGTTTTTCATTTTATTTCATTTTTATTTATTTTTTATGTTTTTGCAAAAGGAGCTTTTGTGCCAGAAATGCTTCTTTAAATCTCAAAAATGTATTAGTTTCTGAGGATAAAGGAATGCTATTCGGAATCATGGATAATTCGGAGTGGTTATTATATTTTCGGAAAGTTTTGCTAGATCCAGGAACATTTATCTTTTCTTTTACACAGTGTAGTATCTCGTTTTTTACAAATAAAATTGATTATAATATTTCAAATTTTAATTGCTTAAAAGGCGCATAGCCAACAGAGTGAAAAAGTATCCACGCCGGGACTCGAACCCGGGTCATTAGGATAACGCACTGACGTTCTACCAACTGAACCACTTGGGACACGTATATTTTTTCACTCTGTTGTGTATACTCATTTTAAGAAATTAACATTTGAACTATTATGAATGCAAGGCGTGAGAAATAAGGTAAAGCCAGGAGAGATGACGCGGTCGGAGAGATTGCGCACATAGAGGTTCGGGGGGAAGGAGTAGAGTGAGAGCGCAGCGACTCCAGGTAGTTGTACAACAACAGTAGTGGAGTGTCTACTTGAAAGTGCACGTTGATTGCTTTAAGCTTCTAAGATAAAGTATTGCTGTTTTGTTTTGTTTTCCCAAAGTAAGTGCTTGAATTTTCAAAGCTATTCATCAGAATTTCTATACAATGTCAATAGTACAAAATATTTTAAACTTAAAGGATTTCTCATAAGCTACTAATCTAGACTAACAATGTGAACATCAAAGTTTCGTTTTAGTAGCGGCCATGTTTAAATAAAAGGCCGCGCGAACTCTCCTACCAAAATTGGAGAGTTTGCGCATCTGCTACTTAGGAGAGATGGCGCATTTTCCCCCTTTAGTTTCCATGCTAGGAGAGATTACGCAGCTTATTGGTAAATTTGCATAAAAAATGAAAAATGAAAATGGACTAATTTTAAGTTAAACGTGTTATTAAGTTACATAATTTTATTTTGTAATCTTATCTGGACTTGCTTTTTCTGATTCTTTAATTTTTTTCCTTTAATTAAAATTTTTTAATCGTTTTTTAAATTATTTCCTTTTTCTGATTTTTTAATCATTAGGTTGAAATATTCACTCTCAATGCAATAAAATTTCTTCAAAAAAACCTTACAGCAATGTCATTTAAGTGTAATTATTATTGTTAACAATTTAACTGTAGTTATTATTAGTAACAATCTCTCCTACCCATGTGCGCAATCACACCAACCCTGTAAGGACAGATTGCGCAAAATAGTTTTCTTGGTTTTATTACAACTGCTCTTTTAAATTAAGCATAACAACAAAATAGCAATGGAAATGCATAAAAGACAAATGAAGACAAAGTTACCCCTGGATACTTAAGCAAAACATTAATATTTAGATTTTTTATTAGCATTTTAATGAATTGTGCGCAGACTATCCTAGCTTTACCTTATTCTATGGAAAGTGTTCCAAGTATTAAATAGATTTATTCAATCATTGATGCTGGATTCTCTTTAGTTTCGTGTTTGCTGTGGGATTGGCGGCTCACGGAAAATTTTCCATCTTGTGCTACGAATGTAAACTTGCCAACATGTGATAGTGAAAAGTGCCAGGCTGGGTATCATTCCAAGTTGTTCACTTGGTAGAACGTCAGTGCGCTATACAGTTGACCCGTGTTCGAGTCCCGGCTTGGATACCTTTTCACTCTTTTGGCTATACTCCTTTTAAGCAGTTAAAATTTGAAATATTATATGAATGCAAGGCGTGAGAAATTTTCTGTGGAAAAATTTCAAAGCATTAAATAGATTTATGAAATTGACTACATTATCTAATATCAACGGAAACCTAAAATACTGATGGAACTCAGTCTTATATTTTTAAAAACAGTTATTTAATTTTACAATATTCTCCTTTTTTCTACCTTTATGAAACAAAATCATGAAATTCGTGAAATTCTTCTCTCAGAAATTTTTTCTCTGAATCCTTTTTGATCTTCAAGAAATTATGATTAATAAATAAAAATCGATAATTCAGGTAAAGTATTATTGAATATCATTCTGCGTCTAATGATGTTTTCATAAATATTCAATCAACGTTCGAGTAATTGGTTTTAATAATACCGTATAGGTATACTAGCCATAATATTTGCTATTTAAAAACAACATAAATGTCCTAAAAACATACGCATACCATTTCATAAAATATTTTACTGAAGGTGTTTTGACTTCATATACAAAACTGTATTTTACATATACAACCGACTGCTTTCGAGCAAACTTTTGCTCATCTTCTTTGGACAGGGTTACAAAACAAAATGTTTAAGTTACAAAACAAAATTTTGTTTTGTAACCGTGAAGATGAGCAAATGTTTTCTCGAAAGCGCTCAGTTGTATATCTAAAATACAAACAATTTTGTATGTGAAGTCAAAACACCTTCAGTAAAAATATTTTATGAAATGGTATGTGTATGTTTTTTACATTTATGTTTTTTTTAATTAGTATTTGTAGTACAAGGTGAATATCGATTCAAAGAGTATGTTTTATTATAACTCAAGGTTTTAATTACTAATAATATTTGCGTTCAAATAATGTATTTAAATCAGAATTCTTAACTTTATACCGAATTTGTCGATGAAATAACTTTCTTTCTTTCTTTTTTATATAATTTCTTCCATCCGTCTCCCTTCTTTTGTTCTTTGGACAATAATGGAATTAAAAACACGATATTAAATGTCTTTTTTCTATATCACATTTCCCTGGGAAAAAAAGGTCTTAAATAATCATTTGTCTTATATTACATATTTATAACCTCTATAAATTGGTCTCACAGGGTGCTACTGTTTCGGTGTCAGATATAGATTACTTAAAAAGATACCATTTGTTATTTATTACTATTACTGATGAAGCCTTTTTAATACGTTTCTTTACTGAGAAAAATGACACTTTCAAATCTGAGTAAATCGATGTTTTCATTTTGTTATGAAACTTTTTGTTTCAAATAGGACGAACCAATGCTTTCAATTCTGAAATACTCAGAATATTGAAATATGGACATACTTAAAACTGAGCACATAGAGGTCAGTTCATACTCATTCTTGAAACATGTGACATACTCAAAAAGGATTAGGATCAGTTCGAACTCATTTTTGAAACATGGACATACTCAAAAATGAGCAAATAGAAGTCAGTTCATACTAATTTTTAAAACATAAACATACTCAAATAGGAGCACATGATGTTTTATTCATGAGTGTGTGCATGTTTTCAGAAATGAGTATATACATGTTTCAAACGTGAGTCATTTTGACAATGCGACATACTCAGATTTGAGTATTTTTTGCTCAGTTTTGAAAATGTCGTTTTTATAGTGTAGATAGATAGAAGCGGAGGTGATCAATTTAGTAAATTTCTAGTTATGTATTGATGCTGTAATGATTGAGACATTCGAAGTATTTTAGATATTTCATACTAATGTATATATACTATATACAGGGTGGTTCAGAACTATATGTAAAAAATGTAAAGGCAGGTAGAGGGGACTTAAATTAGTAGATTTCGTATATGAATGTGGGTGCGGAAATCCAATGTTGAGGCAGTAGAGGGTGCTGTTGAGTTCGGTGGATGAAAGCATTTCGCTGGCTTGAATCGCATGGATTTCGAGCAACATGCATCGTTACACCAATGCGAAGCTTGACGACATGCATTTCATGTATGGGACTGCGCAAGGAAATGGAGCGGCTGCTCAAAGAATGTACTTGAAACTATTCCCGGTTAGGATTCAGCGGGATCACCGAACATTTGAGCATCTTCATCGGGTGTTGTGCGCAAGTGGATCGTTTCATGCTTCCAGGTGTAATACAGGCACTGGAAGATATCGCAGAATTTCTGCAGTAGGAGAAGTATTAAGCACAGTAGAAGACAGTCCTTCGACAGGCTCGAGAGACGTTGTACGTGCGCATCCTTTAAACAGCCGCTCCATTTCCTTGCGGAGTCCCAAACATAAAATGCATGTCGGCAAAGTTCGCATTGGTGTAACGATACATGTTGCTTGAAATCCATGCGGGAAATGACGATTCAAGCCAGCGAAATGCTTTCATCTGCCGAACTCAACAGCGCCCACTACTACCTCAACGCTGGATTTCCGCACCCACATTCCTATACGATATCTGCTTATTTAGGTCCCCTCTACCTGCGTTTACATTTCTGACATATAGTTCTGAACCACCCTGTATATATATATATATCGAACCCGGTTAAGACGCTCTCGGTTAATACGTGATTCCGATTAATACGCGGATTTTTTCCAGTCCTTTGAACATCGCCTATAAGATTAATGCAAAGTATCACGTTTAATACGCGAACGGTTATTACACGATCTTCCGCTTAATACGCAATAGAATTTCGGTCCCTTGGGGCAAAATATCCCGTTTAAGACGCGAATTTATAGACAAAGACACGAATTTCTTATATCTTCCTATCTTCAGTCTATCAGTTTAACGCATTCTTGTATTCAAATAACAACCACTATTTCCGAATAGTAATAACCGTTAATTAAAGACACATTTTTTGGGGTACTAAATAGGAGTTTAATGACTGAGATATGCTGCAAATATATAATATTTTTGGTTTGTGTGAAAAATAATAGGCTAGAAGAAAAAATATTTTCGTTGTTTTATTTTTGGTTCTAATATAACGTATTAATCGACGAAAAAAGTCCTTTTTGAATCCATATTTATTTTCAGTTATTATCCCCGGTATAAAAACAAACAATGAGTTAAACTTGAATATAGTTAAATTTTTAATTTAAATATGCGTAAAAGTCACAATTTTCGACCATAAACATATAAACAAAAGCTCTAAAGCTCATTTAGACGATTAAGATGCGTAAATAAGCTAAGCTTAGTTCCTCTATTATAATGGAAACCACGTTTAATATGCGATCACGCCTAATATGCTATTTTTGTCCAGTCCTACGCGTCTTTACAGGGTTCGACTGTATATATAAATAAATTATAATATTTTTAACAAATTTTCAGTTAAAACAAAAATTGATGAAGACTTTTTCATACATGTTTATTATGAAATAGAAGGAAGATGATCAGTTAAGTAAATCTCTATTTATGTATTGATACTCTAATTATTAGGAAAACAGCGTTCAACGCATTTTAGAATTTTCATAGTAATGGAGAAGTTAATAATGATGATTGATGACTTATTTTTTTAAAATTGAATATAATACTTTTAACAGACCTTATAGTTAAAAAAACTGATGAAGACTTTTTCATACACGTTTATTATGAAAGAAAAGGAAGGTGATCAATTAAGTAAATTTCTATTTATGTATTGATACTCTAATTCTTGAGAAAACAGCGTTCAACGCATTTTAGAATTTTCATAGTAATGGAGAATTTAATGATGATGATTGATGACTTATTTTTTTAAAATTGAATATAATACTTTTAACAGACTTTATAGTTAAAAAAAAACTGATGAAGACTTTTTCATACACGTTTATTATGAAATAGAAGGAAGATGATCAATTAATTAAGTTTCTATTTACGTATTGATACTCTAATTATTGAGAAAACAGAGCGTTCAATGCATTTTAGAATTTTCATAGTAATGGCGATGTTAATAATGTGGATTGATGACTCTTTTTTTTTAAATTAAATATAATAGTTAAACATGTATTTCCGGCGATTTCAGAAATTCAATCACTGAGGGTGTTAAATGGGGTGGGGGGTCGAAAGTTTTAGGTCATTTCGCCTTTTCGCCATATCTCAGCAGCATTTTTAGGTAGTAGCGTGAAATTCAGGATAACAAATCTACTAAAAAAATAGTTAAACATGCATTTCAGCAATTTTAGAAATTCTGCCACTAAGGGGTGTTAAATAGGGGGTTTGAATATTTTAGATCATTTTGCCGTATCTCATAATAGAAGTTATAGGTAGGAGCGTGAAATTCAGAATAACAAATCTACTAAAAAATAGTTAAACATGTATTTCAGCGATTTTAGAAATTCAGCCACTAACGGGAGGGGGTATTAAATGGGGTCGAATGTTTTATGTCATTTTGCCTTATCTCAGTAGAAGTTATAGGTAGGAGCATGAAATTCTGAATAACAAATGTACTAAAAAATTGTTAAATAGGTATTTCAGTGATTTTAGATATTAATCCACAAAGGGGGTTACATGGGGGTCGAAAGTTTTAGGTAATTTTGCCATATCTTAGCAGTAGTTTTAAGTACGAGCGTGAAATTTAGCATTACAAATCTACTAAGAAAATAGGTAAACATGTATTTCAGCGATTTTAGAGCTAGCGAATTTGTGGGCAACATCGGCTATGAGCCGATTATGGAAGATTAGACGAACAAGATAACTATTGAAGATTTTTATCTACAAAAACAACTTTTCAAAAGTAAAAAAAGGCAAAGCGTAAAAAAAAAAAAAAAAAAAAAAAAAAAAAAGTTTTGGCTAAAAAATGGTGTGATATCAAATTTCCAAGCTATTATATTGCTTATTTAACTTTTTTCCATTAAATAAGTTATCATATATATAAGTCGAGTGCCTACGTATATGTTAATAGAAATCGTTTTCTCCTGTACTAAATACATCCTAACGAGTTTCTGAAAATTCAATTTTTTTCAAATTATGCATGATGTTCTTGGCTTGGCGGCCATCTTTGCATATTATTCACAAAATTCTAACCACCCAAATCCGTAGTTAAAATCCGAAGTTTAAAATTGTTATTTAAGCAAATATTTAAGAGTTTCATTTATAGACTTGTATGCTCTGAAAATTGTGTCTTAAGATAATGATGACTTATCTTAAAGATTCATCTTATGATTTATTTTTTAGAGTAATTATTAATTTCAAACTAGTAAAAATCAATTTATCAAAATATCAGTCTTATCTAATTTATCTGTCCGTAGTTAGAATCTGAAGTTCGAAATTTTTATAAGCATATTACATTGCAAACATATTACGCTTTTATTTTATAAATTTGGGTGCTTAGAAATATGGAAAGATGGCCGCCAAGCCCATCATGCATAATTTGAAAAAAATTGAATTTTCAGAAACTCGTTAGGATGTATTTAGTACAGGAGAAAACGATTTCTATTAACATATACGTAGGCACTCGACTTATATATATGATAACTTATTTAATGGAAAAAAGTTAAATAAGCAATATAATAGCTTGGAAATTTGATATCACACCATTTTTTAGCCACAACTTTTTTTTTTTTTTTTTTTTTTTTTTTTTTTACGCTTGGCCTTTTTTTACTTTTGAAAAGTTGTTTTTGTAGATATCATTTCTTTTTTTTAAATATATTGAACATAATCTAAATAATCTAAACATGAGAAATAATTTAAAATTACATTTTACTTTCAGTCATTGTTTAAAGGGTTAACTAGAAATAGCAGTAGATTTTTCAATTAAAGTAATTACACTCTTAAAAACAACATACTAAATGTGGCTTGTTATAATACTTGTTATCCTCCGTTAAAAAAATATCACTGACTAATCCATTAAATGAATAAAAATGGAATACGTACATAGCGTGTCAGCGCTGCATTTGAAATCAAACGTGATATCACGCTCTTTTATTATTAGCACTAGCTGGCTTCGCCCGCTAGCGGGCCTCTAATTTACACCGGGGCCTCAATCCTTTTAAAACCTCGAGTAAGATAAACCACGAACCTCCGACCTGGTTCCACGCTGTTTTCGGCACCGGATAATCCCTTAATTTGCACATCGAATTGTATAAACATCTAAACAAACGAACTTCCGACACG
The DNA here is from genome assembly GCA_963931845.1 of Maratus michaelseni. Taxonomy (NCBI): domain Eukaryota; kingdom Metazoa; phylum Arthropoda; class Arachnida; order Araneae; family Salticidae; genus Maratus; species Maratus michaelseni. Next base: position 171,050,656 of record OZ007600.1, on the reverse strand, counting down.
TTTCAAAGGCTGCCTTCGGCACCGTATAGCAGTCGTGCTGCGCACGCTCAAGTTCTATCTTCCACCACCAGGTAGCGCAATCTGTTCTATACAAACCTCGGGCACTGAAATCGTTAAGGCTATAGATGTCGAGTCGAATGAGCTATAGCCCGTCGTGATCTAGCCCATAAAACCAGAGATAGGAAAGTGCCCCTTGGTGGTGAAAAACGAACTAAAATCGGAAAGCTCTGTAGATGTCGAGTCGAATGAGCCATACCCCGTCGTGATCCGACCCATAGAAACAGAGATAGCAAAGCGCCCACTGGTTGTGAAAGCTAATCGCGTTTGGGGGGCAAAGTGGGGGATGAACACCGGAGATGCGTAATAAGATTAGGCGGTCACAGACTTTTCCAACGATGTATCACATGAGGGATATGTGCAAAATTCAGAAAATACCCCCCCCCCACACCTGCATAATTTGATTAAGCGTTCACAGACCTTTCCAACGATATATCACATGAGAGGTGCCGGCAAAATTTAGAAAAGTGCCCCCTTTGGAGGGGGGGGTGAAAGTGGGAGGATGGATCCCGAAGATACATAATATGAATAAGCGGTCACAGGCCTTTCGAACAACATATCACATGAGTAGTGTCGGGGGGGTGCGAAAAATGTGGGGGTTTCACCTGTGGTGCATAACATGAATAAGTGGTCACAGTCCTTTGTAACGATATGTGACATGACGTATATTGTTAAATTTTAGAAAAGTGTCACCCCCCTTGTGTAGGCAAAACGCGCTCCGTCCCTCCCTATAATTTTTGACGCAGCTTTATTTTTAAAATTTATGTTATGTGTTATAAAATATCGTAAAGTTTCAAACAGATAGCCTTATTATACTTCCTAATTTTGTTCACGCTCCTCCCCATCCTCTCCCCGAACTGTGACGCGCCATTCTTGTTTATAAATTTTTTATCATGTGTTATAAACTATCTTAAAGTTTAAAACAGATCGCATTGGAATTTAATATATTTGCTGAAATTACTATTATATGTAGAATAATATAAAAATAAACCCTCCTTTAGATTGTAATTGAGATATATGAACAATTTTTAGAATTTATGAAAGCTGATTTTTTATTTATTTATTTATTTATTTATCTATTTATTTATTTTTTGTTTATTTATTTATTTATTTATTTGCATTGCCCTGTGCATGTTTGGAATTTCTTAGCAATTTCTTAGATTTACATTATTTTATTCAATTAAACATTGTACTGTTACAATAAATTTAAATGGAAACTTCACTTCTAAAACAAAAATAATTTAACAACTGGATTTCATTAATTTATAGAAAAATGACGTGAAAGGTATTCCTGCGAACGAAACGCCTGTCCTTTACCGTTTTTTTTTTTTTTAGAAATAAATGAATCACATTTAATTCATTTCAAAAATTTTGTTTACGTTTGGAAAGAAATTTTAAATGCCGATAACTCTTAATGTATACATTTTAGAAGGTACATCTTCCCTCAAAAACTAATTTATTTTTAAAGATCTTTCAAAAACGTATATTATATATTTAAAATATTTTTTAAAGCATAAACACTACGTCTGATTACTTTATTTTACAATATTTTAAGAACAAGCATTTTATCAGACAATTAAATGCACTAAATAAACACGAGTGAAAAATTGACCTGGGCCAGGACTCGTACCTGGGACCTTACGCATACCGTATCGATACGCTTGACGGGAATTTCTCATACTTATTCTTGTTGGAAACAGTCATCTGCCACAGTTTGCAGTCATATTTAATTGTTTGATAAAATGTGTGTTCTTATAATTATAAAGTTTTTTTTTTTTAAATATCTTCAGAAGAAAATGGCTGACTTGCAGATGAAATTTGATGTTGTTATAACTTGTAACTGATTTGTGCTATTATAATACAGACTAGCCGCCACTGGCGACCAGTTTGGTCTCCCTTAAATGTATGTTAAGCACTGTAACACGTTACTTTTATTCATAATTTATTTTTTTCCGTAATCCTTCGCCAAACCGGAAGATTCTAATAAACAAATCAGAAACTTTTGCGATCATGGTAGCATTTCGCATATTTTTTGTTGTTATGTATTTCGTCTTTCTTGACAAAAACCGCTTAACCAACTTAAGCGTTTATGCTTCATATCCGTTTGCTTATCAGTCGCAATATGTTTGCTAATGAGGAGATTCTTAAACATATTAAGTAGTTTTCCGTAATTGGATCCATTGCCAAATTGCGTATTTTAGTTAATACGATTTGGCGCATTGAAGTCTATTTTGTGAAAGTCTTTATTGATAACCACATTTACACTGAACCATATTGTTGCCAATATTCTTTTGTTTGTTTGTTTGTTTCTCGCTAACTTTGGCTGTAGACTTGATTACGGAAGATTAGAAAATCTATCATTATTCTCATTTAAAACGTCTTGAATAATGTGACATAATCGGGGTGCATATTATAACACGTAATTTTCGAGTATGGTTTGGTGAAACATTGAACTTTTGGAAGCCAGTTTTGATAATCACATTCCTTTTAAACCATATTTGCTATCAGCACTTTTGACCCGTGGCGTAGAATCTGATTAAAATTCACGAACTTCCTTCTAGATGCCGGTCTCTGTTCGACTCTGTTTTTCTCTGCTCTCTTATTTTGATATAGTTCAGGAGTTTTCATAACTGCATAATTCCCTTACTTTGGCATTTCTGCTTAATGTCTACTGACTATTAAGATCCGTAACTTGTAAATACGCCACGCCAACATTACCGCCTATAATTCTAATTACAGCAACCCGTTTTTTCTCTCTATATTGCAACTCTATAGTTAATATAGTGCCTCGGTGCGTCTACGACAGCTGTTCCATCAGAACATTTGATTTCAAAATCAAAATATCGTTTCTAATTTGCACACGCGAAAAATAAAAGCTGGTATTGGCGATTTTAAATATGCTATTGGCGAGATTTGCGCCCAAATAACACAAAAGTACTTAATGATGTTATGTATTTTGTAAATGTATATTAAATTACTGTTTTGAAAGCGATTGGTCATTAATAATGGTAAATATGATTGGTGATTAACAATCATTTTCAGTGGTCTCTCTTCCTTGCACGTATAATACATAAATACCAAATTAACTGACAATTTGTTTCGAAATTTGATTCATTAAATATCATTACAGGAGTTGTATTTGTTTACATTCAGCTTACATCAAGAAAAGATAAGGAATGAAGTTGAGTTGTATAGCACATAATTATGGTAAACTTTGATTGTGTCACTGGTACGAATTATTTTTTTGAAACCAGGCAGCGCTCCAAAAAATTTTTCACGGAAAACTTACTTTACGAACGATTATCTCCATGGTTTAATGGTTTAATGTTTTAAACCTTCACGACGAATGAATCTTTTTTTTTTTTTTTTTTTTTTTTTTTTTTTTTTTTTTTTTTTCTTGTTTACTTTCATGGATAGAGAATTTGAACTGCGAGGCTAATTTCAACTGAAGTTATTGAATAATATATACATAATTGAACGTAAGTCATCTCTCAAATATTAATTTATTTTGAACGATCTTTCTAAAAATGTAACATTTATTAAGTTTTATTCGAAAAAATAATTTTGAATAAAAATGGCCGCCTGGCATATGAAAAAGTGAAGCGGGCATTCCGGAATTGTTGATGACAGTCACATGACTTACGGTTTTATTATAGAGACTAGCCGCCACTGGCTACCAGTTTGGTCGCCCTTAAATGTATGTTAAGCATTGTAACAAATTATTTTTATTCATAATTTATTTTTTTCCTTAATCCCTCGCATAACTGGAAAAATCTAATTGACAAATCAAGAACTTTTGCGATCGCGGTAGCATTTCGCTTATTTTTTGTTGTTATGTATTTCATCTTTCTTGACAAAAACCGCTTAACCCACTTAAGAATTTATGCTTCATGTCCGTATGCTTATCACTTGCAATATGTTCGCTAATGCGGAGATTCTTAAACATATTTGGCGCAAAACAAAAATCGCGCCAACCCCGGTGCGTCCGTGACAGCTGTTTCAATTTAAAGTACATGACGTTCACATTTTTCATTTAAAATAGAAAAATAATAATTATCATAAATCAAAACATTTGATTTCAAATTAAAGTATCGTTTCTAATTTGCACGCGCAAAAAATAAAAGCTGACAATTCTTTTCGAAATTTGATCCATTAAATATTATTACATGAGTTCAACTTACGTCAAAAAATGATCCGGAAGTTGAGTTGTATGGAACAGAATTAAGGTAAACTTTGACTGTCTCACTGGTGCGGATTATTTTTTTTACGCCAGGCAGCGATCCAAAAATTCATGGTTTAATATTTTAAACATTCACAACGAATGAATCTTTTTTCTTTGTTTACTTTCATAGATAGAGAATTTTAACTGCGAACCTAATTTAAACTGAAGTTATTGCAGAATGTATACATAATTGAACGTAAATCATCTCTCAAATATTAATTTATTTTGAACGATCTTTCTAAAAATGTAACTTTTATGCAGTTTTATTTGCAAAAATAATTTTGAATAAAAATGGCCGCCTGGCATATGAAAAAGTGAAACGGACATCCCGGAACTATTGATGACAGTCACATGACTTACGGTTTTATTATATAGATGGTACATGGTCGTTGGCGGGTTTTGTATCTGTTTTGGCATAATTTTTTAATCGCCAAGTTAATTAACAGTTTTTTGCTAATTAAGGATAGAAAATAATATTTTTTTACACTGAATTTTATAAAAGCACATAGATTACGTAATTACTTGTCCAAAAATGCAATTCTTTTTTTATTCTGCCGAATATTAAGGTCTGTAGGTTGTTTGAAAAAAAAAGTTTGACGAAGAAAAAAGTGATCATTTTAAGTAACTCGACGTTTTTTTGAAAAATCCATATCTCTGTTTATAAATCACTTATGAAGATGAGTTTGGTCTTAAATTGAAGAAATTCTTCATTAGATTCTTCTAGTTTTCGTTTTTTATTTCTGCAACGCTTGGTTTATTATATATCTGATATTTTAATCTGGCATGTTTTGTCGATTTAACATTGCGAAGTTGATTCCTGTAAATAAGCAGTAGCGGTCTAGTTCAGTTCTTGGCGTTGTTTGTGTGGCCTTTTTTTTTTAAAGCTTGGCTTGGCAGAGCGACCGCCCTGCTTGATTATATATTTTGCGTGACATTTTTCCAAGATTTTTTTTTTTTTTTTTTTTTCGCTTTTCGTCTTTTAGCGATCGGATTTAAATTCTTATACAAGATGTAATACATTTTCTCCTCTTTTCAAAATACATTTTTTGGAGGTAAATATTTGCGATTTAAATATTGATCGCCATAATTATGGGCTCGGGTATGCACAAGGCTTCCTTATAGTGATTGCCGTGCCGTATAATCAGTTTATAGGCGTGCAACCCCATGGCCCTGTTAAAATGATTTCATTTTAACGATTTATGCACGCAGAATAGCTGAACCACATTACAGTGACCGCTGCATTAACGATATATGGCTGAGAAATACACAGGGCCCTGTTATTTTAATCACCGCATTAACAATTTATGGACGTGAAACCACATTGCCCATTTAAAATGATCTCTATGTATCTTAGGCAATTCCATTTTTTATTTATTTTATCTGAAATCTCTCCAGCTACTCAAAATGATCCTTGAAAGGGCCCAGCAGTACTTTGTCAGAGGGCTCATGAAAAAAAAAAATTAATTAATGTCGCGAAATATTTATTTACGTGCATTTTGTATATTTTTTTTAGTTATTTTCGTATAATTTAAAATGAAGTAATTTATTTACATTTTTCTGTTTGCATGTAAAATGCATTGTCTGGGCCTCAAGCGAAGTCAAGGCAGTACGCTGCAGAATGTATCTGGGCCCCTCTCGGAAGCGAGCGGCTAGACGGGCGAAGACCGGCTAGTTATCTATAAAATGACTTCCGTTTTGTCATATTATCTGTTAGCTTTAGCAGTACATTATTTCTAAAAATAACATTAGATTCACAAAACACATACTCTTATAAAGTGTTACAGAACTTTTTCCTGAAATACTTATATGTAAATGTATGTTGGTGAATTAAAAATTTAATCTATGCTTAAATCGGTAAAAAGAACATTCGACGGGAAAACAAACTTTAAATGTTGAAAACGCAATACTACTTAGAAGATAAACTGTAAATGGTTATTCTTCTATTCAACTACATTCAGTTTTTAAAATGATATAATATTCTTTCTAAAAACATCATTTATGTTGCATAAAAATAAATGAAACGTGAAATTAAAAATTGCAGGCCCTTTTCCTATAAATAGCTTTTCGAGAGATTAGAGTAATCGAACAAAAACAGAAATTTTCCTCTTTGTGGGAAATTTTATGCATTTTCAAGTATTTCGAAAAGAAAAAAAAAAGTAGTCTCTCTGAAAACACGGATGAATAGCGAGCAGGGTGACTCAAAAGAAAAACTAATAAAAAAAGCGATTTAGTTCTAGTGATCTGGCAATGTAACAAAGAACTCTTCCGATCGAATAATATGCAAATAGGATATGACGCATGCGCAGGGTTTAAAGTGGGGGTTCGATTCACGTTTTATTCAAGGGTTCGTATAAAACTGATTTCGTTTTGAAAGCCTTGATTTTTTTTTTCTTTTGCAAGTTGAGATATATTCTCGCACAGTAAAGTTTCAAGTATATACTTTAGTTAAGTGTACTTGGCAATGAAAGTACGTGAAAGTTTCCATTGTTAACTGCACTTAATGCATAATAAACGTGTGCATATGTATTACAGCATTTGCTTTACAGATAGGTAAATGTAAAGTTCAAATGTGACGAATACAGTTTTTGTGAATTTAACTGTTTTTTTGGATTTATTTCTGCTGCATGTTATTGCTCTCTATATAGAATCAAAAGTATGAATTGTGTATTTAAACTTGAAATATAATTTATATTTTTGGATATGAGCTAGATGACATTAACCTTTTTTCAGAACCATTAAAAAAGGATCATTAAACCTTTTTATAACTATGAAAATGTTTTAATAAAAGGAATTAAATTAGGCTGATAATTCCGAGTGAATCCGTCGATTTTTAGTTCAATAGTTCATAATTATTGACTCTCAACTTGGCAGGGAGAGAGGGCTCTCAGGGCTTAGAGGGGGTAAAAATATGTACTTTTCTCAAATAAATTAAAAATAACAACCAATCAAATTTATGCTTTCAGACGTGGCATTAACCTTTTATAGAACCATTAAAAATAGATCATTAACCCTTTTTACAACTATGAAAGGAACTATGAAATTTATATATATTTTATAACTATATATAGGGGAGATGGGGGATAAATGGGACATTTTCACAAAAATCGTTATTTTAAGTATTTTATTTAAGTTATTATCAATATTATATATCACATGTCATACATTAAGTGTTTGACTACATCTTATCCACAATATTTATTCAAGATTATTATTATACAGAAATATAAATGAAATTTAAAAAGAAGTTCTTCTATGTCCCAATCATTCCCACAGCAGGGATGAATGGGACACAAACATTTTCTTCCCCGTATTCAATGTTAAGGACTAAAAGCTGACAAAAAGGCCTCATTGGCAATAGCTGAGGGATTATAAATTGTAATATGATCTCCAGGATTATTTGTTAGCCAATCATCTTGGACTCATCTCAGCTTTGTCTTAAAAAGCCCGTAAACGGAAGCATTCAATGGCTGAAGACAATGGCTACAATGATTATGAAATATTAAAAGAATAATTACCATAAATTATTAATTTATCAACCTATATAATATTATTTAGATAATAAATATATTTTTCAGCATCCTCTAGGAATGTATGAGACAGTTCCATTCATCCCATTTGAAATGTCACAAACATACCCATGATGCATATATTCAATTGTCAGCCATTTTGTCTCAAAAATTATTTTGTCACAGTGGTTAATATGCATTCATTTTAATTACAATTATTGAGCCTTGAAATAAAAAACTACAACATATCTTAATTGCTTATATAGCATAACATATTTAAGAAACTTCAAATGTAAAAAAAAAATTACTTTTAAACAGAGTTTTCAGGAAATGCAAATTTGAAGAAAACTGAAAACAGCTATGTGCTCTTGCTTTTGGTTCTGAGGCACACTATGGTAATGAAATCTATGAGGATAAGAAGCAACTAAAAAAAAGTTTATTGACTGAAATATTGAGAACGTCCCATCTATCCCTTGTCCCATTTATCCCCCATCTCCCCTATATATATATATATATATATATTATAAACTATGTATATATATATAACTATATATATGTTATAACTATGAAATTTTAATGAAAGGAATTGAATTAGGCTGATAATTGGAGTGCCAATACATCGATTTTTAGTTTAATAGTTCTTAATTATTGACTCTCCACTTGGCAACGAATAAATGGCTTAGAGGGGGTAAAAATACATTTTTTTTCTCACTTAAAATAAAAAAACAACCAGCCAAATTTATGTTTTTGGACTTGAGCTAGATGACATTAAATTTTTCAGAACCATTAAAAAAGGGATCATTAACCATTTTTATAACTATGAAAATGTTTAATAAAACTACTTGAATTAGGCTGATAATTGGAGAGTGAATCCATCGATATTTAGTTCAATAGTTCTTAATTATTGACTGTCAACTTGGCACGAAATAAATGGCTTAGAGGGGGTAAAAAACATTTTTCCCAAATAAATTAAAAATAACAATCAACCAAAAAAAAAATGTAAACTTTTATCAATGATAATATATTTACCATTATAATGTTAAAATAAAATTTCAAAATTTTAACTTCTAGAGTCTTATGTATATTGGAGTCAAATGTTTTGTTAAATATCTAGAGAAATACTTGACGATATTGGGTGTATCAAGAGAATGTTTGAACTCAAATTATTTAGAAACTAATTTAGTCACGACGCGTCGTGACTAAATCGTTTCTAAATTAGGAACGCAAGAACAAATTGAATAATAAAGTAGTTTTTACGATCCTCTTGCACCACAAATTGCACGAAATGATCTGTAACTGTAACAAATGCTTTCATAAAACTTGTACATCGTTTTTAAGAATTTGTGTCGGAACGCTCCGTTTGAAAATTAAAACTGTTTTTAGCACTTTCCAACCTAGTTGAAAAGTGCTTATGACTTCGGTTTGTCTGGCCGTCTGGCCGTCTGCCGTCTGGCCGTCTGGCCGTCTGGCCGTCTGCCGTCTGCCGTCTGCCGTCTGTCCGTGCTCTAACTCCCGTAAATATGCTCGGATTGCTCTGCAATTTTTATATGTTATTATCGTTATCTATAGCATGTTCCCTATTTCAACGGAAGTGTGTAGCACTTATAGTTTTTTTACAGGGACACTCAAAAGAATTCCGTTACATTGCGGTCTATGGGGAAAAATCATTTGCTGTTTATTTAAATAATGTTTCACTATTTTAAACGCATTGAAATTTATATATATCACTAAGGTGCATTAGAAGAAGCTTAATATGGAACAGGGTGTGCATAGCACTTATAGTTACTTTACAGGGACAGTAAAAATAATTCCGTTACATTACGTCTATGGAGAAAAATCGTCTGCGGTTTATTTAAATAATGTTTCACTATTTTAAACGCATTGAAATTTATATAGATCACTAAGGTGCATTACAAGAGACTTACTACGGAATATTGTGTGTATAGCAGTCATCGTTCATTTACAGGGACACGCAAAAGAATTATCTACTGTCTGTTAACAATAATTCCTGGAAGTGCGTTTTAAGTTACTGAACGCGATTTTAATGTTAACTTGCTTTTTGTCTATTACGTGGTGTGTATAAATTCTGTAGATCCTATACAGGGCAGCACAAAAGTTCGCGAACACATTTCTGTTTATTGACAAACTCCAGACGGAGAATTTTAAAATGTGCTACACGTTTCCTAACTGAACTAAAATTTAGCATCCTATGTAGTATATATACAATTCTATATATCCTATACAGGGCTGAATAAAAGTATTCGGATATTTTTCCGAATATTGTATATGTTGGAAATTCCTGAAATTATGTTTTTAAATATGTTATGCGTTTTCCAAATTGTTTACTTAGAAGTTATCTTTTAGCTTATTAAACGGTATGATTTGTAAAATTATTTTGGAAGCGTTGGAAAGTGCTACATAATCTATGCTTGACGCATGATTTTTCGTTCTTGTTTTAAGCTATAACCATTAGAAAAGAATATATTGAATATTTTATGGGATATGAACATTTGTATGAAATATATTTTAATTGCTCATGTGCGAATTATAAAACATATATATATTTTTTTACAGTTGAGTAGTCAACAATATAGGGCAACCATTCGAATATTCACACCATTCGAATATTCTGAAAATTCAGAAAGATATCGGTAATATAGTGAGCTACATTTACTTTCTAAAAGTATTTGCACGATAAGGGATTTTCAACAATGTTCCATTTTGCATCACAATTAACACAGAGTTTTACGCTTTATGTTACAAATATTTTTTAATTGTAATCTTCGCTTTATTTAATCGCAGAATTTCTATGATTAAATAAGGTTAAGATTACCATACAGAAATAGGGGTCACAAAATATCGGAGTAGTTGGCAGAAATGTGTGATTGTGTGCGGGGGCATGTGTGCAAAATACTAGCACAAGATTACTGCTACCGTTACTGCTTTTACTACAATAGCAAATGCAAAATAGATAAAATACACTAAAGTCAAGTTCGCAATTTATATTACATTCATTCTATTTATTTAATTTTTCTTTTAAGTCAATGGGTTTAGCTACTTTCTGCCACTTTTTATTTTTCCTTTTAATTATTATTATTATTATTTGTCTTTATTATTTATTTGTTTCGCATATTTATACGCATATATTACTTTATCGCATATATTACTTTAATTTTTATTTTTTTTTAATTCATTTATTTTATTTATTTTCAATTTTCCCGCTTTGCTTCTGACTTTTTGTAACATTTAATTTTTCCTCTTCTTCTTACTAGTCCTGTCAACTCTTTTCTGATTGGTTATGTTCCTATTACCCCATGCTTTCTTACTGGCTCTCCTTTGTCACCCGTGTCTCTCTATTTGTTTTATTTTCTATCAGTCTTGCGTCTGCTCTCGTTAAAATACACTGTAAAAAACACACACAAATATTTCTTAATTTACGAAAAATATAATGTAACCACGATCGGAAATATAGAATAACCTAGTCCGAGTTACCCATGATTCCGAAAATCGTTCTTTATATTTAATAAAACCTCAGAAACTAACTTATTTTCAGGATTAAAAAAAAGCATTTATAAAAACTAAATTCTTTTTGCTGCGACTGATTTTCGGTAACGTTGCCGAATAGTTTTTACAATGTATAAATTTATTTTCTCAACACAAAACACTGGTTTTTAAAATGATATCCACTCTCAAATAAACATTTCCTTGTCCAATAAACATGTTTTACAGACAAACATGATACATTAACAGCATTAACATTAAATTTAATATTATTTTGTTATTTTTACATGTATAAATCCAGTTACGCAACTGAGAATGTTTGACTGAGAATGGATAACATCCGAAAAACCGATATTCAAGTTTCAGAAAACTGATTAATACTTTAAAGAAACTACTCGGAAATGTTTCACAAAACGGATTAATATACTTTATAGAAACTACTCGGAAATGTTTCAGAAACTGACTAATACTTTATAGAAACAACTCGGAAATGTTTCGGAAAACTGACTAGTGTTTCAGAAAACTGATTAATACTTTATAAAAACTATTCGGAAATGTTTCAGAAAACTAATTAATACTTTTTAGAAACTACTCGGAAATGTTTCAGAAAAATGATTAATACGTTTTAAAAACCACTCGGAAATGTTTTAGAAAACTGATTAATACTTTATAGAAACTACTCGGAAGTGTTTCCAAAAACTGGTTAATACTTTATAGAAACTACTCGGAAATGTTTCAGAAAACTGATTAACACTTTGTAGAAACTACTCGGAAATATTTCAGAAAGCGCTTTGATACTTTATAGAAATAACTTGGAAATGTTTCAGAAAACTGTTTAATACTTTATAGAAACTACTCGGAAATGTTTCAGAAAACTGATTAATATACTTTATAGAAACTATTCAGAAATGTTTCAGAAAACTGATTAATACTTTATAGAAACTACTCGGAAATGTTTCAGAAACTGATTAATACTTTATACAAACTATTCGGAAATGTTTTTGAAATCTGATTATTAATGCTCTATAGAAATTACTCGGAAGTGTTTCAGAAAACTGATTAATACTTTATAGAAACTACTCGGAAATGTTTCGGAAAACTAATTAATACTATATAGAAACTACTCGGAAATGTTTCAGAAAACTGATTAATACTTTATAGAAACTACTCGGAAATGTTTCCGAAAATCAGTGGTAGCAAAACAAACTTTGTTTTTATAAAAGCTTCTTCAAATCTCGATAACATATTGTTTTCCCAAGTTACTAAATATAAAGAACCGTTTCAAACTCGCGGATAAATCGGAAGAGTTTATTGCATATTTTCGTTCGTAGTAATATTATATTTTCGTAGATTGAAAAACATGTATTTTTTTTTAGTATCGTTTGTTTCAGAAAATGTATGCTTCCTTAAAGCGGTAAATAACCTCAAACAGTCATTTTCATTACCTAACAGAAAATAATATGCTAAAAAATTCCTGAATTAAATAGGTTAATGTAGCTGTCAATTCTTTTAGTTTTTCGTTTTGTATTTTTTAAAAATATGAATGGGAAATATTTTCAAGTAATACATGAATGAATTAACGTAGGCGTTAGGTGTGACAAACTTTTCCTCTGTTTATTTAAATGTAGGTGTTGAAAACGGCACGTGCTCGCTTTCACTACTTACCATTTGTTTTCTTTAAGCCTAAACATTGTATAACATAGTATTAACACTTTGTTATTTTGTCCTTCAACATATTATTTATGTAAGTTTCAGCACATATTTTATTTTAGCAGTTCTAAGCTGGTGAGAAAACTTACAGACCATAGTAAGGAGCAAAAAAATGGCAAAAATGTAAATAATAATGAATATAGATATTTTTTGGGGGAGGGAGGGGGGGGGCACCCTTTAGGACGATCCCTTTAGGATCGTTGCGAATTTAAACCCCATCTATACACACTGCTGAACTAAATTTTGCATACTGTGTAGTATATATACAAATCTGTAAATCCTATACAGGGCTGCATAAAATCATTCGGATATTTTTACGGCTATAGGTGGAAACTGATGAAATTGTGGTTTTCAAATGTGTTATGTGTTTTCCAAATTGTTTACTTCGACTTCATCTTTCACATTATTAAATTGTGAAGTTTTGTTAAGTAGACTGTAATAAAAATCGGCGAAAATTGCAACAGAATTTGCTGTAAATTTCTGCACCCAAATTGCCAGCATTTTTTGTTGTAAAATTTAGTATGAATGTAGCCATATTTGCACTAAAATTAGCATATTTGTAGCACATTTTGCTGTAAAATACCTAACATAATGTTATTTAAGACATATTTTTCTGTCAATTTACAGCAAAACATACAGGCAATTTAGGTGCATAATTTTACAGCAAATTTTTGCTGTAATTTTTGCTTTTTTCATTACAGTGTACTCTGAAATGTTTCATAATCCATGCTTGACGCAGTTTCCTTTCTTGTTTATCTAATGACATATTTGCGGACTAAAGCACTTGTGACTTCTGGACCATTAACGATGACGAACCAGCCTGGCTACATCGCCAAACACCTGTAATCATTTTCTCCATGACTAATTTGGAGTCCAGTTTTTAAAGCCACCCTAGCATCTTATCATTTATTATAAAAGTGCTCCGATCATGAAAAAAAAAAAAAACTATTGTCGTACAATTCTTGTACTATTGTTGTTTAATATGATGTATTGCAAAGAAGTTATTATTACTGATACATTTTTGTATTCTATTCATCTTCAACAAGAATTAAACGCTACCAGCTTCTGAATGAATCTAACAGATTTGATAAGATTTGGGTAAATCACGATTGTTGAAAATTCTTCAAAAGTCACTACTTACTTTCTTTTGTCGGAAAAAAGTTGTTAATATCGCTTGTATGCATTTAAATTTGTTCTATGTGTGCATTATTATAAAATGTATGTAATTATATAAAATGGAACACGGAATAAGAATTTATAGCATTATAGCTCTCGGCGTCAGAGAATGGAGAATATTTTCCTAAATATAACTTGTAAGACACCGGGTGCGTATAAGAATTAAAATAGTGTATAATTTTGAAAATTATTGGCAGTAAAATTTATCAACATAACCTATTCTATTAATCTTATATATTAATTCTCATATAACCCTATTTTGAAATATTTTGCAATTTACATTGCCTACGTATCTCTAACAAGTAAATAATTAAAATGCATTTCAATCTTTTTCAAACACCCTGCATATATGAGTAAAAAAAGGGTGAATGTAGGTAGTGAAAAAATAAATGAAGTATGGAATATTCAGCATGAAGATAATCTAAAATTAAGAATACTTATTAATTTTAACCAATGTGACGTATAAAGAAAATCTACTAGTACATAATTATTTTTAATGCTTGCCATAATACAGTAACCCCTCGATATATCGCGATATTTGGGAGATTAAAAAAAACGCGATACACCGAGGAGAGCGATATAATGAGGAGGGCGAGAAGAGTGTTTATAAGAGAAAAATAAAGAGCCCTAAATTAAGCTACGAGGTTTTCGTTTTAATACTTGTTCGTAAAAGCTACTACTTCAACACAAAAGATATGGTAAAATATTATAAATATACAAAACCGCACATACACAGTACACGTTTCTACTGACATTTTATAGTATTTTCTGAAAATTAGAACCCGGGGTTGTTTGTTTTTTAGGGTTTCATTCATCTCACGAAATCCTATTAGTCCCGCTCTGTTGTCTGTTTGTCACAGAGCGGGATCTCAGAAACTATATAACTTTACAGTCATGAAATTTTGTGTACTTATAGATGAATACCTACAATACAGCTCAAAATCATAAAATTGAAAAAAAATCGTATTATTTTAATATAGAGAGATAAAAAAACCAAAAATCTAACAGCCTTTTCCTATTAAATTTAAACATGTTTCGTTATAGCAGTTGCCGACAATTAAAAATCCATAATAAAATTCTTTCTACAATAATTAATTTTCTATTGAAAGATTTCCACGTGAAAAATGAAAATGAAATAAAAAGTTTCACCAATTGAAAAAAGATTAATAGAAACTTCATATTGGTAATAAAACGGAAATTTTCAAACATTTCTTAATAATACAAGGAGTATGAGTATGTGTAAATACAGAAAGCAGTTTAATATGACGTCATTAGAGAATTAAAAAGAAAATTAATCTGACGTCTAACATTTTGAAGGTCTCCATACAACATGTTTAATTAATTGATTTTTTTTTTAAATATCGCATTTAGTCCACATGACAGATATTATTATGTCCGAGTATAATAGCGGGCTTCGTCCGCTATCGGACCGGTTCAGATTTTCGAAAAAACGAGAAAAATAGACCGATAAATTTTTACTTTATAAAAAACGACTTTTTTTTAAAAATTGAAATTGAAAATTATTTTGATTTATTAAAGAAAGAATAAAGTGTTTTGAAAGGAATATTAAACGAAACCCTTTGTGCGATCTTCGATCACACTTACCCACTTGTTTTGGTTTTCTTTGATTACAATATTGAATTCAGACACTTTTCTCCGGGAGGGATTTCTGAGGCTCTGGGCGGGAAGTTGCACTTTTTCATTAAAAGCGTAAAATTTCAAATCTTCCGGGGGGGGTGATTCCTCCCTGGGTCACCCCCTGAATTCAACACTGTTTGATTATCTCTGTTTACCACTGAAAATTAGAACGGAAATGAACTAATTGCATTTCAGTTATATGCTTAGATATCCACGTTAAAATTTTTTATATGCTTTTTCCAGAAACTAAATTTATCGGGAGGGGGGGGGGGGGAGCAACTAAAAAAAAAAAAGAACGAAGTAGCCGAATGCGCCATATATCGAGGGGTGACTATATTTCTTTTTACGTACATGAAAACTTCGTATATTCAACAGGTTTTAGACTCCATACTCGTTCATAAGTAATACGTCCTTCAACAGACGAATATCCAATTTTATCTAATGACCTCTCTCTCTGGGGCTAAAGCACCTGTGACTTCTAGACCACTTACGATGACGAGTCACCAGCATGGCTACATCGCCAAACACCTGTAATCAGCCCTTTCGTGACTCATTCGGCGTCAGATTAGGGTTTTCTAAAGCCATGCTAATATCCCCATGACGTGCCATGATTCTCTTGGGTTTTCCCCTCCCTTTTTTTGTTATTTCTGACTGGTTTTTTTCAGTTGCCGGGTTTTTTTTTTTCTTTATTTTAGGCTTATTTCTTCTGAAACAGTTTTAAGCTAAATTGATTTCGAGTGCGGTGTGACTTTAAAAGCTAAAATTGAAAAAATAATTACATTTAAAAATCGTTTATTTTGATATGAAATAATCAGTTCGTCATTCCGAATTTACTTTATACTTAATTTATTTATAATAAGGAATGTCTCTTTTCTTACTCACGTGGAATGAAACAAGAACGAATAACCATGCGTCAAGCATAGATTATACAACACTTTCCAACACATTGAGAACATTCCAACACATTCAGAAAATATATACACAGCTAAGAAAACAAACCTAACGAACTTTTATGTTTATTTATATATAAAATTATTTATAGATACAATTCTGTTCTGTCTGTATATAAAAATAGATAAATGGCTTCTTTATATTAAATAAATTGTATAAATATTGATAAAAATGCTTATTTATAAAGGTGCCTGACTACGTACGGATCAATTTTTTTCAAATAAGCTATTCAATTATTTTTTAACTTATTTTTATTATGATTATGACTAGAAACTCTGAAAAAATGTAACAAATATTTCATTCATTGATGAAATTTTGGTAAATGGGGTATTTTGTGGTAAAATTTAGTGAAATTTGGCCCAATATGCAAAACGCGCTACAGAAAAATATATTGCATGCATCTTAATTTCCTTTTTACACTTCATACTTATGACATTGGTGAAGGCAATGAACTAAAATCTAAGAGATATTTTAAATGTTTCAAAACTTATAGCATATTGCACCTTTTTACATGCTGATTTTCTTAAAATTCATCGATGTCTTTCCACGAAAACATCCATAAAACAAAAAATATTTATTCTAAAATTAAATCTGTAGTTCATTGCCTTCATAATAACATAAACAACATGCATTTTAAAATTCATAGTGATATTTTAAAAACTTTTTGAGAAATCGTGTTTTGCGTATGGATATTTCACCAAAAATTACATTTTCCAAAAAATGCATTTAAAGCTTAGATTTATGTTTCACTACAAGAATTTACACAGTAATATGCATCTAAACTTCACTGTTTTTATGAGCCATACTCTGTTTTTTAAGTATTGAGCTTTTATTTATTTCTAAAAGGCAATAGTTTTGCTTCCCCCTCCCAGTTAGTACCTGTAAATAGTACTTCCGGTCCCTTAAACAGTACTTCTGTTTTGAGTGACAGCTGTTGAGTTGTTTAAAAACCACTACAACTCCGGTTCTAATTGTCATACAATAAAAATAATACAGTTTTGGAAAGGTAAGAAGTCGGGCTTTAATAAAATGTAATAAAACCATTTTGACAATTTTGGTCGAAAACCACTTTTTAAACGTAGTCAGATACCTTATATGAAACAGCGAATAGGTTGCCAGAAAATATGTTGCCAAATTTCCTTGTCTCGCCATAAGCCATTTTCTCTAAATCGGCTGTATTTGCTTTTCTGTTTCATCTTAACTTGATCACTTATTTACAGTATTTTCAAGAATTGTCTATTTATTGTACTTATGTCCAGGACCTAATAACCACTCAAATGAACTTATCAAAAGATTTATTTTCATAATATATTTGTACACTTAAGTTAGCTAAAATTTTAAATGAAACTACTAATTTCCGGAAATCGGTTACTTTTAATTTTATAAAGAAAGCACACTTCCCGCTTAAATAAGGTGAAACGTGATGTCGAATTAAACAATTCGGAAAATGCATGATCAGTGCTGTAGCTAGAAGCAAACAATAGGGGGTGCTTAAGAAAATGTAAGGGGGGGGGGTCATACTATTTCTCTGTCTCTCTCTGACAAGTACACGCACAAACACAGATATATATAATCAAAGTATATATATATAGAAGTAAATTAGTGCATATTAGGTAGATTTCGTAAGATATACTACCTATTACATTCTCCCCTATGTTGGAATTTTTAGAAAATTTTGGCAGATCTATGCCGAACATGACTCTCAGAACCCAAAACCACCCCCAATTCAAAATTTTATCTATCTATCTATCTATATCACTTTTTTTATGGACACGATAACTTCAATAATTCTGCACAAATCTGCTCCAAAACTAATACATAATATCAAGGGGCATAACATCTCGGTCAAGTTCGTTAATGGGCAAAATCGAACAAAGGGGGGGGGGGGCTTTTTGTGAAAAGAGAAAAACCCATGACTTCTTAATTATGATACGTATCGAATCTGTTTAAAGTTATTATTACTTCTAGGAGAAGGGCCAAAAATTTATGTATGACAGATTTTGATATCATTAAAAATGGCCTCAAGGGGGGGGGGGAAATAGGGGTTTAAGAAGAAAAAAATTTATCTTTGTCCATTCATAAGATATTAAATCCGCTTAAATTTATTATAAATCCTCTTAATATTATCATGTTTTTTATAGAAACAACCCTTACAGCAAAAATAAATAAATAAATAAATAAATAAAATAAACAAAGAAATCCCTGCCGGCTCCGCCTACTGACACAGGTAGTTTTTGAAGCGAGCGATCCCAACTGCTGAATCATGGCAAAAAAGGTCATTTCTTCTGCATTTCCCAATAAACATGCGCCCCACGGTCTGCGTCTTCGAAATCTACCTGCGCCTGTAGGCCGAGCTGTCTGGGATTTTCTCATATTGTAGGTTTTTGAGAGTTTTTCTTATTAAACTCTTTACAATAACTTTATTTCATTCTAAGAAAAGTAAAAGCTTCAGACAGGGGATGTAATAGAGGATATACGGTGGATACGCCGTATATTTTCTGGATTATTTTCAGGAATACTGTATACCCACTTCTCAAAAACACTATAGCATATACTCTTTAGGGCATAAACTGTTTAGCATATACTCCCTCTGCCTACAGCGTATGCCCTCTGGTTTTTTTACAACTACATCACTGGCTGCAGAATGAAAATTTTCAGTATAAAATTATACTAGTGAAAAAAATAAGTGATGATGTAAGTAAGTAAATAAAAAGCTCACAGTTCAAAAGAGTTGCAACGTTTAATTTTTTTCTGTATATTCCCTGCCCTTAAAGATTCTAAAGTTATGTTTTTATATGATAAAAAACATTAGAAAAATCAAGAATGTCTTTTGCATTTTTAAATTATTCAAATGCTAAAACCACTTGTATTTAATTTGGCTATTAGCTTTTTTCATTAGTACCATTTATAAATTAAGGATCTTATATATATTTAAACTAGGATGACTCAAATAGGAAACATAATGTTTATCATAAGCATCATATTTACTACCAAACTCATTAGAATAACTTTGTTTTATGCTATGGAAAACGTTGCAAAATGAAAAATTTCAGTATATAACTAACGCAAAAGTCAATGTTTGCATCAGCAAAAGGTTGCTAATCCTGAGTATGTTCAGACAGGATGCGCGCATATTGAAGCACGTATTTGCAGTTTTAAAACAAATACTACAATTTAATTTATGCAAAACTGTAAAAAAAAAAAAAAACTAAGTTCAATTTTTGGACAGAGTTTCATTTGGATTTTTGAAACAGAATTTCATTTGGTGACCTTGGCAACTTTCCCAGGGGGGGGGGGGGTCAAAATTTTTCAGGGGGTGCTGAGCCCCCCCCTGGCACCCCTCTAGCTACGGCCCTGTGCATGATACATTTGAAAACCCAATGTCAGCCATTACAGTCAATAGTTTAAAAAGCATCCGAATTATTTTTGCGCAATCCTGTATAGGATCTATAGATTTGTATATATACTACATAGCTACTTTACTTAGGAAATGCTGAGCACAGTTGAAAATTCCCTTACATTAAATTCCACCAACACCCAGAAAAAAGTTTTGTTGAATCAACAAAAGTTTGGTCGACCCAACAAAACTTTTTGTTTAAATATAGGCCAATGTAAATTTTGTTTGAATCAACAAAAAAAAAATTTTTTTTGCAATTCCAAAAAAAAAATTTTTGTATCGTCAGCAAAAAATGTTTTGTTAATTCAAGTAAAATGGTTCAATTTTACTTGAATTTTGCTAAAACAACCAAAATGTACTCAACAAAACATGTTTTGTAGTTTTAATCAATTCCTTTTTCTGGGTGAATAAACGGCAATGCACTCGATTCCTTTTGTGCAGCATTGTACTGTATAGGATCCAAAGAATTTATGTACATCACGTAATATACGAAAAAAAAGTTAAATTCACATACGCGTACCACAACTGAAAACGAACTTCCAGCAATTAATTATTGATTGTCAGTACTGTAACCGAATTCTTTTGTGTCTCCCTATAAAGGAACGATGAATGTGATAAGGCCCTACGTCCCTGACTACACCATCCAGTCATTTATCTACTATGTATAAATGTTATTATTTACCTATATGTTCACCGAAAATTTTAAACTCTGGTTCATACTAACTTTTTCTTTTTGAAAAAATAAAAATAAAATGAGAAGTAAAACGATTCACAAAGGATGCGAATTTTCACTTTGCTACACAGCGTGCTACTAACAGACCGAAAAATGTCCAGGCCGGGGATCGAACCGGGATACCTTGGTATTGCGCACCAAGTGCACCATTTAAGCCACCAGAACTACATCCAGTCCGGCATTTTTCACTCTTATACGTTGGCAGGGCAGCAACTTCGCAGCTCAAGATGGAAAGTCATACATGAGCACACAACTTAGTGGCAAACATGAGACGAACAAGTTCCCAGCATCGGAGAATATATTTAAATCTGGAAACTACGCCAGAAATTAATGAAGCTAACAAAGAATGTGAAATGTTTGCTCTCTGTTGGTTGTACGCTGTGTAGCAAAGTGAAAATTCACATCCTTTGTTAGTGTCATTAATTTCCAGCGTAGTTTCAGCCCTCCTGAAAATTTAATTAGATTTAAACATATTCTCGATGCTGGGAACTTCTTCCTCTCATATTTGCAAATAAGTTGTGTGCTCATGTAATGACTTTCCATCTTGTGCTGCGAAGTTGCAGCCCTGCCACCGTATAAGAGTGAAAAATGCCGGACTGGATGTAGTTCTGGTGGCTTAAATGGTGCACTTGGCGCACTATACCAAGATATCCAGGTTCAATCCCCGGTCTGGACATTTTTTGCTCTGTTGATTGTAGGCTGTGTGTGGCAGCGGGAAATTTCACATCCTTTGTTAGTGTCATTAATTTCCGGCGTAATTTCAGCCATGCTGAAAATTTAATTAGAGAATCAAAATAAGAGCAAAATTATTGTTTTTTTTTTTTTTTTTTTTGTCTTTTATAGAAGCAAATAATTTTGAATTGTGTGGGAAGACGCGCTTTAAAGTCCACGGGACTTTAACTGACGCCTCGTTTGTCCGATGGTTGCGCCGGTCCTGCACTGAATGTAAGCATACAAGTAACATTGGTAACTTTTTTTTTCCATTTTACTTTTTTAGATGAAGATTCAAGAGAGAGAGAGAGTGGCAATGAATAAAATTTAAATAAGGATTTGTTTTGGGATAGAGTAGCTTCTTTGGCAAATAGAGTACGTTTTCTGAATTATATAATCATCCTGCTTATCGTAGCTTTTTATACATACATGAATACTTCAAAGTCCACCATTTTCAAAGTCACGGAAATTCAATGTTACAAAAAAATCCTCTTTCATATAAAAATAGCCTAATTAATAAATAAAAATACACCCAATTCAGTCGAACCTACTTATCAATTTCAGATTTAATTAACCTCATAGAACTGATTTAAAAAGATATATAGAACCTCTTATGTTCATTTATCATTTTCTTTCTTTGATTTGTTGGGACGAAGTGACAGTAATGATATATTGATTTCAAAAGAGGAGCTTTTATTTTTTTAATTTTCTGCTTAAAGTACTTTAAAATATTTATTTTCTAAAGTGGAGTCATCCAAATTAGAATTTACTTATTAATTTTTTATTCACAGTAAAAGAAAAAAAGAAAAAACTTGAAAATGCGCCCTTGAAATAAATTCAGATTTACAGCTAGAGTCATCGTTTTACTCACGATGTGTAAATACAATACAATCTATGATTAAAATTAAATTTTATATAAAAACTAATTTCAAAGCTGGAATTGGGATTCGATTCTGATATATCACGAACGACCGGTCATTAAGAGCTTGTGGAACAAAATATTCTTTGAGTTTTTCGGGAACTTGTTGGATTCAAAAAGGGAAATTGTAAATTGATAAATATGCTATTTTTAATAATTAATCAGCGACAATATAATAAATTATAACACCTTGTAATAATATATTACTTTTTAAATGCTAAAGGTGTCAAATTAACAACATAATATAAATTAAAATAACTTTTATTAGTTGTTTTACATGTTTCGACTCTTTAAAATGACATTTCCCTCCAGTCTATACTATCCATCCATAATAAGAGAAACCATAGAGATACTAACACGCAAAAATACAATATGTAACGATGGGGCATCTTTTAATTTACCGAAGCTGTGGCTAGAGTTATTCCATGGTCAAATATATGAAAATAAACAACCAAGTAAAAAATAATAGATAACGTGCGTAATTTTTAAAAAAAGTACATGGAAATAATAACTTCAAAGCCCGTGCAACTTTAGAATACTCTCATTTTGTTTTTGAAAATGACTCGGAAAGAGTCGAAACATGTAAAACAACTAATACAAGTTATTTTAATTTATATTATGTTGTTAATTTTACACCTTTAGCATTTAAAAAGTAATAAATTAATCAGTGTTTTAACTGTAAGTACAATGATTAAATTTTACAACAAATAAAATCTCAAAATTTGCAAATTTTTGACGTTTTTCCTTAGTAAATCCAAAAATAAATTAAAAAATCGCATTTACATAAATTTTGAAATAATTTAAGCAAAATAAGGTAGATACAGTGGTAAAAAAGTTCCATTTCATGTAAAAGGAATGCCATAAATAAATGAAAATATGTTTGATAAAATCATACCCATTTATCTACATACAATTTTATCTTTTATTTCAAAGAACTCATTTAATCAAAATCCCTTAGATACAATGTGCAAAAATTCTCATTCGTATAAAAGAAGTGTAATTAATTAATGAAAATGTTTGATACAATTACACACCCAGTTACTAGGCTTGACAAATGCGGTCGTCAGGTATCCGCTAGTGACCAAGTTTTTCTATCTGACCACCAAGTTATTTAATCTGGTATTTTTATTATTATTAAACTAGAAAAAGCAAGACTACCCAATAGGCCGAGTCTTGTCTTTTCTAGCACTCTGTGCTCTGCTCATTGTCGCGCTGAAGAAGAATCTCGCTTGTAGAGTCGAAATAGCTCTTTGCTGTTTTTTTGTGCATTATTTGTGCATTTATAACGTTGGTATTCTTCTTTTTAATATCATTGCACAAAGGTTTTATTTGCTATTTATATGTAACTAATAATCATTCATAAAACACTTTTGTACTTTTTAGAAATCTGTGACGGGGGAGAAGGGGGGGGGGTTATATTTTTTTATTGGCGACTAGAACTTTTTGTTGGCTACCAGATTTTATCAAATTTGTAAAATCCTGCTCCTGCTACTTATCAATAATATTTTTATTAATTAAAAGAACTGATTTCATCAAAATCTGAGTATGTCGCATAGTCAAAATGGCTCCGGATCAAAATGACTCACGTTTGAAACATGTGTATACTCATTTCTGAAAACATGCACACTGTCGGATTCCACTTCTCCGTCCACACGACTTCGAAATATAATCCGGTCTTTTGATATGCTGCCACCACCGATATGAATACGTGATATCGGACACGATACGTGGTGTATAATCAAGAAAAACCTAACTCTTTCTATTACACTTAAACTACCACTTTATTAACAATATTTACACTTAAACTCGGAGATAAAGTATCCGGTTTAATATTAAATCAAAATAATTACAGAAACGCTTTACGTGCACCGTTAGACTACGTTAATTCACTCAGCACCGAGATTTCTATTAATCTCACACACGCTATATCTCTTCCTTTCGAGAGATCTCGTTCCACACACGTGCCCAGAGCTGCTCTCTGAACAACCAACCTACACGCTCCAGTCTTGCGTTCCAACTAACTTCCTCTCTGGTCATTTTCCAGAGCACCTTTCTGTCTACGGGGCTCCTGGTCTGTTTCCAAGGGTCTGTCTTCCTAAATAATGGGTGCAATCTCTTTCTTATCTATGGAAGACCACATCACAAAGGACATACTTCTTCCATTGTATTCAACTTGCTACCCTCCGGATTAAGATTCCAGTACTGAAAAGCCTCACAGTACACAAAAGATACACACACAATAAGATAATAATAAGATAATAATCACAATAGTTCCATAACAATAGTTTTTAAGCCTATAGGTGCCAGGGACCTGACACCCCCACCTTAGCGGAAAATATGCCTTTTAGGGGCTAATTGTCCTCAAAACTATGTAATGTCAAAGAAGAGTTCAACAGTTCCTTGGTAGGTTTCTTCATTACTATAATTACATAAATATTTCAAGGTGTCTGAAAATTACCTACTGACATCTCTAATGATTTCTCGTGGTTTAACCCTGACAATTCATTAGCCACGTCAGGATGTAAAATTACCTGTTCCTTACTGTTATCAATTATCGCGCAAAGTACATCCTGATGAATTACATTAGTTTGACCGCGTTTTGGAATAGCTGAGGGTAATTGAATTAACGGCGATTTAACTGCCTTACCAAATATCCCTTATAAATAGATGCTACCAGCCCCTCTTAGTTTTTCAGCCGGTACTAAATCTTTATGAACGACACTTATTTCGCAACCAGAATCCCCTAATCCTTTTGTTATCTTCCCATTTACACTAACTTCCACTTTCTCAAGTTTATTTAACTTCTCTCCAATAACTTTAGTTCTCCAATTCCCTTTTGCTCCGATTCTTGCCATACTCGCTCCCCTTGGTAATTCTTTAATTCCTCGCACTGAGACATTATTGATACTAGCCCTTGGTTCTTGTCGGTTATTAATTTGATTACTTCCCTCATTATTTCCTTTTGTACAAAATCGCTGAACATGTCCTCGTAAACCACACTTGAAACAGATAGGCATCGTATCATTAGGTTTCTTATATTCCGGTTTTCTACCCAAAAATGGACTAACTTCATTATTCCCATTTTGTCTCCAATTACTACTAAATCCCTCATCTTTTGCCCTTCTAGAATCTTCATTATTAACATACCTTTCTTTACCTTTATAACCCTTATAAGTTACCGCATAAGATTTTTGTTTAGCATCAAAGAAATTATCACATTCCTTAGCAATTTTCGAAACTTCTAACCAATTACTGTGCTGAGTTAATCCAACATGCGTCGCTGTTTCCTCATCTAAAGTATTTAACAACTTATCCGTGACAATTAACTGATTAGCCTTCTCATACGTATCTGCACCTCTAATCTTACAATAATTTTCCTACGTTTCTATTAAACGCGATACAAATAATACATGAGTTTCATTTTGATTCCTTCTAGCCTTCTTAAAGTTTTCCAAACACGCCTTCGGGGTCGGCTCGTGTTCCCTTAGAACTAATTCCTTTAATTTCTCATAACTCTCAATTTGTTCCCTAGTAGTGTATATTAGCAAGTTATCGGCCTTATCTCCTAACATATTTAGCAGAATTTCGGCCTGCTGGGTTTCCGGTACATTTTTTGTTTGGAATGCCCGTTCTAAACTGCTAAAAAACAGATTCCATCCTTCAGTCCCTTCTGGAACTTTGATAGATAAAGTTTTAACACTTTTAATCAATTTCTCTAGGCTACTCTCATGATTAGATTCTCTAGTCCCATTAGAGTTATTTGCCGAACTCTGAATTTTTATCCTTTCCAACTCTAACTCATGTTCCAATCTCAATTTTTCAGACCATTCTTCTCTATCTAACTTTTCTCGTTGTAACTTTAAATTTTCCTCCCTTTCTAACCTTTCTCGTTGTAACTTTTCCTCCCTTTCTAACTTTTCTCGTTGTAACTTTTCCTCCCTTTCTAACTTTTCTCGTTGTAACTTTTCCTCCCTTTCTAACTTTTCTCCTTGTAACTTTAAATTTTCCTCCCTTTCTAACTTTTCCTGTTCTACTACTAATGCTTCTTGTTCTAACCGTTCTGTAATAATAGTGCTAGATAATTCCATAACGGTCCCCTCTTCATATTCGTCACTCTCCACTATCTTTTTCTTAAGCTTAAACCTGGTATCATCTTCCGAGACTTCAATCCCTAACTCTTCACATATCGCCTGAAGATCCACCCTTTTTATTTTTAGTAAGAAAGCCATACCTTCTACCGATAATTATTACCACCCTACAATAATACTTAAGCACAATATCAAATTACTACTACCTCCAATCCTACCTTCATAAATTACCTCCACATATTATACTATTCAACATATTTCAACTAAGTAATAATAAAATGATAAATTTCCTTTAACAATGGTACCCCACAATTTGCTTCCAATAACACAGTAACAATAATTTCAATTTGATTATTATGTAATACAGATTTTAAATTTATACAATTAAATAATAAAATACAATTTACGCAATAATACTGATACGTTGCAATTTGAATAAAACACTGATGCCAATCACTACATAAAGATATCCACCTAACAAAAATTTGCATGAAATACACATAAATTCCTAAATTTAATCTCAATGAAAATATTCCAATTTCCAAAATTAGTTCTCACATTAAAAAAGTAAATCACAGCACTTTTTTTTCCGGGCCTTCAATTCTTCCTTGAAGGTTATTTCAATTTAATTTAAATTCTACATAAATTTGCCTTCCTCATTTACTATTAATACTTCAAATTTAAAACAAACAGTATCACTTAATTTAAATATTACTTTAATAATAATTTAAATTTAAGAAATTTCAATTATTCCTTCCAACTATTAACACAATGCATTAATTTTAATCATTAATCTTATCCGTTTAAAACAATTAAAAAATCACTTCTAGTAATTAATATAAGATCCTTTTCTTAAAACAATAGTGTAAAATGGCTGTTAATATCTCATTTGATTTAGTCCAATTATTATATTGCACATAAATTATCATAAATTAACCACAACATTAACTTAAATTACCATCAATTATACACAATAAAAAACAGTAGGTTCGAGAATGTCAGTAGAGTAAAATGATCAAAACACCTTACCTCGTACTTTATTCGCTGGGGCAATTCTCTGCTCACTTTTCCACAGGGTAAATCTTGCACTCTCGGGCAACAATCACTGTAACTTGAATCTACAAAAACAACTTTTCAAAAGTAAAAAAAAAAAAAAAAAAAAAAAAAAAAAGTTGTGGCTAAAAAATGGTGTGATATCAAATTTCCTAGCTATTATATTGCTTATTTAACTTTTTTCCATTAAATAAGTTATCATATATATAAATCGAGTGCCTACGTATATGTTAATAGAAATCGTTTTCTCCTGTACTAAATACATCCTAACGAGTTTCTGAAAATTCAATTTTTTTCAAATTATGCATGATGGGCTTGGCGGCCATCTTTGCATATTATTCACAAAATTCTAACCACCCAAATCCGTAGTTAAAATCCGAAGTTCAAAATTGTTATTTAAGCAAATATTTAAGAGTTTCATTTATAGGCTCTGAAAATTGTGTCTTAAGATAATGATGACTTATCTTAAAGATTCATCTTATGATTTATTTTTTAGAGTAATTATTAATTTCAAACTAGTAAAAATCAATTTATCAAAATATCAGTCTTATCTAATTTATCTGTCCGTAGTTAGAATCTGAAGTTCGAAATTTTTATAAACATATTACATTGCAAACATATTACGCTTTTACTTTAGAAATTTGGGTGCTTAGAAATATGGAAAGATGACCACCAAGCCCATCATGCATAATTTGAAAAAAATTGAATTTTCAGAAACTCGTTAGGATGTATTTAGTACAGGAGAAAACGATTTCTATTAACATATACGTAGGCACTCGACTTATATATATGATAACTTATTTAATGGAAAAAAGTTAAATAAGCAATATAATAGCTTGGAAATTTGATATCACACCATTTTTTAGCCACAACTTTTTTTTTTTTTTTTTTTTTTTTTTTTTTTTTTTTTTTTTACGCTTGGCTTTTTTTTACTTTTGAAAAGTTGTTTTTGTAGATATCATTTCTTTTTTTTAAATATATTGAACATAATTTAAATAATCTAAACATGAGAAATAATTTAAAATTACATTTTACTTTCAGTCTTTGTTTAAAGGGTTAACTAGAAATAGCAGTAGATATTTCAATTAAATTAATTACACTCTTAAAAAAACATACTAAATGTGGCTTGTTATAATACTTGTTATCCTCCGTTAAAAAATATCATTGACTAATCCATTAAATGAATAAAAATGGAATACGTACATAGCGTGTCAGCCCTGCATTTGAAATCAAATGTGATATCACGCTCTTTTATTATTAGCACTAGCTGGCTTCGCCCGCTAGCGGGCCCCTAACTTACACCGGGGCCTCAATCCTTTTAAAACCTCGAATAAGATAAACCACGAACCTCCGACCTGGTTCCACGCTGCTTTCGGCACCGGATAATCCCTTAATTTGCACATCGAATTGTATAAACATCTAAACAAACGAACTTCCGACACGGATCCCGGCTGCCTTCGGCACCGTATAGCAGTCGTGCTGCGCACGCTCAAGTTCTATCTTCCACCACCAGGTAGCGCAATCTGTTCTATACAAACCTCGGGCACTGAAATCGTTAAGGCTATAGATGTCGAGTCGAATGAGCTATACCCCGTCGTGATCTAGCCCATAGAACCAGAGATAGGAAAGTGCCCCTTGGTGGTGAAAAAACGAACTAAAATCGGAAAGCTCTATAGATGTCGAGTCGAATGAGCCATACCCCATCGTGATCTGACCCATAGAAACAGAGATAGGAAAGCGCCCACTGGTGGTGAAAGCTAATCGCGTTTTGGGGGGGGGGGGCAAAGTGAGGGATGAACACCGGAGATGCGCAATAAGATTAGGCGGCCACAGACTTTTCCAACGATGTATCACATGAGGGATATGTGCAAAATTCAGAAAATACCTCCCCCCTCACACCTGCATAATTTGATTAAGCGTTCACAGACCTTTCCAACGATATATCACATGAGAGGTGCCTACAAAATTTAGAAAAGTGTCCCCTTTGGGGGGAGGTGAAAGTGGGAGGATGGACCCCGAAGATACATAATATGAATAAGCGGTCACAGGCCTTTCGAACAATATATCACATGAGTAGTGTCGGGGGGGCGCAAAATGTGGGGGTTTCACCTGTGGTGCATAACATGAATAAGTGGTCACAGTCCTTTGTAACGATATGTGACATGACGGATATCGTTAAAATTTAGAAAAGTGTCACCCCCCCTTGCGTAGGCAAAACGCGCTCCGCCCCTCCCTATAATCTTTGACGCAGCTTTATTTTTAAAATTTATGTTATGTGTTATAAAATATCGTAAAGTTTCAAACAGATAGCCTTATTATACTTCCTAATTTTGTTCACGCTCCTCCCAATCCTCTCCCCGAACTGTGACGCGCCATTCTTTTTTATAAATTTTTTATCATGTGTTATAAACTATCTTAAAGTTTAAAACAGATCGCATTGGAATTTAATATATTTGCTGAAATTACTATTATATGTAGAATAATATAGAAATAAACCCTCCTTTAGATTGTAATTGAGATATATGAACAATTTTTAGAATTTATGAAAGCTGATTTTTAGTCCAATTATTATATTGCACATAAATTATCATAAATTAACCACAACATTAACTTAAATTACCATCAATTATACACAATAAAAAACAGTAGGTTCGAGAATGTCAGTAGAGTAAAATGATCAAAACACCTTACCTCGTACTTTATTCGCTGGGGCAATTCTCTGCTCACTTTTCCACAGGGTAAATCTTGCACTCTCGGGCAACAATCACTGTAACTTGAATCACTGTGTACAAACACACTACACACAGCACCACCACTAGTTCACTTCACTGTAATGGCGATAGGTTAGCTAGCACTGGTTTACGATGATAGGGCACACACACTTCCGCTAGGCGATCCGGCGTAAACTGACTGTAATACGGCTAACTGGCACTGGTCTACGACGATAGGGCACAAACACTTCCGCTGGGCGATCCGGTACAAACTCTCTGTAACACGGCTAACTGGCATTGGTCTTCGATGATTCAGATTCCACCGTTGCCACCGTTGTCGGATTCCACTTCTCCTGTCCACACGACTTCGAAATATAATCCGGTCGTTTGATATGCTGCCACCACCGATATGAATACGTGATATCGGACACGATACGTGATGTATATTCAAGAAAAACCTAACTCTTTCTATTACACTTAAACTACCACTTTATTAACAATATTTACACTTAAACTCGGAGGTAAAGTATCCGATTTAATATTAAATCAAAATAATTACAGAAACGCTTTACGTGTACCGTTAGACTACGTTAATTCACTCAGCACCGAGATTTCTATTAATCTCACACACGCTATATCTCTTCCTTTCGAGAGATCTCGTTCCACACACGTGCCCAGAGCTGTTCTCTGAACAACCAACCTACACGCTCCAGTCCTGCGTTCCAACTAACTTCCTCTCTGGTCATTCTCCAGAGCACCTTTCTGTCTACGGGGCTCCTTCTGTTTCCAATTGTCTGTCTTCCTAAATAATGGGTGCAATCTCTTTTTTATCTATGGAAGACCACATCACAAAGGACATACTTCTTCCATTGTATTCAACTTGCTACCCTCCGGATTAAGATTCCAGTACTGAAAAGCCTCACAGTACACAAAAGATACACACACAATAAGATAATAATAAGATAATAATCACAATAGTTCCATAACAATAGTTTTTAAGCCTATAGGTGCCAGGGACCTGACACACACACTCAAGAATAAAACATCATGTGCTCCTATTTGAGTATGTCCATGTTTCAAAATTGAGTATGAACTGACCCTAATCATTTTTGAATATGTCCATGTTTCAATATTGTGAGTACAGTCAAACCTCGTTAACATGAACCTCAAGGGGAATTAAATTTTTGTTCATGTTATCCGTAGTTCATGCTATCAGTAACAAAAAATCCAGATAAAAAAATATTGAGAAATATATATATAGGGTAGACTGGGGGCTAATGAGACATGGGAGCTAACGGGACAACAGGGTTTTCTCGTAAAATATAACAGTAAAAATTTATCAGTAAATATCATTTCCGGTGTTACTCAAGAACATGCAGTGAACCACATTTTTCATTATCTATTTGCAAACCAAGAAATATTTAAGCATGAAGATGATTTTTTTTTTTTTATAGTTAATAAATATCTGTTTGATCAACAATTAAATTAGTTTTTAATAATAATACCTTTTATTATGAAGCTTTTATACAATGTTCATTTTTAATCATTATTTCGTACCAGAGATACACAGTTAATTTACAATAAGCTTAAATACAGTGGTAAAGGATTCAGGGACAAATGTGCATTTCACATAGATTCTAACGGGAGAAAACTTTGTTTTACGATTTAGACTTATTTTTATTTTAATAATTAAACTATTACTTATATATTTTTTAATAAATTAATAGAAAACTGTTAGAAATAATTGTGTAAAAACATGAATTTTATAAATTGCACTTTTTACAGCACGAAGCGTAAAATATGTCCCATTAGCCCCCAATCTCCCCTATAGAAATATATATCAAATAATGCATCATATGCGTTTTTAATTAAATTACGAGAAATTAAATATATTTACTCTCGAAAGACTAAATAATAACAAAATAATAATAAGATCCTTACCTTATTTATTTATAACTTATAACAGTAGAAAAAATCAAAATTACATCTTAAAAAAATCGGTTATCTGCAATTGTTTTCTGTTCTTATCAACAGTTCTTTTGCAGAAATCTGCTAATCTATCAACATCTAGGTATTCGCTAGAATTTTCTGTTTGCATCACAAATCTTCTTGCAGTTTTTAATGCATTAAATGTTTCAATGCTGGATACATTCTTGTATTCTGAATAGTAACTGCTATCATCTTCCTCTTCTGTTTCTGAAGAAAAGTGTAAATTATCGGCAGTAATTTTAGCACATCTAATTTCCTTAACTATTTCCTCATCCGTAACACTATCGGATGTGGTTATTTCATCGTCCATTGATACATATTCCTCAAATGTGACATTTTCTGGAAGTATACCGCGAGCTTGTGCTTCTGAAGAATCAAATTGTATTGTTTCTTCTGTTTGTGAAGGAGTTTCTTTGGTAGTAAATCCCGCTTTTCGGAAACAATTTTGGATAGTATACTGGGAGAAACTTCTTTCCAGGCAGATCGGAGTATAATTAATGCATCCAACAAGTTGATCGAAAAGGATGTTCCTTGATCCAAACAAGAAATTGTTTGAAGGAGCATTTCTCTTCTATAGTATGCTTTTATGCATTTAATAATCCCTTGATCACATGGTTGTATTTTTGCAGTTGTGTTTGGAGGTAATAACTCTACACGGATTGCTTTAAGTCCAGAAATGACGCAATGAGCGCTGCAATTGTCTACAATGAAACACACATTTCGTCCTTCTCTTTCAAATTTTCTATCGAGTTGCTTGACCCACTTCTGGAATAACTCTGTGTTAATCCAAGCCTTTTTGCTTGACTCGTATATCACACTGTAAACTGAAATGTCTGAAAATCAGACATTTAAGTGTCTGAAACGGATGGTTCAAAAAAGAGACACTTTGAAGTGTCTTAAAATTTTAAGACATTTGTACGTGTCTTATTTTCAGACATTTGAAGTGTCTGAAATAGCGCCATTTTTTTTATTACCCGGGCAAACAGAATGTAAAATAAATTGCAAAAAATGTGAAGTGCTGCCATCTATTGTATCATTTCGATTACGGGAGGATAATCTGAAATCCTCATTCTACCCACGCACGGTGGGAGATTTGCCGATTCCAGCTGGCCAAAATTATTTTTCAACTTCTATTTGATGAAATCTATTTTTCGTTTATATAAACGATATATTAGGCTGATTTAAAGAAAATATATGAAATTTTAAACGGTAGTTTAATAAGAAATCATTATATTTAATTAAAAATTATTAATGAAGTACATTAGATGTGCAGGGTGGCTAGTGGTCAGTGAAAAATACGGTCAAAAAAAGTTATGAACACCAATATATTTTTATAGAAAAATTCATGTTAATTATTTGATCGAATAATCGAGATGAATTTTTCTATGAGAATATACTGGTGTTTATCACTTTTTTTGACTGTATTTTACCCTGACCACTAGCCACCCTGATGTGAATTCTTTTATTATATTACTATGATGTACCTATCAGTTAAATATTTAAATTATTTAAAGCTTTAAAACATGTATGAATGAGTTAATATTTTACTTGATAACTAAAAAGGACAATATTTATGAACTTTTATAATATTATTAAGATTTAAGCGATAGAATTATATTTATTATATGATACCAAATTATAAAAGTAATTTTTTATAATAATCTACTAGAAATTGGGATACACAATAAATATTCAAGAGTAATACATATTATTATATATACAAAGGAATAAGAAAATTGCTTAGAAATTTTCTGACAATTCGCCATCTAATAGTTCTTCATTCTGGCTTTCCTCAGTAAGTTACTAGTACTGATTGAACGAGGTATTTCAAAACTGCTTTGCAGCCAAGTTTCATATTTTTCCATAAATTTCTCATGTGCTCTATGTACAGCAGCAGTCCACTTTTGTCTAAACTGGGCCATCTGTATAATCATTTCCTGCTTGAAAACTTTCATTTGTACTTCGTTATAATTTTCATTTGTCAACAAAACATATTAAGCCAATCCGATTTTTTCGTTATATGTGGAAGCTTGTTGCTGCTGTATAATATTATAAAAGCTTATTCGTGTGATTGGTTTAAATTCTGATGACCCTGGTAAAAAGAAAAGTGTTCTTAGAATAAAAAATATAATAATAACTTTAGACTTCGTATGATAAAAACAACTTTAAAATCTACGGAAGCAGATAGAAGCAAACAAGTAAACGTTTATCCAATATCTAAGACTCTAAACTATTTACTAAAATTAAAAGTTGAGATTTATCTAGCTTTATCATATAACTTTTTGAATTTTCAAAATGAAATTTATAAAAAATACATAAAGTTATTAAAAACATTAAATGTGAAATAACTATTGACAAAAGAAAAAATTATGATTATAAATTAAAAAAAAATAAAGTACATGCCTTGTTCTAAAGCACTCATAATGTACAATTTCTTTCAATTTCTTCAACATTCACATATTAAAACAATATACTAGAAATCATCGATTTATTCTCCTCTAATAAACGCCAACTTCATACTCACCTACTGGCAGTACGGTTGCATTTATATCAAAAACATCTGCAGTGCCCACCACCTGCACATATAAGGTACATGTGGTAAAAAAAAAATTCCAGTTGGATAAACTTTGAAAAATCGACTTTTGGCCAGCTAGAATCAGCAAATCGTCCACCGTGCCACGATTGGGTTCGATCTCGCGTCCTTCTGTTTACGAGACTAACGCCTTAACCAATCAAGCCATCAAGACATGTGAAGGATTGGTTTTAAATTGAAGTAATGAGATGACTCGGTAGCGTGGTGATATTTTTATAGAATTAATTTATATATTTCTGAGAAATTAAAAAAATTTGGAAAGATTTGTTAAATTTCAAATGATGGTTAAAATTGTACAATTTTATTATTTATGTGGGGGGGGGGGAGGATATATGAATGATACATATTTTCAATTCAAATAGTATAAATTAAGTGATTAAATATATAACAAATTATAACACCTTGTAATTATATACTTTTTTTAATTGCTAAAAGGCGTAAAATAAAAAGATTATAAAGAGTAAAATAAGTTTCTACAGAAAAAAAGAGAATAATACCTGATATTAAGTATCATAGAAAAACCACAGTCCTGGCAAGATAATACAGTGGTGGACATAATTATAAGACACCTACCTAATTTGACATACAGTGAAAGTAAAGATTCAGAGCTTAAAAATACTTTATCAAATACGACAAAAACATAAATTTATTCTGTTATCACACTTAATTGTTTTACAGAAATGATATTTTTATAGAGTTTAATAAAAGTAATTAAAAATACCATGGACAAAATTATAAGACACCCTAACATTTTAATTAAAACACCGGCTTTTTTTAAATTATGCAAATTTTCTGCACGCTGTTATGACGTCAGCAGTTAACTAAAGCAGACGGTAATCGACTTCACGCATTTACAAACATGCCACGAGGTACAGAATCACCCAGCACATTTTATAGCATTCTTTCGGTCTTCGACACATGTAAACTGCCTCCCATTTCGGTAAACCTCACGAGCAAAGATCCCCCACAAGTTTTCGATGGGATTTAAGTCTGAAGAGCGAAAAGGTCACGGAAGAACAGTTATACTTTGCTCTGAAAGCCACTTTTTTGTTATGTGTGATGTATGAATCGACACGTTATCGTGCTGGAAAATGTAGTTTTCGCCACAAAGACGTTCACCGTATATGGCTAGTTGATCTTTAAGAAGATTCTTATACTTTTTGGAATTCATTCTTGAATACACAGAAACGATATCAGTTTTCCCTTGAGCCGAAAAACCATCCCAAACCATTACTGAGGCCCCACCCATTTGGCCGCTCATTTGTACATCAGGAGACTTCCGTAAATCATGCCAATAATAGTGAAACCCGTCAGGACCATCCAGGTTAAACTTTTTTTCATCAGAAAATAACGCAGAGTACCATTTGGAGGTCCAGGCCATAGTTTGTTTAGCGAAGATTAAACGGTCTATTTTGTGCCGCTTTAGAAGCGGTGGTTTTTTCTTCAATTTTTAAAATTTCACATAGGAAGCATTATGCAACACCCTGCGAATAGTTCTCCTTGAACAATTCAGTTTCAAAGATTTTTTAATGCCTGTAGTGGTCATCGTATTCTGTGTAGCGAGCGAAAGCACATGGCATCTATCTCTCGAGGTCAAGCAAAGAGTACGTCCAGATCTTTTAATCACCGATCCATTACTTCCTCTTTCAAAACATTTGAAATTGCACATCTAGAGCGTTTAATAACTTTTAAAATATTATTAACTGAAACACCAGTTCCATTTAATCTCCAAATTTCGCGAATTTCACTTTCTTTTAATTCTGTACTTCGTGGCATGTTTGTAAATGCGTGAAGTCGGTTATCGTCTGCTTTAGTTAACTGCTGACGTCATAACAGCATGCAGAAAATTTGCATATTTCGAGAAAAAGCAGGTGTTTTAATTAAAATGTTAGGGTGTCTTATAATTGTGTCCATGGTATTTTTAATTGTTTTTATTAAACTCTATAAAAATATAATTTCTGTAAAACAATTACGTGTGATAACAGAATAAATTTGTGTTTTTGTCGTATTTGATAAAGCATTTTTAAGCTCTGAATCTTTTCTTTCAATGTATGTCAAATTAGGTAGGTGTCTTATAATTATGTCCACCACTGTATCAAGAAGAAAGCATCCAAATAAATTTCAATGAAAGTAAAATATTTTTTCGCCTGCAACCTATACTATCAATCCATTATAAGGGAAACCATAGAAGTTGTAACACGTAAAAATGCAATATGTAACGATGCAACATTTTAACTTACCAAATTTGCGTTTAATGTTATCATTTTAACATTGTCATTTAACTTACAAAAATTGTGACTCGAGTTATCCTATGGTTACAAACATGGAAATAAACATCCAAGTAAAAAATAGAAAATAAATAACGTGCATAATGTAAAAAGTACGTGAAAATTTAAATGATAGCATTACAAATGATTCCATAGATCGTGTAATTATAGAATATTCTTATTTGTGTGATAATGACTCAGATTGAGCTGAAACATGTCAACAGTGTAATGAAACTTATTTTTATTGTACACCTTTTAGCAATTAAAAGGAGTATTAAATATGATTATTAAAACTATAGGGGCGGGGTGATTTTTTCTGCGTACTTTCTGACACATTTTCGACTCATTTTTTAACGCAAAGACAGGAGATTAGCTGTTGAAACCATTTAGGATCGTAATCAGTGTTCCACTTTTTTAATAAATGAATTACTTTTCGAATTATATGCAGATTCTGACTCTCACTTCTCGCTCCGAAAATTTGGTTTAAAACGCCACCTTTGACAGTATTTTCTGATAGATGTGTTGTATTTTCTAAAACATGGCAAACACTATTCGATTACATAGTTTCTGAATAAAAAAAACCTACCCTTTTCCTGTTTTTTTGAACAGAAATGAATTAAAAAAATTGTGATAAATTATGTTCTCTGAATATGTGAACAAGAACAGGGGTCAGCTTGAATAGTGTCGCCATCTGTTATCAAATTATTTTAATCAGTCCCATGTAAAATCAATCTTATTTCTTATAGACAAAGTTGACGAAATTCTAAGGTAATATATAGATGTGAACATCTAGAAGGTAAATTTAAACACTAAAAATAAATATTTATAATATTCTAAAGGATTTAATATTTTTAGAAATGAAAAATTGTCCTACACATTACATGCAAAAGAAATTACACGCTTTTTTCATACACTTTATTGTCTAATATTACATCCTTCTATATTATATGTCTATATTATCTATGATATATACAAATTGTAAAGCGATTTTTATTAGTCGAATATTGCAGCTAGAGACGTTGGGACGCAAGTGATTTTCCAGGGCCCCACGCAAAATTTAGTGGATGGAAAGTATTTGAAGCAACATTCTTCTGTTCCGAAACATTATTTGATATTGCTGGCATATACAGGGGCAAGATTGTATCACAGTCACCACGTATATCACACAATTGTAGTAAATTCAGAATTCAGACACTTAAGTGTCTGAATTCTGCCTTACTTTCATATGTCTTATTTTCAGACATATCGTCATTATTCAGACATTTTTCTTAGTTATTTTATACCCTGGTAACAGTAAGACACTTATGTGTCTTAAATTCAGACATCTCTGATGTCTGAATTTGCACTGAATTTTCAAATTCAGACACTTAAGTGTCTAAATTGCTTTTTCAGACACATATGTGTCTGAATTTAAGACGCCTCTATTTGCAGTACACTGGTAATGTTTTTATACCTTTAAAACAACGTGGTTTTGCAGCTTTTCCAAAGACCATCAATGGTAATTTTTCAGTTCCACTCATGTTGCAAGCAACTAAAACTGTTAATCTTTCTTTGCTGCACTTTCCACCTGAACATTTATTATTCTTTATAGTTAAAGTTCGTGAAGGAAGTGCTTTCCAGAACAAAGAAGTTTCGTCGGCATTAAAAATATCTGCTTCTGCATATTTACTTAAAATTGATTGCAATTTATTCATTACGAAATCATCCGCCATATCATCATTTACTGCAGCCGCTTCACCACAAAGTTTCTTGCAAATTATTCCGTGTCTTTCCTTAAATCGTTGAAGCCATCCTGATGAGCCTAAAAAATCTTTTATGCCCAAAGCATCGGCGAAAAAGTGAGCCCTTTCTAGCAAAATTGCACCGGTAATGGGAAGATTCATGCTTCTTGCTTCATTCATCCATTTTATTAATGCTGTTTCCACTTCTTCATTATTGGCAACCCTCATTCTCTTTCGACTTGGTTCAAACTTGTTTAGCACACAAGCTGTTTCAATTTTATCTCTACCTTTCAAAATCATTGATACAGTACTTTTAGCAATTCCATATTTCTTAGCAATTTCAGATTTTTTTTAATTTCTTGAATCTACCTCATGTAATATATCAAGCTTTTTTTGCAAACTTAAGGATTGTTGAGATTTGCGACTCATTTTGAACGACTGCACTGTACATGTGAATGCCCTAATAAATTCATACGGGTAAACGAAGAAAAAAAAAGAATAAAAGACTGAATGCATGCTGCCTTTCATATGAGAGTTGGAATACTAAACTGTAAATTTTCCAGGTGTAAAGAAACAATGCATAGAAACATTCCCTTTAGGTAGCAACCTTCCCTAATCCTGGTGGCATGTAGTTGATGACAGGTATTGTATTGTCCAAAGGTGAGAACATTCTAATGGCAATAGTACTCATTTTCATCGCTCTAAAGTATAATCCTTTTCACAAAGCTCTAAAGAATAACCCATTGTTCCCTAGGAAAAAGAAGCTTTCACACTTTTCTAAGGAATTTCTGTTCACGTTAAGCGTCAAAATTTCTCATGGGGACATCGAGAATTGTTCATATTAAGCGAAATTTCACGTTAAGCTTGTTCATCTTAAAAGAAGAAAAAATACTAGAATCCGTATTCATTTTGACGGGGACAGTGGCAACTGTTCATGTTAAAAGTAATTCACGTTAAGCGTGTTCGCGTTAACGAGGTTCGACTGTATTTCTGGTATTTCAGAATTGAAAACATTGGGTCGTCCTGTTTGAAACAAAAAGTTCCATAACAAAATGAACACATCGATTTACTCAGATTTGAAAGTGTCATTTTTCTCAATGTAATTTGTCAAGTTTCTTGAAAGTGGTGTTAAATTTGATCAACAAACCGGCATGCTATAAACAAAAAACATGCAAAAATTCCTTGAATTTTTAAGGAAACCTTTATATATTTCCATAAATATACATGTTATACTTACACAAATCAACACATATGTTGTTCCATTTCCACATAGTTGTGTGCTGCAGCTGTATACCATTTAGAACATTTTATTTTACAGGAGGATCAAAAATATTATTTTTATTTATCAATTTATAGTTGGCCCCCCAATAGCCCTCGTGGTCAAACTTTCGCTGCAAGATATGTGAAATCAGACATTTTCTTTATATTCCCAACGTTCCAGAAGAATTCGTAAAATATTTCTCTAGATATTGGACATATGTTTAAAATCGTAAGTGCCCGGTGATTTTTGGCAATATAGTGTATCTCTAATATAATCATACTCACCTATTAATGTAATTTGTTTTTTAATTCGAAGAACTGATTTAATCAAAATCACGTAGATACAATGTTGCAAAAGTTTCCATTCATGCAAAGGGAATGCAATTAATAAATAGAAATGTGTCTGATACAATCATACCCACCTGTCAATATAAATTTTTATTATTTCCATCAAAGAAATAATTTAATCAAAACCTCGTAGATACGATGTTGCAAAAGGAATACAATTAATAAATGAAAATATGTCTTATACAATCATATCTACTTATTAATATAAGATTTTATTTTTAAATT
Organism: Maratus michaelseni; assembly: GCA_963931845.1. NCBI lineage: Eukaryota > Metazoa > Arthropoda > Arachnida > Araneae > Salticidae > Maratus > Maratus michaelseni. The sequence goes on along the minus strand of OZ007600.1, from coordinate 171,009,880 downwards.
CAAAGAAGTGATTTAATCAAATTCATGTATAGATACAATGTTGCAAAAGTTTCTTTTCATGCAAAAACAATGCAATTAATAAATATAAAAATGTCTGATACAATTATACCCACTTATTAACATAAGATTTTATTTTTTAATTCAAATAACTGATTTAATCAAAATCACGTAGATACAATGTGGCATTTTTTTAAATTAAGCAGAAGTAATGCAATTAATAAATGGAAATATGTGTAATAAAATCATATCCACTTATTAATATTGATCAAATAACAAAGCAAATAAGCAGGCGAGGCCTTGGATCGAATATATATATTGAGTTACGAAAGAACATTACACAATGACAAAAACATAGTAACTAAACTGAAAATTGAACATCACTTATATTTATAAATTCGTCTGAGATGCTGCAGTCATGTTTCCCGGACGTGCAAGAAAGCTTACACAAAAATATCACCCAATAAAATTTAAGATGTAATGCTACGATTACAATTACGATACGATATACTAACACCCGAACATAATCTAGCATTACATTAGAAAAACACAGAATGAAAAATTACAATAAACAAACATTAAAAATATAACAGAGTTAAAACATTACTTATACAAACAGCAAAGAACCAACAATTCATAAAATTTAACTTTAGGCAATGCCTTTGTAAACATATCAGCAATTTGCATATTTGTAGGAACATATTCAATTTTGATATTATTTTCTTTTACAACATTACGAACAAATTTAAATTTTATATCTATATGTTTCATTCTACCATAATTACTTTCATTACTGATACATTTTATGCAAGACTGATTATCCTCTAAAATAACTAAATCCTTAATACTTACAATTTCACAAGCAATATTTTTGAACCACAACAGGTCTTGCAAACTTTTAGTTAAGGCAATGACTTCAGCTTCAGTTGAAGATAATGCAACTGATTTTTGTTTATTAGAACACCAGATAACAGGCATGTTACAAAACATTAAAATGTAACCTGATACTGTTTTCTATCATTTGTATTAGCCCCCCAATCAGAATCAACATACATAGATAATTTAGGATCAGATTTTTGTTTTTTATACACAAATTTTAAGGACAAAGTTCCTTTCAAATATCTTAAGATTTTCTTTAGTGCAATCCATGCAACTTCAGTAGGATTTTCCTGCATTTGACTCAAACAATTAACACTATATAAAATATCAGGTCGTGAAATATATGCTAAGTACAGTAAACAAAATTACAAGTTCACGGTATGGACCATTAAATGGTTTTCCATTTTTGAAATCAGATGGAGTGGATTAAGGAGAAATAGGAATATCACTAGGTTTACATTCTAGCATATTAAATTTACTTAACAATTTAATTATATAAGACTCTTGATCCATTATTAAACTATCAGATTTAAATTTCATTTGAATACCCAGAAATTCTGAAACACATTCTGATTTTGACATATGAAACTCTTTAGAGAGTAAAGAAATAACTACATTAGTTTCATTTAAATCTGAACCTGCTATAAGCATATCATCAACATACAGAGCAATAATTATTTAACGAATAAAAATACAAGGTTCATTATCAAGAGATTTAAATTTTAATTCTGAAACAAATTCAAGAAACCTTTCAAACCATTGTAGTGGGGCCTGTTTCAGGCCATATAAACTCCGTTTGAGTTTACATTTTAACCCACTTTCGTCATCATAGCCTTGCGGCTGATCCATAAAAACAAGTTCATTTAACTTACCATTCAGGAAAGCTGTTTTTACATCCAAAACAAATGCATGTAAGTCATCATTTAAAATCACAAAAAGCACTAAACGTAAAGCAGGCATACTTATTACAGGGGCGAAAGTTTCACTATAGTCTAGTCCTTCTTTTCGCATAAATCCACGGGCTACAAGGCGAGACTTATAATGTCCATCTCTTTTGATGGTATACACCCATTTGCAGGAAATAGCTCGTTTGTCAAGTGGTAATTTTTCGAGATCCCAGACATTGTTGATTTTCATGCTTTCTATCTCTGCATCCATAGCTTCCTTCCATAAACACTGTTCATCAACAGGGAGAAATTTGATCTCATCAAAAGATAAAGTTTCTTGTTGGCAAAGTAATGCTTCATACACCTCAGGAGCTGGATACCGACTAGGTTGTTTTCTTGATCTTTCGGATTTTCTCATTTTATCTTCTTTGTCTTCAGAATCCTCTGATTCTTCACTAGTTCTTTCTTGAGAATCTGGGTTAATTTCACAATCAGTCAATTCTGAATTTTAAACTATGTGTTGTTTTGAGTTTATGGTAGGCTTCTTCTCTTCATCAAATTTGACATTTCTTGAAATAGTTATGCGTTTCGTCTCAGGATCTAGCAATCGATATCCCATTGAAGAATAACCTATGAAGATCATATGTTTAGACCTATCATCAAGCTTCTTACGATGAACGGAAGGAATTAACATGTAGGCACTGCATCCAAAAACACGTATGTGCTTCAACTCGGGATCTTCTCCAAATTTTAAGAAATACGGTGTTAAGTTCTCAATGGAGCTGCTTGGCCTTCAATTTTTCAAGTAAGCTGCTGTAAGAATAGCTTGACCCCAAAAAGTCTTAGGTAAATTTGATTCAGCAATTAAAGCCCTTCCTATATCCAGGAGCGATCTATTGCATCTTTCAGCAACTCCATTCAAAGCTGGAGTGTATGGAGGAGCGGGATCAATCACTATACCAAGATCTCGAGTGAAATTCACTAAATCATTGCTTAAATATTCTTTTCCGTTATCACATCTGATTTTCTTTACTATAGGATTAGTTTTTAAGAAAACTTTCAATTCTTCTGAAGCTTCACTTTTATGCTTCAATAATCGAACTTCAGTAAATCGTGAAAAATCATCTATGATAGTCATAAAATAGCATTCACCAGAAAAAGTTTTCGGAACAATAGGGCCACATATGTCAGAATGAATAGCAGTCATTGGAGTACTTTCTCTTTTCCTAGGTCCTCTTCCCATTGGTGTTGCACTCTGTTTTGCTCGAACACAAACATCACAAAAAGAAAGGGGTACACTTTGGCGCTTGGATGGCCCACTCTGCGATGCCAAATTTCAGAATCACTTTCTGTTGATGTGAGAACAGTTTCATAATTTGGGACAAAATAACTAACATATTGTCCATTTGAATCACGTTCACCAAAACAAAACCGATTTCTTCCTTTTTCTATGAACACCTTTTCATTCTTGAAAATAACTGCATAATTTGCGTTTTCGATTTTTCTAACGGAAATCAACTGTCCACTTAAATCTGGTACGTAAAGAACATTATTTAGTGTAATTTCCATTCCGTTTGATAATTTTCCAATAATATTTCCAACACCTTTAATTTCAAGATTCGTTGTTTTCGACGCACACTTAATAGTTCCTGAAGATGGCTGTAAAGACGTGAAATATTTCTCATTAGAGCACATATGGGAAGTCGCTCCAGAATCCACTATAAATTCATTCTTTTTAACGTTCCCCGCAACAAAAGATACCGCTGAAGAAGCAAATTTTTCCTCATTTGAATTTTTAACAACTTTACAGTTGCGTTTAAAATGGCCAGGAAGTCCACATTTGAAACAAGTAAGTTTCTTTCTACAGTATTTAGCTATGTGCCCCTTTGAATTACAGTTTTTGCACACATATTCTTTGCGAGTTGATACAAACGCGGTATTATCATGAGCAGTTTTGGACTGCACTTTTTCTTTCTTTGAGTAGAGCAGAAGTGCTTCAGCATTTAACAGCCGTTGTGTGACAAAATCTAGAGTCAAAACAGTATTCGGTTGATTTTCTAACGCAGTTTTAACATTTTCAAATTCTTGAGGCAACGACATTAGAATATAAACAATAGTATCGGTTTCACTTACTTCAGCACCGGAAATTTTAAGTTCCGAAATTAATTTATTTATTTCATCAATGTGACGTCTCATCGACACAACACGATCCTTTATAATAGTTGCTAACCTCTTTCTAATTAAAATTTGATTAACTGCACGCTTGGTATCATATGTTCGTTCTAATTTATTCCATATCTTATGCGCAGTATTTTCTTCTTGCAATGACGCAAGAACCCCATCGCTTAAAAGCGATAATAATAAAGCATAAGCCTTTTTCGATTTTACAACTTCGGCAGTTTCAGTTGTCGCTTCATTGTCTAAAAACTTATCCAAATCTTTCGCCGCCAATATGGCTTTAACACGCCTTTTCCAAACAGAAAAATTCCTACCGTCGCCGTCAAAAAGAGCAACTCCGTATAATTCTTTTTCACTTTCCATCGCTGGGTAAAAAAACAGAAACAAAAGAAAAATAAATTTTCTCTCTCAAAACCACAGCAATAAATATGAAAAGGGACTAGCGTCACTCTGTCTGCGAATTAAACCAAGCTCTGCTGATGAAATAACAAAGCAAATAAACAGGCGAGGCCTTGGATCGAATATATATATTGAGTAACGAAAGAACATTACACAATGACAAAAACATAGTAACTAAACTGAAAATTGAACATCACTTATATTTATAAATTCGTCTGGGATGCTGCAGTCATGTTTCCCGGACGTGCAAGAAAGCTTACACAAAAATATCATCCAATGAAATTTAAGATGTAATGCTACGATTACAATTACGATACGATATACTAACAAATATAAGATTTTATTTTTAAATTCAAAGAATTTATGTAATCAAAAATCACGTAGATACAATGTTTCATTTTTTTTCTTTCATGCAGAAGGAATGCAATTAACAGATGGAAATACGTGTGATACAATCATATCCGCTTAATAATATAAGATTTTATTTCTTAATTTAAATAACTGATTTAATCAAAATCACGTGAATGCAATATTACAAAAGTTCCCTTTCATACAAAAGGAATGGAATTAATAAATAGAAATGTGTCTGATATAATCATATCCACCTATTAATATAAGATTTTATTTTTAAATTCAAAGAACTGATTTAGTCAAAAATGAAGTAGATAAAATTTTGCAAAATTTCTTTTTCATGCAGAAGGAATACATTTAATAAATGAAAGTATATGTGATACAGTCATACCCACTTTTTAATATAAGATTTTATTTTTTAATTAAAATTACTGATTTAATCAAAATCACGTGGCTGCAATGTTGCAAAAGTTCCCTTTCAAGCAAAAGGACTGTCTTTAATAAATGGAAATATGTCTGATACAATCACACCCACTTATCAATATAAGATTTAATCACCCTCAAAAGAACTGATTTAAGAAATCCCTTACACGCCTTTATCTTTATCTTTCTTTAGTTTGTTCCGGTTCGGCGGGAGTGACAGTAATGAAATATTGATTTCAAGAGGGGGAACTTTTTTGCTGAGTAGTATGTTTTTAAATATTTACAGAGGCGCTTCTGTAAAGGTGAAGACATTCAAATTAAAATTGACTTATTAATTTTGAGTTCGCAGTTAATCTAGAACGAATAAAAGGAGAAATGTTTTGCAGTAAAAGTTTAAATTTGTTGGGAAAATATCAATCGTTATTAAACGTTATCTGCTAGAATATTTTGAAACTATTTTTTGCATTTTTTTTAAGACTTATTTTCAAGGTTATTTTTTAGACTTATTTTCAAAGTTATTTTCGAGTGCGCCATAAGTTATTTAAAAATTTTAAAAATTCAATAAATTAGAAACAAATGATACTAAAAAAATGCACTTTGCAAGAATGGAATTAGAAGAATGTCGGATTTTGTTTTAATAACAAAAAAAAAATGTTGTTCAAAACTATTAATAGATGGCGTTGGCATGCATAATATGAAGCATATGTCAAAGAGGACCTTCCACTTCGGGACGATTCTTCAAGCGATCTGTTTCTTTGAAGAGTCTGTCTGAAAAGCTTTAGTATCCCAGCACATGAAACGGATCATTTTCTTGTCTTGAGTCCTTTTGCTGTGCGGAATTTTCGCAATGCGCCGGTTGCTGATTCCTCATTCTTGAAAAGGGCTTAACCATCAACGCTTGATCTGGTAACGATAGCATACTGCTGGCATCGAATGAAGAATTTATATAGTACATTGATTTGTTTTATAAACAGCCTGATTTGCATAAATCTGCTTCGTATTATGCATGTCAGCGCCAACGATCGGTAATTTTTTGAACCACAATTCTTTTTATAATAAAAAAAAAATCTGATTTCCCTCTAATTCCATTCTTGCAAATCACAATTTTTTAGCATCATTTGTTTCATTTTAATGATTTTTTAAAGTTTTAACGTACTTATGACGCACCCGGTATTTATATAAAGTTTGAAATCTTTCGGACTAATTATTGCCTATTCTAGGCTATTTGCAAACCAAAATTTAATTATCATCTCCATGATTATCATACCTTCCTACATATAAAAGTTCTATAATAATCCAGAAAATTCAATTTAAAATGAATCATTCAAAAACAAACAGTTAAAATAATATTATGTTGTAAAATTTCCTTTCATGTAAAAAAATGCAGATAATAAATAAAAATACGTCAAGGATCGATCCAGGCAAAAATTTGGGCCTATTTAGGGCCTCTTCACAAAAATCTATTTGATAAAACAGGCTCCTTCACAAAAACCGATTTAATAAAATGGGACCTTTCACAAAAATTAATTTGATAAAATGGAGCCCTTCACAAAATTCCTTATAATAAAACACACCCCTTCAGAAAATTTCTCTTAATAAAATAGACCCTTTCAGAAAATTCTATTCCATAAAAACTTACTATTTATTAATTAGATATTTTTTGTGACTTTTTTAAATATGTAATTTGTAAACAAACAAGTTCACCAGAAAGGAAAACTTCAGCAAAAGGATTTAAAAAAGTTTTTGTTAATAAATGATTGGTTTGAATTTGAGTAACTGGATTTAAACTTTCGTTTCAAAGTGTTATACTTTTCACAAAAATATAATGAATTTCACAAAAATAACCTTTACTTTTCACAAAATGGACCCAAGAAAAAAGAAAAAAAAAAAAAACCTGCATCGACCCCTGTACGTCCAATACAATTAAACCCATTTATCAATGTTATTAATCTCAAAGAACTGATATAAGATGATAAGCAGTCACAAGCATGCTAGTAAATCTTTTTTTTTCTTTTCGTTGTTGCGAAAGAATGTCAGCAAAGAAATATTGATTTTAAAAGAGGGAGGTACGGTTTTGCTAAGTAGGGTGTTTTTAAATACTTACAAAGACGTTTCTGTAAAGGCGAAGACATCCAAACTAGAATTGACTTATTAATTTCGAATTAACAGTTAATCTAGAATGAAAAAAAGAGAAATATTTTGCAGTAAAAGTTTATTTATTTATTCTTTTTTTTTTTTTTTTGTGGGGGGGGGGGGGGAGAATATCAATTGTTACCAAATGCTATCTCCCAGAATATTTTGGAACTAATCTTCCATTATTTGTTTTCTTTTTTAAGATTGGTTTTAAAAGGTATTTATATCATATTTCAAACCATTCGAACTAATTTTTGCCTATCCCAGGCTATTTTAAAACTTAATTTTCAATTGTTATCTTCCAGATTATCATAGCTTAGATACGGAGGTTCTGTAGCAATCCACGAAAATCAATTTAAAAGGAATTATTTAAAACCAAACAGTTGAAATAATAGTATGCTGTAAAAATACCCCTTCACGTAAAAAGAATGCAGGTAATAAATAAAAATAAGTCCAATGTAATTAAAGAAAAGGGTGATTAAAGATGATAATCAGTCTTTTGCACGCTTGTACGCTGTCTTTCTTTACGTTGTTGCGAAATAATATTTAGCATTCAAATATTGATTTCAAAAGGGGTGGAATTTTTGCTATGTAGATTAACATATTTAAAGAGACGCCTCTGTAAAGATGCGGACATCCGAATTAGAATTGACTTATTAATTTTCACAGTTAATCCAGAACAAAAAAAAAAGACAAATATTTTGCAGTAAAAGCTTAAACTTGTGGGGAAAATAGCAATTGTTACTAAATGCCATCTGCCAGAATATTTGTGAACTAATTTTTCCGTTATTTTTTTCTTTTTAAGACTTATCCTAAAAGGTATTTTTGTCAAATTTCAAATCATTCTAATTAATTTCTGCCGGTACTTCTCTATTATCCCGTCGACCACTTTTCATAACAAAAAACTATCGCCAAACTGTAAGATTAAACGCCAAAAATGCAGTTCCATTGACTTGATGTCAGAAGCATTCTACGTGTTTGTTATGTCATCAAGTGGTTTTTAATTGGACATTTGCGTGTATTTTTCATTAAGTTTTACTGATTTATTACTTCTTTCATTCATTAAAATGACAATTGTGTCCTTAAATTCTTATATTTTATTAGCCACACACAGGGTGGCTTATTCTTTCAATCTCTATCATTTTTCATGTTTATGAAAAGTCACAGCAATCCATCGTTGCCACAGGTTAATCTCGGAAAATGAAACATTTGAAGTTAATGAAAAAATTAATAACTCGAAAAGTATTTGTCACAAAATTGTTTTACAAACTGCGTTAGAATGGTAAAAAATTGTATTTTTCTTGATATAAATTTCAAATCTAATGATTATGTCGTTTTTCAAATATTAGATTTCAAAAATTACAAAACTTCACAATGGAGTACCGTAGCGAAACTTTTACGCGTAAAAAGATAATGATAAAGGCATTGTAGCTCGACGTGTATCGTGTATACTGACCATAGCATGAGTAACGAATTATAGTAAACTTATTATTCTGTTAAAATATAAAAGTGAATTATGTATATACATTTTTAAAAAATAAGGAAAAACATTTTATCACGAACATCAACAAAATTTTTTCTTCTATTTATTCCCTTATTCCAAAGATATCGTTTTATCGTCTGCTGCCATAGCAACATGAATTAAATTTCATTAAAAAAAATTGCTCAGTGGTAGAAAAATATTTTTCTAAATCGAATGGTTATTGAACAACTCAACACTTTAACAGGGGAATTTTTATTTGTTATTTAGATATTTTAAAATTGTTTGTTGTCATTGCCTTTTTATTCTGAGTTACAGCTAGTTTATTTATTTTTTAAATGAAAGCCGTGTGTGGCAATCTATATTCGGCCTTATAGCAGAATTTTCCCCTCTTGTTTATTTATTTATTTTGATATTCCAGTGACAACGTTCTCTCGTTTATTTGACTTACAATTTGGCGATAGGTTTTTTATTATGAAAAGTGGTCGACGGAATAATAGAGAAGTAACTTTTTTGTTATATTTTAGGACATTTTAAAACGGAAACTTTAAATATTATCTCCCTGATTATCGCAGTGTTCCAGATACCGAAGTTCTATAACAATCCACGAAATTTGGTTTAAAATGAAATTATAAAATAAACTATACTAATTAAAAATAATATTATACAATAAAAGTTCCTTTTCACGCAAAAAGAACGCAGTAAATAAATGAAAAATACGTCCAATACAATTAAATCCATTTATCAATGTAATTAATCTGAAAGAACTTACTTAAAATAAAAAGCAGTCTCAAGCCCGCTTGGACCTTTTTTTACGTTGTTGCGAAAGAATGTCAGCAATGAAATATTGATTTCGAAAGGGGGGAACAGTTTTACTGAGTAGGGTGTTTTTAAATATTTACACAGACGTTTTTGTAACGGGGAAGGCATCCAAATTAAAATCAACTTATTGCTTTTGTGCTAATTGTTAGACGAAATAATAAAATTATTCTAGTCATAATTTTGTGAATTTGACTTTCCCACTTTTTAATGCATTAAACATGTAAAGGTGAAAATAAGGAATTTTGCTTAGTTGCCACTGGCCGGTAGGTTGACTTTTTTTAGTAGCCAGTGAGTGGTGAGTGAGAATAATCTCTTTAGTAGCCAGTAAGTACATTTATGTCACTGAATTTGACTTTCCCACTTTTTAATGCATCAAACATAAAACATGTCGGATTTTTCCTTTAAATTTGTCCGGGGACATTGTTTTATTCATTTAATTTTTTACCATCTCAAATTTATCCCAAAAAGTTTTAATTAATTAATTAATTAATTAATTAATTAATTAATTAATTATTATTATTCGGACAAATTTTAAAGCGAAGTTCATTAAATTAAAGACTTCGAAAAGCCGTGGTTCTGAGATCATCGGACGACCACAGCGGCTTCAAACTTAAATTTATAATAGAACGTATAACAGATATATTTTCCTGAAACGAGATACATTTATAGGAAAACATAAGTAAGAACTGCAATCCCGCGACTTATCAATCTCGAGAGAATGTCGCAAACCGATACTGAAGATTCTTGCCCGAGGGATCCGGACGGATCTTGCCAAATGAAACAAACAAAATAAAAATAATTTATGCTTTGTTGAGAATCACAAGCTAACGAATATCTTACGCATAAATAATAAATAATTAAAACACCTAAAATTGTTTATTTTCAGCATAAAAAAAAAAAAAAATCTTGCAATTTCTAAATTACCGTAATTTATTGTTTGTGACTGATTAAATTTTTAAATTTGTATAGACATTATTGCCAGTTTATTGATATATTTTTATGCAATTACTTACACCAGAATAATTAGATGCAATTACTTCCACCCTTAGGACTATACCAAAATATTGCACCCACCAAACAAAGGAAATCGTCAGATTGGTTTGCAAAAGATGTTTCAGCATCACAGTAAAATGTTGAAAAAGTGGTGTGATACATATATAAAGCTAAAAATTGCTTAATACAGTATAAATATCTCCTATTCTATCACCATTCATGTCTTCTTTTTCCTACGGACTGTTTTATTTAGCCTGCCCCTTTCTCTGCCATTTCCTTTCAGTCTTGCCTCTGCTTTCAAAGCTGTAGCACGTCTTCTTTGAAGAAAGAAAAAGTTCTTTCGAAATGCCTTGCACGTTTCTTATTTTTATGGTGCTATTAAAAAGTCTTTTGCCTTTATTTTTAAATGTTTCAGTATTCATATCTTTCAAGGAATGTCTTCATATTTAAATTTTCAAGAGGGATTCCTACATTATCGGATGTCGTGACACTATAATAATTGTATACATTTATTTCATGATGAGAATTACTGGAATTACACAAGGTAAAAAAAAGACAATTGTTTCTGAATCTACGAAAATATAATCTAACTATGTACGAAAATATACATCAACCTCTTCTTAATTACCCAAGATGCCAAACAGCGTTTTCTATCATTAGAAACAACGGAAACTAATATATTTTCCAGATTTAAAGAAGCATTTATAAAAACAATGTTTCTTTTGCTGCCACTGATTTTTGGAAAAGATTCCGTGTAGTTATTATAATGTATTATTAATTTGGTTTTCTCAAACCGGAATATTGTTTATTGAGATCCTAACAATTGTCAATTTAGCTGCGTAACTCAAACTATACAACAGAATATTATTAACAAAATTATATTAATTTTAATGTTAATGTTATACTGTTAATTTATCCTGTTTGGCTGTAAAACATGTTTGTTGAACATAAAAATGTTTATTTGAGAATTGATAGCATTCAAAAAACATATTCCATTTTGAGAAAACTGGTTACTAAAAATACACTTTAAAAACTATTCGGAAACGTTACGAAAATCAGTCGTACAAAAAACATTGAATTATAAATGCTTTTTTAAATCTCGAAAATATATTGGTTTCTGACAAGTAATTCAATGATATCCCATGGTAGGTAACGATTCTAGGTTGCCATGAGGATTACGTCCTATTTAAGATGCAATCATATTATTTCCATATTACTGAATTTAAAAACCGAATTTGTATACTAAAATTGTTTAATTATAGCAATCCTATAATCTACCGACAGTTTTTTTGGATAGATGTTTCCGGGGAAATAGATATTAAATAGAAAAACAGTCTAAATATGGATTTCAAGTTAAGAAATTTTCAAAACTAGGCTTAAGTTTCCCATTGGAATTGTCAGTATATGTGAACAAAAGATAAAATGTTGCCAACTTAAAATGTACTTATTTTATTACGGAAATGATATCATAATAACAGACGTTTCACTGAAGTAAAAACAGTACGAACGCACCTCATTTGTCACGTTTGACGTACAATTTCCAACGTATTTTCGTAGAGTAAGAAACATTTGTCTTTATTTAAAGTGCAGGATAGGGATTGTTAAAAAAGACTGTTAGAAATTTAGAGCTGTCGAGAATTAAAATATCCTTCAATGAAAGTTTTAAAAACTGATTTTTATATGTTTAGAATTAGCTCCATCAAAGCATAACAAAATGTGTTAGTAAATCTTTATTGTAAAATGACAGTTGAATACATATAACAAGAAATGCCAATTTTGCTGCCTAATTTTTCTTCATAACCAACTATGTGACCAACTTGAGCTATATTTCAATCTTTTCTCGTAACTTTTGTACTGTCGTGGTTTGGAAAAGTTACATAAATGGGAAACAACCTTGAAATAAAAATAAATTTTAAGACATATGTTAAATTTTTAACAAGACTAAAATTTAAAATTTAAAATTTGTAAAAATTAAATTATTTTTTAATGTATTTACAATTGAAAAGAAATACATGCATAACTATACATTTCCAAGAAAAAACGAGTGAAAAATATTTAAAACTAGCTGTTACCCGTGACTTTGTTCACGCAACATTAAAAGAAGAATAAATACATTAATTAAGCAAAATATTTCACTCCCGATAGTTAAAAACGTTAATAATTAACTAACTATTTATCGCATTTCATAGGCGACAATACGGTATTTTTTGTTATAGGGACCCTGACATAACTCAGTCTTAAAAAAGTGAAATTTTGTGCCAAATAATCGCGAAAATAAAATTGCAACCAATGCAAAAAGGAGGGCCAAATAAATCGTGGAAATAGACGAATTGAGTAAAAACATTAATTATATGCTTTTTCTTTAAATTCAATTCTGCCTCCTTGGTTTAATGTATAGCTGAATTAAATCTTGTTTTCTAAATGGCAGTATGTTGACAGGCAATTTTTGTTTTCCAGAATAAAATTGATTCATGAATTTTAAATATGTGAAAAAATGTTTTTATTTTTCGGATAATTTACTGAAATCAAGATTTTGTTTTCACCATCTATTCAAAGTGAAAATAAATTCGGTTTTCAGTTTTAATGAGAAAATGGTATAAAAAAATATACTGATCTGTTTTATTTCTCCCTTTTTATACACAAATATAAAGTAATTTAATTTCCGTTTTTAGAGAAACTTCGTTACAATTTACAAAAAAAAAAAAAAAAAAAAAAAAAAAAAAAAAAAAATCTTGCCATCTAATTTAATTTTTTAAATTCTGAGAGTTTGTGTGACATCCTCGAATCAATGATAACCGGTATTAAGTAAATCGTGTTGCGTTCGATAGTCTAGGAGTACTTGCGAAATACAAACACATGGTCAGATTTTAATATAATAGATTCGTGTTCATTTTCCTTTTCTTTAAATTATGATGTGATTTTTAGCAGAAAACTCTCACCTGTATATAACGGATACTCATGCTTAATAATCAGTATAGATAAAATAAAAATAAAAAAACATTGAAATTTTTCGTTATAAATATGGCGTGAAACTCATCTACTTTCTATACTTACTGATCCTTGTATTATTAATGTAAGGAATTGATTCACATTCATTTTAAAACATATTGGAAAAATGCCGTTTTATTTCTAATATGACGTCTCTTTTTCCCCAGAGAAATTCCTTTTTAATGACATAATTCTTGTTAATTTTCTTTACCAGGCAATTAATTTCAATACTCTCATAGGGGAAATTATGTTAGTTTAACGAAATAATATTATATCTTTAGGTTTTGTCAACAAAAATGGAACTATTAACATTCATTTTTTTAGGTTATCAAGTTATTTCTTTTAGTTTTAAGAATGAAAATAATTATTTCTCTCTATCCATGACATCCTTTTCGACATGGATAATTTTGCGGAGTATATTATTGACATTTGCTAACCATTTTCTTTTCAAACTTCTTTTTAATTTTTTAAAATTTAAATAAAAAATACGGTATAGTTATATTAGCCGTGCGCAGACGGTAAAACGCCAAGTATTGTTACCATACAAAAGAAAAAAAAAGTGAAAAAACTCCCCATGATCATTTTATTTCCCCAATCAAAGCCTATCCACTTTATTTTCGATGTATGACTTCATATTCGCCTGTTTCCTATGGTTACACATATTGAAACCTTGTATTATTATCGAAAACTAAAAAAAAGCACGTTTTAGTTCTAATAATATTATTTATCTTCTTTTTCATTCTTTCATTTTTTGTTTCATTTACATTTTTCACTTGAAAATTTTTCAATTGAAACTAAATTGTTGAGTAAAAATTATTATTCCGGGTTTTGAATTAGTTTTGGCAACGATAAAGTATTAGCAACGGCAAAGTAAATTTAACCATTTTAAAATATTAGACGAAAAAATGTCCATTTATTCTCTATGAAAATAACGAAGTTTTGAATTATTAAGAAAAATATTTGAATAAAATAAACAAAAACCAGCCTATGTTCATTTGAGGGTTATAATCAATCTATATGCAAAAGTACAGGATAATTAAATGCTTCATTTTGACGCTGGCTTCAGCCTAACATTTGCACACAATCAGATTTATAATATTATTAGGATAGGATAATAAAAGAAAAATTTTCTGTTCTGGACCATATTAAATCAGTTTTAAATCCAAATTCTCTACATTGTTAAAAATCTGCAGTAAACTGTCCAGTCATTCAACTGTTTTTATAGAAAACGGTTACATAAACGTGATTTTTTTTTCAATTCTGACCAATAAGAATACTTGACAATATTATCAAGTAACCGTTATCTATAAAAACGGAATAATTGAATAATTTGCTGCAAATTTTTAACAGTGTACATTCTCATACAACTGCGAAATCATTTTCATTCGACAGTTTCAGTTATTCTCCTTTTCCAGTTTCTTAGAATGAGAAAGCTTTTTCTCCTTATTCCTGTAAAATTTAAGAATCTTTAGTAAAATTCGCCCATGTTGACGTTTTAAACGAATTTTTTGTACACTGTAAAAAAATCTGCAGTAAACTGTCCAGACATTCAACTTCTTTTATGTATAACGGTTACCTGACCATTATTTGAAGCGTTCTCATTGGTCAGAATAGAGATAAATTACTGTTATGTAACGTTATTCTATAAAAGTGAATGGATATGACTAAACAGCTTGCTGCAGATTTTTAAAGATGCTATTATATCTAGATTTCAACAATACCCGACAAAAACTCGCAAATAATTCCCCTGGCCTTTCTTTTCCAAAGGTTCTTCGGACATCAACAGAAGAAAAGGGAGTCTCAACAAAAGAAGGAGGCGGTGATAAACATGTCGGGGATCATCTCCACTGACCTCTGATCTCTAGACAAGTTTCTGAAGACTGATCACGTAAAAAAAGCGTCTGATCCCATAAAACGCACTGATTAGCGAAGATATAGTGCGTTTCAATCTTAATAGCGTAACTTGAGAATCACATTAAAAAGTTAATTATTAAATAGTAATGCCTACTGTGCTACAATTAAAGAAATGTCGCATTTGAAAGAAATAAAAGAGCACTGCTTGATTCTTTGAATGAGACAATTTGTAAATTTCACGCATGATGGAACGAAACTTATTTGGTGATTACGTAAGAAAAATTCGCATAGCAGCGCGGTGGAAATGAAAAAAAAAAAACCTTTTAATTATTTTACCTTTTGTTTTAGCAACAGATTTTTCAGTGTAAACTTCTTCGTCCAATTTAAACCTCACCTTCTTTTTTATCTTCTTAGGATTTCCATTGGCTTGAATGTTAGACTCCTTTTCTTGTAAATTTTCACTACTAGACAAAACAACGTTTGTATCAAAATTTCCTGCCTCTGAATCATTTCTTCTTTCATCTGGAACGACACGTGCTGCAATATCTTCAACATAACTTTCATCATCATCGAAACCATTACTATCAAAACTTTCAGCATCTTCATTTTCAATTATTCCATGAAATAATCTCGACTTCTCTATCTTCATATCATATACAGGTACTAAGTTAAGGCTTTCTAAATGTTCTAGGTATGAAGGCATCAATAGAAAGGCATTAAGTGCCTCATCCATCTTAACTTGAGCTGTATTGTGTCTAATGTCTTCATCAAAACCGTTTTCTGAGAAAGGAGGTGATCTTTCCTCACTGGTAATTTCTGTACACGTTCCATCGTCTGACACTGAAGTTTCAGAAATCTTTTTCTTTCTTTTAAATCTTTTCTTTGATATCTTCAATGAAGCACAGACACATTTCAGTAATTTTTTATCATTGCTCTTTGGAAAGCATGGTTTCCTGAGGAATCTGGTGTGGTGTAGAATTTTTAAACTCTTTTTTTTGGCCTGAACCGACTTTTTGCGAAATCTCTGCAGTATTTTCAAACGGCTCTGGATTTCAACCTCTGATGAGCTATTTTCGCTATTCGATTCTGATTCTATGTCAGAGAGACTAGATATTATATCTTCATCTAAAGAATTGTCTACTCTTACAATATTTTCATACTGCCGGCGAATTTTTCGTGGGACAATTTCTTTGGGTTTTATATCAAACTGACTAGAGGTTATTTTTTCATTTGAAGGAATATGTAACTGATTTGTATACTGTTTGTTTAATTCCACATGAATGATTTCTTTGGATACTGTATCAAGTTGAACAGATGTTATTTCTTCATCTGACGGAACATCTACTTGATCTTCATACAGCTCACTAATTTTTGAGGAGGTAACTTCTTCGGATTCTATGTCAGACTGGCTGGTTCTTAGTTCTTCATCTGAAGGAATGTTTACTTTAACTTTATTTTCATACTGCAGGCGAATTTTTAGTGGGACAATTTCCTTCGGTTTTAAATAAAACTGGCTAGAGGTTATTTTTTTATTTGAAGGAATATGTAACTGATCTGTATACTGTTTGTTTAATTCTACATGAATGATTTCTTTGGATACTGTATCAAGTTGAATTGATGTTATTTCTTCATCTGACGGAATATCTACTTTATCTTCATACAGCTCACTTACTTTTGAGGTGGTAACTTCTTCGGATTCTATGTCAGACAGATTGGATCTTAGTTCTTCATCTGAAGGAATGTTTACTTTAACTTTATTTTGCGGGTTAACTTTTGGGGAAGTAACCTCTTTCAATTCCGTATTGAACTCACTGATTATTTCTTCATTTGAAAGAATGTCTACTTGGTCTTCATATATCTGTCTAATTTTCGAGGAAATAATTTCTTCAGATTTTGTGTCAAACTGACTGCAAGTTATTTCTTCATCTGAAGGAGTGTTTACTTCATATTCATATTGCTGGATAAGTTTTGAGAGAGTAACTTCTTCGAATTCTGTGTCAAACAGACTAGATATTATTTCTTCATTTGATGGAATGTCTATTTGATCTTCATATTTCTGGATAGTTTTTGAAGGAATTTCAGATTCTGCGTCAAACTGATTAGATATTTTTTCCTCATCTAAAGAAATGCTTACCTGATCTTCATTTTGCTGTTTAGCTTTTGGGGGAGTAACTTCTTCGAATTCTGTGTCAAACTGACTAGACATTATTTTTTTATTTGAAGGAATATCTACTTGATCTTCAAATTTCTGGTCAATTTTTGAGAGAATAATTTCTTCAGACTGATTGAATGTAATTTCTTCATCTGAAGGAATGTCTATTTCTGTAATATTTTCCTTTATAATATTTTGTGTGATAACTTCTCGGAACGCAACGAACTTATAATATTCTTCTGCATTCTTATTAACTTTTGATAATTTATAATGAAAATCTGTTTCGTTACCATCTTCAACTAAATAACTTCCCTCATCATCAGTATCAAAAGCTGTATCTAAACACAATGATACCGTTTCTTCATCAGATGAAAATGATTTGATCTCATATTCATTATTCTTTAGCATTGTGTTTTCTTCAGCAGCATTTTTGCAATTTTCACTACTTTTAGAAAATGTTCCAGCCTTAAGGCTCTTTGAGACACCGTCTTTGAACGTCTTGCGCGCTTCTAAACTAACATCTGTTTCATTTTCCGAAAATATTGCGGCCACACGTTTCGTTGAATCAAAATTCGAATCTGGCTTGCGATTTTTGCATAGACATTTCATCACAGTGTTTGGAATAATGGTATCTGTTTCAAAATCGCTTTCAGACAAAGAGGAAGCCGCACTTTTGTAGTCTTCATCTGAAGAATCTGCAGGCATACTATTTTGGACGCTTTCTTCTTTTGCCGAATTCTTGCATTTCTTTCCTATTTTGGAGTCAAAAGAACTTTTGGAATAACCAGAAACTATACATCGATCGGACAGAGAATCAAGGTTCAATTGTCTGAAACCAAAAAGAGATGCTATTCTGGATGCAAGACTATCATCTTCATTGTTCACATCAGTTCTTTCATTTTCTGTCATACAACCTGGTATAGTTTCACCATCAACATTTTCTGCGTCATTTCCATATAAAACGTTTCTTGAAACATCCCAAAAATTGTTTGGAGAGAATGCAGCCTTTTTATCAATCTCTTTAAATTTTTCTTGATCGGTAACGAATATTGGTGAATCCGTGACGTACGTCTGAGGCAGTTGTAAAACACTGCAACTTTTACTTCCAATGAGCATTTCAATA
This sequence comes from Maratus michaelseni, assembly GCA_963931845.1. NCBI lineage: Eukaryota > Metazoa > Arthropoda > Arachnida > Araneae > Salticidae > Maratus > Maratus michaelseni. The sequence goes on along the minus strand of OZ007600.1, from coordinate 170,991,221 downwards.
CCAGCTAGTTCAGGCATGGAACGACTCACTTCAGAAGAAAGATTATTTACTGTGTCTTTAGTACCTTGTAAAATAAGTGTATGCGGTTTACAGTATACTGTATCAATATTAAAATAATCATTTAGCTCTCGAGAGGACTCAGAGAATTTTGATTGAGAGTTAGTTTCATTTTCAACCGATGTGTCTAGTGCTTTTTTGAGTGATAAAAATTCTTCTTCTGAGAAACCCCAAAAGGAAGAATCAGATGTATTTTCTTTAACTCGTATATTTTTCTTCATATCATAGTTCGGATGTCCAGTATATCCTGAAAAATATACGCCTGTTAGAAATTTATATTACTTTTTGTTTTAACTCACTTTTTTGTGTGTTTAATAAATTACAGAAAATATGAAATAATAAAAACACTTTTAATTGGAAGTAATACTAAAGCTCTGTTATACGCAGGGTATTCAAACGTACCATTAAGTGTTCAATCTATATTATAAAGCAGAGACATTCCCGTGACTAACGGTGGCAACATGTTGACAGTGGCAACCACCTAACCAATAAATTTTGCTTTTACTGTCTAGTTTTGATTTCCAAACATAGCACAATTTCCCCTTTTATATTGCCTAATAGAAAAAAAATATTTCTTAAAATGCTGTTTCATTAATTGAAAAACCAGAATGTAGAATTCAATATTTTAAATCTTGTAACGGTGGCGACATATTGACAGTGGCAACCCCCTAACCAATAAATTTTGCTTTTACTGCCTATTTTTGATTTCCAAACATAGCATAATTTCCACTTTTATATTGCCTAATAGAAAAAAAATATATATATACTTTAAAATGAAGTCTCATTAATTGAAAAACCAGAATGTAGAATTCAATATTTTAAATCTTGTAACGGTGGCGACATATTGACAGTGGCAACCACCTAACCAATAAATTTAGCTTTTACTGCCTATTTTTTATTTCCAAACATAGCACAATTTCCCTCTTTGATATCGCCTAATAGAAAAAAAATATATATATACTTTAAAATGCTGTCTCATTAATTGAAAAACCAGACTGTAGAATTCAATATATTAAATCTTGTAACGGTGGCGACATATTGACAGTGGCAACCACCTAACCAATAAATTTTGCTTTTACTGCCTATTTTTGATTTCTAAACATAACATAATTTCAACTTTTATATTGCCTAATAGAAAAAAAAAACTATACTTTAAAATGCTGTCTCATTAATTGAAAAATCAGAATGTAGAATACAATATTTTAAATCTTATAGCGAAAATAATTAAAATATTGACTTTAATTAATATTTTATTAATTATTGATAATCGTAATTGTTCAGTTTATTTGAAAACGAAAACTTGAGCCCTTTAAGGTTTCTGATTGCTATGCCACTGACGTATAAACAGACATGCAGACAGACTTAATGTAATACTACCGTAATGATATTTCTGTGAAATTACTAGGTGATCAAATTGATATAAGCGAAATAAAACGGAATTATCAAAATACCTGCATCTATTAGAAATTTTTCTGTGAACCTACATTTGATAATATATTGTGTTCAAATGCATATGTTTGTTTTTAAAGACAATTAATAGTACTTGCTATTCCTATTATATATTAGGCATGATCAGAACGTACAATAAGGAAGAATAATGCATTGTTGTCGTTTTGCTTTATTACAGTGCTTATTTTTTTCAGCACGAAGTCCATTCTTTCACCCCCTAAATAAATACTTACACGGGCGCCAGACAATGATTAAGTGAATCACCTACAAAATTAGAGTTCCTCGCACTTAATTTAGCTCCCACTTTTGCAAATACTGCCAGTAGTAAACATGACTCATACTATTATAAAGAAAGACCAAATATTATGCACCAAGCCATAGATTTATTTTCATTACATAGAAAACATTTTCCAACACTAACATAGTATTGTTAAAAAATTTCATTTTTCCGACAATTAAAAGAGATATATGAATAATTCCAGGAATTAAAAAAAACTGCATAACAACACACACATAATAACACATAGATGCATACCCAGAACTGCCAAGCTCCTACTAATCTTCCGTAATATGTGCGTTAATATGACCCAGGATTAATACGTTTCACGCCAGACATTTTTTTAAGAAATGAAATTAAATACATTTCACATAGAAACCTGAAATTAAATGAATAAAGATTCATCAGATAAATTTTCTGGTTCGAAACGTTGTTAAACTGGGTCAAATTAATCCATTTATTACGGAAGCTATATATATATATATATAATACATTGTGGGAGCTTGGCAATACCACAGAGGAAAACGTGGTTCCATCAATTATAGATCCTAGTTAGTCTTGTAATAGAATTCTTTTGTACATCTCCGTAAATGTAATAATGTTGATTCATTAATGTAATAATTTTGATTCATTTAAATTTCATTATGCTTAAATAAACAATTGAATTTTTCCATAAGAAAATACTGTTGTTATCTACTTTTTTTTTTACCCAGTTTTTCCCTGATCTGACGCCACTTTGAAAATGAATTGAAAATGGTTTCTACCCGTAGGTCATAATGTAATGGAATTCTTTTGAGAGTCTCAGTAAATGTAATAATGTTGAACAATTAATGTTAGAATGTTGACTCACTTTAACTTCATTATGTTTAAAGTATTAAACATTATTAAAATCAGTGGAGCTACAGATCAGGGAAAAACACAGCCGAAATAAAGGGAATGTACCAGTATTTGTGTTAGAAAAAATCGACTTATTTATCGCTCAAATAAACAAAAGAATTTTTCCATAAGAAAATATTGGTGTTTCCAATTTTTTTGACTGTATTTTTCTCTGATATGACGCCACCTTGAAAATGAATCGAAACGGTTTTTACCCAAAGATCATAATGTAATGGAATTTTTTTGTGCGTCTATGTAAATGTAATAATGTTGATCCATTAATGTTAGAATGTTGATCAATTTTAATTTCTTTTTGTTTGAAGTATCATAACATCATTAAAATGCACCGCAAATGGTTTTTCTCCATAATTTAATGACTTTTTTGTTAGTCTCTGTAAATTTAGTGTAAATGCTACTTATTTTATGCTCATGAGAAAGCATGCCTTAGTTTACCTTAGTGAGTCATATCAATCTCATTATGTTTGAAATATCGTAACATGAATAAAATGCATCGCATACGATTTTTCTTGGTGGACCATAATGTAACGGAATTCTTTTGTGTGTCCCTGTAAACGAATTATAAATGCTAGACACTTTAATTTCAGTACTGAATATTATATTGTAAATCTTAATAGCCTATTGAAATTACATGGCAATCCGAGTATATTTACTAGAATTGTCAGACGGCCAGACATACAGACAGACAAACCAAATTTATAAACAATTTTCAATTATGTTGGAAAAAAAAACACACGTGTGCTGCACATCGATTATGAATCCTTCTTCATACAATATTACTTATTATTGAAATTTTATGCAGCTTTCTTTTTTTTTATATTAAATATTTAATTTTAAGATATAATACAAGGCAAAACTATTTTCATTACTTTATTTACTGCTAGCAGACCTTGGAACTGTAATTACATTTATTAAAGCACAGCTAATTTATAAACGCAATTATTCTGAAATTATTATTGCACGTTATATCGTCACTTTTCTGACTAACATCATACAGAGATATTTGATTATAACCCAGAAGTTTTGCGTTTAATTACGCCGTTGAAGGGAATTTCTAAAACTTACCTTAAACCAACATTTTCAATTAAGCATAAACTCGCTTTTCTAAAGTTAATTTGTCCAATTTAATAAGCGGTTTATACGTGTATGAATGAATTTTCTTAAAGCTGTTTCTTGTGAGGAACTTAATAGGTTTCAAAAACAACATTTTATGGCAGCCAGTGCTGCAAATATAAGATTACAGCCTTCTTTAATTCAGTAAAGAGTTTTAAGTACTCTGTTATGAAGGGTGTTTTTGACAACGGTAAATTTTGCTTAAAGGTTAATTTTTTTAAATATTTATTTAATTTTTGTTCTGGTGCAGAAAACAAATTATTCATGAAATTTAATTTTAAAAGATACCGAAAAAGCAGAAGCAGAAGGAGAGCAAAAATAATTAAATTGCATGATTATCACAATAATAAAGTTATTTGAAAAAGAAAAATATAAAACATACCATGTAAAATAAGACACATGTTTCTTAATTTAAGAAACTATAATAAAACCACAAACGAAAATATACAATAACCTCTTACGAGTTACCCATGTTTCCAAAAAAAACCTTCTTTATAATTAGAAACCCTAGAAGCCAATATATTTTCAATATTTAAAGAATCGTTTATAAAAGCAAAGCTTATTTTGCTGCCACTGATTTTCGGAAACGTTTACGAGTAGTTTTTTGAGTGTATTAATGATTTTGCTCAACCCGTAAAATAAGTTTTTCAGATGCTATTGAATTCTTAAGTAAACGCTTTCATGTTCAGCAACATGTTTTACAGACAAACATGATAAATTAAAGGCGTTAATATTAACCTTAAAATAAATACTATTTTGTTAATCTTGCATGCATAAGTTCAATTACGCAGCTGAAAATGTTTAATTAAGAATTGATTGAATCCTAAAAGCTGGTATGCCGATTTTAGGAAACAGATTAATAAGCTATTCGGAAATCTTTATAAAAATCAGTGGCAGCAAAAAAATAAAACTTTGGTTTTTAAATGCTTCTTTAAATCTGGGAAATATATAGTTTTCTGAGATTTCTGATAATCAAAAATGCTGTTCAAAATTATGAATAACTCCAACTAGATTATTGTATATTTTTGTTCCTGGTTATATTATATTTTCGTAGATTAAGAAACATTTGTCTTTTTTTTTTACCGCGAACACTTTATTTCTATTTTGGAACTATAATTATATGTATTAAAACATAGCTAACTTTTAAACTTAATATTTTCTGAAGTAATATTGCATGTTATATCGACACTTTATTATTGCATGTTGTATCGTCACTTTTCCACTAAAATCATACAGAGATATCATATATATTATTTCTCCTGTCAACATCCCGTTTTCTAAGAAAATACGAAACGTAGAACGACGAATGAGATACCATATGAAAGGTTTTTGAACCGGTTTCTGACATAGTACACTTACATTTTTTTAAAACGTGTTTTTCGTTTAAAAATTGCTGTTAATTAAAAATTAAATCGACATTGTTTTAATAAATGAAATGAAAGGTTTTCTCAAATCAATGTTGCCACAAAAATAATATACTATATTATCGAATGACGTCATTCTCTAATGTAATTAAAATACGATTGTTAATTTTTTTTCTTGCGCATACTTTTTGAAAAAATATCGAGCTTTTATTCGGGTTTTTATTTAATTTTTACGTGTGCGTCACCTATTGTTTATTTATTTTCTGTGTTTAATCATGGCTGTGTATAGGCGTACTGTATCGGAGCACCAGTAGATTACGTAATTTAAGGATTATCTTCCAATTAGATATACATTTCATTAGGATTTACAAAAATTGTAAGTATTTATTTTTTAATATTTCATTAAGCTGTTAATACGTCACAGTCAAAGTCAAAGTCTGACGTCACTTAAATGGTTGCCGGACCATAAAGCTTGGCCATCCCATGTTTAAGTTCCCATAGGCTTGCCAAAAAGTGGTGTATCAAATATTTATTTGTGTATTTAAGACATTTCTGGAACAGTTTTGCAAAATCTGAGGAAAGGCTTTCATATGAATCCACTAAACGTCTGATTCAGTGTTCAAATTTTTTTTTATAATTATTTTTTTTTTTCCGAATAGGGGTCTTGGCAACCTAGAGAAATGTCCTTGGCGAGAGAAGAAAATTTTGCAAAAATTTTTCTGGCAATCTATTCCTATTTTCTTATACAAAAGCAATTACCATATGTGAATAGAAAAGGGGATGTTGACAACAGAAATCATATATAAACATACAATGACGAATAAGGTATCATTTGAAAAGATTTTGAACAAGTTTCTGACGTAGTACACTCACATTTCGTTAAAACGCATTGTTTTTTTTTTGTTTTTTTTAATCAGTTAATTAAAAATTAGTGCTAAACCGTGCCAGGAAATAATCTCAAAAATTGTAGTGCGAAAGCTTTGCGCGAGTCCTTCTGGTTTGATTATAATGCAGAAGTTTTACATTTAATTACGCCGTTGAAGGGAATTTCTAAAACTTACCTTAATCAAAAACGCTTTCCAAAATTATGAATAACTCCAACTAGGTTATTGTATATCTTCGTTCGTAGTTATATTATATTTTTGCAGATTAAGAAACATTTGTCTTTTTTTACAGCGAACATTTTATTTCTATTTTGGAACTATAAGTATATGTATTAAAACATAGCTAACTTTTAAACTTAATATTTTTCGAAGTATTATTGCATGTTAGATCGTCACTTTTCTGAATAAAATCAAGCAGAAGTATTTATTATCACACAGAAGTTTTGCATTTAATTACGCCGTTGAAGGAATTTCTAAAACTTATCTTAATCAAAAACGTTTTCGAAAATTTCGAATAACTCGAAGTAGGTTATTTCATATTTTCGTTCGCGGTTATATTATATTTTCGTAGATTAAGAAACATTTTATTTCTATTTTGGAACTATAATTATATATTTTTAAATATAGCTAACTTTTAAACTTAATACTTTTTCCAAGTATTATTGCATGCTATATCGTCACTTTTCTGACTAAAATCCTACATATATATTCCATTATGTCGCAAAAGTTTTGCTTTTAATTACGCCGTTGGAGGGAATTTCTAAAACTTACCTTAAACCAACATTCTTAATTAACATAACTTGCTTCTCTAAAGTTAATTTGTCGACTTTAATAAGCGGTAAATAAGCGGTATACGTGTATGAATAAATTTTCTTAAAGCTGTTTCCTATCAGGAACTTAATAAGTTTTAAAAACACAAGAAATGGTTGCAAGTGCAGCAATATAAAATGATGGTCATCTTTAATTCAGTAAAGAGTTTGATATCCTCTTTTGTGAAAGGTTTTTTAGTCTACGTTAAATCCTGCTTAATGGCTAATTTTGTAAAAAAAAAATATTTTTTTTTTTATTCCATAAGAATTTAAACTGGTGACAAACACAAATTATTCACGAAATTTAATTTATATGATACAGAAAAAGGAGAAATAAAAGGAGAGAAAAATTAATTTAACTACATTACTATCACAACGAAAAAGTTAGTTGAAAGAGATAATACAAAACATACACTGTAAAAAAAGACAATTTTTTCTTAATGCACGAAAATATAATACAACCACGAACGAAAGTATGCATAACCTCTTTCGAGTTACCCACAATTCCAAAAAGGATTCTTTAACATTAGAAACTTCAGAAACCAATACATTTTCGAGATTTAAAGAATCATCTATAAGAACAAAAATTCTTTCGCTGCCACTAATTTTCGTAAACGTTTCCGAGTAGTTTTTATACTACGAGGGGATTTCGAAAAGTAAAGATACAATGACGTATACTCATTCAAAAACATTTAATTGATAAAATGTCCATTACAAATTACTTATCCTCTTTTGTGAAAGGTTTTTTAGTCTCTGCCGTACACGCCTTAGTTTTCGACATAGTTGCCGTCATTGACGAATCATTTGTTAAGAACGGTTGCAAGCTTCTGTATCCCACAGTCACAGAAGTTTACCGCTTGTTGTCGAAGGCACATTTAAAATTCGATTTTGATCTCATCATCTTCGTATAAGTTTTGCCCTGCAAGATGTTTCTTCAGGTAGTAAAGGAATGTGTAGTAGACGCTGGGAGCAAGGTCCGGACTGTAAGGGGGATGTTTTTTCATGAACATTGATCCTACCATCTGAAAAAGCACAACACCATTTCGTTACATTTTGCCGATTCAATTTCTTTGTGAATATCCGCTGGACGCTCACTTTTTGCATGGATAAAACGTATGACGGAACGCACTTCATATTTGGCGGGATTCTGAATTGACGCAACCATTATAAGCACTTGCTACACGAAACAGACTCACCATCCAAATAACGAATGACTGCGAGGGAAAGGTCAAATTTTCAAGGTTACAATATGTGTTGCCAACGCGCTCATTAAAAGTTTTTCCTTCCTGCTGTCTGGGATGTATCCTTACTTTTCGAAAACACCTCGTATATTAATCAGTTTTTTCAAACCAGAATATCGACTTTTAGGATGCTATTAATTCTCGATTAAACATTTTTAGCTGTGTAATTGAATTCATACTAACAGAATAATATTAAAATGCTTCTTTAAATCTGGAAAATATATTGGTTTCTGAGGTTTCTATAGATAAAGAACGCATTTCGAAATCGCTAGTAATTCGGAAGAGGTTATTGTGCAATTTTCGTTCGTCGTTATATTGTATTCTCCTAGATTAATGGAAAAAATTTCTTTTCTCACAATGTAGAAGAAGAGGTAAATTTTCTTAAAGCTGCTCCGGATCCGGAAATTCATAAGTTTCAGAAACACGAAAAATTGTTGCCAATGTCGCAATACAAAATACTAATTTCTTAATTCCGGCTAGAGAATTTTGTATTCTCTTTTATGAAAGGTTTTCGGAAATGAATAGATAGCATTTTTCGTAATTTTTTTTTTTTTCACAATGATTAAAACTGATGACAAATGCAAATTGTTCGTGAAATTTAATTTTAAATGATATAGAAAAAATCACAAATAGAAGAAAGAGAATTTATTTAATATGAATTTTAGTGAATTTAATTAATATTCATTAATTAAATTTAATGACTACAGTTTAGTAAGCTGAAACAGTAAAATATACAATATATCACCAAGACTTGGTACTGCCCTAGAGGGACTGCTCAGACTAGGAAAGCATGCCTGTAGGGCATAGATGTTCCTCCCGGATCCGTGTATTGAAAAAAAATCAGCCTAAACTGATCCCGCCGGTAAGCGTGATAGAGGGAGGAGAGGGAGGGTGAACAATTGAAAAATGAATATATGAATATAGCGAAAATAATATTTGTAAAAAAGATAATATTGGTGTCATGTCTGTTGTTATAAAGCATTTTACATTGCCTTCGAGTTAACCATGTACTACACAGAATTGTGAATAAAATTCTCTAGTAGTTCGTCAGTAATGTTTATAAATTTCTAACTTTTTTTTTATATAAATGTGTATTTTTTATCATTTAATCTATATAAATTGAAAAGGATTGTTTATTCCTACAGCAGCGTTTTTTTTCTCTTTTTAGGTTTTAGGTTAAAAATTAAAACTGCAAAACTAAGTCTGAAAAACAAGAAAAGGAAAAGAAGATTTTCTGTAATTCTTACTATTTCTTTTTCTTCGTTCTTTTTATTTTCTTGAATTTTTATAATTTTTTAAAAAACATCTGTTTATATTAAGCTACATTACTATTTATGTATTCAATAAAATTCATAAACTCAATTTGTATAGGATTTATCACATGTATAGAGTTTATGTATGTAGAGTTTATATTTATGTATTCATTTATATAAATTTATGTATAAGATCCATTTGTTCTCTATTTTTTATTCAACCTATACAAAATTATACATTCAATTGTATTATACATATTTATGAAAAATTATTAAAATTAAGAAGAATACATAACTTAATCCATTTTTACACTTTTTTATTTGACTCAATCTGTTTTTTTTTATTCGATTTTAACTCACTTCATGATATGCTAAAATTATAAAACAAACAAATAAATAAATAAATAAATAAATAAATAAAAATAAAAAAATAGTAAAAAGTTTACAGGTGTGTTTCTGTTGACAATACAACATTTTAATATTTTTAGAAATTAATTATAAATTAATATATTAATTTTTCCGTCAGCCCGCCGCAGGGGATAAATCGCCAAATATTCTCTGTAAGACCTACAATTGTAAACGAGTTGAAATAACAATTGATTAATGATGCGCCAATAAACGCTCGCCAAAATATGCCAAATGGTTGTAAAACTGCAACAATGAAACATTTTAAAGGCTAAAAATTAGAAAATGAATTAATTATAAGTAAAAAAAGTGTGTAATATGTAATTTAAAAAAAAATACGCTTTTTACAATTGATTGTTAAATATTAATTAATTTACGATTGAAAAATCAATTTAGAAATCCTAAAAATATAGTTTAAATAATGTTTATATTTTTTCTTTTCTATTGCTGAAAAAAGAAACAAGGCAAATATATATATATATATATATATATATATATATATATTAATTTAATTCACTTGCTTATACTTTCTACCAAGCGTAAAAAATGCAATGAATTTTTCATAATCGAATTTGGTGCATACTCCGAATCAGAGTTGCCAAGTCTCCGGATTTTTGAGCACCAGTAATTTTTTAGAGAAAATAATGTTCTTTTAAATCGCAAAATGCTCCGATTAAGTAAAACAACATTTTCAGTACTAAATTACTGGTAGCCAAAAAGCCGGAGACTTGGCAGGTCTGCTCCAAATTAATGTATACGGAAATGTTTTGGGAAAACATGAATTGCAGTCAAAATATTAAGCGTGATTTTCAAAAAGAACATTAATTGCTTAAAAAAGAGCTCTTTTTTAAGTATTTTTATTTTTATTTTTATATTTATTACTTTTTTCATTATAGTTTTTCTTTACAAAATATTACTTATCGTAAAAAAATAGTTTCGAAAGACGTTGATTATACAAACAAGGCAGTCGATATCTTAAACTATTACTAATAATCGAAAATCGTTTGAGAGGCCCCTATCATTCCAGGTGTATGTTGCATCTATTGGTTTGTTTTTCATATCGACATCCATGGAGATATTGAATTTTCAATTTGTCGCTTATTTTGAAGGTCAGATGAAAAATAATTGCTTCTCCTTCGCTCATTTTTTTATTATTATTATTAGAAATGAAATCAATAAACCAAGCTGCAAATTGATCACCTATGATTCATATCACTAGAGTTAATACATCTCCAAATGAAATGTGAGTTTTATTTTTTGAGATGTTTCTACGCCTTTATTTTACAAAAGTTTTGAAAATATTTTTTATCCCTCTATTTCCGTTTTATGCGGCAAATACAAGTAATTTCTGCACCGTGTAACCATTTATTAGCAACAGAGAAGTTATTTTGTTTCTTTATTTTTCTTTTTCTTTTGTTTGTTTCTTTTTTTCTTTTCTTTCTTTCTTGTTTTTCTTTTTTTGAAAAAGCTTTGTTAATAAAAATTGTAGTGTACTCAAATTATGAAGCATTCTTAAGTTTAAATGTATATTTATTAAATTTAACTTGAATGATTGTTTAGGGTTTCATGAGTTAAAAGGAAAAAACGGAAACCTTATAGCCTCACTTTGGAAATCCCGATTATGGAAAATCACGTGATAAATCGACACAGAATTATGAATTAATGATTTTCGGATTTTTTCCCTTTACACGTGCTATAAGACCTCCCTTCGTACAAAATTTTAAGGTTCTAGGTTAACCGGATGTACCCTATAGGTTTTGTAGTAAAACCTATAAGGTACTACCGGTTGATCTAAGAACCTTGAACTTTGCACTATGGGAGATCTTATAGCACATGTAAAGGAAAAAATCCGGAATTCAATAATTTATAAATCTATGTCGATTTGTTACATGATAAACTCACGAATTCCCATAATAAGGAATACTTATCATATATAGCCATATTTATATATAACCATAAAATTATAAATTAATGATTTTGGATTTTTTTCGTAAGACCTTTCATCGTACTAAATTTCAAGGTTCTAGGTCAATCGGAATTACCATATAGGTTTTAAGAGTAAAACCTGTAGTGGACTAGCAACTGTCTTATAAAGGCACTCTTTGTCTTATAAAGTGTTTTGACTGTGGACGTGATTTCACAATCTAACATATGTGTGCGCAGCAGAGACATCTGTACTTTATATTGGTATCGCGCCAATTCGTCGCAGCGTCAATTCATCGCGGCGTCAATTCGTCGTGGTGTCAATTCGCCGCGACGTCAATTCTTCGAAACGAAAATGTTTTTGAAGGCTATGATGATAAAAGTAAACATAATTTAGTCAAAGTTATTTAATAATAATTTGTTTTTTAGATATAGAGAATTATAACTAACAATTTATAGAAGATAATAATTTTATTAAATTATCTTCACTTTTATCATCATAGTCTTCAAAAACATTCTCGTTGCGACGAATTGACACCACGATGAACTGACGCTGTGATGAATTGACGCTGCGACGAATTAACGCTGCGATGAGTTGTCGCCGCGACGAATTGTTACACCATGAATTGTGCGCGGCGAATTGACGCAGAACCCTTTATTTTACTTTAATTTTCGAGAAATACATGTAGCCTCCGGAATTTGTGGGTTTTCTGTGTTTCGCAGTGGTTTTATGCAAATTTTGGCTTTTCTGGTCAATCAGCAATGGTATATAAGCAGGAATGAAAGTGTGTTTCTTCGGATTTGGGTCCCATCTCGCCTCCAAGGTAATGGAGGCCAGTTCTCGCCACTAAAGCAGTGATAGTTTCCAAAAGCGGAGATTGTATAAAGTAAAGAGTAGTTTTTGGTAAAACATTTTTAGGTTCTATTTGAAATAAAGATCCTTCGCAGCCGCAGGTTGCAGTTAGTAGTTAGAAAAGTTAAGCTTCTGTTTGATAAACATGTGAAGTGATTTTGTTTCAGCTGAAAGTATTTTTTAGCAGCGTGCTGTATGTACACTTCAAAACAAATTGTTGATTTTACAGTATAATACTGGCACCCCAGCTGCCAGTATTATATCGTTAAATTAACAGTAATAAACAGTAAAATAAGCACTAATACACTACTGCGCATGCGTGGCTGTGTATTACTGCATATTTTACTGTTTATTACTGTTAATTTTACGGTATAATACTGGCAGCTGGGGACCAGTATTATACTGTAAAATCAACAATTTTTTTTTAAGTGTAAGTGAAACTTTTTTATGTGAATTTTATAGTTCTTTTAAAGTGAAGTACATAAGTTGATTTCTTATGTCATATTGTTTAGTTTAGGCCAAACTAGTGAAGGACTCTGCCACAACCCCAGTTCAATTCTTTTCAATAATCATTGTTTAAACTTTCAATTTTTGTAATCAATGAGTTAGTTCGTGGCGAGAGTAATCCCCCATCACAAACCTATGGGATAAAAGTACGAAAATGCCTAATTTATTCGATTATGATCCGAAAATGATTAATTTATTCAATTATTTGACTATGTCAATTTATTACGTGACAAACTCATGAATTTTCCTAATTGGTATACGCATGCCAAATTAACGCAATGTAATGGAATTTTTCGTAACGGTAATATAACATAACGATATAGATCTCTCAGGGTGCGAGTCCTACTCGCACATGTCCAGATTTTTTCTTTAAATTTAGCATAAATATAGTAGTACGAATTATTTATTATACGTTGATGTACTTCGATGACAGTAACTCTTACATAATTTCATAATTTTATATTAGTGATTCCATTAATTTCATTTAAATTATAAAAGTTACTGGCCACTCGTCTGCCATGATTCCAGTTCAACATTTCTGAATTTCGTTGGAATCAAGAGTGAGACTTGACTAACATGCTATTTGAGCTCACAAAGGAAATCCTCGAATGTAAATCATCCAGTTTACATGAAATAAATACAGATTGACGATGAAAACTTACAGGGTGCGAGTCCTACTATGATCATGTATGAGAGTTAGCTGGATTTAACCCGAGGCTAACGAAAAAGAAAGGCTACCGCGGTGCTTTATTCATCTTTTTTTACAGACCGCGGGAGTCACGTGATGCTCGAATGCACCAATGAAGGTGCACGAAAAGAACATCACGTCACTCTAGCGGTCTGTAAAAAAAGATAAGTGGAATGTACCGCGGTAGCCTGTCTTTTTCGTTAGCCTCGATTTAACCTCATGTGAGCGAGAAAAATTTTTACTCCCAGACAGTTGTAAAAGACAGTAAAATTACGTAAACAAACAGTTTGTCACAAACAACCTATCTATCTATATTATAAAGGACAAACGTGTCCGTGCGTAGCGCTGACGTCATTTTGCAAATGGCAACAGTTGTCGATGAAAATTCGGTTTTGCGATTTTTATTACTGCATTTTTTTAAATTTCTGAACATCGCACTTTTTTAATTGTTACACTGTTATATAAAGAAAAAAATCTACTTTCAAATGCAACAAGTTTGAAAACTGTATCTTAATTGACTGATATATTGTAGCATTTAAATTAAATTTCAAGCATGATTTTTTTTCAATCTATCTCTATCGCTTGCAGACGATTATAAAATATTAATTTGTTTGCACTATAAACCGTATAAAAAGTTCAGCATTTGTCTCCAGCTAATATTCAATAACGAAATTAAAACTTCATGAAGCAATCAATAAAATAGTATAAATAAAACACAGATTTAACAGACATGTAATTGAAATAAGCGCTTGAAACTGCTGAAATTATCTGAATAAAAAAAAACGGCTATAGATAAAGAAATTTTTAGCGATTTCTTCGGCTATTAACTTCTGGCTGGAGACCAATATGAAATTACCGGTTTTAACAAATTTCAAAATTTTATTTGAATATAGAATTGACATATTTCATATAAAAATGCTCTTTGGTGCTGTTAGATCGCAATCTAAACAAAAATTATCAAATGTAAAAAATTTATTAGAGTTTTCAATAATAATAATAATAATAAAATGGTTTTCACATATTCTCTATCCCGGGAAGCCCGGGTTCGATGCCCTAGTGATTGTAAAAGAGGAGTGTCCGAAATAATGACAACGACCAACGTTATGCATTAAAATGTGAGGCGGTGAACTAATATGCAAATTTGTTGCATTCTCTATTGTAAAATGATTTTTTTTATAAAGTGTTCATGTAAATCGCAATGTATTTTCTTTTTCTGTGAATATATACATTTATGTTATTATATACATTATACAACCCTATAGGTTTTGGAGTAAAACCTATAGGTTAAAAATCTGAAAATCCTTAATTTATAAATCTATATTAAATTTATTAAGTGAAAAATAATTCGATTTATTACGTGAATTTTCCTAATCGGTACTAATGCCTATAAAAGACGAATATTACTGCTTCAAAAAAGTGGTGGCAACCAAGCAATCTGATTTTTTTTTTTTTTTTTTTTTTTAAATGTTTGACATGCTAAAACACAAAGGCATTAGAAGCTTAAGCAGACTAGATTATTTGCTACTTCTAACTCAGGAAGTACATTTATAGCCACTTTATTAAAATCCCCCCTTTAATTTAACAAGAACAACGAATAACTAAAGTAGTAATGAAGAACAACGAAGAACATAAGAATAAAACTTTCCTAGAACTATTATTTAAGAAAAAAGTAAGTTCACATTTCGTTTCTAACTTCATTGCAAAAGTTCAAAAGACTCTTTGTGACTGGACGACTTAGAGAAAGGACATTTTCAAAGCACCTGGTCCGAGATGCTAATTAGCCTTCAAACTAAATGCAGACATTTTAATTCCGAAGCGAGAAAAAGTTAAGATTATTAAAAAGTTAAAGGTTATTAATGAGTTTTCTGGTGAGTTTCACTTGGGCAGGATTTTATGTCAAAAAACGTATATGTATGTGGGTCGCACAAATGAAAGTGGCACTACAGTCGGTTTAAGAAATGGTTTAATGGTATTAATATAAATTAGTATACAAAAGAAAGGAGTCATACAGACGTAACAGATAGGCCAGACAAAGTCACCTTGTAGGTTGTCACCTTATAGGTCCTTGGCAGAGCTTAATTTCTAACAAAAAAAGGTACCGTAGCCCTAATATTCTGCAGTACTAATAACCGTAGCGTGCCCCTCTCCGCCCCTCCCCCTCCACTGTCATTCCAATCTGCATATTTATATTCCATACATTATATGTATTTTCAAAATTTAAAGCAATTTTTTTCTTTAGCAAAATAAAATTTTAAATATATCTATCTGCATTTACTTAGCTGTCAATTATTCCACTTTTTAGTCATCACTCCGGCCAAATGGACATCTTTGCCTAATTTTAATGTTAATTAATCGCAGAATTGTGCGATTAAATAAAGTAAGGATTGTGATTTGGAAATAGTGTTAACACAAAAAAGAATAGTTCGCAACTATGCATTTTTATGAAAAAATGAATGATTTTCAAAAATTAATATTTATGTATATGCTGAAGAATCGAACAAAGATATGAACTTCGATATGGGAGGAAAATAAAAGGGTAATTTAGGCTTCGGTTTTTCGGAAGCGCTTGCACTGGGCTCCGGAGCCCAGTATTTATAGGCTCCAATGAATTCCGACCATTATTTAAGTATTTACTAAAATCAGAGAAGTACCGGAGCCATGCTCCGGTGGGCTCCGGCGCAATTTAAGACCTGGTCCTTGGTGCTAAGTACATGCGCTTGACCAGGAAGTGACCTGTCGTCATACTGCTTCTTCCACTACGAAAATCCCTACACCATCGGAATACCGATCTGCGTGACATACACTCCGTGCCATACACATTTTGCATTCGACCATAGATTTC
This sequence comes from Maratus michaelseni, assembly GCA_963931845.1. Classification (NCBI taxonomy): domain Eukaryota; kingdom Metazoa; phylum Arthropoda; class Arachnida; order Araneae; family Salticidae; genus Maratus; species Maratus michaelseni. The sequence continues at coordinate 170,974,662 of OZ007600.1, read as the reverse complement.
ACCAACACTCACATTTTCCGCTGTTAAAAATTGCACGACCACGCGTTGACACCGTTTGGAGGCATCTGTCAGGTCCCTGGCACCTATAGGCTTAAAAACTATTGTTATGGAACTATTGTGATTATTATCTTATTATTATCTTATTGTGTGTGTATCTTTTGTGTACTGTGAGGCTTTTCAGTACTGGAATCTTAATCCGGAGGGTAGCGAGTTGAATACAATGGAAGAAGTATGTCCTTTGTGATGTGGTCTCCCATCGATAAGAAAGAGATTGCACCCATTATTTAGGAAGACAGACCCTTGGAAACAGACCAGGAGCCCCGTAGACAGAAAGGTGCTCTGGAGAATGACCAGAGAGGAAGTTAGTTAGAACGCAGGACTGGAGCGTGTAGGTGGGTTGTTCAGAGAGCAGCTCTGGGCACGTGTGTGGAACGAGATCTCTCGAAAGGAAGAGATATAGCGTGTGTAAGATTAATAGAAATCTCGGTTCTGAGTGAATGAACGTAGCCTAACGGTACACAGAGGATAGTTTTCTGTAATTATTTGGATTTAATATTAAACCGGATAATTTGCATCCGAGTTTAAGTGTAAATATTGTTAATAAAGGGTTAGTTTAAGTATAATTGAAAGAGTTAGGTTTTTCTTGAATATACATCAAGTATCGTGTCCGATATCACGTATTCATATCGGTGGTGGCAGCATATCAAAACATCGGATTATATTTCGAAGTTGTGTGGACGGAGAAGTGGAATCCGACAGCATCCATGATGGGAACGACCCCTTTTAATGTGCTTCCACGCTATCACACACGCATCTGGCGGGATCGGACGATATCGCATGCATTTCCAGTACTCTGCGCCCTCTATAAGAGCATGCGCAGTCATTTTTCTCTTCAAATGGTGGATTTATTACAGCAATGTCACTTTCATTTAGGCGACCCTTATACTTATTACTGTGTAAAATCTAATGATAATATATGCACGTAGTGAAACAGTACTAGTCGTTACTAGTTACCAGTTACTCGTCGATAATGAAAATGTAAAAGAAAAATGCCTTTTTTAAAGGTTTTATTTATGCGCTAAAATTAATAATACTTTAACATTTAATTTTAAGAGTATTATAATATTTTGTCGTTAGGGTCTTACTGAAATCTACAGATGAGGCAGGCAGATTTTTTAAAGTTTCTAATTGACATTCTTTTCGTAATTATTCTTTGTTCTCTTTCCATAATCGGGTATATATTCGCCTTTCTACTATATGGGTTTATTTCCTTCCTATGCAGTTGCATTCAAAATAAGCGTTTTTAATATAAAGAATTTAAAAAGTTACCAGGGCATAATTACAATTAAAATATAATATATATTAAATTAAACCACACATTTTATTCAAAATTATATTTCTCATGGAGTATTTAAATGTAATCCAGTTAAACTAAAATCTTATAAATATATATTAAAAGTGAAGAATTATTCCTAATCGGATCGTTTTAAAATTTTTATTAACACTGATTTTTCAACAAATGAAACTAATATATACTCTATTGCTAAAACGTGTGTGCGCATGTATGAGAAAGAGAAGGAGCATACAGGCCTCCCCCTTATTCTATGTAACGCAGAGTGTTTCAATATTATACAGGTGTAACGCTAAATTATATTTATACACTGCAAAAAAAAAAAAAAAAAAAAAAAAAAAAAAAAAAAAAAAATGTTGATTTTACAGTATAATACGCGCAGCAGTATAGTAAAATAATTACTGCTTATTTTACTGCTTATGACTGTTAATTTTACGGTATAATACTAGCAGCTGGGGTGCCAGTATTATACTGTAAAATCAACACTTTTTACTTACCCCATGATACGTAGTATAGGGTAAATCTTGTAATCGTTTTGAAAATCGTAAAAAAAATTTTGACGGATTTACACGTTTCAGACACTGGAGATTCCGAAAAACATATTTTTAGAGAAAAAAAAAATTGCCGCCCGTCTGTGTGTGTCTGTGTGTCTGTAAACGCTCTATCTCCCGAACAGATTGATATAGAAATTTGAAATTTGGTATGTACTTAGTATGTAACAATGGGAAGAAGCTTATTCAATTTCAATAATGTCGATTATCCGGAAGTATTTTTTTGGACTCTCGAAATATTCATTCTGATAAAAGGTATATAAAAATTTGGGAAATTGTTTATTTTAAGAAGTGAACATAAAAGACAATAAAAAAACATAAATTTTGCATAAAGAACGAAGTCAATCGGATAATGAATTGCCGAGATATTTGTAATCCTATTTTCCACACTATTCGATTTTTCATGACCCTGTATTTCATTCAAATTTCAATTCAAAGATATATTTTAATTGGAAATAAGACGCTTAATCCGACGCAGTAAACCGTTAGTTAATAGGATTATCAATTTTGGAGTTATCAGGATGTTTCTTTTACGCAATTCAGTAACAGAACATTTAAAGTTGATGACGTCATCAAGCCAGGATTTTATTCGAATTGCAATGCATTTTATAAATTGTTTACACATGTTTTACTTTCATACTTTATATTATGCATATCCATGATGGGTAAGTATTACGGTGGCCCCCAACGACTAGTTTTTGCAGTGTAGAAATAGAACGTCTATTACCCGAAATTTTAGCGTCACAAAGAAATTTTGCTCTATCCACGAGGTTTGTAAATTATGACGATATATTCTTTTAGATGTTTAATTTTATTTTTCTAGCTACTTAATAATGCAGATTTCTAGAAATTACATTAAAAATAATTAAATTCATTTTATTAAAACGTAGTATGTTAATTTTCAAAAGTAATATCAACAGTAATGTAGAATGATTATATCTAACAATAAAGATTCCTAGAAAATTAATAAAAGAAAGAAAGCAGCTCAATATATTAAAATGTTTATATATTAAAATATTAAAATATTAATATATGAAAATAGTTAAAATATTTGTCTGAATTTTAAAGTATTTCAACAATAATTAAAAATGATTATTATTAACCTAAAAAATAGCTAGAAATTTTATAAAAATACAAAAGCAAGTTATCATATTAAAACCTGCCTTTATCTTTATTTTGAAATGTATCAAAATGATATATGCTTAACCATAAAGATTTCTAGAAATTACATTTAAAAATAAACGAAATTCATTTCATTAAAGCATGTTAATTTTCAAAAGAGATAGCAACAGTAATGAAGAATGATTACATCTAACAATAAAGATTCCTTGAAATTCTATAAAAGCAAACAAGTAGCTCAAAATATAAGAACTTACCTTTACCTAAATTTTAATGTATGACAACAACAATAATGAAGAATGATTAATATTAACCAAAATGATATCTAGACATTTCATAGAAATACAAAAAGCAAGTTGTCGTATTAAAATCTGCCTTCACGTTAATTTTAAACTATGATAAAAGTAATGAAGGATAATATATGCTCAACAATAAAGATGTCTAGAAATTACATTAAAATAGAAATGAAATTCATTTTTTAAAAAACATGTTAATTTTTAAAAGGGATATCAACAGTAATAAAGAATGATTATATCTAACAATAAAAATTCCTAGAAATTAATTAAGACCTTAAAATACAAAAAGTCTTATCAAAGCCTAATTTTAAACTATGATTACAGTAATGAAGGATAATACATGGTTGACAATAAAAATTTCTAGAAATTACATTAAAAATTAAATTGAATTCATTTTATTAAAAACGTATTAATTTTTTAAAGTGATATCCTCAGTAATGAAAAATGATTATATGTAACATTAAAGAATCCTAGAAATTCTATAAAAGCAACAAAGCAGCTCAATATATTAAAACTTGCCTTTACGTGAATTTTAAAGTATGACAACAACAATAATGGAGAATGATTAATATTAACCAAAATGAAATCTAGAAATTTCATAGATAGAAATTTCATAAAAAGCAATATGTTTTATTAAAACCTGACTTCACCTTAATTTTAAACTATGATAGCAGTAATGAAGGATAACCTATGCTTAACAACAAAGATTACTAGAAATTACATTTAAAAATTAATGACATTCATTTTATTAAAAACATGTTAATTTTTAAAAGTGATTTCAACAGTAATGAAGATTGATTTTATCTAACAATAAAGATTTCTAGAAATTCTATAAAAGCAACAAAGTAGCTCAATACATTAAAACTTGCCTTTACATGAATTTTAAAGTATGACAAGAACAATAATGAAGAATCATTAATATTAACCGCAAAGATGTTCAGAAACTTCATAAAAATACAAAAGCAAACTGTCTTATTAAAACCTGCCTCCACCTTAATTTTAAAATATGGCAACAATAACGAAGGATAATATGTGCTTAACAATAAAGATTTCTAGAAATTCCGCTTCTAAGAAACACCAAGTTCACATTTCTTCTCTGATTTTATTATTTTCTTGTCAAGAGACTCCGTAATTAAGTAATTTAGAGAAAGTTTCTTAGAAAGCAACTGCTTTGACAGTAATTAGTCAACAAACTAAAAAAGAAGTTTATATTCGTCTGGCTTTTTTTCATTTTTCAGATTCCCCGAAAAGCTACTTAACTGCTTAGACTTAAAAATAGTATTTTTCTTCTTTAAGAAATTCTGTTCATTAATTCTGTCTATATATTCACTTAAATATAACGATTTCCTATTTATATGGAAAAAAAATTAATAGCAAATCGTTTTAATATGGTTTCTACGTTGATTTTTGAAATATGACATCAACAGTAATAAAAAATGGTTATACATTTAACAGGAAAACATTATTAAAGAGTCGTTAAAACATGTATAAATTTCGCAGTTCTTCTCTTTATTACTTCCTTCTCGGCAGTTTACAAATAAATGATTAATAAATATTGTCTTTCTTTTTCTTTTTTATTAATGGTTTAGAAAATAATTTGTCTTCAAATTAAAGCAAAAACTTATTTTTTTCTGGCTTTTGTGGAAGTAAAAACATAAATTAAGTTTTCAAAATTATAAAAAATAGTATACACTGAAAAAAAAGGAAAATGTATTTTAACCCTTTCACTGATAAGCCCGTGTTAATACGTTCACTAAGCTCCACGTTTCACTGCAGTACAAGCATTATTTAAAGTAACATAATTCTACTGATATAAAGCAGTTTTAATACATTGAGTAATGATTAATACTGTCAAGGACCACATTCATGCATGTAATTAAGATTTTGATGTAATTATTGAATAATCACCCTTTTTTAGAATTTAAAATAAAATACGGAGAAAACAAGATTACATTTTTGCCCTTTTGCTGGACTGTCAAAAAATCGACCCAAAAATCGAAAATTATTTTTGTGCATATTATTTTTTTCCAGTTTGTTCTGAACCATTTGCGAAAAACCTCATGCAGCTGCGACTATTTTTCGCAAAGTTACAAGTGTTTAAATTTTGTACACAAACAATTTTTCGGCCTTTACTTTAAATCTGTTTTTCTAAAAACTGATTTTTCAACGATTTCAGATTTTTTAAATGCTCCGAGCGTCTTAGTTTTTGATCAAAATTCACGAAATTGATAAGGAAGTATACTGATATTGTGTACAAGTTAACTAAACATGCATTTTGAAATTCGACTTAAATTTGAAGTTAAATTCGATTTTTAACTTGTTAAAAGGCAAAATTTTGATGAAAATCGATAGGAAATTCAGAAAAAAATCTCTAAAAAATTAAATATTCAAGAGATTAAAAAATCAATGCTTATATTTGTTTGTAATATAGTTTTAAGTGATTACAATTCAAAAGCAAGGGCATATCTAAAAAATTAAGACGCCCGGAGCATTTTAAAATTTCCTTTTAAATTTTTAATTTAAAAAAAAAAGCTTAAAATTGCAAAAAGATTGGAAATTTATTTTAATGTGTTTTATATACTTACGATGAAATGTATATATGCAAAAAAAATTATATATCTATGATGAAAAAAAAAAAAAAGAAATGAACATCCACCGTCCCCTTAATCCACGAAAATATAATATAACAACGAACAAAAATTTGCAATAACCTCTTCGGAGTTCCCCATGATTCCGAAACGGACTCTTTAGGTTTAGAAACCTCAGAAATCAATTTCGCGATTTAAAGAAGCATTTATAAAAAAATTTCTTTTGCTGTCACTGGCTTTTGGAAACGTTTTCGAGTAGTTTTTGTAGTGTATCAATCCGTTTTCTCAAAATCGGAATATCGGTTTTTAGGATGCTATCCATTCTCAATTAAACATTTTCAACCGCGAAATTGAACTTAAACACGCAAGAGTAATGTCAATGTTAATGCTGTCAATGTAACATGTTTGTCTGTAAACCATGTTTGTTGAACTTGAAAATTTTTGTCTGTAAACCATGTTTGTAGAACATGAAAATGTTTGTCTGTAAACCATGTTTGTTGAACATGAAAATGTTTGTCTGTAAACCATGTTTGTTGAACATGAAAATGTTTGTATGTAAACCATGTTTGTTGAACATGAAAATGTTTGTCTGTAAACCATGTTTCTTGAACATGAAAATGTTTGTCTGTAAACCAATGTTTCTTGAATATGAAAATGTTTGTCTGTAAACCATGTTTGTTGAACATGAAAATGTTTGTCTGTAAACCAAGTTTCTTGAACATGAAAATGTTTGTCTGTAAACCATGTTTCTTGAACATGAAAATGTTTGTCTGTAAACCATGTTTGTTGAACATGAAAATGTTTGTCTGTAAACCATGCTTGTTGAACATGAAAATATTTGTCTGTAAACCATGTTTGTTGAACATGAGAATGTTTGCCTGTAAACCATGTTTGTTGAACATGAAAATACTTGCTTAAGAATGAATAACATCCGAAACACCCATATTCCAGGTTGAGAAAACGGATTAAGTCCCGCCCAGCAGGTTTGTTTACCTAATTGTACTGAGCATTACTAAATTATACTTTGTGATATTGAGCAATAATTATACTATGTAATTCTGAAATACAAGTTCTGAAAATACAAAATTCTAAAAATACAAATTCTGAATACAATTTCCCAAACCTACTAAGCAATACTAAATATTACTATGTGATACTGAGCAATAATACTACCATGTATTAATACTGTAAGATGCTGAAGTAGATAATAATAATGGTTAGAAGTAAGTACTAAATGAACAATAATGAATGAATAAATTATGATAAATTATGCTAAAAATACTAAATAGCACTGTATGATACCATTAAAAATAACTAAATTGTTAAGGTTAGAGTTTATGTAGTGTGTTGAATATCTCTGTATATGAATTTATACACATCATGAAACATGCTAATATTTACTTTAGCGTGAAAACGCATAGTACTGGTAAATCGATAATAAAAACTACGCACACCCTTTTCAATAGAAAACATGTTGTAATATAGTATATAGTGAATATTTCATATCAATTTTGTAATGTTTGAAGCAGTATAACATCATTAAAATGTACTTCAAGCAAACTTATTTTCGTCCATAGACCATAATGTATCCAATTTTATTTTTTAGGGTCCCTGTAAATGAATTATAAATGCTACGCACTTAATTTTCAATATGGAACATGCCACGATATACCTCAATAACACATGTCAGTTACGTGGAATCAAATTATATTTACGAGATTTAGAAGGTAGATGAAATGGTGAATGGACAGACAGACAAACCGAAGTCCTAAACACTTTTCAAGTGTTAAAAACTCATTCACAGAAACTCAAATTATTAAAATATTTCTTCACATCAATTTTAAAATATCACTGCAATAGTTAGCAGGAATGGTATTTACTTAACAATAAAGAATTTTAGAAATTCCATAAAATAAATAAATAAATAAAAAGCGTTCATTATCATTAAAATACAGATGTAAATGCTAGAATAGCTAAAAATAACACACAAAAAGGCTTATAAAATTTTTTTAATATGATGATCGACATGTTTCGAACATATGCATATGTGTAAGAAAATAGACCAAACAGAGTCATATTAATTATCAGGTGATTATGAAATCCCGTTCACCAGAACAGATGGAACATTGCAATATTATATAGGAATGACAACTAGAAAGTTCAAAACAAAGATTAAAAGAGCATATGGCAAATATGACCAAATATATAATCAAATATGACAGAAGAAGTACTGCTTTGGCAAGACTACACAGGACAGAGACTTTAGAAATTGATTTTAAAGAATAGTAAAATAATTTATCCATCAAGACTTTATTTTTTTTTTATCCATTATCGATGAAGAAATTAGAACTCTATATGCGTAACGAGAACACATGCGATGAATTAGCCTCTTTTGAATTACCTAAAATTTGGCACGAGATGTTTTTCAATTTTAAAAAAAGCAATAAGGAAATATTAATTTTCACGTTTACACAAGATATATGACTATTTTTAAGCACCTGCTTTTATTACACATATGATCTCGTGGTATATGTTTTTCAAGTTTATTTTCAAAGTTTTGCGAGAATTGTTTGTTTATCGTGTAGATCTTGATAATGGCGCCGTTTGTGCGTTCGAAACATGTCTATCATCATATTAAAAGGTTTTAATAAGCCTTTTTGTGTTCTTTTATTATCCCTTTAAGAATTTACATTTGTATTTTAGAGTTCATTATATTATAACTTTTCTTCCGATTCATTTCAAAAAAGAAGAACAGAAGTAATGATGTGGGACATATATGTAACAATAAATGTTTTTATAAATTCTATAAACAGATTAAATAATTTTATTAATACTTGTCTTCACTTTATTTATAAAATTGGAAGCAACGGTAATGAAGAATGATACATACATACTAAAGAAGAAAATATTTCTTAAAATTCTATAAAATTACAAAATAACAATTCAAATATTTTTATTGCAACCTATCTTCATTTTAATTTTAAAATGTGAAAATGACAGTAATGGACATTGATATATTCTTAACAATAAAGATTTCTCGTAATTATACATATTAAAAAGGATTATTACTTCTCCGATAACTTTGTTATAGCCAATCTCAAGAGCCTGTTTCTAATTAAATGATTTACAGTAATTTTCAATTTTAAAAAAGCGCTCTGGTTTTGACAGTGAATATTCTTCAAAGTAAAGAAGTCTATATTCTCTAGCTTTCTCTTTTTCTTTTTCGCCCAGACAGGCGAAACCTGAGATGGCAAAACTTTTAACTCAATTATCTGGATCAATTCTTTTGCAGCAGTTTTGCCGCGATAACTTTTGAACAATTTACGTGTATCTTTTTTGTTTTTTAAATAAAGAAATTAAATTTTCTAGCAAATTATACCTGAAACTCAAAACAAATAATTTTGTGTTTCTAAGTTATAACAGAAAATATGATTAATTTTTATAGATTTTGAATTTTTGTATTAAATTTTTATTAACTTTTTTGTTTGTTTGTTTGTTTTTCCCGTATAATCGAGAGATATTTATATTGGCTATAGAGACATTATTCTATATGCAATTAAAAAAAAAAATGACGACTCAAAAATATGGAACCTGGCAGAACTAGTTTTGGAAGATTAATTTTGTTGTACAATAGTATAACTTTTATGATTTTTTTAAAAAATAATTTAACAAATACTTTTTTATTCTAAAAAAAAAAAAAAAAAAATGCCAAAAGAAGTAATAATTTAAACCAGGTCTTTACAAATTTAATAAAATGCGGTAGCCAGCAAAAAATTCTAGTCGGCAGTAAAAAATATTTAAACTCCCCTTCCCCTCTCTTTGATTCAAAAAAACCGCCAAACTTTTTTTACTAATTAATTGAGAGGAAATAATAACAAGTATATTTTAGAATTATTAGTTACATAGTATGGAATATAAATCTACATTTGTGCTAAACTAGTCTTATGTTATAGTCTTGACATTTTTATTAAGTTTTATAGATTTACGTCAAAGGAATTACATATAATCACTTATATGTTATTATTCTTTAAAATGTATGTGAAAGTTTAATTAGTTTTAATTTTCCGAACATAAAAATTAGATTTAAAACGTACAAAAAAAAAAAAAAAAAAAAAAAAAAAAAACCCGCGCATTTTTTAACATTGTATCCCATTTTAGATGCACTGGAGGCTGGATTGACCCCCTCCCTCAATTAATCACGTGACATGCTAGCTAGCTAGAGTCTTAACAGCCTACTCTAGTCACGCGAAGAAACGCTCAAGCTAATGTTAAGTCTATGGGAACTAATGTTAAGTGGGGATAATGGGACTCTATGGGGACTAAGTGGGGATAATAGTCTATGGGAACTAAATCAAGCTAATGTTAAGTCTGCGCAATTTCTCGCTCGCATTTTATTTTATTTATTTTTTATTTTTTGCATAGGATAGCTGATGTCGATCTCTAACGTTGTTAGTATTTACTTTTTGATTTTGGTTACAGTTTTTTTTTTATAAACGGACATTTTCAATTTTGGAACCGGTTTGAACCGGTTCTGAAAGCAAAAGTACCCTTATATAAAAAAAAACTGGAGCCAAAATCGAAAAAGTAAAAACTAACAACGTTAGAGATCGACCTCAGCTATCCTATGCAAAAAAAAAAAAAAAAATTAAAAATATTAAAATGCGAGCGAGAAATCACGCAAGAACCTTCCCACAGACTTAACATTAGCTTCTCACTTAACATTAGCATTTTTCTCATGACTGATGTAGGCTCTTAAGTAACTTTTCATACAACAGAAAAAGCAAACAAAAATCGCCAGATTAAATAACTTGGCCGTCATATAAATACTTGGTCGCCAGTGGTGACCTAGCGAGCCCATTTGTCAAACCCTGGTCAAAACTAATTACAGCCTTCTTAATACACTATCGAACTTAAGTCAATTTTCGCCATTTCAAACGTTTCTGGTCAGTTTACGAAAGAAAATCATATTCTCAAAAAAATTTCTCATCTCATCGTAACTCAGTTTATTCAAAATTAGGTAAAGAAAGTATACTTTTAAAAGTGCCGAATTTTTCAGTAGCTACCAAAGAAAAAAAAAACTAAAAGTAGATTTATAAAAATGATTATAAATGTAGCTTTCTACAGATTCACTTTCAAATATTATGGTTGAAAATAATAAAACCTTCTGTAAATGATGGTGAGTGGAAACTAACTTTTTCCTCAAATTGATGTTTAAGGAAAGCAACATTTGAGCACTAAATGACTCCATTATTTGGTCCCGAGAGACTATTCGTAATTATGTCATCAAAAAGAAGGAAGTTTTGTAAATCCCCATTCCGACAGTAATTAGTTTTCAGAGTAAAAAAGTAATTTAAGTCATATTTTCTGGTAACAGCGAAAATTTATCTACAAACTTTATTAGAAAAGAAACTTTAAAAAAAAAAAAAGTTTCTTTTTTTTTTTTTTTTTTTTTTTTTTTTTTTTAATGGGATTACAAGAAAATTACAATGTATGAATAGATAAATAAAGGGAATGATAAAATTTTGATTTAGTCTATTAAGAAGTTAGTTTTTTTTCTTAACTATGAATATTCTATAGATTATTTATTACACATTATAATTACCAGACGATCTGCAACACGGGCTTCCCAGTTTACAGAACATAAGCAAATAATAATAATAATAATAATAATAATGGAAAAATATATACGGGTTGCCCAAATGAAAAGTAGACACAGACTGTAGAAGTAAGTATTTTTATTACAACTCCAAAATAATCACAGTATTTGTTGAGGCATTTGACCCATCGTGTCATCAGTAGGTCGATATCCCTGGCGTAGAACTCTTGAGGCTGATTTCGGAAGAATGTTCGTATCCTATCCTTCCCTTCGTCGTCCGAAGTAAACCGCTGTCCTCGGAGTGCCTTCTTAAATGGACCGAAGATGTGAAAATCACAAAGCGACAGGTCTGGACTGTACCAACTCATCGAAAGCGGCGACAGATCTAAACTAAACCAACTCATCCACAGCAGCGGCTGGTCTGGACTAGAACTCCTATAATAGAGGCTGACGCATCCTCGCAGATTTGACACCGGAATTGGTGCCCAGTCGAAAAACCACGCTAATCAGAACCGGTTCAGCCAATCAGAACCGAGTCTTAGGCAACCCCAACTCCGGCTGTGGTAGATAGATGCTGAACTGGGAATCAATAATCCGAAACAAAATGGATATGCGTCAGCTTCTATTATAGGAGTCTTAGTCTGGACTGTACCAACTCATCGACAGCGGTGACAAGTCTAGACTGTAGCAACTCATCGACAGTGGTGACAGGTCTGGACTGTACCAACTCATCGACAGCGGCGACTGATGCATCGGTAATGGCAGCGTGGACCTGACCTGGTCTCGGTGCATCATTGACTGTCTGTCTGCCTTGTCTGAAACTCTTGCACCAGTTGTTCACAGCTGTACGGCCTAAACAGTGCTTACCATAAACATGCTTCATTCGGCGAAAAATGTCCGCGTTCGTTGTCCCTTCAGCCACAAAAAAAAAAAAAAAAAAAAAAAAAAAAAAAATCATTACACGTTGCTGCTCAACTCTGAAAGCTTTCATCCTGTTCATCCTATGTTTAAGCCGCCTGTCACACACACACACAACTTCTTTCTAAACGACGCAACTTTGTCTAATGTGTACTAACCCTGCGCGAAGCCAAAATCAAATGAAAAACCAGTTCGGCAACTTTGATAACGTCGATACGTCAGCTGTCCACTTTTCAATTGAGCACCCCTTATAATCGATTTTTCATATTTAATATCTATTTTTAGATTGCCGCTAACGACACTAAAAAGCAATTTTATATGAAAAATATCTATATTGTGCTGTCCTCTTAAAAAAAAAAAAAAAAAAAAAAAAAAAAAAAAAAAAAAAAAAACAGAGTGAAATATTTCCTAATAAAAAGGAAAACTGCCCAGTTAAACTGAGGGCATTGAGCTCACAGGCTATTCACACTAATTGTATATTATACTCTTATTTCAAAGAATTTGAAATATGCCCCTCGAAAAATAAAGAAATCAACAGTATATTAAGGGGGGGGGGTCATCCCACCGTTACCCCCCTCATAGTTAACTAATGAAATCCTTAATTATCTCATAAAAAATCTATCAAAATGAACCTATATTTACCCTCTTATTTCAAAGAATTTGAGATATGCCCCTCGAAAAATAAAGAAATCAACAGTATATTAGGGGGGGGGGGTCATCCCACCGTTACCCCCCTCATAGTTAACTAATGAACCCCTTAAACTAATCAGGGAAGTCTCTAATTACAATGAATATATATACAAAATTTGAAGAAAATCGGATAATTCTGCATGAAAAACCCATTTATCTAAATTAAGGGTGGATTACCCCCCCTTTCCCCCTTTATACTTAACCAACGAACCCCCAAAACTATTCAGAGAAGCGCATTATCACAATTAACCTATATACAAAATTTGAAGAAAGTCGGATAATTCTGCATGAACAACTCATTTATCTAAATTAAGGGGGGATTAGCCCCCCTTTCCCCCTTTATACTTAACCAATGAACCCCCAAAACTATTCAGAGAAGCGCATTATCACAATGAACCTATATACTAAATTTGAAGAAAATCGGATAATTCTGCATGAAAAACTCAGTTATCTAAATTAGGGGGAGGGTTATCCCCCCCCCTTTCCCCCTTTATACTTAACCAATGGACCCCCAAAACTATTGACAGAAGCGCATTATCACAATGAACCTATATACAAAATTGGAAGAAAATGGGATAACTCTGCATGAAAAACCCATTTATCTAAATTATGGGGGTTTAGCCCCCGTTTCCCCCCTTTATGCTTAACCAATGAACCTCCAAAACTAATCAGGGAAGCGCCTTATCAGAAGGAACCTATAAACACAATTTAAAGTAAAACGGTTAGTTCTATCAAGAGTTATCGCGTTACGTACATACATACATACGTACGTACATACAGAACCGGCGGGCACATAAGCTCTCAGGCTTTGATAGCCTGTGAGCTAAAAAGAAACAAACCACCATAGTACTTCATCAAATATTTCACTAAAGTCATTTTTTTCTGTTTGTTCTGTTTTTATGCATCATTTAGAATAATAAAACTAGTTAAAAATACCTAAGGAGTGCTTATTTAGTTTTAAATTATTTAAACTAACAATTTCAGAATTCTAACAAAACATGAACTTAATTTTTACCGATTTTCATGTATAATAGAATTTTAGAATGATCCACATGAATTTTTAACTGATTTTATGTTAAACCATTAATAGGTTATAAAATGCTTCATTTTCAGCTGATTATGTCAGGTGTAGGTTTTATCTCAACTATGATACTCCAACCATTGAACATTAAACATGCAACTAATAATTCTAAACTATGCCTGTTATTATTTTTCTCAAATTTTCACAAAAAATATTTCTTCTTCTTATAAATGAATGAGGGGGGGGGGGGGGGTAATACATTTTACTGGCGACTAGAATGTTTTGCTGGCTACCAGATTTTATCAAATTTATAAAGTCCTGCTTTTACTTACCCATCATACATAGTATAGGGTAAGTCTTGTAATCGTTTTAAAAATCGAAAAAAAAAATGACGGATTCACACATTTCAGACATTGGAGATTCCGAAAAACATATTTTTAGAAAAAAAATGCCATCCGTTTGTTTGTGTGTGTGTCTGTAAACGCTCTATCTCCCGAACAAATTGAGATAGAGACTCAAAATTCAGTATGCACTTAGTATGTAATAATGAGAAGAAGCTTATGGAATTTCAGTAACCTCGATTATCCGGAACTATATGTTTCGGACTCTCGAAATATTCGTTCTGATAAAAGGTACATAAAAATTTTCGAAATTGTTTATTTTAAGCAGTAAATATAAAAGACAATTAAAAAATATATAAATTTTGCATAAAGAATGAAGTGGATCGGATAATGAGTCGCCGAGATATTTATAATCCTATTTTCCACACTCTTCGATTTTTCATGACAGTGTATTTCTTTCAAATTTCAATTCAAAGATATATTTTAATTGGAAATGAGACGTCTAATCCGGCGCAGTAAACTATTAGTTAATATGATTATCATTTTTGGAGTTGTTTTCATATTTTATATTATGCATATCCAGGACGGGTAAGTTTTACGGTGGCCCCCAATGACTAGTTTACTACACAAAAAGCGTTTCAAAAGAATATTTTATTGAGGCCGTAATATTTGTGTAACAAGCAGACATTCAGTCACATAGATATTTCTTTTACAAAAATAGTCAGATCGTATTCAAGACGTACCAAAACGTTTATATTCATCAAAAGCAGAATTTTCACGAATCAGTCAATTCTGTCTTCTTATGTAGTATACTTAAAAGATAAAAGTAATATAGGTTAAAGAATAAATTATTTCGACGAAATATTATTTAAGTAAAATAAAATCAATATTTTGTCTCTAATTTATTGTGATACCATATGGCACGATGCATAATTAAATAATTTAGATTAAAAAAAAATAAAAAAAATATTTGCTTTTTATTATAATTTCAGCAGAGGGCCGTACTGTTAGTTCTAATACATTTTTTTTTGTCTTTGTTTAACCACAGAAAATATTGCCAATTCAGTGTTTTAACAAGGCGGTTGTAAATTCTTCAATTTAAGTATTAAAAAGAATTTATTTTAAGTTAGTGGTACCTGTCTGCTATGAAATTCTAAACAGTGTACGCACATTTTTCACTCGGAAAATAATTCAAAATACTTTTATAAAAATGGTGCTTAAATATAGCTTTCTAATCCTATAAATTTAAAAATATTGTTTTAAATAAAGTAAAAATCTTTCTCGAATGTTGCCTTTGAGTATAGGGATTAAAACTTTCCATTTTCCTCCACTGACTCGATTTATTTCATCCCAGGGGATTATTTGCAATTAAATGATCAAACAAGGGAAATTTTGTAAATCCCCAGTCTGACAGTAATTACTTTTGAAACTGACGTATATAGTTGCTTACATCATTTTTTTTCTTTTGCGACGAAATATTTCCAACAAATTTTAATATGAGAATGAAAGAAATTTTAAGGGTTGGGTTGGGTTGATTATTGACGGCCAATTATCTGCACTTGGGATATAGGCCCGGGGGGAGTGCCCTTCGTGGGGGTCTTTCTAAGGGAACCTAACCCGTATTTACGCATGGATAAATCCACGGCTCGAAGAAAACCACGAAAACTCCGAACGATTAGGCCGACGGGCGCGATTGGGATCGAACCCAGCACCTCCCGTCTACCAGCTTCGAGAGCACAACCTCTCAGCCACTGGTGGGGCAGAAATTTTAAGGTACTTCTCTATTACCCCGTCGACAACTTTTCATAACAAAAAACTATCGCCAAATAAACGGGAGAACGTTGCTATTGGAATATCAAAATAAATAAATAAATAAAATATAAGAGATTAAGGACATAATTGTTATTTTAATTAATGAAAAAACTAATAAATCAGTAAAACATAATGAAAAATACACGGAAATGTCGAATTAAAAACGACTTGATGACATAACAAACACGTATAATGCTTCTGACATCAATTAAATGGGACTGCAATTTTGGCGTTTAATCTTACAGTTTGGCGATAGTTTTTTGTAATGAAAACTGGTCGACGGGATAATAGAGAAGTACCAATTTTAACCAAAAGTTACATGATTTGTGATACAGTAGCCCTTTGTTATATCACACACACCGGAAATCAAGAAATGAACGTGATAGAACTCTAGCGATCTCATCTCACATGAACAGCTAAAAGCGAGTTACTAGCTAAAACTAACTGGCTTGGCCTTTTGTTTGACGCTAACAATCTCGCCTACTGTTCATGAGATCCCTGGTTCAACTCCCAATGGCGCCAATGCAATCTCCTCAATGGTGACCCGGACAAACACGAAACAACCTTGAACAACAACAATCAACTCATCTCATAACCTACAGATGGCAGCACTAAATAAATCATCCATGCAAGCAAAGTCTGCGAAACGCTCAAAGCACAAAGACTGTCATCCCACGCATCACATATGCGTACGACAGCATCACTCACGAGTGCATATCGCTTGTCTGACGTCAACAAGACGTCTTCCACACTGGGTATGAAGTGTGTAGCGATCTCATCTCACTCGGACAGTTTAAAGCGAGTTACTAGCTGAAAGTAACTGGCTTGGCCTTTTGCTTGACGCTATCGCTATCGCCTATTGTTTATGAGATCCCTAGTTCTAAGACTCCTATAATAGGAGCTGACGCATATCCATTTTGTTTCGGATTATTGGTTAACAGTTCAGCATCAGTCTACCGCAGCCGCAGTTGGGGTTGCCTAAGACTTGGTTCTGATTAGCTTGGTTTTTTGACTGGGCTCCAATTCGGATGCCAAATCTGCAAGGATGCGTCAGCCTCTATTATAGGAGTTCTACTATAGGAGAAAGCTGATAACTCCCAAGTATATATTTATAGGGTAAGTGCTCCAATAGTCCTCCTGGTCAGAGCCTGATTACCGACGGGGCACACGTCCACCAGTAAAATTTAATGGAAATTTTTGTCTTATTAAAACACCCTATTCAAGCAAAATTCTGCTATGAGTAAAGATAAAATTTCTATTCCTTTTTACTGGTGGAAGTGTGCCCCTTTGGTAATCAGGCCCTGCTCCTGGTAGTCGGCTACAATGGTATAAAATGCTTTATAACTAGTTTAATTTTGGTTCCAAATGAAATATAATTTTTAAATGCTCAGAATCCTTTCATCACAGATCAGCCAACAGCAAAGAATTGTGTTTTTTCTTCTTTTAATTAGTAATCAGCCATTTTGTTTTTGGTATAAGTAGTCGATTACTATTGCTTTTACCCTATTTACTTCCAAAACATGAGTTAAGACTTATGTTATAAATTTTGGCACTTGCTTGTTACAGTTGCTTCCGAGGATAAATCAGCAAGCGGCGAGATCAATCGAACGACATGTATGAAGTTATACGACATGTATGACGCTATAGTCATATATTGCGTGTATGACATTTTATGACGTATGTGACCAAGTGAGAGTCATATATGACGTATATATAATACATGTGTATAAGACGTATATGATATATATATATATATGTATATGTAGCATTTTGACGAGGTTGAGATATTACGATGAAAAAAAAAATGGCAGTCCTTCAACGATATAGCAAGTTGCAGTCGATATTAGCGAGTATGGCGAAGTAGAAGGCAATGAAATGAGATCACAGAATTTCTCCAATAAATCCAGCCAATCTCCAGACAAATAATTTTATTAGAAGACGAACAACACAGAAACAATTCCCAAAGGTCTAAAACTCATAGCCCTCGGGCTAACGTTGCTTCACTTCATTGAATTAAGATGTTACTGGGCCCGATGAATATTCTACGGACATAAAAATACCAGACACATATTTGTTTATCTTCCGAAAACGTCAAAAATCTAGTGCTCCTACCGCTGCGGGCGAGTTTTGTTCTCTCCGCGGAGATATACACAGAATTACGTCACGAGCGCACAACCCAATGAGTGATAAGCTAGCTCCAGCCCAACGAATGAGGCTAGAGGGCGAGGATAAAACAGTAAAGAATCCCGTACTTGGGTGCGGACCAATTTTGAAGTTAAAATCCCAAGCGCGCGAAAAATTCAGAGCAATAATAATAATAATAATAAAAAGAAAATGGCTTTTAAAAAACATTCGAAATGAGAACGCGTCTCGGAATCCCATAGATTGGGGAGCTGATAAAAGCTACGAATGAACTTAAAATTTTAGATTAAGATTTAGAATAAGATAATTATTAATATACGGATATTTACTTTTAAAAGGACTTTAAATAGGAATAGATATTATTAAGAATTAAGGAAATGCTGATGATGTCAGAAGTTAGATTAATTTTAAAATATTAATGCGAATAAAATGGAAGGATACGAAGAAAATAAATTTTTATATAACATATATATATATATATATATATATATATATATATATATATATATATATATATATATATATATATATATATATATTACACACATAAAACATATATTACACATAATATATAAGACGTAAATATGACGTGTATATGAGTATATATGGCGAAAATATCTTGTATTGGGGATATATGGGGACTCAATGCTCCGTTTCATATTCAAATTAATGACAATTTGTCTCTTATTAAAAATTTAAACAATTTGGAAACTGTACGTCAAACGTGTCAAATGAAGTGCGTTCGTGCTATAACTAGTTTCATTGAAATGAATTATATCGTCTGGTGTTATTATGATATGATTCATTTCCGTACTAAAATGAGCACATTTTATTTTGGCAACATTTTATCTTTTGTTTACATTTACTGAAAATTCCAATGGGTAACTTAAGCCTAGCTTTGAAAGTTTCAGAAAATGAAATTTTTGTTAGACTCTTTTTTCCATTTAATATCTATTTCTGCGGAAACATCTATCCAAAAAACTGTCAGTAGATTATCGCATTGCTATAATTAAACAAAAATAGTACACAAATTCGGTTTTTAAATTCAGTAATACGGAAATAGTAGACTCCATCTTAAATAGGACGTCATCACCATGCAAACCTAGAATCATTACCTATCATGGGATATCATTGAATTAATTACGTATTATAGGATTTAATAGAGTCAAGAATGTGACTATAAATTTGTCATAGAAGTTTTAAAACGTCATATACGTCATATATGAGTATAACGTCATACATGTCAGATAACTTGGCGATACATCTCGGTTGCTTGACGATTAATTTTCGGAAGCTGCTTTAACAAGGTAGAACCAATTTAAAAAAATCAAATTACTTAATAAATATTTTTATTAATATATATTTTTTTTAATTTTGATTCAATTTTCATAAAATTTGAAATGACTCGACAAAATTCTGCAAGGATTATCCATATTAAATTTCAAACCATTCGGTTGGGTAGTTTTTGCGCTGTTATATGCGGACAGACGGTCAGACAGACGGACAGACGGACGGACCAGACGACGACTATAGGTGCTACGTATTTATATAATTATGAACGCACCTAACAACCAAGCAGCCATTTTTTGCTGCTTTCCCAAATCAGAGTGCATTTTGTGAGTTAGAAGTAGAAGTAATATTCCATAGCCTTGCAATAGCGTCTAACTGGGCAATTTTTTTTTCTTTTAATTCTTAATGGTTATTACAATATTTATTAGAATGCATGAGCTGGAAGACGTAGTTGGGAACGGAGGATCTGGAATAGCTGTTGGGCGAATCCAGAAAATTTACAAGGGAAAAAAGAAGGCAAAATATTGTTAAATTTCAGCGATACACCTTGTGAATTATATATAACAACATTCTGCCAACCTCTGGAAATGGCCCGAGACTCATTTTGGTGTTATTTTTAGATTTGCTTCGAGAATAAAATGGTGACATTCAAGAATACATGAATTCTGCAGGAAGTTGTAACACAAAAGAACAATTTCGAGGATATTTATGCAAGGTTTGAATCTTTTTTATTATTATTATTGTTAATTGAAAACTTAAAATTCTGTTTCATTAGCAGATTTCACTGACGCGCCAAATAAACAAATGTACTTTTTAAAGTAAGAAATAAAAAGTATTTTTTTTTAACATAGTCTACACTGTGAAATGTAAATACAATCTTCAAGACATATTCTAATGGATGTGCATACCACTGAAAGTTTTGAACAACACTTTTGCGCCAAATCGTACTTGCTGAAATACGCAGTTTGGCAACGGACCCGATTACGGAAGAGTAATCATAATTAAAAAATGCGACACTTTGACGCAAAGCTGAAATTAGTAAACGAAAAAAGAGATTTAGAGTTTTTTTCCTTCTTATGATCTTAATCCTTATGTAAAAATTAAGTATACATACATAATAATTATTCTACATAAAAATTTTTTTCATCAAGTGATATTTCGAGATAATCTTCTGTAATTTGGATCATTGGCAGTTGGCGTATTTCAGCAAACGCATTCTGTCTCAGCAGAGATGTTTTGTGGCAACCATTTAAAGTTACATATTCACCCAATTTTGCCAGCATCACTCACATTTGAGGTCATTTACGAAGCTTTGGAATTTTAAAATTGCCCCATTATTATTTTTATAAAATGTATAGGTTATCTTCAAGAATCGCAAACGGTACAAGAAAGAAAGATACATTTATATTAGCTGAACTGGCAATTGACAACCATTTTTGGCGATCTATCTCCTGGCCCGGATAATACGTAAGTACCAAATAAAAATTTGGTAAGATGTTAAAATGGCCTTTTGGCGTCATTTTGGATTTTTTTTTCTTTTTTTTTTTTTTTTTTTTTTTTGCCAACCGTGCCAAGCAGCACAGGAGATACGGAACTCTTCCCATTGATTTGATGAATTTAATATTTTCCTAAACGTTCGGTACATATTTCATAAGTACGCAAACATTTCTCGTACTATTGCTACATTAGAAATCACCACTACATTGTTGCTAACATCGGTGTTGTTTGATGCCAATCTTGGCGACATATTCAGTTATGGAACTTTACTCAGAGAATCGATGATTATTAATGATATTAGCAGTTATTTATTAATATTTGTTGATTATTTTTAATCTAAACTAATTAATCAGTTGAATCGTAATCCACATATTTTGAATAATAAACTTAGACGATTGGATGTAAAAAAATTATTTAGTTTTCTTACATTTCTTTCAAATTGGTTGTACACTACTTACCTTCACATATCTTCTTCACACAAACAGATGTTTTATATTTTATTATTCTTTCTGGAAGAATTTAATAAGGAACCTTAATTTCGAAATGTGCTACTTTTCGCTCACAGATCACTTACGTAGTCGTAAACGGATACTGATTTTGTTTCCCGCAGTTATCCTTAACTTTATACAACACAGTTTTCTTTTCTTTTCTTTTCTTTTTTTTTTTTTTTTTTTACTTTAGAAAACTAATTTTTATAAATAATATATATTTTGCACGTTATTATTAAGCTCAATGGATCCTTAGAAATGTGCTTTCTTGTTCTGTTTTATTACTAATTTTTTTTTTTTTTTTTTTTTTTACTTTTACGTTTGTTTATTAAAGACTATTTCAATGTGACGTCAGTCTTGACGTTTTGTTTGGAAACTGACTCCAAACGAACGGTTTCTATGTTTCATTTCTTGTTATCCTTCTATATTAAAAAAAAGTAATCTGGAACTGAGCCAAAAACGAAATGGACCAATCAAATTCTGCGTAGATATTCCGGGTTATTCTCATCGCTTTTTTACTAGGGACTTTTTTGAGGAGCTATTACTTTTTTTCTAGCCATCCTACGGATTCGAAAATCATACCACCAGACGCAAAATATAACAAGCTTTCAGAAATTAAAAAAATTATCACGGTCGGACAATAAAAACTCAAAAAATCCTTAAAAATCGAGTAAAAAATCTTTTATTGAAAAAGTCATTCTTTTATAGTGTTGCCATTTTCTAAATAAGCGCAAAGGATTATGTTTTATCTCAAATAAAAAATGTATTTGCGCGAGACTATTAAAAACAATAACAAAAGTTTAAAATAATAATTAAATGATCACGTGTTGAAAGCAGTAAATAAAGAAAATTACGTCATAAAATTGTGTTTACACATGAATATTAAAAATAAAAAAGATGAATTAAATGAAAAACAATTATAACCAGTTAAATGAAAAAGCATTATAACCTGATTACAGAAGAAAGTCGCCGTTCGTGATATCATCATCGTTTTAAAACAGGATACATTACCAGGTTTTAAGAGGCTGTGAAATCAGAACGGGGGTTGGTGAGCGTAGCGAGCAGGGGGCAGAGCCCCCTAGTGATATAAATATAAATGGCAGAAAATACTACCACGGCATATAAAGTATTAAAACACTTAGCTTTGAGATATAGCTATAAGATATAGCTATCATATACAAACAAAATAGAAAATACAATATAGGAACCGTTTTTTTAGAGTCAGTTTCCTTCAAAAACGTCAAGACTGACGTCACACTGAAAGCATCTATTTTATTGCATTCAAATATCCATAGGAGTGGTAATCTGGTCACATGTAAAAAAGGAACTGCAGTGAAAATTACGTCATTTTGATTCAATCGAGTTATAATATTTCATTTTAATGAATGAAAATATACGTTTTCTTTTGAAATGAAAAGTAAAGATAATGTCATTTTTACACAATCATCTGTTACATGCAAAAGTAACACTTCCAATTGCAAAGTTTTTTGCAACCCAAAATTATATGCAAACATTACTTTTGCATGTAATTTGCACCCAAAATAATTTTAATTTGAACCGAAATAAATGTTAATTTGCACTGAAAACTACATGCAAAAGTAATGTTTGCATATAATTTTGAGAGGCAAAAAACTCTGCAATTAGAAGTGTTACGTTTGCATGTAACAGTAGAAAGCATCAATTTTATGAATATAAAATCAATCTTTCTTTCAAATATGACGCCATTTTCACCAATGAAAGCATTCCAACGCATTAAGATTAAGCCTCATGAAATCATCTCTATCGCAACACATGTTAATTTATTGAAAATGATGTCAATATGACTAAAACGTATTAAATCGCGACAGTTCAATTTTATAAACCAGTTTCAGGTGACGTCATAGCCCCAAGAACTCAATTTAGCGACAGTACTGTATTCTAGGCGCTGTAGTACTGGTAGACAAATTAATGATTTTGATTGATTGGATGACAATATTAGTTGATAAATTATTGATTTCAGTTGGTTGGATGAAAACTGGAGAAATTATTAGCCACATTGTTGAAACTGTTTTATATAAGGAAAAATATTTTTTTTAGGGTTTCGTTCATCTCACGAAACCCTATTCGTCCCGCTACGTTGTCTGTCCGTCACAGAACCAGTTCTCAGAAACTATATAACTTACAGACTCGAAATTTTGTGTACTTATAGCCGTATACCTACTATGAAGCTGAAAATCATAAAATAAAAAAAAAATCGTATTATTTTAATATAGTGAGATAAAACACCAAAAATCTAACAGCCTTTTCCTATTTAATTTGAACATTTTTCGTTATAGCAGTTGCGAACAATTAAAAATCGACAATAAAAGTTTTTCTACAATAATTAATTTTCTATTGAACGATTTCCACGTGAAAAATGAAAATAAAATAAAAATTTTCCCCAATTGAAAAAAAATATATATTAATATGACGTCATATCGGTAGTAAAACGGAAATTTTCAAACATTTCTCAATAATACAAGGAGTATGAGTATGTGTAAGTACAGAAAGCAGATTAATATGATGTCATTAGAGAATTAAAAAGAAAATTAATCTGACGTGATATTGGAAGTTTAACGGATATTTTCAAATGTTTGAGAATAATACAAAGGGAGTATTGATATGAGTAATAGAGAAAGCAAGCAGATATGATGTCAGCAAGTGATTAAAACGTCATATGAGTTTGGGGTGCGTATTGAAATTGAAACATAATAAAAACCCGATTATGGAAATATTGACATACTTTAACTTTTAGAAGGTCTCTTACAACATGTTTAATTTTGAAGTTAATTTTTTTTAATATCGCATTTAGTCTACATGACAGATATTATTATGACAGAGTATAAAAGCGAGCTTCGCCCGCTATCGGACCGGTTCAGATTTTCGTAAAATCCAGAAAAATAGACCGGTAAATTTTTACTTTGTAAAAAACATGCCCTTTTTTAAAAATTTATTTGGATAGAAATTTATTTGGATTTGTTTTTAGAAAGGATAAGTGTTTTGAAAGGAATATTAACCCCTTAAAGGGCACCGGTATATTATATATACCACTTAATTTTAATCCCAAAATGCCACTATGACACCAGAATTTTATAATCAAATTTTGTATTTATAAGGTACATGAGGAAAAGCTTTTACTTATTTTAAAATAAATTCGTTCGTGAATCCTGGTGTCAATCAATCATTTCAATAGATTAGCTACAAGAGTACTTTGCCCCTGAAGGGGTTAAACGAAACCCTTTGTTTGATCTTCGATCACACTTACCCACTTGTTTTTATATCACCGGATTCGTAAGATAATGATTAGGGTGAAAATGAGGTCATATTTCACAGAAAACATTCATTTTCCTTGATAAAAATTAAAAAAATAAACAAAATTCTGAATCTGCTGTAACCAAAGCGATTAATTTACGTTGATTAATAACAACGTAATTATATTAGACTAAATTACCGTAATCGATTTTGCATCCAAAATTGGCGTCAAACACGAGCGATGTTCACAGCAATGTAATATCACGTGTATGAGAACAGTAACATAAACATGGAGGCATATGTTTATCTTCAAGTGGCAAATAAATAAACCCAGTTTATATAAATACAAATAGCAGGTATTAAGGAAGCAAATGTTTGACTTTAAGTGAGAATGTTCTACCAGCCCCTTACCCCCCCCTTCCCCTCCCCAAAAAAAGAAGAAAAGAAAAAAAAAGAAAGATTTTTTAACAATGACATGAAATTGCCCCAAGCCACGCTCACTAAATTAGACCAATTGGATGCAAAGCCTATTACATGGATCTTTCCTATTATATTTACATATTAAATTGTAAATAACTTTACAAACATATTTTGGCTCAACGTTATTCTATTACGCTGCTGCGTATTTATAAACATACTTTACATAGACAGTTCGGGAGGCAGTGTCACATTTTTAGAACCAATTTCAGCTTCGATGATATTCGTATATGTGACAAATTATGTGGTACAGATAGCGAAACTGCTTGTCAATTGCCATACTAGCGGTGAGTGTTGCCATAGAAACATCGTACAACCCGCTGCAATTTGAAATAAATAGTAACCATACTACTGATGACTGCTCCCGAATCGGTGTAACATCAGTAATAGGCTCGCAAAAGTTAGAATGCAAATGGCAGCGAGTTCATTACCAAAGTATCGCGTTTAATACATTTCAAAACTAACATAATTGATATTTTTTATGCAAAACTGCATTTTGGTGTCTTCAGTAGGCAATCTGAAAATATGTTAAATGTAACAGTTTCTTTACAACTATACATAGTTTTTGCTCCCATAAAATTTATGTAACTGAACTATCTTGACCGATCTCAACATTAAATAGCGCTTTAAACAATTCTTCAAATTGAAAACTGTCTATATCAGCGTATTTATCATATATTTCTCTATAAAACTACCAGTTTTCACGTTTTTATATGCAATATTTTTTTGCATGATAAGACGAGAAAGTGAAAAGGTCACAATTGATTAAATTACGGGAGCGACAGCGATAGTAACAGTTTTTAAGAGTAGAGATATTTTATATTCACTTTTTAGCGTTTAAAATATTTCGTTGTTGCATTTTCACAGCCAGTTGGCCTATTGAAGCGAGTATGATTTGGCGCATCATTATCTCCATTGTTGTTGTAACTCGAATACAGTGGTAACAATAAAGAATACGGGGTCTATCTGAAAAAGTGGGCAAAACTTTACGGGGTGTTAGAACGCAGCTATACGAGCGAATTTCGTCATAGAATGTAGGGTCGGAACGCAAGCGGTGAGAAGTTAAAAGGTAGTTTTCCACTGCCGCAGTTAAATAATTAACACAAGAATGAGAGGATTTACTTCAGAAAAAAATTATTAACAGCAATGTAATTAATGTACATGCTCAAAGAAATTGCTTTTTAGGGACAGACGCACATTTGCGAAGACACCAGGCATTTCCTGAATATCCACGGCAACAACGGCAATCCTGGCGACTAGATCCATATCGGTTTCAATGGGGCACTCGTAGATTAGGCTTTTCATATGACACCACAGGAAAAAGTCCAAACACGAGAGATCCGGCGATCTTGTTGGCCAAGCTGTGGGACCATCTCGACCATTTCATCGCCCTGGGAACGTTGCATCTAAAGTCTGTATTTTGGGATATATCACCTGTGCCTGGCAAACGGAAAAATGCATTAGAATTAATGTATTCCTTTATAATTAAGTTCTAAAAATATTAAAATGTTATACTCTCATTGTTATACTCTCAAATGTTATACCTAATTTTTAGGTAGATTTCGTAAGAAATACTACCTATTACATTCTCAAGTTGGAAATTTTGAAAAATTTTTGCAGATCTGCGCCGATCATGACTCCCAGAACCCAAAAACACCCCCAGTTCGAAACTTTATCTATCTATCTATCTATCTATCTATCTATGTCACTTTTTTCTGACCACGATAACTGGAAAAATTCTGCATAAATCTCTTCCAAACTGATACATAAAATCAAGGGGCATAAAATCTCGGTCAAGTTCGTTAATGGGCAAAATCGAACCAAGGGGGCGGAAATGGGGGGCATTTTTGTGAAAACAGAAAAAAACCCATAATTTCTTAATTATTATACGTATCGAATCCGTTTAAAGTTATTATTACTTCTAGGAAAAGGGCCGAAAATTTATGTATGACAGATTTTTGATATAAATAAAAATGGCCCCAAGGGGGGAAAAAGGTGGGTTTTTAGAAGAAAAAAAATCATAGCTTCGTCAATTCACAAGATATCGAATCCGCGTAAATTTATCATTAATCCTCTTAATATTATCTAAAACTTTTATATTGACAAGTTTTTTATAGGACCAACAGTTACAGCAAAAAAAATTAAAACAAAATCCCTGCCGGCTCCGTCTGCAAACAAGTTATTTTTCGAAGTAGGCGGTTCCAACTCCCGCATCTTTTCGAAACTGATACATAAAATCAAGGGCATAAAATCTCGGTCAAGTTCGTTAATGGGCAAAATCGAACCAAGGGGGGGGGGGGGGAATGGGGGGGGGCTTTTTGTGAAAACAGAAAAAAACCCATAATTTCTTAATTATTATACGCATCGAATCCGTTTGAAGTTATTATTACTTCTAGGAGAAGGGCCGAAAATTTATGTATGACAGATTTTTGATATAATTAAAAATTGCCTTAGGGGGGGGGAAGGGGGGGGGTTAGAAGAAAAAAATTCATAACTTCGTCAATTCCCAAGATTTCACATCCGCTTAAATTTATTATAAATTCTCTTAATATTATCTAAAACTTTTATATTGACAAGTTTTTTATAAAACAAACTCTTATAAAAAAAATAAAAAAATCTCTGCTGGCTCCGCTTGCAAACAAGTTACGTTTCGAAGTAGTCGGTTCCAACTGCCGCATCATCACAAAAAGGTCATTTCTTCCGCAATTCCCGACAAACAGGCGCCCCACGGTCTGCATCTTCGAAATCTACCTGTGCCTGTAGGCCGAGCCGTCAGGGATTTTTATAATTCAAGCATATCAGGAAGTGAGAGAAAATTCGATTACAAAATTCCATCTTTACATACTCGTATATAAACTAAATTAAGTTAAATAAAAGAGTGTAATTGACAGACATGTTTTGGCACAAAGTTATTCATTTATGCTAAGTAAATGATAAAATTCGCAATCTACCGAAGAAAAAAAAAAATCATTCCTCAAAAAATGTCTCTCTTATATATTTTATCTTATTTCATCTCATGTATCCTTATTAAATTTTTAGAGAAGTATAGTTTTCTATTTATGTAAATATGTGTTGTTTTTCTAAAAGCATATAACTGTCAAGCACTATTTCTCTGCATATTTATTCGGTTAACTAATATATTTCTGAAAATATTTTTAATGGAATAATGGAGTTAGAATGAAAATGGAAATTCAGTGTCGAGTAAATAACATTTGGCAAAGGATTTATGCTCGCATGAATTATAATGAAGTAAAATCCGCTTTCATGTTTAAAATTTGGAAATCAATCGCTTTCTTTCTATGCATATAAAGTTTACTTCTTTGGCAGCATGCCATTTAGAAACATTAAAAAATGCGGCTAACACGTAAACAGATAACAAAATTAACAAATATTTTTAAGGAAAATATAAAATCGCCTTTAAGGAGTTGTTTCTTACATTTTTTTTTTCATTTATATTTACTTGGATGCTTCTATATGAAAGTTGTGACATGCGGGATAGAAAATTTGACCGGTTGAGACGATTTTGGACAAAACGAATCGCCAAGAAACTTGGCGAGAATGCCATTATCGCCAAGCTAAAATTTATTAACTTATCTCACTCGTCTAATTGAACACACAGAGTAAAGAGAAATAATAGAGAGGCAGTGAACCATAGACCTTCTAATATACTGGACACCAAATTGGTAACCTTTTCTGGGCTCCAAGATCACCTACCCCTACCCACCAGACGCGCTTCCCACCTGAATTAGTGCGCCAAACCGGTTTTTCTCCCGTCAAAATCTGCTTGGAATTTCCGTATTCCCTCCGAAACTTTATTATTGCGTCCGTGTTCCTCTTAAAAAAGAAAAAAAGAAAGCGATTACCGCCAAAACTGACAGACTTTAAAGCGCCAAATCCGAGCCGATCTTGGGACAAATTTTTCGGACAAATAAAAAAGGAATCTGCTAGTATCTGCTACTGCTAGTGAGCTGAAAAGGCTCTTCTAGTATCTTTGTTCTGAGCTGTCAATCGTAAAATCGGCTTGCAATATGAAGACGGTTATCGCTCAAATCATTAGGCCCAAGGGCTGATTTCATTGGACGGAGAGAGGATGCACGTGGAAGGACTGGATTATATTGGACGGAGAGAGGTTTTCAAAGCAAGCCGCCATTTGTTTGGACCAACTTTAGGGTTGCATTTTCAGCATCACGTCAAACGTAAGCATTTCATCTCTATTTATTCTCTGAACTCTGTGAATAGAATACGTCCAGGAAAGTATCGCCAAGTTCTAGAATGTGGGCTTGCCATAGTTTGGACAAAAACGCCTGTCTGGGCGCAGTCTGAGCACGTGCCATGTGTGCAGATCTCGCCTTCACCACTCTCATGTAGAGGCACTTTAAAACTTACTTACTGTTAGTTGGTTGGCTTATTTTAGTGAAAGTGGTTTGGCACAACAGAGCGTTTTTGTGTCAAACCTTTATTCTTATTCTAATTCACTTTAAATCTCATTGTTTCCAATATAGCTCATATTCACACGTAGTGGGAGAATCTAGATTAAATATTTTGTCGTATTCCTTTAACACATTTATACACCATATGAATACTATTTTAAAACATGAAGTAGTACTGTGTACTTCTTCCACATATTCAAATTTCGTGGCGATTGGCAAGGTTTTACGACAGTTAGAGCCTATACAGTCAAAAACAAGAACAAAACAAAATCATATATTAGGCATAGATCTTGAAACACTTTCGAACAATAACAGAACTATACCAGAAGGCCCGTGCGAGGATTTCGCACTGAAATCTAATATTTTTTAGGTACTTCTCTATTATCCCGTCGACCCCTTTTCATAACAAAAAACTATCGCCAAACTGTAAGATTAAACGCCAAAAATGCAGCGATGTCAGAAGCATTATACGTGTTTGTTACGTTATCAAGTGGTTTTTAACTCAACATTTGAGTGTATTTTTCATTATGTTTTACTGATTTATTAGTTATTTCATTAATTAAAATAACAATTGTCTCCTTAAATTCTTATATTTTATTTATTTATTTATTTTGATATTCCAATGGCAACGTTCTCCCGTTTATTTGGCGATAATTTTTTGTTATGAAAAGTGGTCGACGGGATAATAGAGAAGTACAATTTTTTTTATCAATATGTAATATTTCTTAGATGCAAGTTTAAACTTCTAAAGAAAAAGTGAGGATAAAAATATCTGCAAACTACATTTAGTTTTTAGTCAAGCCAGAATATCATCTAATTTATTTCATCAATGTTATAGTAAAAACTGATCCAAGATTGCAAAATACATGCGCGAGGAAAAAAAAAAATTACAATCGTATTTTAACTGCATTAGAGGATGACGTCATCCGCTTCGGGAAAAACATGGGACATAGAAATATAAATTAAACATTTCAATTTCAATTTCGCATTTTATATTTATGATTAAAAATCATAAATATAAAATAAACCCGTGCGATGTTTTTTATAATTGCTGAGCATCATATAATGTGGTATTATTTTTTGTGGCAACAATAATTTGAGGAAAACCTTTCATTTCTTTCATGAAAACAATGCCGATTTAATTTTTAATTTTCAGCAAATTTTAATCAAAAACATGTTTTAACGAAAAGATGACTAAAACTTTAATCAGATTTTACAACATTAAAATACATCGAGTACTTTCGGTTGCGAACGCAACCTTCATCAGGATTTATAATTAAAACTGGTGTCAAGACAAAGGTCCAGTTCACATTCTTGTAAACAGTATGCATCTGTACTGCGAGCCAACAGGAGAGTTCAAATCAGCCGCATTCGTCCAACAGCCGATTCTATTGTTTAGCAAACAAAGGTGAGGAAAGAAGGAAAGAGGGGGAAAAAATCACATTTTACTGTTTCTTGATTAAATTAAACCATATATTCCTTCTTTCCTCACCTTTGTTTGCTAAATAATTGTACCGACCGTTGGACGAATGCGGATGACTTGAACTCTCCTGTAGGCGCGCAGCACAGAAGCATGCTGTTTATAAGAATGTGATCTGAACGTTTGTCTTGACACCAGTTTTAATTATAAATCCTGATGAAGGCTGGGTTCGCAGCCGAAAGTGCTCGATATATTTTAATGTTGGAAAATCTAATCAAAGTTTTAGTCATCTTTTAGGTAATGGAATCACATGTTTATTTCTATGTACTTTTATTTTAATTGGACAAATATCAATTTAAGCATTTCGAACTTGCTTTAATTCTAAATAAGTAATTTAAAAACACATAACTCACTAAAAATCCATTTTCTTCAATTGCTGCGCACATACGGTAAAGCATGCAAATTCCTTCGTAGAATCCTGTATATGATCTATACAATTTATACATACCACGTAATACACAAACAATTAGATAAGTTTGAAAATGCATACCACATTTGCACCAATCATCGATCATAGTCAGTCCATAACAAAATTATTTTTGTGTCTCGTTAAATGAACCATAAGTACTACGCGCTCCATAATGTACAGAAATTATGTTGTAGTGCATTTTTAACACTTTCCAACACAGTTGAAAGTATTTATGACTTCGATATGTCTGGCCGTGCTCTAAATTCGCGTAACTA
This sequence comes from Maratus michaelseni, assembly GCA_963931845.1. NCBI lineage: Eukaryota > Metazoa > Arthropoda > Arachnida > Araneae > Salticidae > Maratus > Maratus michaelseni. The sequence goes on along the minus strand of OZ007600.1, from coordinate 170,942,621 downwards.
GACTTGTATTACCATGATACTTTGATATATGTTATTGAGTTTTACCACAAGACATTCCCTATTGAAAATGGTGTGTTTCGCACCAATGGCGTTTTGGCATTTATAGTTCGTTTATAGTGACACACAAAAGTATTCTGTTTCGTTATGGCCTATGAGAAAAATCGTTTGCAGTGAATTTTAATAAACTTAACCTATTCTAAATATAATGAAGTTGATGTGAATTATTGAAGTGCAGTACAACATTCTTCTTGTGGAATATGGGCAGTGTTGAATTCAGGGGGTGGTCCGGGGGGGGGGACATTCACCCCGGAGCATTGAAATGTCTCATCCGGAAGATTTGAAATTTTACGATTTTAATGGTTAAAAAGTACAACCTCCCCCCCCCCCTGCCGGAACTGTACAATGTCCCTCCCGGAGCCACAGAAATCCCTCCGAAGAAAAGTGTCTGAATTCAACACTGAATATGGAGTTCATAGCTTTTATCATTCATTTACAGTGAGACACAAAATAATTCCGTTACATTATGATATATGAGGAAAGATCTTCCGCAGTGTAATTTAAAGATGTTACACTATTTCAAAGGTGATGAAATTGATGCGTATTGCTGAGGTACACTAAAAGATGGTAACTTTAGAATATGGAGTGCATAGTATCTGCTTTTTCATTTAAATTTTCCATGACCGATAAACGCTGTAAGTTCGTTTTAAGATGCGGTATGCGCTTTAAAGCTTAAACAAATTGTAGTACCTTACGTAGTGTGCATAAATTCTATAGCTCATATACGGAGCTGCATGCCCCCAAAAATCGTAATTATTACTATCTATGCTTGTCAAATGCTTAGAAGTGCCTTTAACACGTTCCAATATAGTTGATAAGTGTTTATGAATGAGGTTTTTCTGCCATTTGTCTGTCGTCTCTCCGTGCTCTAACTCGCGTAAATATACTCGTATTGCCTTGAAATTGATACATGTTATTGGGGTTTATAATGGCATTATGGTATAGTTGATGGCTTGGGTACGGATATTTTGGCTTTCATGTATAATGATAAGTTTGGATGCATGACTAGAAAAGCACCAATCTGAATAGCACGGCCGTAATACATACATAGAGGGCTTACACTGTGTTCTAGTTGTTCCACAAAACCGAGTGATCGTGATTCCTGGAAAAAGCAGTAGATATCTAAAGCAAATAAATGAAGAGTGAATGGGTGCTTGCAAGGTGTTCATTTGATTTGGACTTCGACAATAGATGTTAAAAGGGGAGGTGGTCCTTCACATCAAAATCTAATACAATTTCTCTATACAGTAGCTAAGTGAATTCTAATCAATTTTTGCGGTGCACATATGTGCCAACATTCATCATCAATTTCTCTAGATGTACATGCGAATCAACTCAATCGCCATTATGAATTTATGACGGTTTAGAAGATAGCTATATTAATTTTGCGTGGGCGATAAAGAGCAGGCATACAATATGAGGCGTGTTATGAAAATGGCGTGGTTTAGAATGGCAACCCTTGCGAATTGTTATGAGAACAGCGTAAATGTAATATAGGGTGTGAATAGCTTTTAGTGTGAAGTGTGAGACTGGCAGATGAAAAAAAATGCACTGTTTGTATTTTAGTTACAAAGGACAATTGAAGTTAGATAGAAAGTTCAGTGCAGATATAAAACATCTGTAATCTTTAATAAAATTTACAGAGCGGCGATTGTCGTTAAATGAATACCATAAAATTAGAGATCGACCGAAACAGGTTTTTAAGACCGAAACAGAAACCGAAACCGGATTTCGGTGATCTTCCCACTTTCGGCCGAAAGTGTAAAAAAAAAATTAAAAACTGATTAATACATACATAACTGCATATAATTATTACTAACTTAATTATTTAATAACAAATAATTAATAATTACTTAATAATAACTAATTACGTTACTAATTAATTTTTAAATGATGCGTGTATTGAACAACATTTCTAACAAACAGATGTACATATATATGTGTGTGTATAAGTTTCAAACAAAAATTAAACATAAATAATACAACTTTTTTATTTTACTATTTTATAACAACCAATAATTATAGGCAGTTATCAATAATTAATTAACAATGTAGTTAAATAATGTAAAACAAATTCAATAATGAATATTTAATTTTTAAATTTATTCAGATTTTCAGTTCGTTAATATTTTGCATTTAAATTCATTGAAATAAAGTACTTAAAAGTTTGTTTTGTAGGAAATTAACATTGAATATGTTTTAACCATTTTATAATTATAAATATTATTAATTTAATAGACGTTTAAATATAGATATATATTTAAATATTGCTGAATAATTTTATTAATTATTTAAAATTTCGTACAAACATTTTTATAGTAGATATGTTTAGATAACAGGTTTGCTTAAAAAAAGCTTTGCCACTCACTGCCTCTCTAAGAAAGTATTGAAATGCCACCCTGTTTGAAAATTTTATCTCCGGTACCAAGTTGACTCTCTGTGCTATTTATTTTCATATAAAATAAAACGTAATTAATTTATCAATAAGACAGAAATAGTTTTCAATTATACGAATTTCATCTAATAAAAAAATATGCTAAGTATACATACGTCGATATATCTTTTGTAATAAATTTCCAAAATCTTGATATGTTTTAACATCTTTCTCATAAAGCATTTGAAACAATCTGGAGTTTCAAAGTAAAAATTTTCTATTACTGTTAAGTTTGCAGCTTTTAAAGATCACGTGATAAGCGTCTTTTAAGTTTAGTCATATATGCATTGCTTGCTTTATAATTGACACTCGCATCATGAAACAGTCATGACGGATATTAACAGTGGAGTTCACAGCAATAAACAGTATCTCATTTGAGCCGATACAACTCATATCACTGAGTAAAGTTGAAAATTTCCGAAAGAAGGAACGATATTTTGAAATAGAGATAGTTTCGGTCGAGTTTCGGTCAGGCCGAAATTTTGGCAGCAGTTTCACCGAAACCGAATATTCGGCGAAACACCGATTTTTCGCCGAAACCGAAATTTCGGTCGATCTCTACATAAAATATTAATGTACATGTTAAAATAACAGTCGTCGCATCTTAATTTGAAAAGGAAATAACTTTTTTGCGGTTAATGAAAGATGCGGAATAAATGAAATAATACGTATGCATGATTAAATAGAATATAGCATGGGGTAGTTCTGACTTTAATTTAGAATAGATAGCATTTATATACAGATATAAATTAACTTTTATAAGATATTAGGGAACTATAAATTTTGAATAAAGTAACATATATATATGATCTCTACATCATTCGCATGTTTTGTATTGAAAATTAAGTGTGTAGTATTTATGGTTCTTTTACAGGGACACTCAAAAGAATGTCGTTACATTACGGTCTATGGGGAAAAATCGTTTTCAGTGCATTTTAATGATGTTTTACTATTTTACACAATAGTAAAAAACACAATAGATTATGGTATGCATAAAATGCGTCGTTCATTTACGGGGCCACACAAAAGAATTTGGTTACAGTACTGTCTATGAACAATAATTACTAGTAGCTCGTTTTCAGTTATGGTAAACGTTTTTAAATGTAACTATTTTCTTTGCATATTAATTGGTGCATAATTCTATAGATCATATACAGGGCTGTTCAAAAGATCTCAGATACATTTCCATTTATTGACAGAAAATGCTGAAGGGGAATTTTCAATTGTATTTCCTGACTGCAGTAAATTTTAGCATACATACAAATCTATAGATCATATTAGTAGTAAATTGGGTTTTCAACTGTATTATGCTTTTTCTAAATTGTTTATTTAATAAGCTGTGAAGTTTTGTTACAGTATTCGGAATGTGTTGGAAAGTGTTTCATAATCTTTGCTTGACACATGAGTTCTCTTTCTTGTTTAATTGTGTTATGCATTTTCCATCTTAACTATTTTTAGTCTCTAGATTCTCTTCTTGGAAGTCTTCTTATATTTCGTATCTTATTTTATCGCCTGTGTCGTTATTAAATTTTCTGGGAAGTATATTTCTGTATTTATGTAAATATATGAAGAGTTTGTTTTCCTAAAAGCAAATTACTGTCAGGCACAATTTCTGCATATTTATTCTGTTAACTAATATAGTTCCGAAAATGTTTTTAATGGAATAATGGAATTAGAATGCAAATGGAAATTCAGCGTCAAGTAAATAACATTTGGCAAAGGATTTATGTTCGCATTTGAATAATAATGAGTTAAATTTCGCTTTCATGTCTAATATTTGGAAATCAATTGGGTTTTTTTATATATATGCATATAACTAACTTATTTGGAAACATGCCATCTAGGAACTGCTAACAGGAAAAGCTAAAAATAACTGCTAACAAGTATAAACAGCTAAAAAATTTAACAAGTAATTTTTTAGTATAAAATAAAACTTCAAGAGATAGTTTCTTATTTTATTTCACTGATACTTTTTTATTGCAAAAATTAGTTGGCCTATTTAATATGTGAAAACATTCATAAAAATGATTCATTAATTTTTTTTTACTACAACTGGTGTTTGATGAAAAAAAATATACAAAAGTTCTTAAAAACTTTAAAAAACCCTAAATGGTAATAGTACAAAACTCTTTCCGAGTGCTTTCGGCTACAATCTATAGGATTATAGTACGCCGAGTGAATATAACATGGTACTCTTATGCATTTTCCATTTAAACCCCATTGTTTCGCGATAGTTTATATATAGGGGGAACTGGGGCACATTGATGCAGTTTTTTTCCAAGAAATTTTTTGGTACCCAGAAAACAAAAATTTCAAGTTATTTTTCCATGTGATGTCAGCAAAACTAGTGTAGTGTGTTATTAACAGGCACAATCTTTGTTTTATATAGTATATCTGTGTGTAACTTAAAAAATCTAAAAAAAGTCATTTGTATCAATGTGCCCCGTCCCCGGGGTAGATTGATACACTTCATGGGGCACTTTGATACGTATGGGAAAAGTGGTGAAAAAAATAACAGCTACTGCATATTTTCCATAGAAAATAAGTTAGCAAACCATTTTACATTTATTCAAAGAAATTCAGATTACCCCCAATTTATTTGTAAGGAATGTTAAAGCGATCAAAGTCAAAATTAAATGTATAACGAACTGATGTTCTTGCTGTTCCTTGTCTGGTTGTTGACTGGGGCAACTTTGTTATATCTTGTACTTCAACCCCACAATTAACTTCTTTCTCCGGGAAAATGTAAAAGTTACCAGGTTTTCTGTTCATAAACCCGACAAGATGGTCACCATCGTCAGTTTTTCGTTTAACTTGGCCTACAAAGTGAATAACCGATCTCTTTTTTGCAAACCGCACTATAACAAAGTCATAATCAACAATATTTTGGTCAGTTGCTTCTTCACCTAGCAGGTCACTTAGATTGAAATCTTCTGATGTAGGGTCACACCACTGTCCTAAGGGTGTTTCAGATTTATCTGATAAATATAATTCTTCCACCTTCTTTTTCTTCGTCTGTTGCTTCAAAGTTTTGGTGTCTTCTATCCCCAACAGCATTTTTGCGTTTTTCAGTTCTTTTAGTGTGTTGTAGGTTGTTTCTCTTCTTGAACTTTTCTCATGTCGAAAAGCCTTTTTTTCCCTGGAGAATCAGTTTAAATTCGAGATTTACCAGGCTGCCGTCCTTTTCTTTTGTTAGTTCCACTACTAATAGCTGTTGGGTAAAGTCGTGCGTCTTCAGGAGTTACAGATTTGTTTGAACAAGTAGTTGGCCATGGAGTCTGGATAGCATCAGCACTTTGTGGAACATTGCTATCTTGTGACTGAGAGACAGTTGAGGGAGTTGCTGAGTCTGTTTGAGGGGGTGTGACAACATCTATATCAGAGTGAGAATGAGGTATGAAAACTGCGCTGGGAGAAAAATCAGAGTCAGGAAATACCAGTCTGTTGAAGGGCACTATGCCTGTCCTCTCAAAACCAGACACAATATTTTCCGGAGTGAATGATTCTAAGTTTGCAAGTTTAGCCAACTTTGGAATGTCATAAATTGATAGGTGTTTCCTCGGATTATTCAGGTGCCAATCGTTGAAAGAAATTTTTAGCTTTGCTTTAAAAGGACCAATCACTGCTACGTCCAATGGTTGCAGTTTATGAAAGGTGTATGAGGGGGAATTACAAATAAATTATTCCATTTGCACGACAGTTGTCAATGGCATCAATAGAAACGTGTGACTCATGATTATCACATAGCAACAGTATATTCAGCAACAGTAGGTTTCAGTAGGTTCATAGCAACAGTATATTGACGAATTTGTATGTTGTTTGACGTGCCTCAGAACTATTAAGAACAAATCTGCAGACATCCCCTGCCATTTCATTACCATTCCAGCTTTCAGGATACTTACAGCGTAGTTTTTTAGAAAATTCATATGCCAAGGGCCTTATCTGCTTTAGCGTTAGACCGTGATGCAACTCATTGCATTTAACAAGGTATTCATTCAATTGTTTTTCTTGTTTGGCGGTAAGTGCCTGTTGAGAGGAATACTTAGAACGTGACACCTGACTCATTCTTCACCATTTCTTGCTTTAATTTTCTCCAGACGATGCTGCAGAGTAGCGGGTTTGGTGTTGAACATGAGTGCAGCTTTCCGGATTGACAAATTTCCTTGTAAAGCAGCTTTCTTAGCTTTAGATACGCCATCCTCGTTAATTTCAGCTCTCTCTCTCTCTCTTTTTTTTTTTTTTTTTTTGTAAGAGCTAATCATAGTGGTAACCATGGAATAAGAAAAATTAAAAATCACTGTTTGCAAAAGTACTATTAAATTTTCTAGTATACAATAATAGAGCTTTTTCACTTCAATAAAAACTAATATTAGAAATTGTTGGTCGGAAATGATTGGATTAAGGAGTATACGAGAAAAAAAATAATAAAAGATAGTGAAAAAATGAACTAAAATGAATATAGGTTGTTAGCAGCTATCATGGGGCACATTGATACGCATCAATGTGCCCCAACATAGGCTGTATCAATGTGAACAAGTAGCCATTTTGAATAATATGAATCTCAAATCCAAAACTTCATAATTTACCTAACAAAAAAGGATGAGGAACTGATAAAGAGTACTTTTACTTACCAGGGAGGGTATTCTTTCCTGTTAAAAATACTGGAACAGCTGTATAACACAACTGCAATTGTACAACTCAAATTTACTTTTTACCTACAAAAACACTAAATCACCCGTCTCATTTCATCAAACTACTGAATCACGCCAAGACGTTCTGTAGGTAGTTGTGTACACTAGCGCCATATTTTGGAGCTGTTGGGAAACTTCCTGTAATGACCTTGTGAGCAGTAGAGGGGGTGTATCAAGGTGCCCCATGCATCAATGTGCCCCAGTCCCCCCCTATATATATATATATATATATATATATATATATATATATATATATATATATATATATATGTATGTATGTATGTATGTATAGAAAATAGCCTATGGGAAAACAGACAAGTGTCGATTTTTTTAGTAATTCTATATATTTTTATAATTAAAGCAGTATTTAAGTTATAATAATCCAGTTGATAAAAATATATTAATGATTTGAATGAGATTTTTTGTTGTCTTGCATTCTATAGAGAATACTTTATACCTGGTTTCATATTTTGTTAGTTTTAGTTTTAGACATAAGCGAAAATGGATCCACTAGTCATTTTTCGTTGCAGTGACTGCCTTAGAAAAAATAAACCTGAATCATGGTTCAACCTTTCATCAGAAAATCGGTTCAACCTTTCACTAATATTATGGCATTTGTGAAATCATCAATAATAATATTGTGAAACTTAGCATCAATATCTTGATTGCAACTAAAGTTTAGCTTGATTTCACCAATTTCTTCGTGAAACATCGAACTTTATTTTTAACAGTATTGCAGAGATGAAGCTTTTAACCCTCTAATGCCCATAGTAGAAAGTACTCTAGAAATTCTGAAATTAAAATAATCCGAATTCATACCAGAAAATATAAAAAATAATTTCCTTTTTTTTAAATCATGGAAAGTCTTTATACTCTATCCTTAATCTCTTTCGCTTTACTTTATTATTCCAAATTTATTATCATCTATTTTCTTAATTTTACATCTATCCTTTATATTGTAATTGTTACTTTATCTTGTAGTTAATACCACATCTTAACTTTTCGCAACGGCTCAAATTAATAAAAGGCACTCTACTCACAATAGACGGGGCATTAAGTTGTTTGCAACTCGGAAGCCCCTTAACCCGTCCGACATCAAGAGTTCGGCAACTGTTTGTCATTAAATAAAGTAAAGATTGCTATTTCTATTTTCTGGTATGAATTCGGAATATCTGAATAAATAAATCCACTAAATTAGCAACACTGATGGTAGCATATTATGCTACCATGGGCAATAGAGGGATAAATTCACATATTGAGACAAAATAGTTACATGTTCAAAACGTTGCATAATATCGCCAAAAAATTTCTAACGTATTAATTCATGAAAAAATACTTGCATTATTTGATAGAATTTGTACGCGTTATGCAAATTCTATTTATTACTGACTGTGAAGCAGCCCGTTGTGTTGCAACAGTACTTTAAAAAATCCCTGACGGCTCGGCCTACAGGCACAGGTAGATTTCGAAGACGCAGACCGTGGGGCGCCTGTTTGTTGGGAATTGCGAAAGAAATGACCTTTTTGCCATGATGCCGCAGTTGGGTTCCATAAGGGACCGCCCACTTCGAAATCTAAGTTGTTCGCAGGCGGAGCCGGCAGGAATTTTTTTGTTTTTAATTATTTTTTTTTTGCTATAAGGGTTGGTTCTATAAAAAACTTGTCAATATAAAAGTTTTAGATAACATTAAGAAGCACTAGATTAATTTTAACACAATTATTTCAAATTGGTAAATAAATCATACGAGTAGTAATTTTCTAACTGGACGAAAAATGTCCGGGCCAGGATACGAACCTGGGATCGCTTGGCTGAAGCCGCCACGCTCTACCACTGAGCTATCCCGGTCGAATCTGGAGAGCATAATTCATCCAGTTAACCTTATTGATCAGAGAATCTGGTCTGATATTTTAATCAGCTCAACAGAAAAGATCCCAGGTAAAGGAACTCCAGTAAACGCTGGATACGTGATTACACTAGATTAATTTTAACACAATTATTTAAAATAATTGTGTTAAAATTAATCTAGTGTAATCACGTATCCAGCGTTTACTGGAGTTAAATAATTGTGTTAAAATTAATCTAGTGTAATCACGTATCCAGCGTTTACTGGAGTTCCTTTACCTGCGATCTTTTCTGTTGAGCTGATTAAAATATCAGACCAGATTCTCTGATCAATAAGGTTAACTGGATGAATTATGCCCTCCAGATTCGACCGGGATAGCTCAGTGGTAGACCGTGGCGGCTTCAGCCAAGCGATCCCAGATCCCGGCCCGGACATTATTCGTCCAGTTGGAAAATTACTACTCGTAACATTAAGAAGATTTATAATAAATTTAAGTGGATTTGATAACTTGTAAATTGACGATGTTATGAATTTTTTTCTTCTAAACCCCCCCTCCCCCCCCCCTTGGGGCCATTTTTAATGATATCAGAAATCTGTCATACATAAATTTTCGGCCGATTTCGTAGAAGTAATAATAACTTTAAACGGATTCCATACGTATCATAATTAAGACGTTATGGTTTTTTTTCTGTTTTCACAAAAAGCCGCCCCACCCCCCACCCCCCCTTGGCTCGATTTTGCCCATTAACGAACTTGACCGAGATTTTATGCCCCTTGATTTTATGTATCAGTTTGGAAGAGATTTGTGAAGAATTATTCGAGTTATCGTGTCCATAAAAAAGTGACATAGATAGATAGATAGACAAAGTTTTGAACTGAGGGTGGTTTTGGGTTTTGGGAGTCATGATCGGCGTAGATCTGCAAAATTTTTTCAAAAATTCCATCTTAGGGGAGAATGTAATAGGTAGTATTTCTTACGAAATCTACCTAAAAATCCTTTGAGTGTTTTGGAGAAATTACTTACCAATCCAGTTTTTAAATTAAAATGTATAAGTCATAAGCTAAAGATTTAATTATTATCATTTATAAATCTTAATTAGACCTGCCGTAAGATTCTTAAAATTGATCAATTAGTTCTGGAGTTTTTGATCATTGAAAGATTAGTCGATTCGCCGAGTTTTTCCTTCTGTTCCCGAGTTTGTCAATATTAAAAGATTGGTTGATTAATCGGTTCTCTGGTTTTTCCATGTTTTCGCAAAAATTTTTTTAAATATTCGAATGCGATAAACCTCAGATTGTAGCCCGAAACATTCTGTATTAGTCTGTGATAAGTTTAGTGTTTGTTATGCCCCTATACTGGGCAGACAGACAAAAAATAGTAATAGTTGTTTTTGACTATACGTTGTCTAAATAGCCGAATGAACTTAGAAAATGATGTTTTTCTGAAATTCACATACAGACGCTCAAATTTTATGCATTAGTATAAATAAGACAAGTTGGAAATTGTACGTTAAACGTGGCAAATGAAGTGCGTTCGTATTATAACTAATTTTACAATAAAAAAATCATCGTTATTATTTCAGTGAAATGAGTTATTTCGTCTGTTATGAGCGAAATGAGCATTCCTTTTTTTTCTTATTACGTATGCCACGTTTACAGATGCAAAATTTTTTTTGACACCACACTGTAAAAAATATTTGGAACGTTTAGTATTTTAACAGGAATGTTTCTGATACCGTCGGATATCTGAGAGCTATTTTCACTTTCTGAAACCATCAGAAACCTTTCCAAATGCTTAGGTTTAGTTTCCAGTGTGGATTGAAACCGACCCTCTTCTATACCAAACCAGTTGATGCGCATTCCAAGTATTTCTCTTCTCAACTATTTCAAGCAGTTTACCCCGTTAACGGCAAAGCTAAAACAGCACGTTGTTGGCTGTGGAAGAGTTATTCGAGCGGTCCAAAAAAAGACAATTTTAAAGAAGGAATATTTGGAAAGGTAAGAATTTCTGCTGTTTTAAATACTCTAATAATATTTTTTATAATGATTCTGTTTTACATTCATTATTATCTCATACATGGCGTGATATTTTTCAGTTTATATCAATATTTTTAACAAATGTCTTAACCCTAACTTTTAGGACTATTTACATGAGCATTTAGATACTTTGATTTGGAAGGATAATTATTAAAATATACTCTAAAATATAAAAATACAAATCATTTGTCTCTCATTTTAATTTTTTTTAATGTTGCTTCTATAAATATGATTTATAAATAGCATTTAGTAGCAATTTAATCTCTTAAAGAATAATACCTGCCGGCGGTACTGTGTGTTTGTTTATATATTTTTTTAACGATGTTTCAGAACTCTAACTTTTCTAATACTATATATTGAAAATTGACTTGTCTGACTTTAGAAATATTGTTTTAAAGTAAACTAACTATATTTATTTATTTTATTCTAATTCTGAAGTCCAGATTTTTCTCACAGGGTCCTGTTTTTGTGGAACTATGAAGTTTTTTTTTTTTTTTTTGAAAATTCCAATCATAATTTTGTGAAATTATCGTTATATAACGTTCCTTTGTATCTATCCTTTACACATAAAAAAGCTATGCACTTTAATAAGTTCAATTGTTTTGTGATAGGTCAGATTTTATTTTTAAATGATTAAATTTGTGAAAAGTTCAGTTTTTGAGGTGGCAAAGTTTTGTGAAGGGCTTTTTTTAAGACAAAGAATTTTGTGAAAGATCCTGTTTTAGAACGAAAAATTTTGTGAAGGGTCCAGTTTTAAAATGAGAATTTTTATGAAGTGTCTTGTTTTAATATGAAAATTTAAGGACCGAAAAAATTAACAGATAAACAGATCTCTGAAGCTGCATTGCTTTTGAAAGCTCATACATAAGTTTTAATCATTTTATGTTGTTGAGAGTTAGATTATTTGAAATGTATCTAAAATATATTAGTATAGCTTTAGTATGTCTATTTCATGTTAATGAAAAGTTTTACAGATTATTTAAGTTTTCTTTCTAATTATATATGCTATTTTTTAATATTTTAAAATAAATACTTGATTTGTGAAGCTGTATGAATCCCATATTTTTTTCATGATATGTTGTTAGAAAACAAGGTAAATATCTCCATTCTCCAATATTCCCTGCGTGAATATTCTTAAATATTAGGGTTAAAACATATTTGATAAAATTTTGATATAAACAGAAAAATATCACGCAATATACCGAATAATTTCGCCTAGAAAAAAGAATCATTATAAAAGAAAGTTTGATTAGAGTATTTAAAAGAACAGAAATTCTGATCTTTTCAAGTATTCTTTTAAAATTCAGATAATATATAATAAAAATAGATAAAAATATATTCAGAAACACTTCAGAAAGGTTTCAGATACATTCAGAAAAGTTTCCGATATATTATGAAAGATTTCCGATGTATTCAGAAACTTTTCCGATTCGTAATGAAATATTTCCGATATATTCAGGAAGCTTTTATTACGAATCGGAGAGGTTCCGTGTTTTAGCCGAAACATTTTTCTGATCGAATCGGAAACCTTTCTGTTAGTATCGTGCAGCACAGGTCTCCGTTACTCTCAGAAACGTAGTGCAGACAGCGCAGCAAAATTCACCGGGGAGATCTTGCCTTGCGAATGATTACCTCCATGGTTTAATATTTCTATGACTCACGATGAACGAATCTCTTGTGTTTATTTACTTTAATGGATTGAGATATTCGACTGTTAACCTAATTTCCACTGAAGTTATCTCAGAATCTATAGATTTTTTAATGTAATTCATCTCTCAAGCAAACAATTTTTTTGGACGATCTTTCTGAAAATGTAACTTTTATGCAATTTTATTCGAAAAAATAATTTTGAATAAAAATGGTCTTTTGACATAAAAAAATATGTGGTTCGCCCGAATTTGTTTTCCTCAGTCATTGCGCTTTTATTATATAGATTACGTATGGTAGAATTTAATAGAATGAAGAAAACTTTTATTAATATATTTTTAAGTTTTGATTCGATTTTTTAAAAATTTGAAATGACGCGACAGAATTCTGAAGCGATTATATATATTAAATTTCAAACCATTCGGTTGGGTAGTTTCTGCGCTGTTGCAGACGATATGTGGACGAACGAACAGACGGACGGACCTGACGACGCGACGACTGTAACTGCTGCATACTTATATATTAACGAACGCACCTATAAATTAAAAACAATTTTTATCTGTTTTATGCTAATCAAATTTTTTTTTTCGTGTCACCGTACGTGTCACCTCAGGCACGCGTGCCATAGGTTGGCCAGTTCTAACCTATAGAGTTAACAACAACAACAAAAAGATAGGAAAATAAATATACTTTGTTTAATCCTAATAAAAGCTACATGGGAACCCCAACAGAGTTCTAGCCAACAGAAAAATAATTATGAAAATCGAAACATTCATTCAAACGTTATTCGTGTATATACATAAAAAACAAATAGCATTTACATACAAACGAATTGTATCATTTTCTTTGTTAGAAGTCGGTTAATACGCTTGACAGTAAGGAGTTTCTAAGTAAAGAAAAGTTACACAACAAGAAAAGAGTTTTGCGACAGTTTCATATCTTATTTCTTTTCAGAGCTCGAAGATTAATATAGTATGGAGAACTGTCAACTGTGTTAAGCGTTTAGATGTGTTAGGATTATTTAAAATTGACATTTATGTTGCTAGCACATAAATAGATTTAATGAAAGTAAATACATTTAGTATGGAGGCAAAGAGATCTAATGAGATTTCTGGGGTTTAATTTTGAAAGTACACTAAGAAAAACGACAATTTTGTTATGAAACTTTGTGTTTGAAATATGACGAGCCAATGCTTTCAATTCTGAAATACCAGAAATACTCAGAACATTGAAACATGGACAGACTCAAAACTCAGCACATAGGGGTCAGTTCATACTCATTTTTGAAACATGTGCATTCTCAAAAATGATTAGAATGAGTTGAAACTCATTTTTGAAACATGGAAATACTCAAAAATGAGCACATAGACGTCAGTTCATACTCCTTTTTGAAACATGGACATACTCAAATAGGAGCAAATAATGTTTTATTCTTGAATGTGTGTATGAATGTGTGTTTAGAAATGAGTATTATATTACATGCTTCAAATTTGAGTAATTATGATTCGGAGCCATTTTGACTATGCGACATGACTCACGCATCTGAGATTTGAGTATTTTTGGCTCAGTTTTGAAATTTTCGTTTTTAGAGTGTATGAAAAAGAAAAAAAATAATAGTGATACGATATTTTAAATTTTGAACGTTAGGCGTGTATTATTAAAAAAGCGGAATTTCTGATTACTTTCAACCTCCTGCACCCTTAAGAGGGTGCACAGTGCAGAACCAAAAAACGTTCTAAAGTTGCAATTTTTTGTAATACTAAATGGACTAGAAACTTGAAATTTCACATGGGGCAGAAGCAAAAGCGTTTTAAAATTGCGATTTTGGTAATACTGAATGGACTAGAAATTTGAAATTTCACATGGGACAGAACCAAAAATCGTTCTAAAATTGCGATTTTTTGTAATTACTGAATGGACTAGAAACTTGAAATTTTGCATGGAGCAGAAGCAAAAAAAACGTTCTAGAATTGCGATTTTTTTATACTGAACGAACTAGAAAAGTGCAATTTCGCATGGTGGTTACTTATAAGATGTAAATGTTCTCTAACAACAGTTTCTAAAAAATTCGAAATTTTAAAGGATGAAACGTTCTAAACACGTTCAAATTTACGATTTATTTGAGATTATTAGAGAAAGAATGTGGAAATTTGCCATAGTTGTTACTTTTTCTATGTAAATGAACAGTCTTCATTCATTGAACAGTTTTAAAAAAATCCGAAATTTAATATGTTGCAGACGCAAAAAACATTGTAAAATTGTGATTGCTTTTATAGTGTTGAGGCTAGAAACTTTAAATTTGACATGGTGATTATTTTCAAGATGTAAATGCTCGCTAAGAATATAGTTTCTGGAAGAAATCGAAATTTGAAAAGGTAAAGTGAGCGAAAAACATTCTAAACACATTCTACATTGGAAATTTGCCATGGTTGTTACTTTTTTATGTAAATGAACAGCCTTCATTCATTGAACAGTTTTTAAAAAATCCAAAATTTAATAGGTTGCAGGCGCAAAAAACATTGTAAAATTGTGATTTCTGTTATAGTGTTGAGGCTAGAAACTTTAAATTTGAGATGGTAATTATTTTCAAGATGTAAATGCTCGCTAAGAATAGTTTCTAAAAAAATTGAAATTTGAAAAGGTGAAGTGAGTGAAAAACATTCTAAAACACATTCTACATTAGAAATTATTTGGGGTTGTACTATAATGAATAATTGATGGTGATATAAGTAAGAAATATGATTGCCAACTACGTCAGGAACTAGCCCGAATCCTGGCTCAGACTTTTTCGCCTAGTTGGAAAGATTACATCTCAGATGACTTCTTTATCAATTTGAAAAATTGTGTCAAAATTAATCTAATACAATCACGTTTTCAGCGTTTACTGGAGGTCCCATTACCTGCGATTTATTCTGTTGTGCTGATTCAGATATCAGACCATATTCTATGATCAGTAAGGTTAACTGGGTGAATTAATTCAGCCATATTCGTCCGGGATTGCTCAGTTGGTAGATCATTGGCAGCTTCAGCCAAGGGATACCGAGTTCGAATCCTGGCCCGGGCTTTTTCGCCCAGTTGGGAAGATTACATCTCATATATCAGAAAGTACGGCATATTTAATCTTTCGCAAAAAAAAAAAAGCCGATAAATACACTAAACCATTGTTTTCCAAATTATTACTGAACGGTATTTTAATTTTTATAGTGATTCCAATTATACCAATACTTTAAAAAATAAACAACTGTTTGTTTGTAGGAAATACCCTCTGAGTCTAGAAAACCGATTAAAAAAACCTTTCAGTGTATGGCAGATTCTCAAGTACAATGCATTGCATATGTTTTTTTTTTGGAAGGGAGTGGGGTTTGAATGACGATTTTCTCATTAATTCAAGTCTTATGTTCACCTGATGCACTAGAAACATGAGCTTTCCTAAAAATGTGACTTAACTAGTAATATTTAAATTATTCAGAATAATTTTACCAAATGTAAAAAGGCACACCAAATACCACACTTGGCATATTTCAACAATTACGCGTGCAAAGCCGTGAGTGTTGCTAGTCTATACTAATAAACGAAAGTTTCGTTCTGTGTGTGTGTTTGTTTGTCTGCGATGGCTAGCAAAATCTAGCCCACCGAGAAGTCTGAAAATTTAGGAGTGGATAGTCCAAGGTCTGGCCTGGTGCACCGGAGTCTCAGAATTTTAATACTTTGAAAATTAACAAAAATATTATTTAAAAACTGATCAATAACGCATCGAGCCGGCGAGCCGGCTTTCAAAACTCACGCATGCCCAGAACTCGATTTATCACATCGCACGAGAATGAAGAACCGTTTACATGAAGAATGCGTTTATTTCGCAATTCTGTTTTAAATTATATCCACTAAACCGTTTGGTTTATTTAAAAACGAAAAGCATATTCTTAAAGACCGCACTCTTACGTCTCCAATGCCGTAATCAATTCGAAAAAAAAAATATGTTAACCCTTTGAAAAACATTTTTGAAAAAGAGTCGTTTACCTGGGCTTATGTTTTCTCCCTTACGCCAACGCCCCTTAATAGCACAGTTTTAGAGATACAGACAAACCAAACACATGCTCTTAGAGCTTAAACCTTCTTCTAATAGCTGATATAATAATTATTTTTTTTTAAATATGGATTTTAACCCTTTCAAAAACACCGTGGAAAAACATCAAAAACATTTCGCGCGTCACGAGAAAATTTTTTTCCTTACGCTAAAAGTTACTAAACATTCTTATTTCGACGCAATCTTTTTAGAACATCTGAAACCAGATTTACACCTTTACGACAATTTCAGATGAGAACAAATATTAAAAAAAAAATGAAATCTGAGATATTTTCGGCGAAAACCTATAATAACGGAATGTTTTCCGCTGTCACGCTTGGCTTCGGGTAACGTTTTCATTATTTAAAATGCATATATTTTCACATTATTTTATAGAGAACTTAGAAACAGTTATATTTATAAACGACTAAAATTTCAGAGAGATCGGACAACGAATACTATTTTTTTTTTTTTTTATGTTAACGGAAACGACGCGAAAAGAAAACATATTTATTTTAAAACCAGATAAAAATATTTCTGCAGTAATTTTTACACGGGCTGTAAAACCGTTATATTTATGACCATTGAAAATTTCAAAGGGTTTGGACAACAAAAGCTATTTTTTTTTAAAAACTATATACCGATCCTACTTGAAAAAAGAAGTAAATTTTTTTTTACAATTTTACGATTTCGTCATTAAATATATAAATTCATACAAAATCGGGTAAAATATATAAAATAATACAAATTTGGAGTTTATTTAAGGTTTTATCACGGGCAGAGCAACGCTGGGCGGATCAGCTATTAATAAAAGAGCTCTGATCGTAGAAATACATCAATGTTATAGAAATTGTTGCGTTGTGGATTAGAATTAAATAAGATTTCATAAATAATCACTAATAATCATTCATAATAATCATTTGATGAAGAGAAGGGTTATTATATCTAATGTATGCAAAATTCTTGTATATACTGATGCGCCCCAAAATATTAACATTTTAAAAATTTAGTAACATATAAACGGACTCTCTATTGAAGTTATTCTGATAGAAGAATACTGTGTGAAGTCAAAACATGCACATAGCTGCCAATGTTTGAGCTTTTCTCTTACCACTAAAATTTTACAGTATCATATATATTTGCGAAATGGCTTCGATTAAAAAAATTCTATTAAATTTTAGTGGTAATAAAAAAGCGTAAAATTTGGCAGTCATTTATTCATGTGTTATCAGTTATGCATTTTTTAGTGCAAATCTCGTGTCATGATTTACGCGAATAGAAATTTATCCCCCCCCCCCTCTCCTTGATACCACTATCCTATAGCATAAAGATTTTTTTGAAAAAAGAAGAAATATAGAAAAATATTGCTTAAAAAGAAAAGTACGGAGAAATAAATGTGACAGTAATGACTTCCTAAAAAAAAAGAAAAATTTGTGACAGTTCACATCACATTTTCACTGGAAGATTAATATTGCGGAAAACTGCCAAATCTATTAAGCGTTTAAAACGTGTTAGGATTATTCAAGATTGACATTTATGTGCTGGTGAATAAAATTTATGGAAATAAAGGCATTTAATATTTAGGAAAAGAGGTTTAATTTTTAATTTAATGTGAAGAAATGTAAACTATGATCCTTTAAATTTTTGAAATCTTGGGGTGTATAAATTATATTTATTTCAAAACAGCATTGTTTAAAAAAAACATTTCGGTAAAATCATGATATTTTAGAAGTTTTTTCGGAATACTTGAAAATAAAAATCCAAAAAGAGAAAATTACTAAGAAGAATAATTAACGGGTGAATAAATAATGTTTAGATTTTGTACTGAACAATAACTTGCAATGTTCAGTCATCTCTACTTGTTGCAACTTTTTTTACAAACAGTATTCATAAACATTCAGAAATTCAAATTTTGTGGAAATTATATATATGTTACGGTCAATATGATAAATCCGGTCAATATGATAAATCCGGTCATTATTAATAATAACCGCGGTTATTATTAATAATGACCGGGCATAATGAGCGGTTATTATTAATAATAATCGCGGTCATTATTCAAACACTATTCATAAACATTCAATCACACAGCAGTGACAGCTCATATATTTTTCACTGGAAGATTAATGTTGCGGAGAACTGCCAAATCTATTAAGCGTTTAAAGCGTGTCAGGATTATTCAAAATTGACATTTATGTGCTGGTGAATAAAATTTATGGAAAAAATGAATTTAATTATTAGGAAAAGAAGTTTAATTTTTAATTTAATGAGAAAAAATGTAAACTATGATCCATTAAATTTCTGAACTTTTGGGGAATATAAATCATATTTATTTCAAAACAACATTGTTTGAAAAAAACATTTCGGTAAAACCATAATATTTTAGAAGTTTTTTTGGAATACTTCAGAATAAAAATAAAAAAAGAGAAAATTACTAAGGATAATAATTAACGGGTGAATAAACAATGTTTAGATTTTGTACTGAACAATAACTTGCAATGTTCAGCCATCCCTACTTGATGCAAATATCATTACAAACATTATTCCAAACATTATAATTAACTTGATAGTCACCCTCTATAACATTAAAGTAAATTTATGAGTAGCAGTTACCAATATTTCCGAATAATAGTTTAAGCAAAATTTGTAATTAAGTTCCTAGCTTAACCTAACGAACGAATTTTTAAAGATGCATAGTGTTCCTCCTAATTAGTCATTTTCTGAAGGACATTTGAACATCCCCTCCCCACTTCCCCCGCATCTCCTTCAAGGTTATTTTCTCTAACTATGCCTTATTTCAATAACTCGGCTAATAATATTCCCATCTTCTCCAAACCAGCTTAATTTTGTAGCACGCCTACCATGAACATAAAACTAAAGAAGGACTTCTAACGAAATAATGTTAATATCGTGTCGCGACGTTGGAACGAAATGGCAGCTGCACAGCTACGCGCACAGCTATGCGCAGCCAGCGAGAATCCCCGCTAAGGCAGCGCCACCTACAACATCAAACCGAAACTGTAAATCAGATACCCACAAACGACAGACGGTTTGAAGTAGCAGACGAACAGGTGACGTATGGAGAAGCTGTCCTACACACGCGCCACCTGTTTGAGATTTTTCCAGGAATGATTTTCTTCTTGGAAAGGCTATTTCGATAGAAGTACTTCTTTAGATCTATGTTCATGACGCCTACTATATAGTGCCGCAGGCAGCGGGGACCTGTCACAGAGGTTCGTTCGGAAAGAGGTCTGTTTAGAACAGAATGCTTCCCTGGCGGTGGAAGGGGGAAATAAAAGATGTTCAAGAACATACGAGCATTTATTGTTCCTAGTTCTATGGCATGCCCGGTATACGGGTCGAAGCGATCGGAGACCATGGCCAGAGTTTCGTTTTTTAGGAGATTTAAGTTTATTACACGGGCTCGGGAAACGCCGGGTGGATCAGCTAGTTATATATATATTAAAGAGTAATCATTATTGAGAAATAAAACCAACAGCTTGTCTTTTTTTAAAGTTACTTATAAGTTGTAACTTACAGTAAAACATAAATAGTAATAATAATAATAATAAAAAGTAGAACAATTCACAAAAGTGAAGGAAAGAGCATATATTTATTTGTTTTATAGCGGTGAAAGTTCCGGGGCGTTGAGGATTGAAGAAAACACTGTCAAAGTTGAGAAATTCGTTGAAAGGTTTGCATTAAGGATTTTAGGGAATAAAGCAGTTTCGATGAAGTAGATACACAAAAAGGTATAGTGGTATATTGTTGTTCCGCAAGTCCCAACAACACGTGTCCTGGAGTCTGAACTGGATGGGTTTTTTTTTTATATTGAAAGGAGGGAGACGAAATATAATGTCACAGGAGTTTTTTTCTTTAATTGATAAAATACGTCACATTCACAAAAATCTTCCACAGCAGTGAGATTTTCAACAACACACAACATTTCAGATCTTGCAATGAATTTGATAAACACCAAAGGGTGACATTTCCAATTTCTATCAAGTGTGTAGAAAATGATAATAATTATCATTGACTTGCATAGAGATAATACTGAAGTATTCCGAAGGGTGTAGAAAATGAGAATAATTATCATTGACTTGCTTAGAGAGAATATTGAAGTATTCCGCAGGGTTTTGAAGTATACCAAAGGGAGGCCAGGGGGTCAAGGCCTTTTAGTTAGATGTTGAGAGACCGGTGACGAGTGGCAGAGTGAAGAGCGATGACAGAAAAGCACGCGTTACAAATCTCGCCAAGTGATTTGCATTTTTTGAGTGTAAATGCGTGAATTTTGAATGGGTAATTAGAACCGTTTAGAACAATTGCATGTTAAATTTCGTAATTGGCGACAGGGAGGGGTAAATTTATTTGGCTTACAGCACACTTTAGCTAAAAATGGAAATTATTCTCAATTTTGACGGTTATGTGTTATGAGAACGACTGGAAAGGCATTTTTGCAACTCTTTTTATTTTATTGAATAGCACGCCTAAGAATGCATGCTATGTAGACACGGCGTGCGGCTTCTTTGAAAGGGCCTGGTATTTTTAGGAAGATGAGAATTTGAACATGAGAGAAACGTTTTATACATTGCGTTATTTTTTTTAAAGTGATAACTGGCAGGGAAATTAAAATACGTTAACGATAAATTGATAAAAATAGCTATAATTTTGACTATGTATCTTTTCGTTGAGAGAGAAAGGAAACAGGTGCATCTTTAAATGCCGGGAATATATATTAAATGCGGTAATGAAGAAAAGGGAAAATATGTTTACTAAAATAATTTAAATATAGATTTACTTTAATTTGGAAAAGAATATATATGGTTTCTTTACCATATGTTTCTTTCTTTAAATCCGGATTCTGGGCAATATTAACCAGTCTTTCATTGTCTCTTATTGCACTGTTAAAATGAAAAGGCTATGCGAAATCAATAATGACTATTGCATTGTTAGCCGAGTTTTGCCGGGAAACTTTATGATACAGTTAATTTTAGCATCAAAATAATTAGAGCAATTCATAGTAGTAAATAGTTTAATTATGTGTATGTTTTTAAGATTTTTATGATCGTCACGGATATTACGAGTAACGGTTAATACTAAATTTTCTAGCATCTGGTATTAACCGAGTTCGATTGTATTTTATTTTTATAGACTTATGTTCAAAGAGTTTTCGTTAAAATCCATATCTTAAAACATATCTTCGATTATTATGGCAAATATATTCAGTAAAAATTAAATCTTGTACTTTTAAAAGATGCAATTAAACAATCAGGATGCAATTAAATAATTTTAGGTACTTTTACAGTATAAGAATCTAGAAAAAATGGCCTGGGCAAAAGAAGTAAATTTAGAAACATTTTTATGGCAACCTATTAACTGTTTCAAATACACAAAACCTTTTTTTTCAATATTTACACAATTTATTTAATATAAAGAACCCATTTATGTATTTGTATATACAAACCAAAGCAAATTATATATATATATATATATATATATATATATATATATATATATAATTTGCTTTGGTAAGCTGTATATATATATATATATATATATATATATATATATATATATATATATATATATATATATATATATATATATATATATGTAAAAGGTTTATACATACGTGTGACATTTTGTCACAAATGGAAGAAATATCTATAGCAAACACTTAATTTTAATGCAGTTGTAATTTAATATTCATCTCAGCAGCCGAGTAGTGGAGATAGGTTTTAAGAAAACACAAAGATGACAGTCACATTATTTTATTAAAACATGTCGGACTCCGGAAAAATGATCTTGTTAGCTATTGATAAATTTCATTACTCTCAACAGAAGAACACACCAATTAACCACTCTTCGACGACAACATTCCACTGATCTCCCACGTCCGTACCCGTTCTTCAGTATCGTAACACACTACCTAACTCCTGTTGATTTTGATTCGCTCCCGTTTTTCAGTAATCACGTGTAAAGTGACAATTAAAGTCATCTGATTCTTTTACATCAATCATAAACGATTTAAGAGGGACTTATTTAACAGTTCCGGTGTATTAATTTGGAAGTAAATTGACTTCCGGACGGGAGGAAATCTTCTGAAACACTCTAAAGCCCGGACCCAGGTACGCCTCATGTAAACAAACAAGGCGCTCTGAGTCGAGAGTGTTGCTAAAAATAGATTTCAGACGATGCTTTTAGCGCACAAAAGAAAAGAAAAAGAAATGAATTTATTGATGCGGAATAAAATTAGAATTTTAAAGCATTGAAATATTATAAGAAACATTTTGATATTTTATTAAAAGAAAATAAACTTAGAATAATTTAAATAAATAGGTTTTTTAGAACGGGATAATTTAGGATTATGACATTTTAGCAAACTAAATAAAGAATGTAGAGGGATTGAAATAATAAAAGGGTTTTATTTACGAAATATAAATAGTTAGCGCCATTTTTTAGATTTAAGCAATTTGGAATAAATATTATTAGGTGGATTAAGATCTTATACCTTTACATATGGAGATTGATAGACTAGTTTAAGAATAGGTTTTAATTTAATAAACCGGTATAATATATGGAATTTCATTAAAAGAAAATATAGGCTATATAGGATTATATAGGCTAATGTTAACCTTGTCGGAACAAATTTTAAATAGTGTAATATACATACATTCATCTTTAAACAACCATGATGTTTGTTTTCATCTCTGTTGATATCATTTGGCAACAAATATCACTTTCTAAAGTCCGAATTGCGCCAAGCTTTAAAAAAAAAAATGCTAGGGGACCTATAATGGAAAATTACCCAATATTAGATGAAAATCAGAATAAATAATACGAACCATGTTTTCATCCCAGCTTTTCCTTTATTTCAAAACAACATTCGATAAAATATATTTTGGTAAAAACATCATATTTTATAATGTTTTGTAGAACATTTGAAAAAATATCCATTAATGAGAAAATAAGAATAATAATTAACAGGTAAATAATTATCGTTCAGATTTTGCATTTTGCAGTTTACTTCATGCAAATCTCTTGTCAAATATTATTTACGCTTTCGTAAACTTTCATTTCCCCCCTGTCCTATGACATAAAGATATTTCCTAAAATTATGAGGTGAAATATGAAGTAATAAATGTGACAATAATGAATTTCTAATGAAAGAAAAGTTTGTGACAGTTTCATATCGAACATTCCTTCTTTGCCCTAAGATTAATATTGTGGAGAATTGTCAAATTTATTTAGCGTTCCCTTCAGATACGAATATTCAAAATTGACATTTATGTGCTAATGGTTAGAATTTATGAAAGTAAATGTATTTAATATGGAGAAAAGGAGATTTAATGATATTTGGGTGGTATAATTTTGAACAGAATGACAGAGGAAGCAATATACTGAAATGATATTCTAAAGATTTCAATTTATATTTATTCTAAAATACACCTCATAGTATGAAGATAAATATGTTGCATAATATATTAAACTAGTATTCTGTACTCATTCTATAAGATTATTTAAACAGTACAGATATAAGCCAACAATAATAAATATGAAATATGGGGCATTTCTTAAATTATTATCATGGCTTTACAATGTAAAATGTATACAAGGTATTCCAAAATTCGACCGACAAATTAAGAGGAGTGATAGAATGCATCAAGAGGATGAAAACTTACCATAGAACATGGGGTCCAAACCACGTTTAGTGGGAGAAAATCGCAAAAATATTTATGAAGGGTGTGACGTCGAGTGGAACAAAAATGGCCAATAATAAATGGAATAGAAAATAGAAATAATAGAAAAAACAATAATAATAGAAAAAACATTTATATGACGCCAAGCATGATTACAATGCATTACAGTTCAACGTCAGAAAGGAGACGATGAGACATTTTTATAGGAATATGTTTTAACGCGTCCGGCAATTCTTCGTCAGTCGGTGTCGGCTGTGCAACGACCTTCGTGGCCGCATATTCGAACAATTTCTATAAAAATGTGTCGACTTCTCCTTTCTGACGTTGAACTGCAATGCATTGTAATCATGCTTGACGTCATATAATTTTTTTTCTTATTATTATTGACCCTTTTTGTTCCACTCGACGTCACACCCTTCATAACTATTTTTGAGATTTTCTCCCACTAAACGTGGTTTGCTACCCCATGTCCCATAGTAAGTCTTCACATCCTTGATGCCTTCTATCATCCCACTTAATTTGTCTTTCGAATCCCTGCATAGTTATGTGGAAAATAATTAATGGTTCAATCATGAAAATTAAAAATTATCTAAATCTTTCCCCAAACATTACTTGCGCATGCTATGTTTCATTTCAAAATATTTAAGTATCAGAAAGACTATATAACAAGTCAATCTTAAAGTAATGCAATTTCAAGTGACCGTTTCTTCATCCACGAATTGGTGGCAGTTGTGCAAAAACACTCATGTTATTAACACTACCTATTATTTTACATTTCTTTATTGCGCGCAAATTGGCGTATTTTAGCAGAATTGTTTTGAAACAAAAGCGAATTTTTTGTGAACCATTTATTGTTAGCCACACTCATATTAATCTAATCTAGGTTGTGGCCAGTAGAGTGCCTTCATAAATAAGAAAGTGGCGACAAACGCACATGGCGCATGCTTAAATTGGAAGTTTTAGTCTAAATTATAGAAACCCACATCCCGACAGATACTTGGCAACTGAACATGCTGTATTAGAAGAGTGAGGCGAATCAACAAATATTAGCTTGGCTATAGTGGCTGGCTACCAAGCTTTTGTTCAAAATCCTCTTGACCAATCAGATTTTATTACTCATATGTTGCCATTATTTTATTTATAAAGGTAGTCTAGTTTCCAGCACCCCTCAAGTTTGAAATGCAGTAGATAATCATATAGTAAAATACACTTATGTGTCCTTGTTTAAAAAAATAAAAAACTATAGATGACGCAATGACTATTTTTAGTTTAAAACCTTCCCTGGTCTACCAGAATTGCAGTGTAAACTGTAACATTCAAATCCGTAGA
The DNA here is from genome assembly GCA_963931845.1 of Maratus michaelseni. NCBI lineage: Eukaryota > Metazoa > Arthropoda > Arachnida > Araneae > Salticidae > Maratus > Maratus michaelseni. The sequence goes on along the minus strand of OZ007600.1, from coordinate 170,916,820 downwards.
AAATTTGTAGAAAATTGCGGACCTACATATATACACACACTCACACACTTAAATACATACAGGGTGATTATATAAAAAACTTTGCTGATACATGAGTTCCTAGCGACTGTACCGTTCAAGAAATCGAGATGGGATTTGGGATGTGGCCATTTTATGGCATGGGCTTGAGAATGAGGTAAAGAACAACAATCGAGATCTTGCCGTTATGGTTTCAGTGACAAAATTTTATGCATTTCACACGGTAACACCCAATTTTTTCATCGCAATATGATTTTTACGGTGAAAATACATATATAGCGTTAAAAATAACTTTAGCTGTAGAAATGACGATATAAAACAAACACAAAGAAAAGTATTGAGCAGAACAAAAGCACCCACATAAGTGACAAAAAACAAAGAATTTTACTCGGAATTAGAACATTTTAAGCGTTTACGTTCACAGACGATTATACATCGCAAGAGGGAGACTATGGCCAGTTATAAATTACGGCATGAATAATATGCCGAATCTCACATTTGATGGCGTTTCTCATGTCAGACACACTTAACGGGTGTGACATGTTTAGCTAGGATTTTAAATACACCAACAGACAAAACTAATTGAGGTATATTCGAGTGAACCTGCCAACCACGGAAACGCGAAACGGTGGTAGATGACAATGTGACCAATTTGTTCTTGCAGCTCCCGCGGAGCACGAAATAGTCTTCATCCCGCTTCATTATATATATATATATGTATATATATATATATATATATATTTCAAAATTGTGCGTTCGAGTAGTGGGTGTTATGGGGACTTTTTGCGTTTTTCTGCATGACGTGTTTTTTCAACAATTCTCGTCTTTAATTTGTTATTAGTCAAGAACCGGTAAAGCTAAATGGTTCAAACTTGGACCATGTCTTTTTCAATTATTTTACTTTATTTTTGATTCAGAAAACATGAAAAAAAAATACTTTTAAAAATATGTTTTTTTTTTTAAATAAATTACATCCTTTAAAAAAAATTAATTTAAATGTATTTTTAATTAATATTTTTTAAATGCTTAATCATAATTAAAACTTATATATAGTTCTGTTTAATTAAATAGAAAACTTTGAAATTTGACGTATAATATTTCGAGTTATTTTAAATTACCCAACTTTAAAAAAAAATTAATTCAAAATTATTTTAAAAAACTTTATAAGAAGTTTTATGGTTTGATTTTGCTTACAAATTATATGGTTAATCAACACAAAAAGACTCAAAATTAAAATTCAATAAATAAAAATGTTTTTAAAATGTTTCTAGGACCCCCTTAAAACCTGACATTTTTGCAGAATAGAATGAAGGAAAATAAATTAATTTAATAAAGAGAAAATTAGATTTTATAGTATGTAAGGAGTTTAACAAACTGTGAAGAAATTAATAAATTTTGCTTACATTCAGTATACTTTTTTAAAAAATCTCTACATAAGGATATGCTGCCAACATCACTAACAAAATTAATTTAATTAAGACCTAGTTTAACTAAAAAAGAATAAAGTTAATGAAAAAGATTTAACGACTTAGACATGCATATTCAGTCGTAAATCTTGACTCGAGTATTGTTTGTGCATCACGAAATTTGCATTTTCTTTTCTCGGCATAAAAACAACAATTAAGGTAATGAATATTTAAAAACTGTAACTAACAATAATAAATTCCTAAAGAATTTAAATTTTAAAAACAATTTCACACGTGAATTATTTTTCCTCTCGAAGAATAATATTGAATTAAACATCAAAGTTATGGATAATTTTAACAGGCATTGAGCATGGAAAATTGACATTTTTACAGAACAGAATAACGGAATATAAATTATTTAAATAAAGAGAAAAATAGCTTTTACATTATGTGAGACATATAAATTTCAACAAACTGTGAAAAAAATATAATAAATTTTCAAATTTCTGTGTACTTCTTTTTCCAATTTCACTACATAATGATATGCTAAACATCACTAACAAAATTTAAAATGTAGTTTAATTTTTAAAAAGTATAAAGTTAATCGAAAGCATTTAACGATTTAATCATGCAAATTTAGCTTTAAATTTTACCTCAAACACTGTTAGTAAATAACAAAAATTACTTTATTTTTATCGTTTTAAAATCAAAGAGTAAGAGAATACATATTTAATATTTCTGATAGACAGTAATAAACTCCAAAAATATTTTTAAATTTAAAATAAAAAAGTCATTCTGGCCTGTACCGGGAGGAAAGGGTAGATTTCCGATATCTTCGTTTTAAAATTTTAGCTAATGTTACTCGAAAGCAGCAAGCTAAAATGTAAAGAAATCGATTACAGAAGATTCGTTAATGCTGAATTTGAATAAGAAATTCACCAAATTAGTCAGCCATAGCCAAGTTGGCTTCATTTATGGAGACTTACTTTTGGTCGCCAAATTTGGCAACCATTCGCCAAGTGTCGCCAAGCTTGGTCAGAATTAGACGCTAACGGATATGAACGGATAAGTTTTATGCGTTTGATTAGGAAAAGGATAACAACAATGAAAGATAAGAATTTGTGAGAAATCCCGTTTCCTAAAACTCATATATTAATCCCAGATTTGTTTTAACCTGCTATCTTGTTTCAAAATGTCAGCCAGCCTAGAATTTCAAACTGCTCTATCTCAGCCATATTTTAAGATAGAGGCAAAACAAAAAATGGCTCCAGAATCCTTGTATCAAAGCTTAACACTTTAGCAAAAAATAAATTTGAATTTCGAATTTTTTTGTATATTTTTTAGTTTTAAATATTTTAGTGGCCGCCATTTTGAAACAAAATGGCGGCCGAAGCAAGACAACGAACTCGGTCAAGATATTGGTAAGGCTAATACACACTCTTAGTTTTATCCAAATCGGTTTATAAATGCGAGTGCTATCGTTTGAAAAAGATCAGATATATATACATATAAATCAACATTTGTACGGACGGTGGTTTTGAGGTCTGGGGGTTATGATCTGTAAAAATATACCAAAATTTTCAGGAATTGCTTCCCTCCGAAAGGCTGCAGTAGGTGGCACTTTACTTTTTGTAATAAAGGCTACCTAAAACTCAAAATTGAATTATTTTCTCTCTCGAAGAATAATATTGAATAAAACATCAAAGTTATGAAGCATTTTAACAAGTGATGAACATTGAAAATTTATATTTTTGCAGAGCAGAATAAATTAAAATAAATTATTGTAATAAAGAGAAAAATAGCTTTTATACTGTGAAGGAAATATAAATTTCAACATACTGTGAAGAAAATAATATATATTTTTTTTATACTCAGTATAGTTTTTTTTTTCACTACTTAATGCTATGTTGCCAACATCAACAAGAAAATTTAATTAAGACTGAGTTTAATTTAAAAAATTATTAAAGTTGATGAAAAACTTTTAACGGCTTAATATAACGGCATGCAAATTTAGTTCTAAATATTGTCTCAAACAATGCTATTTACGTCAGAGTCTGTATATATATATAAAAAAAAGAAACACCTCATAAAATTAAACAAAATAATGTCTCAGAGAAAAAAAAAATAGACATTCGATTAGGAATTATGTCTTAAAAAATTAAATAAATCATGCATCAAGCATAGATTATGTAACACTTTCCAACACTTCCAAAATGATTTTACAAATCCTTACCGTTTAATAAGGAGAAAGATAATATGTAAGTAAACAATTTGGAAAACGCATAACATAAACCAAAATTTTAAATTTAAAAACCAAATTTCAAGAATGAGTAACCAACAATATTCGGAAAAATATCCAAATTCTTTTGTGCGCTGTATTTGATCTATAGATTTGTGTATATACTACATAGAATGCTAAATTTTAGTTCAGTTGGGAAACGCGTAGCAGAGTTTACAATTCCCCTTTTGGAATTTCCATAAAGAAACCTAAACGTACTCGAGAACTTTTGTGCAGCCCTGTACATGATCTATAGAATTGTACACACCAAGTAATAGACAAAAAATGAGTTAAATTTTAAAACGTGTTCAGGAACTGAAAATGCACTTCGAGCAATTATTGTTAACAGACAGTACCGAATTTTTTGTGTGTTCCTGTAATGGCTATACACACAATATTATATAGTAAGCCTCTTGTGATGCAGCTTAGTGATTATATATCAATTTCAATATGTTTGAAATAGTGAAACACTATTAAAATAAACCGTAAACGATTTTTCTGCATAGACCATTAATGTAATGTAATTGTTTTGATTGTCCCTGTAAAGGAACTATAAATGCTAAGCACATCATATTCTATAATAAGCCTCTTGTAGTGCACATCAGTGATATAAATTAATTTCAAAATGTTTGAAATTGTGTAACATCATTAAAATAATCCGCAAATTATTTTTCTCCATAGACCATAATGTAACGGAATTCTTTTGAGTGTCCCTGTAAAAACCCTACACTCTTCATTTTCAATACCGAACATACCATAGTATACCCCAATAATATATATCAATCGCATAACAATTCTAATATATTTGCGTGAGTTAGAGCACGGACAGACGACAGACAGACAGGCAGACATACAAACCGAATTCATAAACTCTTTTCAACTATGTTAGAAAGTGTTAAAAAGCTTATTCATATACTGAAAATGTGCCAATGTTTAAAATTTTCAAAACAAACACCCAATTTTCACAGCATATTTGGATGGTTTGGTACATTTTACCTTCGGACATTAAATGGGAAATCAAATAGTTTTGGAATTATGATGAGTTAAAATTTGGAACTTGTAATGTTAAATTCCTTTCTTATCCTTGTAAAAAAAAAAAAAAAAAAAAAAATCGCAATGCAGGCAGTTTTAAAGCGTAATTCAAAAAACACTTGTCAGCTGTAATTGTAGATTATCATGTTTAAAACTTCTAGAAATCGATTTCTGTTAGGTAATTCATATATCGCAATTCATATTTTTTTTTTTCGAAAATGGCTTTTAAACTGTGCATAAGATGTCCGAAGTTAATTTTCTAACAAAATATGAATTGTAATCTATGCATTTTTAGCAGTTTGGGTGCAATTTTAGTAACCCTAAGTTTATTTTTTTTAACATAAATTGAAAGAGAATATAATTCCTAATCGAATGTCTATTTTCAGTTTTCTATGAGAACATTTGACGAGTAAATTTTACGATGTGTATCTTTGTTTTTAATCTGATAGTATATCACCAAATTTCCATTTACTTTTCTCGTTATAAAATCAATGATTACCAAAAAAAATATTTATATAAAAACTTTCACAGTTTCGGTGCAATTTTACTAACCCTAAGTTTATTTTTTTAACATAAATTGAAAGAGAATATAATTCCTAATCGAATGTCTATTTTCAGTTTTCTATGAGAAAACTTTACGATGTGTATCTTTGTTTTTAACCTGATAGTATATCACCAAATTTGCATTTAACTTTTCTTGTTCTAAAATCAATGATTACGAAAAAAATATTTATACAAAAACTTTCAGAGTTTGGGTGCAATTTTAGTAACCCTAAGTTTATTTTTTAACATAAATTGAAAGAGAATATAATTCCTAATCGAATGTCTATTTTCAGTTTTCTATGAGAAAATTTGACCAGTAAATTTTACGATGTGTATCTTTTTTTTTTAACCTGATAGTATATCACCAAATTTGCATTAACTTTTCTTGTTTTAAAATCAATGATTACGAAAATAAATATGCAAAAATTATGGCTAACAGTAATAAATGTTTAAAATAATTACAAATTTTTAAAAATTCGCTAAATTGAATTATTTTTCCTCTTAAAGAATAATAATGAGTAAAACTTCAAAATTATGTACGGTTTTAACGGGTGACGAGCATTAAAAATTATCACTTTTACAGGGCAGATAAAATGAAAATAAATTCTTTTAATAAAGAGAAAAATAGCTTTTATAGTTTGGGATGAATATGAATTTTAACAAACTGTAAAAAAAAAAAAAAAAAAAAAAAAAAAAAAAAAAAAAAAAAATTTGCTACGGTTGGTGTACTTTTTAGCAATTTGAAAAGTGTTTATGAAATCGGCTTGTCTATCTGTCTGCCTGTCCATGTTCTAGCTCTCGTACATATACTCGGATTATCATGAAATTCTTATCATTATTGAATTTTACTATATAAAATGTTCGGTATTGAAAATGAAGCGCGTAGCATTAATAGTTCATTTACAGGGACACACAAATATTTCCATTACATCACGGTCTATGGGGGAAAATCGTTTGCAGCTCATTTTATGGATGTTACGCTATTTCAAATGTAATGAAATTAATATGCATTACTGAGATAAAATACAGCATTCTTTAACCGGAGTATACAATTAGTAGCATTTATAATTCAGTTACAGGGGGACGTACAAAATAATTCCTTTGCATTATTATCTACAGGGAATTATCGTTTGCGTACATTTTGAACATGTTATGATACTTGAAACATAATAAAGTTTAAAAGGAGCACTGAGGATCATTATAACTTATTTTCTATAGATTATGGAATGCGTAGAATTTATCGTTAATATACAGAGACGCACAAGAGAATTCGGTTAAAGGTAATTGATCGATAAGTGCTCTTTCTGTTATGATATGAAATTTTATTTAATTTTTAGTGTATTACGTGTTGTTTACAAATTCTGTAGATCATATACAGGGCACAAATAACTTCGAATATGGTCAGAAATTACTGAAAATAGATTTTTACTGAGTTACGTATTTTTTAAATTGCTGCAGAATGAGATGCTGCGAACATCACAACAAAATTTATTTAATGAAGACCTATTTTGGAAAGTGTAAAATTAATGAAAAAGATTTAATGACTTAATTATGCAAATTTCGTTCTAAATATTGTTTCAAACATTATTAGTGCATAAAAAAAATTGCATTTACTTTTCTCCCTCTAAAATCAATGATTACGAAAATGGATATGCAAACATTATGCGTAAATTTCTAAAATAATAAATTTTTTTTTCCAAATTCTCAAAAGTGAATTATTTTTTTCCCTTAAAGAATAATATTGAGCAAAACTTAAAAAAGTCCTTCCGGCCTGTACCGGGAGGAAAAGGTAGCTTTCCTATATCTTCGTTTTAAAATTTTAGCTAATGTTACTTGAAAACAGCAAGTTAAAATGCAAAGAAACGCTTACAAAAGATTCGTTAATACTGAATTTGAATAAGAATTTCGCCAAATTATTGAGCAATAGCCAAATTGGCTTCATTTATGAAGACTTATTTTGGTCGCCAAATTTGGCGATATTTCGCCAAATATCGCCAATTTTGTCGCCAATATCGCCAATTTTGGCGCTAACGGATATGAATATATAGTTTTATGCGTATGATTGGGAAAATTATTACAACAATGAAAGAAAATAATTTGCGAGTAATCGCGTTAATGTGCTGTTTTGTTTCAAAATGTCAGCCACCCTAGAATTTCAAACTGCTCTATCTCAGCCATTTTTTAAGATAGAGGTAAACCAAAAAATGCTCTGGAATCCTTGTATCAAGGCCTAACACGTAATTAAAAAATAAATTTGAATTTTTAACTTTTTTGTATATTTATTTTAGTTTTAATTTTTTAAATGGCCGCCATCTTGAAACAAAATGGCGTACCAAGCTGGCCAACGAACTCGGTCGAGAGATTGGTTAGCTTAATACACACAATTAGTTGCATCAAAATTGATTTATAAATACGAGCGTTATCGTATGACATAGGTCAGATATATATATATATATATATATATATATATATATATATATATATATATATATATATATATATATATATGTAGCATTTTGACGAGGTTGAGATATTACGATGAATAATATTCGATGAAAAGATGGCAGTCCTTCAACGATATAGCAAGTTGCAGTGGATATTAGCGAGTATGGCGAAGTAGAAGGCAATGAAATGAGTCCACCAAAGTTTTCCAATAAATCCAGCCAATCTCCAGACAAATAATTTTATTAGAAGACGAACAACACAGAAACAATTCCCAAAGGTCTAAAACTTACAGCCCTCGGGGTAACGTTGCTTCACTTCATTGAATTAAGATGTTACTGGGCCAGTTGAATATTCTACGGACATAAAAACACCAGATACATATTTGTTTATGCTTCCGAAAACGTCAAAAATCTAGTGCTCCGACCCATGCGACCTGGTTTTGTTCCTCCAGCGGAGACATACAGTAATTTACGTCACGAGCGTACAAACCAATGAGTGAGAGGCTAGCTCCAGCCCAGCAAATGAGGTGCGAAGGAGGAGCTAAGACGGTAAAGAATTCCGAACCTGGTAGCGGATTAATTTTGGAGTGAAACTACCTCAGCGCGCGAAAAATTTAGCATAATAATAATAATAATAATAAAAAGAAAATGGCTTTTAAAAAACATTCGAAATGAGAACGCGTCTCAGAATTTTATAGATTGGGGAGCTGATAAAAGTTACGAATGATCTTAAATTTTAGATTAAGATTTGGAATAAAATAATTATTAATATACGGATATTTACTTTTAAAAGGACTTTAAATAGGAATAGATATTATTAAGAATTAAGGAAATACTGACTATGACAGAAGTTAGATTAATTTTAAAATATTAATGCGAATAAAATGGAAGGATACGAAGGAAATAAATTTTTATATAACATATATATATATATATATAAATCAACATTTGAACAGAGGGTGGTTTTGGGGTCTGGGGGTCATGATCGGGGAAAATATATCGAAATTTTCCGGAACTGCTTTCCTCCGAACGGCTGCAATAGGTAGTTTTATACTTTTTTGTATTGAAAGCTACTTAAAAATATGTAGGGTTTTAAAGGGTGACGAGCATAAAATTGACACTTTTTCAGGAGATATAAAAGAAAAATAAATTGTTTTAATAAAGAAAAAAGTAGCTTTTACAGTTTGGTGTGAATATAAATTTTAACAAACTGTAAAGAAAATAACAGATTTTGCTACACTCTGTGTACTTAATAAAAAAAAAAAAAAAAAAAAAAAAAAAAAAAAAAAAAAAAACTCTACATAATGAGATGCTGCCAACATCACAACAAAATTTATTTAATTAAGACCTAGTTTAATTTTTGAATGTGTAAGGTTAATGGAAAAGATTTAACGACGTAATCATGCAAATTTAGTTCTAAATCTTGTCTCAAACGTTGTTAGTACATAACAAAATTTGCATTTTCTTTTCCCTCTCAAAAATGAATGACTAAGGTGCAATACTCAAAAATTGTGACAGGACAGTGTTGAGTTTCTAAACTATTAAAAGTCTACTGAAACTCACAAACGTAAAATATTAATATTGTAGGGAACTGATAAACTTATGAAATGTTTTGACGTGGAAAAGGTATTGAAAATTGACATTTATGCTCTTGAAAAGAGAATTAAACAAGAACGAAAAATCATGCGTCAAGCATAGATTATGTAACACTTTCCAACGCTTCCAAAATAATTTTACAAATCAACACCGTTTAATAAGCTGAGAGATAACATGTAAGTAAACAATTTGGAAAACGCATAATATATTTAAAAACGCAATTTCAGGAATTTCCAGCATATACAATATTCGGAAAAATATCCGAATACTTTTATTGAGCCCTGTATATGATCTATAGATTTGTATATATACTACATAGGATGCTAAATTTTAATTTAGTTAGGAAATGCGTAGCACAGTTTAAAATTCTCCTTCTGGAGTTTCTGTCAATAAACGGAGATGTGTTCGCGAACTTTTGTGCTTCCCTCTATATGAAATGCAGAATTTATACACACCAAGTAATAGACAAAAAGTGAGTTAAATTTAAAATCGCGTTCAGTGACTTAAAACGCACTTCCAGGAATTATTGTTAACAGACAGTAGAGAATTCTTTTGTGTGTCCCTGTAAATGAACGATGACTGCTATACACACAGTATTCTGTAGTAAGACTCTTGTAATGCACTTTAGCGATATATATAAATTTCAATGCGTTTAAAATAGTGAAACATTTTTTAATTAAACCGCAAACGATTTTTCTCCATAGACGTAATGCAACGGAAGTCTTTCGACTGTCCCTGTAAAGTAACTATAAGTGCTATGCACACCCTATTCCATATTAAGCTTTTTGTAATGCACCTTAGTGATATATATCAATTACAATGTGTTACAGTTACATTGTGTAACATCATTAAAATAAACCGCAAATGATTTTCCCCCATAGACCGTAATGTAGCGGAATTCTTTTGAGTGTCCCTGTAAAAAAAACTATAAATGCTACACACTTCCGTTGAAATAGGGAACATGCTATAGATAACGACAATAACATATAAAAATTGCAGAGAAATCCGAGTATATTTACGGGAGTTAGAGCACGGCCAGACGTCCAGGCGGCCATACGGCCAGACAAACCGAAGTCATAAAAACTTTTCAACTAGGTTGGAAAGTGTTAAAAAGACAGTAGAGTGTTTCATACTATGTTTGTGGTGAAGTAAACCGCCACAACGTCAGAATTTGTGGATCTGTGTCACGCAATCGATGTTGGCAACGCACATGGGACGAGATAGATTATCAACTAGGTGTTCTCCGTGCCACGAAAGGTGCACATATTGTAATTTATTGACTATATTAAAAAAAAAACTCTAATATCTCAGCTAACACATACGTGAATTTCAAGTTTCTATCTTGTATATATTTTGTTTCATAAATTTTTAAAATGTGTCAAGTTTTTTTTATACACCCTGTATATTTATTGTTTATGCAACAATAGGGTAGCTCTCGAAAAATAAAAAAAAAGTAATAAAAACATCTCAACTCAACTCAAGTGTTAAATGTCAGATTTTTTTCCCCCACAAACGACCACTAGAAATTTCATCTCTAAATCTTTTGAAACATTATCACGCGTAGTTAAATAGCTGTCACAAGGCTCATTTGTAATATCTCACCAATACGTTGACACTGCTAACATTTTTATGTTTAGTTCTTTTTAATTATTATTTTTAACATCTGGGAACAGAGTCATCGGGGTGAGTCAAAGGCGTCTCCGAATGACAAATGCACCCTCACTCGAGCCCTTTTTGGAGGCCCCCGATGGTTAAAAAAAATGGGCATGGGGCTGGAATTAAATAGCAGGGTTATGTGCTATTTGAAGAGCAAAAGGGTAAACAGAGTCTCTGTCGAAGCGAATTATGGTGAAATGAGATTAGAGTTTTTAAAAGAGGGCTCTTTAAGTTGGGACCTTAATCTCTTTTACAGCATGCGTCCATTGAAAATATTCACGGGGAATATATCACTTGGAAATATATTATTCGTACCTTCTTTGAAGGTTCAATGACTAATCTTTGACCGCTTTCAAATATTGTAAATCTGCGTGTCAAATTTTGTGGAAGATAAATTTAAAGATTTAGTTATATGTAAAATAAGGTTGTCTGTGTGTTGAAATAAAATACAAAATTTTTGTTAAATGAATTTTCTACAAAATCAATTATAATTATTCTAATAATGTAAAAATTAATGTCATCTTTTGACATTCAAAAAAAGTGTTGTCTGTTAAGCAAAATAATGATAACTTTTAAGATTGTAATGCACTTAAATTTAATGTAGACTTCTGGTTTAGAAAAGTGTTATATTTTATTCAAATTAATTACAACTTTGGTATTTTAGTAAAGTTAAATTTCATGCCATCTTTATGCATTAAAAAATGTATATTGTATACAAATCACTCAGCTCAAATCAAACAAATCATACAAATCAATCAGTTTTAATTTCAATGTTTCAATATAGTTATTTTCCACGCCATCTTTTGCCTATCATCTTAGTGTTATCTTTCATGTGTTATCACTTGTACCTTTGCATAGTTGTTTTTGCATAGTTAAAGTTAATGCCCACTTCTTGTATTTAAAAATGTACTTATACTTTATGTAAATCATTTATAGATTTAATGATTTTTGTATTTTAAAATTTCATGCCATCTTTTGGTTATTATATTATTAATATATCACATGCAAATCAATAATAATATTAATAATTTTAGTATAGTTAAATTTAATGCCATCTTTTGATATAAAAATGAGTCATTGTAATCTTTTATGCAAATCAATAATAACTTTGATAACTTTAGCCGCATCAAGTTTATATCTCTCATTCTACATTTTTACAAAAAGTGATAAAATTAACACTAAAAGCAGTATTTGGTTGCTAAAAACAGAAAGTTCGTAAGTAGAATAATTTTAAAAAATGTGCTTTTACTGTCACCTTAGCTGATATATATACATATATATATATATTATCAAATTAATGTTTATTATTGTGTGTATACTTAGTTCGCTCCTCTGTAGCTATGCGATATTAGCTCCTATAGAAAATTTCACTTCAACCTTGTACATATGTGAGTGAGGACTAACAAATTGGTTTTATTATTAGCTATTTTAATTACTACTTCACTCTAATAAAATTATTTTTTTTAATTAAAAATAAATAAAAAATATTGCTAAATTTTTCCTTTCAAATTACTTAAAGAAGTTTCAGTTCTCAAATCACTTCCGTAAATGAAAAGAAAAAAAAATACAAATTCTGTGATTAACGTGCTCTTATCTATTCATAACGATGGGACACTGTAGAATGATAACCCTCTTCTGCTATCGCAAGAAAAAAAAACCTTGTAAATTTGTTAGGGTTTCCCTTACATGGAATGTGAATCCCTAGTCTTTTCACCTAAGAAAATTCACTTTAAAGTCATCCCGCCTTAAGCAAGCAGAGAAAAGCTTGGATTTTTTCTCCTAAAAATACTTTTTCTATAAGACAAATAATTCATTTAAGTCGAAATCTCGACGCTGAAGGGTTTCTTAGCCGGTATAAGTGTAAAAACGAAGATGAAATTTAATACTCTAGAACTGAAGAAAAAATTGCTCAAACATAAATCAGTAATGTTTGGAAGATAAAATTTTTGTGTTCGTTGCTCATATTTTAATTTAGTATTTAGTATACTGTATTTTTTTAAATTAATAATTAATTATAGTACTTCAATATAAAGATAATTAAAATTACTGGATAATTAATTTTATTTCTAGGCTTACTAGATAGTCCGTTTATGAAATTTCAATACGTTCATTTTATAATTTCATATACATTCTATCAAAGGTATACATTTGTAAATGCAAACTATATCACTGGTGAGTTCAGTGAATTTTTGACTTTTTAAAAACATTTCAAGAATGATTTATTAAAAATATTCGTAAAATATTCTTACGAATATTTTTAAACCCATTTAAATGCAAACCATTCAATAAATAGTTATAACAACAAGTTCGAAATTGTACATTAAACGTCACAAATGAAGTGTGTCCGTTTCGTGCTATAACTAGTTTTACAATGTAAAAAAATCATTGTTATTATTTCAGCGAAATAAATTATATCGTCTGCTATCAGTGAAATGAGGAAGACTTTTTTTTCCTTATTACGTATGACATGTTTACAGACACCAGGCAGCGCTGTAAAATTCACAAAGAAGATCTTGCTTTGCGAAGGATTACCTCCATGGTTTAATATTTATATGACTCACGATAAATGAATCTTTTGTTTATTTACTTTAATGGATTGAGATATTCGGCTGTTAACCTAATTTCCACTGAAGTTATCTCAGAATCTATACATGTTTTTAAGCTAACTGATCTCTCAAACAAAGAATTTTTTTTGAACGATCTTTCTAAAAATGTAACGTTTATGCAATTTTATTCGAAAAAATAATTCTGAATAAAAATGGCCGCTTGGCACATGGAAAAATATGTGGTTAAAATGTGTGGAAAAATGTGTGGTATTTGTTTTCCTCCGGCACATGATTTTACTATATAGATTATACGTATGATAGGATTTAATAGAATAAAGAAAACTTTTATTAATATATTTTTTAATTTTGATTCAATTTTCGTAAAATTTGAAATGACTCGACGAAATTCTACAACGATAATATATATTAAATTTCAAACCATTCGGTTGGGTAGTTTTTGAGCTGTTATATTCGGACGGACGGAGCAGACGACGGCAATAGGTACTACGTATTTATATAATTACGAACGCACCTAAAAATAGACTTTTAAAATCAACGACACATGTGTTGAACATGAAATTTATATCGTACTTAGTTAAATTGGTTAAAAGATATATTGCATTAGAATATCCTGGGAGTTTTATTACGCCAATTCACCCCTATTACTTTTTCCAAATCTTTCTAAAATTTTCTTTAAATTTAAGCATTCAAATACGGATAAACTTTTAGAAAATCTGCAAATTCAATTTTACCTTAACAACACATTATAATCTCGAAAACTTATATGTCAAACGAGTTAAAGTTCAACTTTGCAATCATGGTAATTTACATTGTTTGGTAAATTATTCCAATTTAAAGGTTGTCGAGATTGGTGTTGTCACGCATAAATTAGTTGAGATGAACTTTCGGATTTTATTTGACTGCTAACGGCATTGTACTAATGAACAAGAAATATAGAAATTGTGTAATTAGTAATGAAGGATATGGAATAGAAGAGAATTATTTTCATTTATGCAATTTCGTATAAAAGAGTTTAACTATTAGGTTTTATATATTTGACGATATTTGGTTGTAAAAGAAAAGATTGCAAAAGTTTTGCAAATAAAATCTGTGAAATGTACGGTTTAATATCATCTAAACATTGGTGAAAAATATTTATTGGGTAAATGAAGTGGATTTTTGTGGTAATAAATCAGTATTAATCTAACGCTACATCCACTTCACTTGCTTTACATTTCAAATATTCCCGAAAAAGCAAATGTCAGGTCTAAAAAATAGTCAATAGTAAAAAAAAAAAAAAAAAAAAAAAGGTTTGGAAACTACGCTTTTCGAAGGGATGTCTACAATTTACTTCTTCAGACCTCTAGTTTAAGTGACTGAAGTTGTTTACTGTTTCCATTTACCAGAAATGAGGGTGTTAGAATGACACTGGAGTAAATCAAATCTAGATAACCGTATTTTTACTGAACGCATACTAGTTTCTGTTCAATGTGACATTCAAATAAGTCATAGCTCACTTACGCAGTCGCTAGAGGGCAAAACAAGTTGGACCACTTAAGAGCCTACATCAGTCACGTGAAAAACACGCAAGTTAATGTTAAGTCTATGGGAAGATTCTCGCTCGCATTTTAATATTTTTAAATGATTTTTTTTTTTGCATAAGCTAGCTGAGGTCGATCTCTAACGTTGTTACTTTTTACTTTTTCGATTTTGGTTCCAGTTTTTTTTATATAAGGGTACTTCCACTTTCAGAACCGGTTCCAACCGGCTCCAAAATTGAAAATGTTCGCTTATAAAAACACTGTAACCAAAATCAAAAAAGTAAAATCTAACAACGTTACGGATCAACCTCAGCTAGCCTATGCAAAAAAAATCATATAAAAATATTAAAATGCGAGCGAGAAATCTCGCAAGAACCTTCCCATAGACTTAACATTAGCTTGAGCGCTTCTTCGCGTGACTAGCATAGGCTCTTAATTCAACGGCAATACGACAAATTTCACAATACCCTTCATTTTTCAAATTACTGAATACAGATTACTTCACTGTCATTCTAACCTTCTCAAATATGTCGTGTGTCATTTACAAGCACTATGATCACATAAATACATTATTGTTGTAGCGATTGTTGTTTGTGGATTAGAACTATGGAAAGTTCCTCATTAGTCAATATTACTGTCATTTGTGTTTAGAAAAGGGTTACTATATTAATTGTATATATTGAACCTCTATCATGGAAAAAGGAACATGATTTAATTTCAGCTGAATGGATTCCACTGTACACACAGTATCCTATGAGTTAATCGAGCCTTTTATTTATCTTTCAATCAAGCGGTTTCACAGACCGCTCAGAGTAGTTATGCGACAATTTCTGTCACAGAAGTTAACAGTTATAATGATGTTTTCTAACATCTGGGTAAATAATTTTCAAATAGGAGTTGCTGAGTTACAAAGGATTGTGTTAAATGGTTAAAAGATATGTTGCATCAGAATATGCTGGGAGTTTTATTTTGTCAATTCATCCCAAAATCAATCATTCACAAATCTTACCAAAGTTTCTTTCAATCTAAACATTCAAATACGGATAAACTTTTAGATAGTCTGCCAATTCAATTTTACCCTAACAACACATTATTTATCCCGAAACCTTATATGTCAAACGAGTTAAAGTTCAACTTTACAAATATGGTAATTTCCATTGTTTGGTAAATTATTCCATTTTAAGGTTGTCGAGATTAGTATTGCCACGCACAAATTAGTTGAGATGGCATTTCGGATTTTATTTAACTACTAATGTCATTGTACTAATGAACAAGATTAATGTTGAAATATGGAAGTGGTGTAATTAGTAACGTAGTATGTGCAATAGAAGGGAATGATTTTTTATTTATGCAGTCTGATTGTAAAGTTTAAGTATTAAGTTTTACATATTTGATTCCAAAAGAAAATATTGCAGATTTTGCAAATGAAATCTATAAAATATATAGCTCTTATATTCTTTAAACATTGGGGAAAAATATGTATTGGAGAAATGAAGTGGATTTTTGTATAATAAATCAGTATTAATCTAACGCTACACCGACATATCCTCTTCCCTTGTATTACATTCCAAATATTCCCGGAAAATCAAATGTCAGGTTTAAAAAAATAGTCAATAGTTAAAAAAAAAAGGGTTTAGAAACTTCGCCTTTCGAATGAATGCATACAACTTACTTCTCCCGACTTCTTGTTTTAGTGACTGTATTTGCTTACTTTCAATCGACAGAAATATGTTGTGTGTCACTTACAAGTACTATAATCATATAAAGGAATCATTGTTGTAGCAATTGTTGTTTGTGGATTAAAATTATGAAAAATTCCTCATTAGTCAATTTTACTGGAAAAGAAAAACACGATGACAGTCGAATTCATTTCATTTAACATAATTCTCTTTAGATTCAGGGGAAATGCTCTCTTTAGATAACGATACATTTAGTAATTCTCCATCGAATAACACCATTTTTATTTGATACCAATTCGAAGGCAAGCAACAGTTTACTTTAACAACACTTCGACGACAATATCTCAATGTTCTCTGCGTCTGTCTGTGTCCTGGATTTTGTTGCGCTTGCGTATTTAATTTAATCGCACGCAAAGTGACAACCAAGTCACCTGACTTCCTTTCTACAATCATAATCGGTTTAAGAGGGACTTGTTAACAGTTCCAATGAAATAATCGTAAGGTTAATTTACTTCCGGGGCGCGAAAAGACATTCTAGAACAATCTAATAGCCTCGAACTCAGGTACACGTCGTGTAAACAAACAATACGCTCTGATCTCGAGAGTGCTGGCTAAAAATAGATTTCAGACGATAATTTTAGCTTACGCTACAGAAAATTATTTATTGATGCGGAATAAAAATTAGAATATTAAATTATTGAAATATTATAAGAGACACTTTGATATTTTAATAAAAGAATGATTTTAAATAAATAGGATTTTTAGAACAGGATAATTTAGGAGTTATGACATTTTAGAAATTAAGTAAAGAATTTAGAGAGGTTTGATATACACGGTAATATACACGGAGCGAATTTTAATAGGGATTTAAATAATAAAAGTGTTTTATTTAAGGAATATAAGTAGTTAGCGCCATTTTTAGATTTAAGCAATTTGAAATAAATATTATTAGGTGGATTAAGACCTTATAACTTTACATATGGAGATTGATAGATTAGTTGAATAGGTTTTTAATTTAATAAGCTGGTATAATATATGGAATATTATTAAAAGGAAAATTTATATAGAATAATGTTAACATTGTCGAAACAAAAATTTTAAATTTTGTAATATATATATATTGAACCTCAGTCATGGAAAAAAGGACATGACTTAATTTCAGCTGAATGGATTCCAATGGTACTTGCACTGCTAATTAGGCAACGCTAAACCAAGGTTTCCCAAACTATGATACGCGTACCAGAACTAGTACGGTAATCTTTTATTCTGAATGGAATGAAAATAAATAAGAGCTTTCAAAGTTGACGAATTTTTTTTTTCACTCAGACTATGACAAAACTAAATTATTTAGAAAAACATCTTTTGGTGATTACGCATTATCCGTTCCAGGATAATAAAGTAGGTGTTTTGAATACCTTTGTAGGTGTTTTGAATACCTTTGTACAATTTCGCTGACCGAAATACAGTTAGTTTCTAGCATTTCCCTTGATAGGCCCTATTATGTTTCACTCGAACCGTAATTAGTCTGCTAAACATTTCTCTAAAATAACTTCATTAATGTTTGAGTTACGAACGAGTAACATTCGGATTGGATTGAGATGATATCAGGAGGATATAATTTTATAATGATAGGATTTTTTTTTTTTTTTTTTTTTTTATCATCAGATTTTTTTTCTGATTTTCATTTACATCAAAATTACTCATTGATGCATATTTTAATTGAAAATTAATTTATGTTTAAATTTATCATTAATTTAAATTTAAATTCGTTATAAACATTACAAAATAGTAATCTCAATGTAAATCTTGTATGCAACACGCAGCACGAAATGCAATTACATGCACGGACATTCCATGATGTTACTCTCCCTCATTGTAATATTTATGTTACGATAATGACATTATTAATTAATTTCAACTGATAAATATTCTGAAAATATATTTCATCATTTATTCATAATTCTAATTAAATAATTTATTTAATACATTTATTTAATATTTATAAATAGAAAGGAAAAGGGTTCACTCTGCGTTAGGGAATCGATTAAGAATAATCTTATAGCCCTGTAACAATGAACTGTTCGTCCAATTCTCAGTTTAGCAGCCAACGAAAGCAGTGGCTAGCCAAGGTGGAAGTCCGGATGCTCTGCATACCACTAATTTTGTAATGTTTTTTTTGTCTTATCTAATTGGGAAAGTTTCTGCGATAGTCAAGGCCAAGAAAACTTTACAATATTACTGGTATCAAGAGCATTTGGACCCCCTTCCTGGCTACGCCACTGAACGAAAGGATGCATCTTACCCAGTTTGATGGTTGTCCAGTATTTTTATATGGCAAACTTGATAAAGCTATGAAAAACTAGAAGGTTATAATGATAGTACTAATCCAATCTGTAGACTCTGAACGCAGTCTCCATGGTCTAAAACAGGTTTCTCCATGTTGCATTTAGTATTTTGGAGAATTTTTGTTAGAGCTTGGGCTTAAAACAAGCGAAGCTGATCCATGTTTATATATCAGTGACAAAAAGCGGAAGGAAGTTGATTGTGTGTTTATATGTTGAAGAGGGATTGGCTTCACTAAATTGGATTTACAAGAATTTGTAAAAATAATAAATGATTTGAAGTCAAGGGTCAAGATTACTAGCAAATCAGTAACTATTTTCCTCGGTCTTCAGGCAGCTACGCTTTTTTAAGATTAATACACAATGTTGTGACTAAAACTCATTTTACGCATCAAGAATTAATTGCAATAAAAGGCTGTTCTTAAAGCGCTGTTATTGAAATATGTCATACTACAAATTTTTTAAACGTTTTAGAGACATATTTCTTCAGTTTTTGATACAAATATGTTATGTTTTCATTATATGAACACATTAATGTAACAACAAACATGGCCTGATTACCAACTGGGAAAAACTTCCACCAATAAAAATGAATAGAAATTTCCACTTTATTCAAGGCAGTAATTTTGCATGAAAACGGCGTTTAAATAAGACGAAAATTTCTATAAAAATTTACCGGTGGAAGTTTGCCCCGTTGGTAATCAGGCCCTGACAACAAAGCCTTGCGGTTAATAAAATACATATTTCCAGCCATTTCGTTCTTGATTCGACGTTATATGTAAGACTTGAAACGTGTCTACTAGTGGAACAGACAGCTGTCTACTAACTGAAAATTGTATGTCCACGACTATTACTACTACTCATGCTACAAAGATTAATTTGTTAAGCGTTTAAGAGTAATTTATCTTCGGTTTTTGATGTAATTATGTTATGTTTTTCCTTATATTCACTCATTAATGTAACAACAAATACCTTGTTGTTAATAAAATAGATATTTATTAGCAAGATCGCAATACTACTGGATCTTGGATGTCCATTACTGTCCATTTTAAGCTGTCCAAAATTAAATTACTTTTTGCGGGAAAATGTTTATTTAAATTATTATTAACCTTTATCAGCACAATTATAATGGAAACTCCATTATATATATGGTGATATATATAATGGAGTTTCCATTATATATACTTTTCTTAATAGTTAACCCTCTCTTCGTATTCAATATGCATTTAATTTAATTATTTTAAATTTATATTCTAAATTTAATTTGTCTGTGCATCCCATTCCATGCATTTAAATATATCCCTTTCTATTATAAAAGATATCGCTTTCATTTCAAAATCATCCTCCTACACTCGATTTTGTGCAGATGTAATTTTGCTCAATTAAAAAATAAAGAAGAAAGAATAATTCCTTCTCATGTCTGCACTTCTGCATTTACACTTAAAAATGTAGCCGTTAGATATGTCTATTATTAATTCATAGATTCTACAATCAGCGGATGTATTGTCTAAATCCTTGAGATAATTTTCTGTTCCCAGTAAGACTAACTTTTGCCCTGTCGCAACCCTATGTTGGCATGCTTTGAGCATGCAATTTTTCATAGATATCTCATTTGGTTATTTTTAACATCGATGTGCTCTGTATCTCTCTGCATATTTTATCGCCAACTCGGTAATTCTTCAAAGGAATTTGGCATAAACCGCACGCCAAATATGTACCAGCTGTCAAGGACTTTGAAATAATTTTTTGGCAATTCTGTTCCTGATCTCGTTGGATAATGTAGCCTCTAAAGGCGCTCTGTGCTTGGTCGGGTCACTCCCGATGTGTAATGTAATCGCCCTTCAATAACTGCTATTAAACATCCTGCAAAAAAGCCACTTTCTGAATGATGCTTGTCTCTTCGCTTATCTGTGTTGTTGTGGTGTCACTTCTATTCGCAAATGTACTCCAGATATACGACCGAAGTATCATATTTGATATAAAACTTAAATTCGTTTTTCTTCTTCCAATGTGTGCCGAAAACAACACTATAACAATCGTGTACAGCAAAAGTTAAGTAAGATATCGAAAATTCGCAGTAATTAAATCTAAGAACGGTACAGTATAAATAAGCGGGGAAATGTTCTTAAAATGTCCATTACTGGTAAAGTTACCTTTATTCTGAGACCTAAAAAATCGATATAATATCGCGTAAATTATACGTAACGTTAAAATTATATTCCATATGTAACGTCCTTTACGCTATGATAAATTATTCAAAATTATATGTTTAATTTATGTCATTGCCAAACGCTACCACATTTAATTACAATATCATTTTATTCAATTCATCGTTCTTTCAAATCGATCTGGTTTCCAAAATATTTAATACCCATAAATTTCTGGAATAATTACATATACATTTTCACGGATAAATTAGTCAATTCCGTTCAGCCATCTTTATTAGCTGCTTGAAAACGTCGTAGAAAGATCAAAGTAGCATTATTGTTAAATGAATATCATTTGTGCGCTTCAATAAATTGCCCGATTAAGCAGAAAATTGCCGAAATGGTAGAAATGTCATTTGCAGATTTATTGAAATGACCTTTTGCGTTTCGTTAAGAAATATATGTAATTATTAACCCTTTAGAATTAAAATTATCATTCCGATGATCGAGATTTATGTAAAAAATACTTTTTAAAGAGTAGAAAGTAATTTTTGCAAAATCTGTTTCAATTTTATGTTAATGGTATATTAAAATGTCCTTTAATTTAAAATTTAAAGCAGATCGTTATCATTTCTAACGATGATCGCCAAACATTTTTGTAAGTCAACCGCTGGAAGGATTTCACAAGAGTTTGTCCACCTCCATTTCGTTTTTATTTCCTAACCTTTGTTATAAAGCAAAAATATATCCGAGAGTAACTCTGACGTCATATTAATGGTGGCAACGACCTGAGAAATAAATTTTGATTTTACTGCAATTTTTAAACTCATAAACATCAGAATTTTTTTTAATTTATACCCTCTAATAGGGAAAAAAATAGTCTTTCAAATACAATTTGTTTGAAAACTGTATTACAAATTAAACTTTGAAAATTTTATTTATTGATGAAGTTTTAAATTTGTCATAGAATATTACCGGAAACAAATACCGGACTATCTATATTGCTTCAAGTGGAAACGGATTAAACTTCCGCAATTGAGCTTCACGCAATAGAGATAGATTTTTAAATAATTTATGCTTGAAAATTATATTAAAAGCCATAAAAAATCATAAGATACAGTTTTCAAAGAAATTACATTTAAAAGTACATTTTTTTGTTAAATCGATGGTGTAAAAATTTAAATTGTTCTATGTTTGTAAGTTAATAAATTTGATATAAAAGCAAATTTGAATGTCCAAGTCGTGAAAACTACTATCGATACGGCTTCAGATTTACTCACGGGCAAGTTTTTGCTTTATAATATACAAAGCTTATCCAGAAAGTAAGTACCGTTTGCGCATATCTCCCGCGCGTCTGACAGCACGAAAATCGCGAATGCGTAGTTACATCCTTCAACTCGAGACCGAATTAGCCTAGCCATTTTGTTCGATTATGTGAACGTTTGAAGTCATTGTTTGTCGGTAGTCATGTTTAAAACAATCGATCGGCCCGTCAGCTGTGAAATAAGAGCCGTTATCAAGTTTTTGAATGCGAGAAATGTTTAAGTGAAACTTACGGAGAGAACGCGATGAGAGAAGGTATGGTGTGAAAGTGGGTTAGGATGTTTAACGAAGGAAGGGAAAATGTCCACGAGGAGGAGCGCAATGGACGCCCGTCGTTGATCACCGAAGAATTGGTGCGCTGCATCGACGAACAGGTTCATTTGTGTTCTCATCTCAAGGAATTTCTTGCCGGCCAGCACTTTGGAGACCACGGTAAACGTCCAGAACTGGTTCAGGTCGCAAACTACCGAATTCTACAAAGCGGGTATGTTGCAATTACTCCTAAGATATGATACAAATCTTAATTCACATGGTCAATTATGTGGAAAAGTAGTTTAAGGTGTGTAGATTTTTCTGTAATAAAATACAAATGGAAACAAATTGTTATTATTTTTTTAATATCCTAACAGTACTTTCTTTTTGGATAAGCTTTGTACTTCAAAAACAAACGGTTTAGAATTTATAGCTACTGGCCAGCTATAAGACGTGGCTCTCTTTCTATGAAAATACTCGATCAGTTGATAAATTATGTAAAATAATTTAGTTAATACAATGTAAAAAAAAAATCTTAATCCAGGAAAATAAAAAATAACACAGAGTGAAAATATACAATAACCTTTTTCGACTTATTCAAGATTCCGAAAAGCATTCTTTATCTTTATAAACCTCAGAAACTTATATATTTTCTAGATTTAAAGAAGCATTTATAAAAGCAAAGTTTCTTTTGCTGTTACTGATTTTCGGAAATATTTCCCAGTAGTTTTTATATTGTACTAGCATGCTACGCCCGCTACGCTGGGCCATTTTTCTAAATGTACCTTATATCAAACGAAGTGGCATTGTATTTTAAAGGAATGTGGATATTCACCTACGGATGCTACTTTAGTAAATATTTTCAAACGAACCTTGAAACAAACGATTTATATCAATGGATTTGACCATGTATTTTAAAGCAATAGGAACGTTCACCTGGTTTTTCCTTCAATATTGCTGTAAACGATGTGAACGACAGTGCTCTATTATTACATCATACATTGGACAAAATTTGGGCTAATAAGAAACAACTCATTTAGCTGATCATTTATAGTAGAGTTTGGTAGGGAAATGAGGCCATTATGAGATTTTGACAACAGGAACTAAAATGTTCTCTAGTCAACATACTACTAAAAAAGAGAGCATTATAATGATTGCATAGATTGACCTTTAAACTTAAATAATGTAATAATCTTTTTGGTGAATACTTAAACCGAAGATTTCTTTGCATTTCCGTAAAGAGCATAATAACACGCAGAAATAAATTCTTTTCTCACTATGTTTAGCTACTAGGGCTGAGTGTAGGTCGAAAATGCTTTATAATGATCGAAAAATTATCTAATCAGAATTTCAGGTACTCGTTTTTTCTTATCCAGGCTGAAATGATAAATCGGCAAATATTATTTATTCCATTCGCCACCATTGACATTACAAAGTTTTTCCGTACATTGAAAGCGCCAAAACAGTGGCTAAGAGGTTCTGCTCCCAAAGCTGGCAGACGGGAGGTGCTGGGTTCAAACCCCTGTCACGCTCATTGACCTTACCGTTCGGAGTTTTCCGTGGTTTTCTTCGAACCTTGGCGTAAATACGGGTCAGGATCCCTTAGAAAGACCCCCCCGCAGGGCACTCCCCCTCAGGGTCTATATTCCTCGTGTAGATAATTGGCCGTCATAAAATCAATCAACCGTACATTAGAAGCATTGCTATTTTGGTAAAACTTTGCTTCATAATGAAATAAAAATATAAATTTAGCAATCGCTAATTTCACAAGTCGTCTATTTTTCTGTAATCTGAATCGTCGTCCAGAGTAACCTTCAAACATAAACGAAACATCCAACAATATAGTAAAAATGCCAACTGGCAGGTGACCGGAATACAGAAAATTAGTCCAATGTCTTTTAAAAACCTTCCTGAAAGAAGGGAAGATATGCAGAAGAAACTAAAAAGAAATGATGAATCAAAAAGAGCATCGAAAATTTATTTCAGCAAGCAATTTTTTTTTTTTTTTTGCAAAATGTAGCCTTTTGGGATAATAATAACGCATAAATGCACACATCTCCTTAAGAATATTCTTTGGTTCCTAACTTTTGAAGCAGTGAATATTTCTATAAGTGAAATTGGCGATATATTAAAAAATAATAATAAAATTAAAATAAAAGAATAGACAATAGTCGCTGATCTGAGTTCGAGTCTATAAAAATAATATGTTTGGTGAAAACAAATCGGCATGTTTCCGTAGTAAATTTTTAAATGTCTAAAATTTAATTATTTTACAATATGTGTTTGAGTGGCAGACATTCACTAAAATTTAAATATTTGATCCCATATTTATAACAATAACTGCTATTTATATAATTTGCATTTGAATATAAAAATTTACTCCAAAAAGGATCTTGTATACACGAAAAAACACTACTATTGCTAATATCGCTCAAGCTGATGTCACGCTTATGCATTTTTGGCTTAAAATCACATTGTTTGGCGACAAAAGTAATATCAAAATCGTAAATAAACAAATAACATGTAACTCATAAATGCAGTCATTTTTACAATTACATCTGCCAGTTCCTCCTGTAAGTCACATGATAGGGGAGTTACATAAGAAAAATTAACAGAAAGAAAAAAAGAAAAAAAAATTGTTACTCATATTTTATTTAATCAAATTATCAAATGCATTTTTGTTAACCTGACTCAAACGTTAAATCGCCAAATATTGATTTAATTGCAATCTCATGCATTGCAAATATTTTTAAGCATTACAAACATTCCTTTGGGTTTTAAATTAAATATTATGCGTCATTAAAACAGTTTTTTTCTTTCTTTTTTTTTGAGGGGGGGGGGGGGGGTTGAAATAAAATTAATAACAGAATTTTTCTTTATTTTTCTATCTGTTTGCATTATTTTCTGATATAACCGCTTCAATTCTTTCGCCAACGATAATGGTCGCCAAACAAATGACCGATGGTAACCTTATCGTCCAAAATAACAGAACTTTCCATCATAATTCTATAACTAATATACGTAGAAGTATGTGTTATATACTAAAACCTTCCCTGAAAAATTATCTATCCAGCAGTGCAAGTTCCATCAAATTCCATTCAGCAGAACTCGAGTTATAAAGGAACGAAACGAAATTTCCGTTTGTGTATATTAGTAGATTAATAAATTTTATCAATCTGCAATATACGATTTTTGGATGCTATCTATTCTCAAGTAAACATTTTCATATTCAACAAGCATGTTTCACAGAAAAACATGATAAATTAACACCATTAACATTAACATTAAAATCAGTATTATTTCGTTACTCTTACATGTATAAGTTCAATTACGCAGCTGAAAATGTTTAATTCAGAATGGATAGCATACTACAAACCGATATTCCGATTTGAGAAAACTGATTAATAGAATATGAAAGCTACTCGGAAACGTTTCCGAGAACCAGAGTAGCAAAAGGTTTTTACAAGAAACTTTTAAAAATTATTCTTTTAATATCGAATATATACTGGTTTCTAAGGTTTCTAAACCTAAATAATACTTTTCGGAGCCACGGTTAACTACGAAGAGTTCATCGCATATTTTCTTTCCTGGTTATATTATAATTTTCGTAGAATAAGAAACGTAGAATAATATTTTTTTTTTCTTACAGTGCATACTACTTTTTATAATTTTGAAAATTTAATTTACGTTTTAACACCCACAAAAGTCAGAAATAAAAATAAGCTTTTTCTAAAATTTAAAGTCTAATTATTCTCGAAACCATTAACAGAAAAAAAGGAAATATTTGTTAAACGTTTACTTGTAAACAGCTGAGAAGGAAATAATAAGGAGGAGAACTGCGAAATTTATATTTTTACCGTTATTTTCTTAATTTGTACTGTTATTTTTAATGCATAAATTGAGTATCGCATCAGAAAATTATTAATTGACAATTGATAGCATATTAAAAATCGATATTCCGGCTTGAAAAAAACTTATAAATACACACTAAAAACTACTCGGAAACGTTTCCAAAAATCAGTGGTAGCAAAATAAACTTTTTTATAAATGTTTTTTTAATCTCGAAAATACACTGGTTTCTAACGTTTCTAAAGATAAATAACGGTTTTTGGAATCGTGGGTAATTCGGAAGTATTTTTTCTGTATCTTCGTAAGGTGGTTATATTATATTTTCGTTGATTAAGAAACAGTTGTTTTTGTTTTTTACAGTGTGCAATAACCTAAAATGTAATATTTCGAATCCGAAACGTTGAGCACAACCACATTTTTTCTGTTCAGAACTCATTTCCAGATTATTAAATTCCTATGAAATTCCAAAATATGCACATTTTCACAGATAAATTTGTCAATTCTATTCAATTCTAAATTGCCTTTGAAAGTATACATTTGTGTGTGTGTATTCGATAGTGTAAAAATTAAAATTATGTGATGTTTAGAAGATTACAATTTTGCTATAAAAACGAAATTTATTTCCAAAGTCATTGCCACTGTCGATATGACTGCAGCGTTACTAAGGAACATGTTTGTGCTAGATAATACACACGCAAAAAAATCCCTGAATTGAGCGAATTTTTCCGTTGATTATATTTAGTTAAATACGAAAATTTGCTTTGGTGCTTTGCCCATTTCCCCCCAAAATACAGAGAATTCCCCAGTCTAATGTAAAAATTATCTGATATTCTCCAATCTAAAGCTACATTTTCGCCAAATCACACGGGTG
This sequence comes from Maratus michaelseni, assembly GCA_963931845.1. NCBI lineage: Eukaryota > Metazoa > Arthropoda > Arachnida > Araneae > Salticidae > Maratus > Maratus michaelseni. Next base: position 170,889,297 of record OZ007600.1, on the reverse strand, counting down.
TTCCGGAACTTGTGCGGCTAAGTGCTTTTTCGTAATAGAAACGGATTTTTTATGTATGTCCTTTCTCCCCTAGAATACGAAAAAGTAGCAAACCTAAGCTCAAAATTTTCTGAAATTATCCAGTCAGAATACGGAAAATTTCTTCAAATAACGGGGCAAAATATCTAATCACAGGGATGGCCCGGCAACTTGCTGTCTGAAGTTTTTGCATTTTTTGGTGAATTTCTTTTTTCAGAGTGTAAAGATACTTCTAAAACAAACGGTTCAGAAATTAGTTATGGATCAGGGTCGGCAAGTTTTTGACGCATGACGGTTTTTACCGGTTTTTACCATGGTTTTTACCGTCATGTTAAAAATGTCAAAAGCCCATTTTTTAGTAGTTTATTTTTACATTTTTTTTTCATTCTATCTTTAATATTAATTTGTTTTACATGAAATATTCAGTATCAAAAGACTCTAAAGCATATTTATCCACCCAAGAAAAACAAAAAAAGAATTGCATTAGAGTAATACGTGTACATCTGTGTTAGAAAATCTCTACAATAATCTTAAGCTATTTGGCATAGTCTAAAAAAATAGATTTTTTTTAAAGAAATCCTGTAACCATATTATATTAAAAAATGTGTATAGTTTCGGTAGAATTTATTATACTGTTTAAAACAAAACTTTGAGGTTCTGCTTATTGAAGTGCAAATGAAAATCACCATAATTGCATTTATGAAATACATAAGATATGCATTTTAAAATATCATATCTAAGAATATTCAAATTTATTCATTGCCAGTCCATGCTTAACATCTATTGCCATACCATGTAACAGCATTTTTGCATCTCTAAAACTATTTTAATGTACTTTATTAAAAATGTATTTTGAATGTTATTTAATAATTACAATAACCTTTATTATCATTTAATATTAATGTCCATTGCAATTAGTAGAACCTATATTAGTGGAGATTATAACAAATATTGTTATTTCCTTTTACTGTTGTATTTTTAAATCTTTCCCATTTAGGAAATGCGCTTCTTTTAAACATATTTAACAAATGTAATTGTAAATAATATTAATAACAAGAACAACAAGGTAAAATCAATCTAGAAATGTATTGTATGGCTACACTTACACTATAAATCGGAGGAAAATCGAAAATGATAGGTTTTTGACGGAATAAACCGGTAAAAACACGGTTTTTACCACTGTCATGTCAAAAACCCAACCCCGGTTATGGTCCAGCTATAAGACGTGATACCCTGTATATGAGAATACTCTATCAGTCGATAAATTATGTAAAATTATATCGTTAGTATATTACCCTAAAAGCAAATTTTTTCGAGTCCAAAACATTTAGTATAACCAGATTATCCTATTCTGTGTTCATTCCCATATTATTAAATTGCTATGAAATTCAAAAATAATTACATGTGCATTTTCGCGGATAAATTTATCAATTCTATTCAACTACATTGATTAGCAGTTTGAACATTACAGTTCTTGAAATGTAAAAGCCGCAATTTCATAACTAAGTGTTTGCAAGCTTTTATAAATTGCCCGATTAAACTAAAGACTGAGAAAATACCAGAAATGTCACGTACTGTTTCGCTGAAATGCGTTCTTTTGCATTGCAGCAAAGTGTGCGTAATTGTTAATCGATTACGGTTCAGGTACAAGACAATATTATTTCAGGATATTGGAAAGGTTAATATCATTCAAAGAAAACTTTAATAAGAAAGTAAAATCATGCTTCAAGAATAGATTATGAACACTTTCCAACATATTCAGAATACTGTAGTAAAACTTAAAAAAAAAAAAAACCTTCAAAGCAAACTGTAGCAAATCTTCAAAGGAAGCTTTAACAAGAAAGTAAAATCATGCATCAAGCATAGATTATGAAAAACTTTCCAAAATATTCAGAATACTGTAGTAAAACTTTAAAAAAAAACAAAAAAAAAAAACTTCAAAGCAAACTGTAGCAAATCTTCAAAGAAAGCTTTAACAAGAAAGTAAAATCATGCGCCAAGCATAGATTATGAAACACTTTCCAACATATTCACAACACTGTAACAAAACTTTCCCGTTTAATACGGTGAAAATAATCGCTAAACAGACTTTTTGGAAAATGCCTAACGCATTTGAAAACCCAATTTCAGTAATTACTGTCCATAGTCGGAAAAGTATTGAAATTCCTTTGTGAAGCTGTCCCCTGTATATGATATATAGATTTGTGTAGGTACTGCATAGTATGCTAAAATATAGTTCAGTTAAGAAACGCATAACACAGTTGAAAATTCTCTTTCTGGAATTTCTGTTAATAAACGAAAATGTACTCGAATTATTTTGTGCCGAACTGCATATAAACTATAGAATTTATATATATCAAGTATTACTGCAACAAATTAGTTAAATTTAAAACCGCGTACCACAACTGAAAACGCACTTCCAGCAATTATCGCTCATAAACAGTACAGTAACCGAAGTCTTTTATGTGTCCTTGTAAATGAACGATAAATGCTATGTACACCCTGTGCTGTAGTAAATATTTCGTTGTGCACCTCAGAGATGTATATCACACATACGACCAGAATTTAAAATTTCACGTCTCTGTCTTTTCTAGTTCAGACGGTATAGGACAAGACTCAAAGTTTCGATTTTTTGTCACTCACTCACCCGTCATCTAAAGGATAAGGAACATCCCACAGCCCTAGAAACTTGAAATTTAGAATAAAGGTAGTGTTTAGGATACAAAGAAAAAAAAATTAAAAAATCTGGAAAATTAAAAAAAACCCTCACAAATTAAAAAAATTGAAAATAATTTGATCTTGTAGTCTTAGAAACTTACTATTTGGTGTGAAGGTAGTGTGTAGGATTCAGAAAAATAATTAATTAAAAACACAATAAAAATTGAAAATAAAATTAAAAAAAATCGAAAAAAATCGAAAATTTGAAAATAATTTGATTTTGTAGCGCTAGAAACTTGAAATTTGGAATAAAGGTAGTATTTAGGATACAAAAAAAGAAAAAAAGAAAAAATCCAAAAATTAAAATATATATATTAGAAAATTTGAAAAATTTGAAAAAATAAATAAAAAATGAAAATAATTCAATCTCTTAGCCGTAGAAACTTAAAATTCGGCGTAAAGGTAGTGTTTTGGATTCAGAATAAGGAAAAATTAAAAACACAATAAAATTCGAAAATAAAATCGAAAAATATAAAACATTTGAAAATAATTTGATTTTGTAGCGCTATAAACTTGAAATTTGGAATAAAAGTAAAGAAATTTTGATACATTTTGGTAAAAATATTTATGCATGTTCACTTAACTTTTATAAACGAATAAAAATTCATATTTATTGTGACGTTAGTAGAATGTTATCCATTGGGTTTGTATTATCTTTATGCCTATTGATGCCATGTTTTTCATTACAATTTAATAGAAAATATATTTTTATGTCAATGCATGTTGGTTACGCATAAAAATGCGTACATAAAGTACATGTGAAATGTTTCCGCCGCTGAAAATAAGGTCCTTAGCTTGAAATGTGTTTTTACATTGCAAAAACTAAAGAGAAAAATTTATATAATTGTGTCAACATGGCGCAATTTTCAGATTTTTCATTTATTAATTACAAAGATTATTCATTATAAAATGGCAGCTTTTATTGATTACTTCATCATGATTGTAATCATACATCGAATTTGCATACATTTTAACTTCTTTTAGCGCTAACTTATCAATTGCCAATTTCACAGTCTTTTCTCCTTTATGAAATACATCTTGCGGTAACAAAAAATGTGATTTTCTAAATTTCTGGACACTTGCATTCTTCTACGGATGTCTGGGTCTATATATATCAAATACTGTTTCAAAAATTCTAATTTTTGAAAAGCTTCTTCAAACTCTTAATGCATGTTATTTCTTTTTTCATCATTTTATTCAAATTTCATTTTTAAAAATTTTGCGCCATTTTGCTGGAAAAAAAAAAAAAAAAAAAAAAAAAAAAGTTGGAAATTGTACGTTAAACGTGACAAGTAATTCGTTCATTTCATGCTATAACTAGTTTTACAATGTAAAAAATCATCGTTATTATTTCAGTGAAATTAATTATATCATCTGCTATGAATGAAATGGGGATGCCTTTTTTTTCTTATTACGTATGCCATGTTTACAGATAATTTTTTTTTTCGACACCAGACAGAGCTGTAAATTCACCATGGAGATCTTGCTTTGCGAATTATTACCTCCATGGTTAATATTTCTATAACGCACGATGAATGAATCTTTTGTTTATTTACTTTAATGGATTGAGATATTCGGCTCTTAACCTAATTTTCACTGAAGTTATTCTAGAATCTATACATTTTTTTTTTTAAACTCGTCTCTCAAGCAAACAATTTTTTTTGAAAGATCTTTCTAAAAATGTATGTAACTTTTACGTAATTTTAAAAATTAATTTTGAATAAAAATGGCCGCTTGGCATATGGAAAAAGATGTGGTTAGACCGTATTTGTTTTCCTCAGTCACATGACTTGCGCTTTTATCATATAGATTACGTATGGTAAGATTTAATAGAATAAAGAAAACTTTTATTACTATCTTTTTAAGTTTTGAATCGATTTTCATAAAATTTGAAATGACTCGACAAAATTCTGCAACGATTATATATATTAAATTTCAAACCATTCGGTTGGGTAGTTTTTGCGCTGTTATATGCAGACAGACAGACAGACGGACGGGCTAGACGACGGCTATAGATGCTACATATTTATATAATTACGAACGCACCTAAAAAAAGATTATACATTTTCTGTTTTGCGCACTAATTCAGGGAGTATATAAAAAAAGTTTACCTCACTAAATTATGAAAACCTGCATACATTTATTAATCCAGATATTCATATATATTTATTAATCCAGACGCTTTTGATAACAATATTATTCCGTTTTGAATACCATTATTTCTTTGATTTCCAAAACATGTGATCGCCATAAATATCTTGAATATTGATACTTTTTTTACACAAACTATCAAATGTTATTCAGCTACATCAATTACCCGTTTAAAATCTCTAACAGTGACATTCTCGAGTTATTAAAATTGCATTACTCTTAAATGGATAACTGTGCGAAAGCTTCAGTTAATTGCCCGATTAAACTCAAAAGTGGCGAAATAGCAGAAAAGTCACGCACACATTTTTTTAAAACAACCTCTTGAGACACTTAACTTTGTGTATATAAATGTCAATTAAAATTCCAAACACAAGTTGAGATTAAGATAAATATAAATAAATAAAGACCTTAAGAAATGGTCTGATTGAGGTTTGAAATTACTTTGGTTTCTTTTGAAACTCCACTTGAATAACTCATAAAAAAATTCGTATATAAAAAAATCCCAAATTTAAAAGCAATTAAAATATTATTCAGATTCAGTTTTTAAAATCATTTCAAATATTTTTTTTTAAATAGTAAGGTAACACGATGCCCTCATTTTTCAAGAACTGTGTTCACTTTTACGGCATTTTTCTCAATAAAAAAAAATTAAATTACATTACATTTAATTTGTTTACTCTGTTCTGAATTGTTAAAATTGAATATTTAAAAATAAAAAATTTTAAGCGTACAATATTAACTGCGTGGATTTTAGCAATGATTTAAGCTTTTTTCGGAACAGATAAATCAATGACTGTTTTTTAAAGAATTTTTAATGCTGAAACCGAAAATGTTTTAAAGGGTTCGCTAACACATAACTTTTCCAGTTAATATAACTTTAAAGATCCCAATTAATGTCATTTTTGGCACATGATAGAAACAATCTGCTACCTTAAAAAAAAGAAAATGAAAGAAAGAAGAAAAAAGAAAACTTTGAGTCATTCACCAGGACCAATAAATAATGAAACAACCACCCGGCACCAATGAGCACTCAAAAATTACATAATATATATATATATACTGGGTGTCCACGTATAACTTGACCGACCTTTATTTTCGCAACTGTTGGTCCTAAATGCATACTTCCAATTACAAAAATGGTTTAAATAAGGTAAAGAATTATTTTTAAAGTGATTTGGGTCAAGAAAAACATTTATTAAAAAATTACAAAAGTTAATTTTTTATACGGTCCCCCGGACCTATAAGTGATATTTCGTAAAAAATTACTGTGACACTAACAAGTAAGACAAAAAAAAGTCCCATTCATCTAACATTAAAATTGACCTAATAATAGCTGTTTAAAGTTGGAGTATATTTTTTGCTGCGAAATAGGGGTCATTCACAAATGTAGTAGAAATATAAATAATCGTCAGATATATATAAAAAAAATAGTTGAGAGAAAAATTAACATTGCAATCTAATATAATTGTAAAATCTATAATCATTCTGACATATTAATGCAAAATATATAATTTGTACTGTACATATAAGAGGATAAAAATAACAGAATTTTTGTTAAATAAAAGATGATACAGATTTTAAAATGCTGTTAGATTACACTGTCTTTCAAATTTTGGGTTGTGCCATGTTTTTTATCTTTTGAAAATTGATTCTTATGTATTTTTTAGTGCTGAATCCGAAAATGACCTTCATTTTAAACCATCACTTTAGGATTTTTCTCAAATCGCAAATTTCATAGTTAAAAAGCTCAAAGTTAAAATTGATCCCTCCTCCCCTCCCAACCTCAACGGACCCCTGAGCTGTTTAGCTGTAAAAAGCCCAGTATAAGCCAAAAATTTGAATAAACTATTGAATTAAATAAAATTAAACTGAATAAAAAAAGTCTTGCATCTATTTTATAATATCAAATTTTTCGCTATTTTTTAACCTTGAAATTTGCGATTTCCGAAAAATCCTGATATGATGGTTAAAAGTTAAGATAATTTTTTTTATTCAGCGTTAAAAAATACATAAAACGTAATTATAAAAGTTAAAAAACACAACCATCGCAGGTTTATGTTATCTAATCTAAAACTCTTTCTTAAACTTGTTGACGATAATCTATCCGATTTTTTTTTGTGTTATCCTCTAATATAAGTATGTATAAGATAGTAAGCGTAGAAAATCATAATAATATTACATTGTCATCGGATTTAAGTCAGTATGTAAAATTTTAGTTCGATCGGACATTTGAAAGTGAGTTAAACTTCGAGTACAAATTTTAAACTGGAAAGACGATTGTTGCAAGTTAAATAAAACCTTATGAAAATAACATAATTTTTGTTAAAAGAAATCATAGCCTCAAATCCTTTCAAAATAAGACATATGTTAAAATACAATTATTTTAATTAATATGAAACTTAACTAATAAAAATTAACTCAATCGTAATATTTGTTAGATTTTTTTCAAAGCGCAGATACCTTGAAATAAGTTTAAGTACTTTATATACGACCCCTTAAAGCATGGCCAAAATCATCTGTTTTGAGATGCAAAAAAGTGGTAAAGTCATGCATTTCAAAGTTTCATAACTCGGTCAATTTTAATGTTAGATGAATGGGACTTTTTTGTCGTACTCGTTAGTGTCATAGTAAATTTTTACTAAATATCACTTATAAGACCGGGGGACCGTATAAAAATTTAACTTTCGTATTTTTTTAACAAATATTTTTCTTGACCCAAATCGCTTTAAAAACAATTCTTTACCTTATTTAAACCATTTTTGTAATCGGAAGTATGCATCTAGGACCAACGGTTGCGAAAATAAAAGTCGGTCAGGTTATACGTGGACACTCTGTATATAGTAGACCATAATATGCAAATACCTGGCAGAACCAGAATCCCACACCATATTTAAACATCAAAGAAAAAAAAATCAAACCCGAACAAGGTAACTAACCTAAAAGGCCGTGGCCTCATCGGCAGTGGGCATAATATAAAAATAACAGCCATGTTTCAGAACGAAAATTATGCAGGATAAAACAGTGCAAAATTGGCAGTGGGTTTTTGCCAGAGTGTCGCAATGCATAAATCAAATGCAAAAACATTGGAAAGCATATTGCAAACACTCCCCACCGAGCCCTACGCCACATAAACCAGTATATCACAGTCCCAAGAAACGGCTGAATTAAACATGTACATGTTAAATAAGTAGAAAATGAGTATCATTTGAACCCAAACCTGAGCCATGCAGCCACAAAGCAAACCAAAATCCTATGTTCAACAAACCACAGAGTAAGACAGAGATCCAACTTCGCCTGAAAAGAGCGACTGCGGCGGATGACATAAGTACAGCGCCTAGAATACATAGTGTGGAAACCGGCTACAAAATAGTACTAAAAAATTGTATCCAATAAATGTACAACGTTGCTGAAAATATTAGGATGGGTTCGCAGCGCCATCTGCTAGCTCTTGACATTGTACTAGAATGTTTCGGCTGGTGGTAAGTATTTTAAATACTTAAATTATATCATTTTCTCCTCTGACTTAGTGATTTTTATAAGTTTTTTTTTTTTTTTTTAATTATGAAAGCATGGCTAAAAAACGTGATACGCATTTTTTTTGTCTCTGGTTGCAACATTATCGTAGGCTTCGTAGGAGCACCGTTGCACATTTATAGGCTACAACTTTTTAGCACTTTTTAAAGCATTACACCATTTGCCGGTTTCCACACTATGTATTCTAGGCGCTGTAACATAAGAACTAAATCATCACTTTGGCGATTTTTATCTTCGTGATTTCCGTTTAAGTGTAACCCTATTCTGCTTGGCGTCTTTCTGTTGTCATTTGCGCATGTGCAAATTTTCGGTGTTCGCTAATTGATTTTTGAATCTTGTTTAATACTTATTATTAAAATAATTTTTTGAAGATCAAATAGTTGATTATAATTATTATAATTATTCAAAATGCTACGAAGAGAGGAGTGTATTGTTTGCAAGAACAAGACGTCAAAGTTATTTTTTATTCCTAAGAATTTGTAAGTTGTGGTTTATTTCTATGTGTTATTTTTGTTTTTATTTTTCAAGTTCCATTATGTATGAAATATTTTATATATATTCAGTGTTGGCAGATTTTTAACAAATTTTGACTTTATATTATCGTTAAAATAAATGCCATACCATAAATCTCATTCATGTTAAAAAAATTTCTCTATATAAAATTTTATTCATATACATTTTCTATCGCAATGTAAACATGGTACTAAGTTTTTCCTATACTAGTAAATCTGCAGATCATTTTTTTAAAATATCATTTTAACTTCGTACAATCCGCAATTATTATTTTTTCAATTGCATGCATGTTTATAAGCATATAAAATTGTTCGAATGTTCCAGAAATTAGAATCCTTAAATTAAAGTGGTAAGTAAAAATAAATGATTTTAAAAATTGTAAAAAATATGAAAGTAAGATGTTTATATTTCCCGAACAGATGTAAAAACATTTTCAAATATTTTAAGCAATTAATTTCTGAATTCTATTAAATTTATAAGAAAAATTTTAAAACTATTGGAAATCCATATCGAAACTTTAGCATTCATAATTTTACATCTAAATCCATTACGCAAATATTCCATTTTCATTTCAGATAAAAATGAAATTTGAAAAATGGTCTGCATCCCCATAAGAAAGCATTATGACCTAAAAAAAATATTTTATATTTTCCGAACGAATGAACCAAATTTAACCAAAAACTATACAGCTGATTCCGGATACATCGCCAACATACCTACTAAAAATCAACCTAATCGGACCATTTTTACGGCAAACAGACAGACTGAAACCAAAAACATTTCGCGTCTCCACAGTGAACCTTAACATGACGTTTCGCACAAATCTGTCAACACTCAATATATATAAAATATTTCAAACATTATGGAACTTGAAGAAACAAGAACAAAAATAACACGTGAAAATAAATCACAACTTACATTTTGAAGAATTAAAAAAATCAAATTTTCCTTTCAAACTTGGAAAAAAAATATTTTTGTTTTATCACAGCACTTATTTTAAAATAAAGTTGAATTCCGACTGTTTCAGAACATGTTAAAAATAATAAATCTGTTTTCATTCGCGTAGATAGATAATCGACCGTCTTAAAATCAACCAACTAACCAACCAAAACAAGAAGCAAGTAGTCGTCATTTTTTTTTCCTTTCCTCATTTGTCGCCAAGAAAGCGATATATAGCTCTATTTAGCAACCTCTCTTCTGTTACGGCTGTAGTTTTCGCGTCATCCGCAGCTAGCGCCACTGTCTATGTGTAATCCCATGTTAAAGAAGTTACCATTGAAGTCTATGAGAGTTGATTCTCTGTCCTTACTCTGTGTAACAAACCATCCAAGTCCGTTCCGTGTCCGTTGCAACACAATCGCAGGCATCATTGTAAAACCGTCTAAAACGGCTTTAAGCAATACGATAATATAAAATATAATACAAAAATGATACGATAATATAAAAATAATATATTGCACAATATATTATTTTTATATTATACCTACTGCCGATGAGGCCACAGCCTTTTACTTTAGTTATCTTGTTCTGGTTTGATTTGTTTTGTTCTTTGATGTTTAAATATGGTGTGGGATTCTGGTTCTTTCAGATATTTGCATATTATATTCTACTATAGATATACTACTATATCTATGCTACTATAGAATACATACATCGTATAGAATATATCTACTATAGAATAATTATATAAATATATTTTCACGAATACATATCTATTAGTCAATTTTACTCAACACTTTGATTACTGTGCGAAGGTTTCTTCTCAAATTATTAAAGCCACATTTCCGATAACTGAACACAATTTTATTTGCAAGCTTTGTGAAACTGCCAATTAAACTGAAGACTGGCAAAATAGCAGAAATGTCACGTACAGTTTTGTTGAAATTTGTGTATTTTATATTTGTGTAATTCTTGCGTAATATTAAAACTCATGTGTGAGAATGAGGTTACGTAATAGAGTAACGGAAATATAATGAGGATTAGAAATTGGTTTCGATAAATTACTTTTCATTATTTTATTAAGGGGGCTAGGAGGGCTTCAAATGACGTAAATTGACTGAAGTTTGAAAGTGATTAGAAAGCCTGTAATTTATCTGGACTATTACTTCTTTTTGAATTTATTTATGTATGTTTTACAGAAATTTAAAAAAAAAACTTTTAAAAGCAATATAAATTGCTAAAAGTTGTAACAAAAGTTGAATTAAATCTCTATTAAAATAATGAAATTTCCAATAATAATAAAAAGAAACTTAAAAATTAGACAAATTAAAAAATAATTGGACATTGCGCGCCACAATCTAGTTAATTAGAGACCTGCAAAATATGGTTGAATTGTTTTGCATAGTTTGTAGTTGAGTGCCTAGCTACTTTTTTTTATAAGGGTACTCTAATGGACGAGTGTGCTTTGAGATTTTGTGTGTCATCTGTGGTGTCCTGAATCACTAACGTTTGTGCTTGGATAATCTACCTATTCTGTCATTCCCTAAGTTTCGCAAATTGGATATTTATCTCCGGAAATCTGGTTGTCATTTCTTTTTATTTCAATAATTTTAATTTGGTAACTGTGGTGGCGTAATAGCTATATATATATAGCGTGGTATTAGATGTATTCAGCGAATTTTGAAAGGATTTTGTCTACCAGCCATCTATTTCTCTCGTGCGATTTACACCATGTGTTGATTTCAAATTGAGTTCCGGACTAACAGTTTTCTATGGAGCTTGCGTCTGCGCATTTTTCCCCATTTAGTAAGAAGTTGAGCTTTATATTTCGAATAAAAGAACATCGGAATCCACGGGATTTCATTTATAGTGTACATTATCTTCTAAAGTGGATTTTTTAGGTTCCTGTAGAACGAACGCTGAGGACATTTGGAGCCTAGTTGAGATGAAATTTAAAAAGTTTTGGGAAAGGATTTTTCCTTTTAGTCATTCTTAAATTGAGCTTATGTTGGATTGCCTAAATTAAACCTAATCGATGCACTGCTAATTTCTTGTTTACTGTTGTATATAAATTATTGTGTTTTTAGTAAAATCTGTGTCATGGCTCCTTTCAAGTTGACAGTTCCGATGTGCATGTCATAAATGGCGCCCAAATGGATTTTGAATCCAGACCGCTACTTATTGTTCCTGGAGCTTATTATAGTGGTGTCACAAGTGGCATCCGAAAATTTCTTTCAAAGCCAGGCCGTTAGAAGTAGTGCTCAGAGCTTACTTTATTGGTGAAGAGGTTTTAAATGAATTCCTCTTACACCTCGAAAAATATATCCTGTATAATAATATCCCTTAAAAAATCGATTTAGGGATGGAGAGAAGGGATTTCGATAAACTTTTTAAAAGCGAAAAGCTTTAGAAACTCAGAAAATTCTCACCCCTGGAAATAAATAATTTTCTAAAATGGTACGGTATGATCGAACGCAATAAGCATCACCAGTCGTTCAGTAACGTGAATGAGACTATTGCTACTTTTTAATGTAATTTAATTTTAATTTTTATGCTTCCGCAATTTAGCGATCTTCACCGTTCCTATCCTTGCCAAAATAAAACATTTTATCTCGATTTGGTGCAATGGCGATCGACGGCGAGAACGCTGCTCTCAACTAACCGTCATTTGGCCTTTCCACTATGAAATCACCGTGAATGTTGCATCGTGACGTGTCACCAACTGACTTTACAATGAAGTTACCTTGTGACACTCGTTTTTGGAGATACCATGACAGTTGTTTTGTGACGCGCCCCCAAGATATATCAAAATAAATTCATGTGGTGATTTGTCACAAAGCAGCATTCATAGTGATTTCACAGTAGAATCTCTAACTGTCGGTCACCTGAGACTCATCGTGTAACTTCATTGTGAGGTTATTTGGTAAGTCATAACTATGAAACGGTTATAACAACCGCACACTGGAGTCTCCAAATAACACATGAGAAACTCGTGATTTCATTGTAACATCACCTGGTGAATCGTAACAAAGCAACAGTCACGATGACTTTGGTAGAATCACCAAATTACAATCATTTTAGAATAATAATGAGAAAATTTTTAAAATATCACATACCGTAGTGACTGTGGCAATTGTACCATTTGTGACGCCAAAGTGATATGACATCGAATGTGTTGTAAGGTCAGTACCTATTTGCTACACCTGATATTTATATCACGTCTTTTAAGTACTCACGATTAACATTAATATTCAAAATGAACATTTTGTGTTTGTTGCTTAACTTTTTGACACAAGTATACTTAATCACAAGCATTTGAACTAACAATTTCGTGCAGTAATACAAACTTTAAAGAAATCCCAATTGTATGAATGTGCATCGAGTTCTCTTTGGAGAATCGTATGAATTTGAATTTAGGTAGCTTGAAAGAATCGTATGAATTCGCATTGTATTATTCTTGTTGAATTGTATGAGTTTCAGTTGAGGTAACCTTAAAGAATCGTACGAACTCTCTTTGAGGTATCTATGTAAAATCGTATGAATTCAAAAGGAGGGAGCTTTGAAGAACCGTACGAGTTTGAATTACAATATTGTTAAGGAATTATGTGAATTCAATTGAGCGTGCTTGAAGATTCATATTAAAAGAAGCTTGAGGAATTTTACGATTTCTTTAAGCATAATAAGATGTATGATGCCATGAATAATTAAATATAGCGGTCATTAGACTTCATAATATCAGGCGATAAAAATATTTATTTATCATTCGAATCCTACTGAAATGATTATAAAAATAAGATCTTATCGAAACGATTATACAAATATATATTTACATACAGAGCGTCCCAAAAATGACGGCTGCATTTGAAAAATTCAATAAAGAGAAACAGAAAGCGATAAAAATGCACCGTTTGCTGCATTCTATATGGGAAACCAGTAAATTTTCATTAGCAGATAATTTTAAATTTAATTAAGAAGTTCGCCCACAGATGACGCTGCAGGAGATCTGAGAGAGGTGTAGCGATAAGCACTCAATTAGATATCTATTATATTCTTCTTCGTCCTGCTGCTAGCATGTGTTGCTCAGATATTTCAAATTGCTGTGCAGAAATGGTTTATTCCTTAGAACAGCGGATATTTCTTGTCTCGGAATTTCACCACCTGCACCACTTTATTGTCGATATAAGGCGTAGTTTTTCAGATGATTCACAAAAAGACCGAAAAGGGATACAACAGGGGTTCTGTTTAAAAATTTTTACTGGCTGGGAACGTTAATAATGATCATGCTGGAAACACTGAGCGCCCGCGTGAGGCAGTTACAGAAGCGAGTGTTGAAGTCATTCCGCATGTGATCGAACGAAAGATAAAGATCCTACAAGATTGTAGCACAGAGGCCCCAGATTTCCGTTCATCGTGCTGCTGCTCATGTTGGACTACGACGTATGCCCACGAACCGTATCATGCGCCGGTATCATCTGACGGAATGCATTTCCCTACGGTACTCGCGGATCTCCTGCAGCGCCCTCTGTTCGCCAACTTCGTAACTAAATTTAAATTCTGTATGACTGAAAATTACACTGGTTTCTCAAGTAAAATTCTGCAAACGATGCGTTTCTAACGTTTTCTTTTTTTCTTTATTTCATTTCTGAAATTCCCGTTATCTTTGAAACACGCTGTGTATTGCATATTTACTTTGCTACTTTTGAAATACATTCGTAAAAAAAAAAAAAAAAAAAAATACAGTAAATTTGAGAGGGAGATAAAAATTTTGGCTAGAATACTGGTAATATTTTACAGAAAAAATTTACTTTTTTAACTATAAAACTAGCATTTGACCGTTAAAAAACAGAAAGTTTTTCCATTAAATAACGGTTTTGAATGCTAATTCAGTTAACAATTTTTCTATATCAGATTTACATATTTTTATTAATGTGGTTTAAAAAAACTCTACAGGTATATTTTGTTTTATTTACCTTTATACTTTATAAGCATTATTCGATCTCTAACTACATGTACAGACATGAAGAGAGGAAGAAAAATAAATCGAAACAATTTACTCCACAAAGACGAATAGAAAAGAAAATATCGACCCCAGTCTTGCAATAATAAATATCCGAATGAAGTAACTTAAGCATCAAGGCATTTGTTTCTTTTGTCGAAAACCACCTGCGTTGCAGGATAGCAAATTAGATTTATTTAAAAGCATTCTGCGCACATGGATAATATCTCCATTCATTTTCTTTGCACAATGTTCATAGTTAATTTCAAACACACAAACAACTACTTTTATAACATTGAATAAAATATTGTAATGAATTATAATAAGTTAAAGCGAGTTGGAAATTGTACGTTAAACATGACAAATGATGTGCGTTCGTAATATACTAACCTCTATAAATATTCAGATCTTGATGCAACAGCTGTTGCACTCTTATGCAAAAATGCATGAATACGAAATTTATATTATGTGCAAATTTTCATACTCTAAATATTAATTTTATGAAATTAAGTTTAATACACGTTTACAAAAAATTTATTACAATTATGGTGCATTAAAATTATACTATGCGCAAATATCCAATACAAGACAATAAAAAAAAAATCATCATTATTATTTCAGTGAAATTAATTATATCGTCCGTTATTATGATATGCTTCATTTCCGTTATAAAATAAGTACATTTTAAGTTGGAAACATTTTATCTTGTGTTGACATTTACTGAAAATTCCAATGGGAAGCTTAAGCCTAGCTTTGAAAATTTCAGAAAGTGAAATCCATATTTAGACTTTTTTCCCATTTAATATCTATTTCACCAGAAACATCTATCCAAAAAACTGTCAGTAGATTATAGGATTGCTATAATTAAAAAAAATAGTATACAAATTCGCTTTTTTATATTCAGTAATACGGAAATAATAGGACTCCATCTTAAATAGGACGTCATCACCATGGCAACCTAGAATCATTACCTATCATGGGATATCTTTGAATTAATTACGTATGACATGATTTAATAGAATGAAGAAAATATCTTTTTAAGTTTAGATTCGATTTTCATAAAATTTCAAATAACTCGACACAATCCTGCAACAATTATATATGTGAAATTTCGAAGCATTCGGTTGGATAGTGTTGACAGACAGACGAACAGACCAGACGACAACTATGGGTGCTACGTGTTTGTATAATTACGAACGCATCTAAAAAAGGCTTTTAAAAAGTTTTAATCTTCTATTGTATCAGTTTGATCAAACAGTTTTACTATTTTCATATTATTCATAATGTTATTTTCAAGGCAGATTTTGCCATCTTTGTACTGTTAAAATCTGCAGCAAACTGTACTGTAATTCGACCGTTTTTGTAAATAACGGTTACTTGAACGTATTATTGACATATTACGGTTATGTAACCGTTATCTATAAAAACGGTTGAATGACTGGACAGTTTGATGAAGATTTTTATCAGTGTGTGTAAATATTAATAAAACTATTTAAATAAATAAATTTAAAAAAAACGAAAAATCATGTGTCAAGCATAGATTATGAAACACTGTCCAACACAGCCTGAATACTTTAACAAAACTTTACCGCTTAATAATTATTAAGATGAAAGTTGATGTCTAAGTAAACAATTTGGAAAACGCATAAAAATTCTGAAAACCCAATTTCAGAAATTACCATCAATAGCCGGAATAATATCCAAATTATTTTCTGTTGCCCTGTATATAATCTATAGGTTCAGTTGGGAAATTCTTAGCACAGTTAAAAATTCCTATTCAGCACTTTTCGTCAATAAACCGAACTGTATTCCATAACTTTGGTGCTGCCTTGTATATGATCTATAGCATTTATACACACCAAGTAAATATGTAAAAAATTGGTTAAATTTAAAAACGCGTATCACAACTGAAAACGCACTACCTGCAATTATTGTTCATAGACTATACGGTAACCGAATTCTTTTGCGTGTCCCTGTAAATGAACGATGAATACTATACCCACGATATTCTACAGTAAGGCTCTTCTAATGCGCCTCAGTGATCTGGATAAATTTCAATGTGTTTCAAATAGTGTAACATCATCAAAATATACCGCAAACAGTTTTCCCCATAGACCGTAATATAATGGAATTCGTTTGAGTGTCCTTCATTTTCAATACCAAACATGCCACAGTAAACCTCAATAACATATATCAATTGCATGACAATTCGAGTATATTTACGCGAGTTAGAACAAGGATAGACAGACGAACTTATTTCATAAACTACTTTCAATTATGTTCGAAAGTGTTAAAAGGAAGAAAAATATAGTGCCACGATTAATACCAGTTTGCAAAGTAAATAAATTCTAATTCCAGTAGTTTTTGACCTACAATAAAATAAAGTGTAATTGTTCCGCAAATAGATGAACAACAAATACGTCAAGATTTCAAAAGTTAATTTTATCGGTGATTTTTATTTAATTTTATGATGTACGTTATTTAGAGTATTGTAGTGTTTTTAAATAACACTTGAAAATTATTATTCGCGTAAAAGATTAAAAATCACAACTTAAGTGCATTAAGATTTTCAAATTAAATATTATTTGGATGATTTTCAAAAATATTTGAAAACTGTTTATGACTTTAAGTCGTCTGTCCGTCTATGTGTATGACCACGTTCTAAATTTCGTAAATATACTTCGAATGCCACAAAACTTGTAAATGTTATCGTGGTCTACTTCAACATATTCTAAAATGAAACTGGAATGTGTTTATTTATAGTTCATTTCCAGGATCACTCAAAGCAATTCGTTATGATTTATAGGCGATAATTTTTCGAAGTGCATTTTAATGATATTAAACCACTTCAAACATTACGAAATTAATATTGAATAGACAGAATTGTTGATATGTCCTACAACATGTTACCTATAGAAAATGGTGTGCGTAGGTAAGGTGCGTTTAATCGCCTCCTGAGCAAATCAGTCTAAGATAGCCATAATTCATACAATTTCCCATTCTTCTCGAATCATTTTGTGGTCATTGACAAAAGATAGGGGAATTTCAAGAAAAGAAAGAGGCGTTGACCACCTGTCAGCGAGCTCACCTGCTTAACGTCTGAACTTTAGACATGCTAAGAAAGTCATAAAAGATCAAAGAGTCCGATATACCACAATAGAAGAAACCGCGGTAAATCTGGCAGTCTGGACGAACTTTTATTGCTCATTTACAGGGGATTCAAAAAGAACTGGATTGCATTGTTCACTCTCAGAAAAAAACTGTAAATTTATGAGCATTTGCCCTTCAATTTTCACGGGCAACAGCCTTATTGGATGAAAAACGGTCTGATCCACTAAATAAGCGGCCTTATCCCTTAGATACTTAGAAAATTAAGAGCAATCCACATATTCTTACAGTTCTAGCCCATATGTTAGCAAAAATATGGTACGACCCCATACATTGTCCTCCGCTAGGGTGTAACCCTTCATTTTACTCGTGTTTAGAAAATTTTAACCCGCCAAAACAGCGATTCTGTGATGATTATCTAACGTGCTACGTGCTACGGAACAGTAAGTAAAGTGTTATTGTGTTTTAAAGTGCATTATATCCTGTGCATTATATTGGTGTATTACTTTGCCCCGTAAAATGACGGGCTGCACAAAATGATGGGCATGGACTTTTTTTTTTTTTACGGGGTATGACTGGAATCTCTGCTGCAGTAATTTTACTGCAATATTTTTAACAGTGTTGTCTCCAGGCTGTAACTGTTTGAAGTGCACTTAATGAAATATGTTATTCAACTGCTCAGTAAAATTTTCCGTGTAGAATATCGGACATGCAACATTTAGTGTTCTAATACAGAGACGCATAAAAAAAATTCAGATACGTTATGGCCTAACAGAGATAATTAGAAGAAGTGTGTTTTTACTTGTGTTACGAGTTTTCAAGAATATTTAAATTTTAGTATATTATGTGGTGTGTATAAATTTTCTAAATCATAAACGGGGCTTCAGAAAAAAATTCGTATTAATTTACTTCTATGATAGAAATTGCTGAATCATGTTTTGAGTTTTTCAGATGAACTAAACTTTACTCTACTGTGAGTTAATGATTATGAATTTTATTAAATTCATATAGGACTGCACAAATATATATATATGGATAAAGTACGGTCTATAGATAGTACGTGCTGCAAATGTGTTTTCAATTGCCTTATGCGTAACAACATATGATAGTCACATTAAAATATTGAATAAACTGGCGTTATAGTATAAAAGCCTAAAAAAATTCTTAATAACACCATAAAAATAAGGAATGTGCACATTAAAGTATTAAATAACCTGGTGTGATATTAGAAAAGCATAAAAAAAACTTCTTAACAACACCATAAAAATAAGGAATGCGCACAATCACATTAAAAGCGCACAATCACATTAAAATATTGAATAAACTGGTGTGATACTAGAAAAACATAAAAAAGCTTCTTAATAACATTATTTTTATGGTGTTATATTAAGAAGTTTTTTTTTATGCTTTTAACATATGATAGTGCTAGAAAGTGTTTCAAAATCTATGCGAGAAGAATGACTTTTTCTTCTTGCTTGTATAATCTATAACTAGCAAATATTTACAAGCGTTCTCTATAAATAATTGTATTTGAATATTCTAAATATAAGTCAAATTAGTAGAAAGAAAAAACTGTACTAAGTTGCGGCATTGCATAAAGTATATCAAAACTTCATATATCAAAATTTCGACATAAAAAAACTGTGTAACGAAAAATTAAAAAATACTCGTTGTTTAAAAGTTTGAAATAAGACATAACATACTATGAAAGAAGATAATAAAAATATTTATCTTTAAAAAATAAATAAAAATAATTTTAATTATATTTTTAAAAATTATTTTTAAAAGGTTGAAATTTAGTTTATAATACAAATTGAACAAATCTTTCCCTGAATTAATTGGCTCAAGGTTTTAATCATAATTTTTAATAGTAATAATTTCTGAATCAAAGCGCGGTTTACAGTTTATCATGCTTTAATTTTTAACTGTAGAAATATCTCCTCAACTTTATCGAAAACAGGGCATTCACTGGAAAGAAAGAATGAGTGAAATATCGATTGAAGTGTGTAGTGTAATTTTCTCGATCATATCGATTATTGTGCTCGAATAACAAAAGCTCTTTCGACTGTCTTCACTTTAGTTAAACAATGGCTATTTGTAATACTCATTTAGTTGATTAGATCTGTATTTCACAACTTTTTTATCACTTTCCAACATAGTTGAAAAGTATTTTTTGAATTATATATTATTTTATTTTTATTTTGTTTGTTTGTTTCATATATAATCAAGAGAAAACATAATAAGCTGGATGAAGAAAAATTGATTACTCAAAAATAAAGAATCTGAACTTCAAAATCATGGCAAAACTAGTTTCACAAGATTAATTTTGTTGTACAATACTAAAACTTTTGTTATTGATTTTTACAATTTCACAAATATTTTTTATTTCTATGTAACATTAGTAAATATATATTAAAAGAGAAGTAATATTCTAGATTAATTACAATCTTCGTAATTCACCATCAGATTTCAGTCTATTTTCGTCACTTTAAACATTTTTTATTTTTTTAATGAAGTATTGATCAAAGTAGAGTAGATGTTGAATAATTCTAACCCAATTAAATCGAATTATCGGATGAATCGAATTCTTTTAATTCCCTTCAAATAAGAACATATTCTAAGAAAACAATTTATAACTAAGTTTGTGAATAACGTATAATTTCCCCGCTCCCTTTATAATAAATTCCGTACTAGGTACAGTTTTCAGTGCTGGATAGTTAAATAAGAAAATTTCTGACACTCAATTTTAAATTATTTTTATGTATTACATGCTGATCCGCCCGGCGTTGTCTGGTCCGTCAAAAAATAATACGAAACGCGAAATCACTGTAAAAATCGCTGCATGAAACCATTCCTCTGGTAACTCTTTGTCTTTCGGAAATAAAATAGAGAGATGGACCCCGAAGCGTGTAAGTAAATTTAATACCATCTACTCAAATGTCTGGATCATTTGATTCAAAGCGGGTCAGTTTTTGATCAAAAGTATTAAAAAAAAAAAAGGTTACGGTCGGTTTTCACAAAATTTGTATTTTCGGAATCAGAAAAATAAACTATGTGCAGACTGTGAGTTTCGATTTAATACCTACAATACTTTTCTTAATACTCGAGGATGAGTGAAAATAATTGTTTGTTGTCTAGGATTATCAAATTGGTAACTTTCTTTCGTAGTTTCAATAAAAATAGCCATTTTCGGCGCACGCGCAGGAAAATATTTCAGTTTTTCCGCCAGGGGATGCATTCTGTTCAAAACAAATTTCGGACACATGTCCCCGCTGTCTACGATACCGTGTATAGCAGACGTGCTACGCACGCGCTGCAAAATCTTTTAGTTCCAGTTTCCACCACCAGATGGTGCATTCTGTTCTAAATAAACCTCCTTCCGAACGAAACTCCGGCACTCTTCCCCCTGCTTACAGCACAGTGTAGAAGGCGTGCCGCCGTGCACGCGCAAAAAATCTGTTAGTTCCACTTTCCACCGCCAGGGGGTACCAAATCTATGTCTTACTTAATTAGCTATTTCTTAATTAGTTCAAGTTAAGTTGAATGAACCGATTTCCGTTGAAGTCGGTCTCATAGAACCCGAGAAAATAAATCACCCTCCTGGACATTAATATTCATAAATGGTGGTAACCAATGGGCTGAAAAAAGGATGCTGAAGTTTATTTAGTACCTGGTAAACCTCGGAAGAATGTTAGAACAGATTTCGTTTGAATCGGACGAAGATTGAATGCAAAATCTTTTAGTTACATTTTCCACCGCCAGGGGGCTCACTCTGTTCTAAACAAACCTCTTTCCGAACGAAACTCCGACACGTGTCCCCGCTGCTTATGGCACCGTATAGAAAGCGTGCTGTGCATGCGCTAAAAATCTGTTAGTTCCACTTTCCACCGCTAGAGTGCACCAAATATATGTCTAAATTAGTTATCTATATCTTAATTAGTCCATGTTAAATTGAATGAATCAATTGTCGTTGAAATCGGACCCTTTATTTGAATCGGACCAGTTTTAAATGCAAAATCTTTTAGTCCTACTTCCCACCGCTAAGGGCGAACTCTGTTCTAAATAAAACTCTTTCCGATCGAAACTCCGGCACGTGTCCCGGCTGCCTACCACACCGTATAGCAGGCGTGCTAAGCATGCGCTGCAAAATCTTTTAGTTTCATTTTCTACCAACAGGAGGCGCCAATTCTGTATCTTAATTAGTTCGTATTAAGTTGAATGAACTGATTATCGTTGAAACTGCGCCCATAGAACCCGAGAAAATACCCCTCCCTGGTGAATAATGTTCAGAAATAGTGGTAACCAAGTGCTGAAAAAATTATACCAAAGTTTATCTAGTACCTGGGAGACCTGAGAAAAGCTTTCGTTTGAATCGGACAAAAAAATGTTCTGATTTTGGTGGCAAGAGGGACGGAGGAAGTTTCGATCAGAGCATTAACGTGATATTTAAATTACGGCCATACACTCACTTCTCCCCCCACAGAATTAAACCACAACGACGTTAAAAATTAGGAATTATCATTAACTTTTGAAACAGAATCAAAATGACTTTTTTTTTTTGACATACAAAAACAGTAAGTTATCGTTGCCAATTTCTGAAATCAAGTACATAAATGACGTCATGTACATCAAAAAACTCTAAATATCGCTAAAAATTCACAACTCACTGCTCGAATTGCAATCAGCTGACGACCTTGTCATCTGCCAATTACGCCTGGTTGACTTCCAGCTGTGTCTACCTACAATCCTATGAGTTATCAATCACAACTGCCCTCCAACGGTGTTTGACTTCTAGTGAGCGATTTGTGACGTCATTTGAAGCGAAAAACGCTGCAAAGCATGAAAAAAAAGTTAAAAAACTCATAAAAAATGAAATTAAAAAAAATTCTAACCAAAAATCCAAGTCGGGATATTTAATAACCCGCCTTTCCCTTTTAAAATCATGATTTTTTATCTGTAAAGAATTATCAACTCTCTCCAAGTTAAACTAGTCGTTGGGGACCACCGTAATACTTACCCATCATGGATATGCATAATGTAAAATATTAAAATAAAAATGTGTAAACTACTTATAAAATGCATTGCAATTCAAATAAAATCGTGGATTGATGACGTCATAAACTTTAAAGGCTCGATTACTGAATTGCTTGTAAGAGGTTTTTCCTTATAACTCCAAAAATAATAATCCTATTAACTAGCGGTTTATTGCATCTGATTAAGCGTCAAATTTCCAATTAAAATATATCTTTGAAGTGAAATTTGGATGAAATACAGGGTCATGAAAAATCGAAGAGTGTGGAAAATAGGATTCCAAATATCTCGGCAACTCATTATCCGATCGACTTCATGCTTTATGCAAAATTTATGTTTTTTTATTGTCTTTTATGTTCATTTCTTAAAATAAACAATTTCGAAAATTTTTATATACCTTTTATCAGAACGAATATTTCGAGAGTCCGAAAAAAATTGTTCCGGTTAATCGAGGTTATTGAAATGAAATAGGCTTCTTCCCATTATTACATACTAAGTACATACCAAATTGCAAGTCTCTATCTCAATTTTTTCGGGAGATAGAGCGTTTACAGACACACAGACACACAGACGGATGGCAAAATTTTTTTCTAAAAATATGTTTTTCGGAATCTCCAGTGTCTGAAACGTGTAAATCCGTCAAAAAAATTTTTTTCGATTTTCAAAACGATTACAAGACTTACCCTATACTATACTACGTATGATGGGTAAGTAAAAGGAGAAAAAAATGACAATTCTGAGCGTGATTGAGATTGAAATGGAAGCAACCGCCAAACCAATCAAACATTCTGGGCAAAATTTCTTAGTGTCGAAGGAAAAATATCGCCAAAAATTCAAACATTGCTGTACGAATTCCGAATAAACTTTATTGAAAAGAGGATAAAATTTTCTATATTGGGCTAAAAGATTGGAACCGGATTCCTATTACCAAGGCGGAAAAATAGCAACGAAACGTGAAAAAACGTTAAAATCGCATAAAAATTTAAATTAAAAAAAGTCTATTCAAAAATTTCAAAATCGAGCTTCGAGGTGCAAAACTATATGTTTAGAGGTACCTTTCCACCAAATTTTGTAGCTCGGCGTGCAGCGGTTTCTTCAGAACACAACACACAAACACACAAACTTCCTTCTTTATTATAGTTGGAATTGGTAGAGCCACGCATTTCTTATTTTACATAAAAGTTGCAATCGCAAAGTATAACCTATTTCAAAAATAGTAAATCAATATTTTTATATAACAACAAAATAAGATCACTAAATATAATTAAAATTTAGGGAAAATGCTTAAGTGATACTAAAATAAAACAACAAAAGGCTTATAAAGACCTTTTTAATGATTCAACATACGTTTCAACGCTCTTTGCGGCGTCATTTTCAAGAAAATATATTGATAAATAAAATATTCTTGCAAAATTTGAAAAATAACATTGAAAACATGAATCACGAGATCCAAATATGTAAAACTGAGAAAAGCAGGTGCTTGAAGTAGCCCTACGCCGCAAAGAGCGTTGAAACGTATGTTGAATCATTAAAAAGGTCTTTATAAGCCTTTTGTTGTTTTATTTTAGTATCACTTAAGCATTTTCCCTAAATTTTAACAATATTTTTATCTTAAAAGAATTAAATAAGGAAAACTGAGTGAACAAGAAATTTAGTCATATTCCAGTACTTTAGTAATATTTCAGTAAAATCTTAAAAGCATTTTTGATTTGATATATATTTTGAATTGATATAGATTTCACTAGAATTTAATTAATCTCATTTAATTCATTGGCCCAAATTTTTCAAAGCTTAAAAACTGTAAGTTTGATCCTTAATCAATGCGAAATTTACAGGTTTCATGTTTTAGTTTTCCTTTATTAAAAAAAAAAGAAAGAAAAAAGAAAAGAAAGAAAAGAAAGCAGAATCTTTTCCAGAGAAATGAACTGTTGTAATATCGTCTGAAATCCAACGAAAATGTATAGGAATTCCACTGGGAAGAAACAATGAATGAAATATCGATTAAAGAGAATCGAATATTATGCCGGAATAACAAAAGCACTGTAGAAGTCTTCAGTGTAATTAAAAGGTATTTGGAGTGCACATTTACTTGATTAGATTATTCAATTTGACAGAAATTTTATCTTGAGAAGCCACTTTTCAAAGAGTCTCTGAGGTATACTGATTCGGCAGGATTGAAGAAAAAAAAAGACGTTTTATCAAATAATGAGTTAATAAGGAAATGATAAAATCAAAAATTGATTTCGCTTTCCAAGTACAGTTAAATTTCCTTAGTTTAATTTCAATCAAAATAATATACAGAGTGTTTCATAAGTCTGTTCACATTTAAAAAATTCATAAAAAAATAACAAATTTCCGCATCGGAGTCAGGGTCTGTCTAACACTACATGAGACCCTGGGGCAAATATTCTGTAAGAGCCCCTGTAACATGTTTTAGCCACAATTTGTTCCCATTTTAAGATAGAAGTATATTACTTTTGGCTTTGGAGGGCGCCTTTTAGAGTTGAAGATCCTGTTCAGCTGCCCCATTTGAAAATTTATGCAATGCGATAATCGGATTATTCCTTTATTGGAGTGCAGTTTGTATCATAAGACTTTTCATAATTGTTAGAATTTTGAGACAAAACAAAATAAGTTCAAATTTTTTAAAACATTCTTTTTCATAAACATTTTGACACAGTCTGTCTCAAAGGCTTAGGTACGACAAGTAAATGACGTTTATTAAAAAAATAACGCAAAATTAAACAAAAACATATTTATTTATTAGATTTTCTTAAATTATTCAAATAAATCATATCAAAATGAATAAATGTGTACATTATCATAAATTTGATAAAAAAATCATATAATTTAACACTTTTAGATGATGCTATTTATTAGTAGTATTTCTCTGGTTTCGGATAACTTAAAAAACTCGTGTTTTCATTAAATCAATTAATTTTTGAAATATTATTGGCGGTAGAGAATACCATGTATTTTCACTAGCCACGTTTAGTTCTTTAGTTGTCATATTGCTTTCTATTCTTGCACACGTCACTGATTAAGATATCTCAAATTATCTCAATTGTGTTTAAGTCCGGGCTTAAAGCTGGCAAATCTAAAACGTTAACATTTAGGGCTACTGTTTCGTAGTATGTGAATTATTGATCGAAGCATTGTCATGCTGAAATCTCCATTCTTGACTACCTAAGATGTCATCAAATGGAAGTACGGGTTGCTGCAGGTATTAGAGAACACACATTACAGGTGAAATTCCACCATGTACGTCATAATTACAAATCATTTTCTGTTACATGCAAACATGGCAGAACATAAGACAGAACCTAAGGCAAAACATAAGGCAGTTCTTTAGGCAGAACTTAAACTAACTCAGGAAATGAAGACTCAAGCTGTAATTTTCTCATTGGCTGCAGGCGGCCACTTTGATTTAGTGTTTACCGCATTCTTGAAAATCGCCCGGTCATTCGTTTTTAAAGTAAAGAACAAACCCAATGTTGATGTGACCACCGTTTCATACAGGAATCGACATACAGGGTGTTTTTTTTAAAACTGACACTATTCAGAGCCGCCTGTAGCTCGTTCTAATAACTGGATTGGCACAAAATTTTGTGAATGGACTAAGAAAACCATGGGAAAAAAGATTCCAACAAAAAAAAAAATTAGTTCCAATCACCGCCGATAGGGGGAAATGTGGCGCTGTACATTGAAAAAAAACATCAGAAACAGACAAAATTAATAATTTGGATAAAATGCCATGTTTTATTCATCATTTATGATTTATTCATCATTTCCCTTTAGTTGATCGCAGTTGAAACATCCATTATCACTTTTTCTGCCACCGCTTTACGTCCTCTGCCTGACCGAACTGCTAGCGAGCCTGTTTCTTCGAATTTCAGAATCATTGCTTTCAATACATTAACGGATAAAGGTCCTTTGCGCAGTTTATGGCGTGTTCTAAGTAAAGGAAGAGTGGGTGGTGCATTGCACTGGTTACAATAATAGAACCTCACAAAAGTAACGCGCGCTGCGGTAAGTGAGATTCATTTTCAACCTGAGCTGAAATTGTTTCTCGGTGTTTTTCGCATGCATTTATAACTTAAACTATTGGCGCTACTGTCGCTTGCGTAAGTAAAAATTTGCATTTTCATTTATTGCCCGTATTTTATACTAATTCTCAGTTGCATAACTTACCACAGCGCCACATTTCCCCCTATCGGTGGTGATTGGAACTAATTTTTTTTGTTGGAATCTTTTTTTCCCATGGTTTTCTTAGTCCATTCACAAAATTTTGTGTCAATCCAGTTATTAGAACGAGCTACAGGCGGCTCTGAATAGTGTCAGTTTAAAAAAAAAAACACCCTGTACATTGTCGGCGATCTGGTATTATCAGGATGCCGGAATTCGCCTGGCGTGTTAACGAAAACCCTAGGAAGTCAATGAGGACACTCGCTAGGGAACTGCATGCTGATGAGACCACCGCCCAACATGTGGTCCATGAAGATCCTCAATAGAAGTCGTGCGTGATGCGGAGAGAACTGTTCTTGTCCGAGAGAAGCAGGGACAACTGCTTGACCAGAGCCAAGCGCCTCCTGAACAGGCTGATACATCCAGAGACGTCAGGAATGCTGTGGTTTTCCGCCGATGAGAAAAACTTTGTCCAGGTTCAGAAAGTGAACCATAAAAAAATCGGTTACAATGTAAAATCCCGGGAGAGTTTACGACCGTCATTCATAGAAAATTGCTAGCCTCACTGATGATGTTGGGGGTCGAGAGCAGCAAAGGCGACCTAATGACTCCACATTTCTTTCTTCAAGGTGGCAGAGCCAGCGCCGTTGTTTATACCGACGCATAAACGACGAGCACGTGTACCGACACGTAATAAAGATTTTCTGACTAATTATAAATAAAAAAGCTAGCCATCAGAATTTTCCGAGAAAGATTCCCAAATAGACGTAAAATAGACAATTTTTTTTCTTTGAAAAAATGTTCAAAGAGATCCATAAGTAAATTCAGATTTCAAATATTCATAAAAATGTAACAAAATTTAGTACCGGAGTACCATAAGATTTGTACCATAAATTTTGTGACCGACCATAAAATACCGACCAGAAGCTCTCGTTTTTCAACAAGACTCCGCACCATCCCATACATTCCATACAACCCAATAATAGATAGCGGAAATTTTTCATGATAATGTCATCTTCAAAGAGTAACCCCTCCCCTCTGCTCAGATGTTAAACCGATGGACTATTATTCCTGAAACTGGTTCAGAAGGTCTCCAATAGGTATCCCCACAAGAATGTTGCGGCTGTCAGGGTAACCATTGTGTATGCAATGGGAAACATTCCCAACACCCATCTCATTATTGGCTGCAGTCAGTTTCGACAGCGTGCAGAGGCCTTTATTGTGGCTGACGGTGGTTTCAATGAATGATGCCATCCATTGTGTATATGGAACTTTTGTACAAAAAGTTAAAATGTAAAAAAATGTTCTATTGCTAGTGTATATTTCTGTTTGAATGCATTTTGTTCTCAAATGCCTGCCGCATCCTGTAGATGTTTCTCAAGTATATCTTGATACTTTGTTCAATTACTGTTGCCCATGAAGGAATGCCGGACAGGTTTGGACATTAAAGGCATTCGCCCCAGAAAACCGTCAGGGACTCGCCGCTTTATCGTCTACTGAAGAAAGCATGTGAATAATTCCTGAGGTCACACCAGAAACTATATCAGCCATCTGGATCAACCAGATTCCACTTCTATTCGTCGCTGATGAATCTGAAAAATACGGTGAGCCATTTGTCCCCGTACGATATGTACTTTCAAGCCCAATCCATACTGGCTTGTTTATGGTGTAATTTTAGGCACGGTTTGCAAGATTTTTTAACGATGTTCTTGCAGTCTCTTATCTATTAACTACTTATAAAATGCATTGCAATTTGAATAAAATCGTGGCTTGATGACGTCATAAACTTTAAATGCTCTATTACTGAATTGTGTAAAAGAAACAAATTTATAATCCTATTAACTAACGGTTTATTGCGTCGGATTAAGCGTCTCATTTCCAATTAAAATATACCTTTGAATTGAAATTTGAATGAAATACAGGGTAATGAAAAATCGAAAAGTGTGGAAAATGTGATTATAAATATCTCGGCAAATTATTACCCGATCAACTTTATTCTTAATGCAAAATTTATGTTTATTCACTCTTAATATATATATATATATATATATATATATATTTATTTATAACTTTTATCAAAACAAATATTTCGAGAGTCTGAAAAATATAGTTCCGGATAATCGAGGTTACTGAAATTCAATAAGCTTCTTCCCATTATTACATACTAAGTACATACCAAATTTCAAGTCTCTCTCTCAATTTGTTTGAGTGATAGAGCGTTTAAAGACACACAGACAGACGGACGGCAACTTTTTTTTTCTAAAAATATGTTTTTTTCGGAATCTTCAATGTCTAAAACGTGTAAATCCGTCAGAAAAAAAAATCGATTTTCAAAACTCTATAACTTACCCTATACTACGTATGATGGGTAAGTAAAAAGGATCTGTCTGTGACGCCGCAAAAAGCAGTTAAGTGTTAATAGAACTAACATAAAGTACATTTTTATATATGTTACTTTAATTTTTACCGTCTGTGTACTGTGATCTGATTACTCTCCTACACATCATAAATCTACTAAATTAACTGGAAGACATTTCAATGCCATTTTTTTTATTCGATTAAGTATAAATCGATTCAAAAGAGCATGTTCTACAGTTGCTGATGACTTTTATCGACTTTCTCATCTTATTATTATTTTTTCTCAGGATCGATGCCGGTGTCTAGCTAAAAGGACAGAAATTGCATACCTTCGATTCTTTCAGAAGTGATTTCGAGAGCACTTTTTATTTCCGAAAGAGTTACAATGTGTTAAATTTTATAAAATGTGTTTATAGTAAATAAAATAATCATCTATATACTAGAAATACGATATCTGAAATTAACTATTTTCGTCTTTTAACACTGTAATCTGACGACAGATACTCGCGATAAATTCATTACATTAAGGCGATTCTCAAAAATATGTTTTCCTTTGCTCTACAACGCGAAACATTTTGATGCATTTATGGATTCAATTTTAAGCGTACAAGAATGACACTTGCAGCTATGATTATTGAAGTGATATGTAATTGATTTAGCTTTTTTTCATTTTTCGATAAATGAATTACATATTGTGTTATAAGTGATTGTTTTCTCAGGAAGACAGTTTTTTCTTTTTCCCGTGCTATCGCTTCGAAATACGACTCAAAATATCCGCTTTGACAGCTTTTTACTGAAAGATCTTCTGAATTTACTGAAAAGTGGAAAAAAATTGTTCGATGACATAATTTTCCATTAAGAGCACCAGCTAATTTTGCACATTTATTACGCACAAAAATTAATTCAGAAATGCATCAGAAAGTAACCAGTTTGGATTTGCGAACATACTTAATGGGAAGTCAGTCTAATTCCCTCTTTTTGTTCGATTAAGGTACTTTACCATGTTTAATGTCCTCTGTTTTTAAATGGTAAAACCTGTTCAAACATTTGGTACTCCAATTGAATCAACAACTTATATAGGTTCAACCATGAACTAGTACGATGTTGAACCAAGAATTGGTAAATAGTTGAAGCGAGAACTGGTAAAACATTGAACAATAAACTAGTAAAATGTTGAATAATAAACAGGTAACGTTTATATTTTGCAATCAAAGGCTACTCAGACCGGGTACATTTTTAAAAAATGGAATCCAACATACTATGAACTTCCAACTCTGAATCGGGATTCGATACTGACATCTTATGGCGGTAATGAACTCTGAGCGTATAGTATACTTAGCAACTGTGAACTGAAATTTATAGCAACCCAACTTCTCAATAATTTAGATAAAAATAGAAATTATGTAGTCGTTCTTAGCAAAAGCTTGGAATAATGTTAATGAAATTTGTAAATCAAGACATTCTTTGAATATAAAATTATCTCTTTATTGGTCAAAATAGTAGTAAACGGTCTTTCTTTTTTGGCCAAACTTAAACAATTCCGGAGAGATAACTATAAAAGTTTCGTTAGAAATCATGTTTGTTAAAAATTTCTTAATAGCAAATTCTTTCAGCTATATACAACACCTTCTCACTGGTCAAAATTTCTAATTTATTTGACAGGTCCGATCAAAACTCAAATTTTAACAAAACGGGGTCACCAAAAATAAGTACAGGAAAACTTTAAAATTATACCCTGGAAATCAAAACTAAAAGTCGTCAAAAAGCGAAATCTAATATGCAGATTGTACGACGTACTCAATGATGCGATTGGAACCACGACCATGATCGCTGAGAAGAGAAGACATACACGCAAACACTACAATGTGAGAGAATCCTCATACATCTCTTGACTTATAACCATAATTCTAATCGCTAGATAAGCAGGCGGATACCTTCGTGCTCTAAAGCAGTATATTAAGAGTGTATAGACTTAATTGTTCTAATTTTCTGTTTAATAAATTGATTTTTTTTTTCGCAAACGTTCTTCTAGTTAGTATAGGTTTAATATGCAAATAACTCAAGACACAGGGCTCCCAAATGGTCCGCCAACTGAATACCAGTTTTTTCAACAGAAAATTTCATGGTAGGTTTTCACAACATTTCCGCAAAAATTTACCTTCGAAGATTGTTTCTGCAAAATTTGCAAGAAAAATCTAAAAATAAATTTTTTCCAAGAAACACCGGTATTCAAAAAGCAGACTATTTGGGGGAGCCCTGAAGACAGTAACATTTTTAAAGTGATTTTTGATATGTTGAAAAAAAGAAAAAAAAGGCAGTATTTATTTTTCCTTAATAATTTGTTTTTATTTTATTTTTTCTTAAAATATAGAAATAGCAATAGATAAAAAATGTAAGAATGAAAAAAGTTTTCTAGGTTGTAGGAAACAACATAATAAAACTAAACGATGTGCCGAAATGACGTAAATAAGATTTATGACATTATGTCTAAACAATCTAAAGAAACATTATAAATCTAGTTAATGAGACGGAAAGAAGCGCAAATTTGTTTTTGTTCATCGAATATCAATCGACTAATTATACAAGTTACAGTGATATGACGTTATGCATCGATTTCTCATTCATCTTTTTCTTTTGTTCTGAGTTAAATGCAGACGAAAAGGAAGAACGGCCCAATACTGCGGCTAATGTAGATAAAATATTCTTTATACTTGGAAATATTGACAATATAATACAAATATTGTTAAAATATTGTATTCACTTGGGGATGTAGAATATCACATCTAAAATGATAAAATATCAATATTATACAGGATTTAGGATGTTATACAAACATTGCAGAAATATTGATATTACATTGGAATTAGAAGTGTAGTGTACCATTCACCAATATCGCGGAAGTATTAGTATTGTACTTAAACTAGAATGTTAACACTAACTGCTGATATATATATATATTACACTGAAAGTATAAAGGGCTTCTACTCGAATTTTGATATTACACAGGAAATAAATTTCCACATCAGTATTGTTGAAATATTGTTATAACACTGAAAGTAGAAAGTCACATCAATGCAGCTGAAGAATTAACAATACAGGTTTCCCTCGATTAATGCGGTTAATTAATCCCGCACTAATCGAAACCGGACTAATCCATACATACATTCTATGCAAAAAAAACAGTAATAAATCCACAATCAGCATCCTCCAGAACGTAATATACATAAATAGACAAAATTCATAATGTACTATGATATTGTTTTTGATGTATTATTATTAGAAAGTGCATATCATTCATTTGAAACTTTAAAAAAAGTTTACCTTTTTTTCATGAAAATCCATTAACATAAACATGTGAGCTAATTTAATAAGTAACAGTCGTGAAACAATGAAACGTCAATTTTAATTCTAATTCTGTATAATCAGTAAATTGATATACAGTTTTCAAACAACTTGCATAACGATGTTTTTTTTTATAGTATTCGAAGGTGTATTAACAATTGAAGTAAAAGCGAAATAAAGTGGACAGGTGTTGCTGTTGCCACAGTCAAATCCAGTGGTGCAGTCGTAAAAAAATCCAGAGGGTATACGCTGTAGGCAGATGGTATAGACCAGAGAGTATACGCTATAGCTATGTAGGGTATACGGAGTTATCCAGAAGGTATATGACGTATACCACCGCATTCCCCACTACAGGCTGAATCATCAACCATTTTGTTGCCCACTTACAAGGAAGGTCTCCTTAAAGCGCATACTCAGAATATTTTGAAGAAAATGCTAATGAAACTACTCATGCATGTAATAAAGGATCAGTCAAATTTAGCTGCAGAATCCCAGTAAAAATTCTGTAAAATAAATAAAATACGTTCGAGTATTGGGCGCAAAAAGGCGCGTTTTAGCGACAACACTTTTTTCCTCGCCAAATGCAAGCGATTTTAATACAATTGGAAATTCCTGGTTAAATGAGTGTTTAAATGTTCAGTACTGTATGAATTTAATTACAAACGATCAAAAGGTTTATTAATTTTTCTATAAGCTTATATAATATATATACAAGTTGCGTGTTGCTGAATTTATTTAATTTTATACGAATTCGCCGGCTGGATACGTTTTAAGTGTGTTTTAACTGAACGATTAAGAACAGCTTTTAATACACTTTTCAATATTGAATAAGTCGTTGTTTCCATGGCAACAATAATTTTCTTTTGTTTTTTCCGACATTAACAATGTCGAAGTGAAATTGAAAATGCTCAGAATCGGACTTCAATTCTTAGTTTGAAGCATTTTTAATCAATTTAAATTTTGCTCTAAATCGTAGAATACGATTGTTAGTTTTCTTTATATATACATATAATATATGGCAAAACCGTAGTTATAAAAGAGTTATCTATTTAAGTTAAACTTACTTTAAATAGTTCAGTATGAAGAGTAGAAAAGTTTATCTTAAAAGAGTATTCATCATAAAAGCGTATTTTATTTTATTTCATTGTGTCGCCAACCAACGATAAATCGCCAAATAATGAAATTTTCTTCTTTTTTTTTACGGACCTTATATTGAGCTTCCGCAGAAATTGTTTTTATAGACATATATATCTTCATGAAAAGAATAGTCTGTAATTTTTTCAAATATTTCTGAGTATGCGCTTATGGAAACCTTCCTTGTTAGACCAATCAGCGATTGTTGCTCACGCGGCTAGAAGTGTGGTGGCCAATCATTATTCTCCTATGGGCAATTAATTTCCTGCTAGAGTCAGCCTGGATTGTAGGAGCTTACTTTCCACTACATCCCTGAATATGACGTAAAAGTTATTCACGGTCATGATTTTGCTTTATAATTTAGATATCTGGTTTTTCTGATTTCAAAAAACACTATTACATCACAATATTAGCGATTGTTGCTCACGCGGCTAGAAGTGTGGTGGCCAATCATTATTCTCCTATGGGCAATTAATTTCCTGCTAGAGTCAGCCTGGATTGTAGGAGCTTACTTTCCACTACATCCCTGAATATGACGTAAAAGTTATTCACGGTCATGATTTTGCTTTATAATTTAGATATCTGGTTTTTCTGATTTCAAAAAACACTATTACATCACAATATTATAGCTGCACTTCCGTGGTTTTTTTAAATCAACTGATAATACAATGGAAGTAAAATATCACACCAATAACTATTATAATACACTTATTACACTGGAAGTAGAATGTCATAATAATGTTGCTGAAATACTATTATTATATTAGAAAGAGAATTGAACACCAATGCTATTGAAATATAGATGTTATACAGTATATATATGAGGTATATTATAACACAATTCTTGTTGCAATACCGACATCTTTTCAAAAACTGTTTTAATCTAACTATTTCATCAATATTAGCGTTTGATGAAAAATATTCTAATGTTTCTTAGACGTTTCACGGAAATCATATAAATATTTGCTGGCGGTATTAGCTTACATAAATGACGTATGAAGAGATTTACGATGTTGTGTTTATCCAACCAAATAAACCTAATAAATTTAGTTGCTGGGACGGAAGAAACATGAATTTGTTGTTTTTGCTTGAATGGCTCGATCGATAAAATGAACAAATTACATCGATGTAAAAAAAAAATTCCTTTTTGACGATTTATTTTCTTATCTTTCGCATTGATTTTCTGTACATTGATAAAAATGTAAGCTACTTTAATTAAATAGTTCTACAATGAATTTTGTTTTTTTTTTTTTAAATAAAGGGGGATGAGAGGCAGTATGTATTTTTTATACTAATTTCGAAAAAAATACTCAAAAAATTCTATCGCGTATAGTTTTTACACAAATAAGAATTTCTGACTAATTAGTAAATTAAAAAGTTAGTCATAAAAACATCAGAATTTCTCGAGAAAGATTCCCAAACACTCTTACAAAATAGACGAATTTGTTCTGGTAAAAATTGTTCAAAGAGATCCACAAGTAAGGCCAGATTTCAAATACTCATAAAAATGTAACCAATTGTCGTACGGGAGTACCATCAGATTTGTACCATAAGACTTGTGAAATAGTCAAAATTCTTGGGACAAAAGAATAAAGTAAAAAAAAGTTCAACGCCCATTCACATTTTAAAAATTCATAAAAATCAACAAATTGTCGTTTTGGGATAAGATTCACAAAAAGGCTTTACTAGTACAATATGACTCAAAAGTTTAGACACACACTTAAACATGATAATAAATTTAGAAGGATAAATATATGGAATAATTCCATAATAAATATTCAAATTGTAATTCAAATGAGACATAGTAGAGAGATTACAGTGGTTTCATCAGCGTTATTTATTTTAAAAAAAAACACTCCTTTTTTATTTTTGTTGAAAAACCACTGTCTCAAACGTTTAAGAACATTGTGCAAACGTTAACAAATTCTGGATTGCTTTCAACCAATCAATCTTTCCGAAACGTTTTTCTTGAGAAATATAACAGTGAATATTCAATTTCCGCTGGTTATTTAAGATTCCGAAAGCACAGGAATTCACAAAAGAGGAAATATTTAAAGTTTTTAAGTTGAAATCGAAAAAGAAGCCCGTTATTGAAATTTCTACAAGTCTTTCAAAGCGAAGAATATACACTGTAAAAAATGATCAATTTTTCTTATTTTATGAAAATATACTATAACCACGAATGAAAATATAATATAATCTTCTGAGTTATCCGACATTCCGAAAAGCGTGTTCCATTGTCTTTTGAATCCCCAAAAAGCAATACATTTCCAAAATTTAAAGAATTATTTATAAAAACAAAATTTCTCTAGCTGCCCGTATTTTTCAGAAACGTTTCCGAATAGTTTTTATAGTGTATTAATCAGTTTCTTCAGCCTGGAATACCTATTTATTGAATGCCATCCATTCTCAAGAAAACGTTTTCAGCTGCATAAGTTAATTTATACATGAAAGAGTAAAGAAATAATCTTAATTTGAATGTTATTGTTAACGCTGTTAATTTTGCATGTTTGTCTGTTAAACATATTTTTTGCACGAGTTTTTCTTTTACAATTGTGTTTTTTTATACATATATTAAATATTAGACACCAGAAATTTTGAGATAGATTTTTAACTTTGTTGAGCAACATAGTTCACGGGAAATTTACTGGATTAATATTTCTATATAAACATAGTGGTGGCGAAGAAGTTGATTTATTTATTAAAAGTTAAATAAACAGTGATGGAAATTTACATCACTATGCAATTAAGGGTTAAACATATTTGTTGAACATGAAAATGTTTACTTGAGAATGGATAGCATCGGAAAATTCTATATTCCGGGCTTAGAAAACTCATTAATACACTTTAAAAGCTACTCGTAAACGTTTCCGAAAATTTCGGGCAGCTAGAATTTTTTTTTCTAAATGATTCTTTAAATTTTGAAACTAGTACTCGCGAATATACGTTTATATACGTTTAAACGTATACATTGTTAATCCTTTTTTCCATGTGATTCCTATCCAAAATCGTTACCGGTTACAATACGTTTTATACGTATTATACGTATAATCGCGAGCACTACTTGAAACGCCATTGATGTATGAGGTTTCTAAAGATAAAGAAACACTGTTCAGAATCATGGTTAACAAGCATGAGATTATATTATAAATTTATTCTTCATTATATTATATTTTCGCACATTCAGAAACATTCGTCATTTTTTACAGTGTACAGAGTACTTGCTAGAATAACAATTTCGACGGAGAACCAAGATGAGGGTGGCCACGTATAACAAGTGTTCAGACTGATGGAAAAATTGAAAGATTGGTGTAACCCATCAGTCAAATTACTGATAATCTCGGTGTAAATGCCTCAAAGGACACAATACAAAATATATAAAATAATAATGAAGCTCTTAAATACCTTTCTTCTAAAATTTTTATAAATATGGATTAATGATCAAGTGTCTCGGGCCGCACATAAAAGGTCGCTGGGCCACATGCGGCCCGCGGACCTCAGGTTGACTATGGCTGAGTTAGACCATGCTTCGAGGGATCGTACACAAAGTGCTTAAAGTATTAGTAGAATTTATTTCGCGTGTATTTTCACTTTAGCTGAAAGTAGTCACGTCATAAAAATATTACGATAGTGTTAGTTTTTATAAATTAAGTTACAGATTGGTTAAAATAATTGTATTTTAACATATGTTTTATTTTGTAAAGGATTGAGACTGTTGCTTTTCATTATTTCATTTGACAAAAATTCTGTTATTTTTTTGCTTATAATTTTAGTAAAGGTTGTATAGTTTGCTTTAATATATCAGAATGAAAACAGATTTCAAATTTATATTGTAATGTTAATTTTACTCTCAACTGTTATTACTGACGATTATTTATATTTCTAGTAAATTTGAGAATGACCCCTATTTCGCAGCAAAAATGATGCTTCAACATTAAAAATCTGTTACTCGGTCAGTTTTAGTCGTAGAAGAATGGAACTCTGTTTGTCTTACTTGTTAGTGTAATTGGAAAATTTTACTAATCATTTATAGGATCAGGGGACCGTATAAAAATTAAATTTCGTAACTTATTAAGAAAGGCTTTTATTGACACAAATCGCTTTTAAAAATCTTCTTTACCTCATTTAAAACAGTTTTGTAATTGGAACTATATGTCTATGACTAATGGTTTAGGAATTAGCCATTGGACACTTTTGGGAGTTGACATCCTGTATAATAACGCAAAAAAGGGGTTATTAAAATGGTACGATAGCAAAAGTAGCATAACAAAGCTATACAATCAAGTTAATATAATCAAGAAGATTGAACGTTTGTCGCGGAAAAAATGTTACCAAAATATTAAAACACGACTATATCCAAACTGTAGAGAATGATTTTTTTAATAAATCAGTCTTTTTCTCAACGGGAAAACTTTTTTTCCTAATGTAGAAATATATGGTGCAAATTTAATTAATTCGTAATCGATTTCTATTGCTAATGATGTAGAAATATGCCACGAAGATTGTTGTTTGAAAATAGTGATATAAAACTTTTTGCTGCCAATTTTTTCCGCGTCAAACGTTTAACCCATTATTAGCCATATATGATAAGTATAAAACGTAAAAATATAACAATGGAGCATTTCAAAGTTCTAAAGAAAAAAAATAAAGATTTTTTTTAATAAATCAGTCTTTTTCTCAACGGGAAAACTTTTTTTCCTAATGTAGAAATATATGGTGCAAATTTAATTAATTTGGAATACTGTTTGTTTGGTGTTGAAGATCAAGAAATGTATACACTAGTATAGCACAAATAGAACTACATGCAACAAGAACATCTAACTAAGGAAACGGCAGTAAAGTCTCTAGTTCCACTCAATATTTAACTCATGACAACCAATTTAATAGACAGGTGTTACGGCTGATAAAAGGGCTAATCAAAATTGTAAACATTATTTTTGTTGATTCAAGCGTTTCGCAATTATAAGTTTATATTTCATGTTTGTTCATTCTTTTTGTAGTTTGGCAACAAGTCAATTTTAATTATTTATGTAACTAAGCAACTCAGCAAAAAAAAAAAAAAAAAAAAAGGGAGTTCTGTTTATCTCGGCCTGCGAGAGGTAGTCTTTTGTGTTTGTGAAAATAAAATGAGTTCGTTTTCTGCAGTATCAAAGATATTCATTATGTAGTTTAAGATTCTATTTTTAAATTGAGTTATACCGCATTGTAGAATTTAAAATTTGTGAGAATATACTACAATATCTTCGAGAAAGAACCCCTTAAAATAATTTAATAAAGAACAATTTTCCTTGCAACAAGTTTTTTGAACCTGTGTTCGGTTTCACACGTAAACAGATCAAGCTATCGATGCTTTGTTTCTTCCGAATTAAGCTAGACTTTTTTAATTAGAAGACTAACCATCAAAAAATTAAAATTCTTAATGATTACGATTTTGTAAACAGTTTTGAAAATGAAAAATTAGAGCCACAAATTCACCACAAACTCTAAGCAGCCGCCATTTTATGAAATTTTGGTCTGTTTTATCAGTTTCAGGTTTAGCATCCAGTTACTTAAATACATTTTAATAGTCTGTGTGAAGTTTTTGTTTGAGATTATTATTAAGAACGCAAAAATTTACACTCATTCACTATGCCTGATGCGCGTATAGTGATATTTGAAGAAGTTTTGATCAATTAAAATATCAACAATTTTATATGAAGATATTCCCACATTATCACACTTAGGCGAAAATACAATAAATTCAATACCAAAACTAGTCGTTGGGGGCCGCCGTAATACTTACCCATCATGGATATGCATAATATAAAATATGAAAATAAAACATGTGCAAACTATTTATAAAAAGCATTGCAATTCGAATAAAATCGTGGCTTGATGACGTCATAAAATGCTGTAATGACTGAATTGCGTAACAGAAATAGCCTCATAACTCCAAAAATGATAGTCAAATTAACTAACAGTTTACTGCGTCGGATTAAGCGTCTCATTTCCAATTAAAATATATCTTGGAATTGAAATTTGAATGACATACAGAGTCATGAAAAATCGAAGAGTGTGGGAAATAGGATTCCAAATACCTCGGCAACTTATTATCCGATTCACTTCATTCTTTACTCAATTTTTTTTTTTTTTTTTTTTTTTTTTTTTTTTTGTATTTTATATTCACTCCTTAAAAAAAAAAAAAATCGAAAATTTTTATATACTTTTTATCAGAACGAATATTTCGAGTCCGAAAAAAATAGTTCCGGATAATCGAGGTTACTGAAATTCAATAAGTTTCTTCCCATTATTACATGCTAAGTGCATACTAAATTTCAAGTCTCTATCTCAATTTGTTGGGGAGATAGAGCGTTTACAGACACACCCACACACAGACAGACGGACGGGGAAATAGTTTTTCTCTAAAAATATGTTTTTCGGAATCTCCAGTGTCTAAAACGTGTAAATCCGTCAAAAAAAAAAAAAAAAACGATTTTTAAAACGATTGAAAGATTTACCCTATACTATGTATGATGGGTAAGGAAAATGGGGAAAAAAACATTTATTCAAAACAAATAATAAATCAAAATCTCGAATTTCGAATTTGCCTGAAAATCAAGCCGTAAGCATTTCAACTTAATCGAACTCAAAAGATACATTTGAGTGTCTACCACTTAATTGAATGAATTTATCATCATTATGTAAGTGGTCAGAATACAATGACACAAGACGAAATTTGTTATTTTCTGGGTTTCTGGGGGCGTATTTATCTATACTGTTCTATAAAGAGGAAACGGTGACTGACTGACTTACTCATCAACGCCCAGCCGAAACTACTAAAGTCAGGGTCACGAAATTTGGACTGTAGATTGCTGTTATGGCCTAGGCAAGCAATAAGAAGGGATTTTTGAAATTCTCCCCCCCGATGGGGGTTAAAGGGGGATGTTCGAATGTTTTAGGTCATTTCGCCATATCTTAGCTGCAGTTACAAGTAGGAGCGCGAAAATCAGGAAAACAAATCTACTAAAAAATGATTAAACACGTATTTCAACGATTTTAGAAATCCCGCCCCCGAGGGGTTAAAGGGGCGTGGTCAAATGTCTTAGGTCATTTCGCTATATCTCAGCAGCAGTCATAGGTAGTCACGCGAAAATCAGGAAAAGAAATCTACTAAAAAAATGATTAAACATCTATTTCAGTGATTTTAGAAATTCCACCCAGAAGGGGGTTACAAGGGGGTCGAATGTTTTAGGTCATTTCGCCATATCTCTGCAGCAGTTACAGGTAGGAGCGTGAAAATCAGGAAAACAAATTTACTAAAAAATGATTAAACATGTATTTCAGCGATTTTAGAAATTCCCACCGAAGGTGGTTAAAAGGGAGGGGGGGTCGAATGTTTTAGGTCATTTCGCCATATCTCAGCAGCAGTTATAGGTAGAAGCACGAAAATCAGGAAAATAAATCTACTAAAAAAATGACTAAAGATGTATTTAAGCGATTTTAAAAATTTCCCTCCCGGAGGGAATTAAAGGGAGGTCGAATGTTTTATATCATTTTGCCATATCTCAGCCGCAATTTTGGTTAAGAGCGCAAAAATCAGAAAAACAAATCTACTAAAAACATGATTATACATGTTTTTTCATGATTACGTGATTAAACATTATTAAACATGTTTCATGAAAACATGATTAAACATGATTTCAGGGATTTTGAAATACCCCCCCCCCCCCCGAAGGGTTTAAAGGGGGATGGTCGAATATTTTAGGTCATTTCGCCATATCTCAGCAGCAGTTTTATGTGGGAGCGCGAAATTAAGGAAAACAAATCTACTAAAAAATTTGGTTAAACACGTATTTCAGCGATTTTAGAAATTTCACCCCAAAGGGGGGTTACAAGGGGGTCGAATGTTTTAGATCATTTCGTCATATCTCAGCAGCAGTTTTAGTTAGGAGCGCGAAAATCAGGAAAACAAATCTACTAAAAAATGAATAAAACAATTCAGCAATTTTGGAAATTTCTCCCAGAAGGTGGTTAAAGGGGGGGAGGGTCGAATTTTTTAGGTGATTTCGCCATATCTCAGCTTTTAGTCAGGAGGGCGAAATTAATTAAAACAAATCTACTAAAAAAATGGTAAAATACGTATTACGGCGATTTTGGAAATTCCCCCCCAGAAGGTGTTTAAAGGGGTATTCAAAAATTTTGGGTCATTTCGCCATATCTCAGCAGCAGATTTAGGTAGGAGCGTGAAATTCAGGAAAACGCATTCTACATGAACACATATAGTTGCTATGTCCTTCCATGGGTCGTGTATTATTTATTAGTTTCAATATGTACATAAACAGAAAATTTTATTTATCACATTTTTACAAGCTTTTAATTTTCAAAATTTCTAAGTACTGCAATTTTGTCTCACTCCCACTTTTATCCAATTTAGAACAACTTTTTTATAGTAACTACACTTCTCTACCCTACATTGTAGTCAACACATTGTCTACCCGTGCAAAGCCGGGACGGGCCGCTAGTCATAAATAAAATAAAGTGGTTATAATATAATTTCTAAATACTTTTCATCAAATTTAAAACGTTATTGGAAATTTGAGAAACAGTCAAAAATTCACAAAACAACAAATTTATGCAATTTCTATCCTTTTGGCAACCACCAGTATCGACCAATAGAAGAAAAAAATAAAAGAAAAAAGTCGATAAAAGTCGATAAAAGTTATCAATACTTCCCGCAACTGTACTACATTTTCTTTGGAATCGATTCTCTTAATCGAACAAAAAGAGCGATTTCGAGTGTCTGCTCATTAATTGAAGAGATTTATCAAGCGTACGTGAGTGATCAGATCATGGTTATGCCAGACGAAATTTGTTAGACTCAAGTATAGATTTTATTTCTTATAAGAATTTT
This sequence comes from Maratus michaelseni, assembly GCA_963931845.1. NCBI lineage: Eukaryota > Metazoa > Arthropoda > Arachnida > Araneae > Salticidae > Maratus > Maratus michaelseni. The sequence continues at coordinate 170,846,380 of OZ007600.1, read as the reverse complement.
TTTTTCCAGAATTTCGAATTTATAATCATCTTGAGTTGCTGATATAAAATAGATTTTTGATTGCATTGGAAATGTATCATAGTTTTAATTTATTTTTCTTTTTAATTTATTAAATTGGAAAGATGTTTTTTAATATTTATTAAAAATGCTTGAAACCTCATTTTGTTTATTTATATCGGTTTTAAGATTTTATTCCTTTACTAAATGTTTCTTTATCCAGAAAAATGTAATATAAACACGCACGAAACCAAACAATGTCATCTTCGGAGTTACTCTCGATTTCGAAAAGCATTTTTTATCTATAAAAACTCTCAGAAATTAATATATTTTCCAGATTTAAAGAATCAGTTATAAAAACTTTCTTTTGTTGCCACTGAATTTTGGAAACCTTTCCGAGTAGTTTTTATAGAGTAATTATTCAGTTTTCTCATAATATATCTTTTTAGGATGGTATAAATTCTAAATTAAGCCATTTTCAGCTGCGTAATTAAATTTATACATGCAAGAATTACAAAAAAATATTGATTTTTTTGATAATGTTAATGTTGTTAGTTAATTATGTTTGTCTCTAAAGTATGTTTGTTGAACAAGAAAATGTTTACTTGAGAATGGATAGCATCCAGAAACCTATTTTCTGAATTGTGAAAACTGATGAATACACAATAAAAACTATTCGGGAACGTTTCCAAAAGTCAGTGGCAGCAAAAGAAATTTTGTTTTTATAAATCCTTTTTTTCTCGAAAATATATTGGTTTCTGAGATTTCTAAAGCTAAAGAACACTTTTCGAAATCATAGGTAATTTGGAAGAGGTTATTGTATATTTTCATTCGTAACTATTGGGTTGTTCGGAAAATTCTTTCCGTTTGAGAAAGTTGGTTCGTACCGGAAAATTCTATCATTTAATTAATAGACATTAATTACGATAGCTAATGTATAATAATTGACGGACAGAATTTTTCGGTACGAATTGCTTTTCCCAAACGGAAGGAACTTTTCTAACAACCCAATATATTATTATTATTATTATTATTACTATTATTATTTCACAGTGCATCTATGGAATAGGTTTTAAATAACGTATAAGATACGGTCTAATATACAAACATTCCGCGTTTTTGAACAATTCGAATACGCCAGAAACTGTGATGCCTTTGCATGTAGTTATGGTCATGGCCAAATGAAAGATTGAGAACGCGAGGCACTGGCTCAGATAATATTCAATTTAGAATTCTCAAATCTATAGACAAAAATTGCAGTTGAGTTTTATTATTTACGTTGGTGCATTACGTTGCATGCGTTTATTATTACTTTTATGTTGCATTATAGCAATATATAAGTATTAGATCATTTAAAGCATGTCTACAAGATATCCAATTATGCTTACGTTTAAAAATTAGTTAAAGGTATTCTTTTTTTTTTTGCGGTCAGCAAGCCGAATTTTCTGGTACAAAGTCAATTTTATATCTAAAATAATAAAATTTGTAGATTTTACTTTTTAAGAGCCTACATCAGTCACGCGAAAAAACGCGCAAGCTAATGTTAAGTCTATGGGAAGGTTCTTGCGCGATTTCTCGCTCGCATTTTAATATTTTTCAATGATGTTTTTTGCATAGGCTAGCTGCGGTCGATCTCTAACGTTGTTAGTTTTTACTTTTTCGACTTTGGTTCCAATTTTTTTATATAAGGGTACTTTCACTTTCAGAACCGGTTCCAACCGGTTCCAAAATTGAAAATGTTCGTTTATAAAAAAAAAACTGTAACCAAAATGAAAAAAGTAAAAACTAACAACGTTAGAGATCGACCTCAGCTAGCCTATGCAAAAAAAAAAAAAATCATTTAAAAATATTAAAATGCGAGAACCTTCCCATAGACTTAACATTAGCTTGCGCGCTTCTTCGCGTGACTAGCGTAGGCTGTTAAGAACGAACAGCGTTTTCCCTATAAGATTTCGAGTTGTAATAGTTAAAGCTATATCTTATACCGTAATTTCGCGCGTATACGCCGCACCTCAGACAATTCGATTTCCTACCCGAATTTATTTTAAATAAAATGTGACTTACTTCTGCTTAGCACTTATTTGACTTCTTATTTTCAATAAAATTTCCGGTTTGAAAAAGACTTAACTAGGATGCGGCGCATACGCGCAAAATTACGGTAATAAAATTAACATAAAATTTGTGTTTTTGATCCATTCACAATAAATATATTTCAATATCAGTATAAATGTATTACTTGAAACTTATTTATCCAATGACATTTGAAATGCGTTGATTTTGAAAGTGAGGCAAGTCACTTTGAATAGAATTTTTTTTTTTTTTTTTTTTTTTAATAATATTTACAATCACAATCATAATTTCATCATGGATACTTTAAAAGTCTTTACTATATAAATTTAAAATTAAACCGCAAACGATTTTTCTCCAAGACGTAATGTAACGGAATTCTTTTGACTATCCCTGTAAAGTAACTGTACGTGCTATGCACACTCTATTCCATATTAAGCTTCTTGTAATGCACCTTAGTTATGTATATCAATTACAATGTGTTTGAAACTGCGTGACATTATTTAAATAAACCACAAATGATTTCTCCCCATACACCGCAATGTAACGGAATTCTGTTGAGTGTCCCTGTAAAAAAACTATAACTGTTACTTACTTCCGTTGAAATAGGGAACATGCTATAGATAATGACAATAACATATAAAAATTGCAGGGCAATCCGAGTCTATTTACGGGAGTTAGAGCACGGACAAACGGCAGATGGCCATAAGACCAGACTAACCGAAGCAATAAACACTTTTCAACTGTAGGTTGGAAAGTGTTAAAAAACATAATTATATGCATAAAACGTATTACTGAATATTTTTTCTTATTTTTTCCACTTTTTCCTGTAAAATTAATTTTGTTTTTTGTTTTATTGTAACTTTTCTAAAGAAGAATGAATTATTGAAATAAAATAAATAATTAAATGAAATGAAATATTCTGTTGTTTTTGCTGTCGTAATTGTTGTTGTTGTTAAAATTATCATAGAAACTGGACAGAGTTTCTCGCCAAGCATAAGAAACAGCAATGAATTGAACCGTAAATGAAAGGAATTTCCGCCAATAGATGCCAAACGATTTTACAAAAATTTTTTTAGAACTCTGTCTAGTTTATATTTTGCGGACGGGACAAAACGGGTTTTTGACACATCTATATCTCGCGTTCTATTTATGATAGAAACAAAATTCTTGATTCTATGGAATGGGGCGGGCCAAGGGACTAAGAATTCAAAAGTAAAGCAAAATTCGACGAATAGGTTTTCAGTAAATGCGATTTTAAAAGTGCTGTTTTTTGCACTTTTTAAATCTTGTTCAGACCAAAAACTGTTGACAGGCCTACAGCAATGTGTAATTATCGGATTTTTACGCGGTTTACGTTATTTGAATCGTTTTTATGAGTAGTTCGGACCTTTGTAAGTTTCATGTAAAAATATTAATTAGTTTTTGATTTATATCAGTTTAAAGTTATTGATTCCTATAATTAACATAGAGCAGAAAACTGTTGACAGGGCTACAGCAAGGTGTAACTATCGGATTTTTACGCTGTTTACGTTATTTGAATCGTTATTATGAGTAGTTCAAACCTTTGTAAGTTTCATGTAAAAATATTAATTAGTTTTTGATTTATATCAGTTTAAAGTTATTGATTCCTATACTTAACATAGAGCAAAAAAATAATAAATGACCCAACTCTTTTAGGAATGGTCGTATACACATGATATTAAGATATGTTATTACACTCGACCCAAGTAAGCTTACTATTATAAAAAATCGTAACATTTAAGGTTCGTTTACAGGGTCTCACAAAAGATCTTTTGATATAGGGCTAAAGAGTTGTGTAATTATCCGATTTTTACGCGGTTTGCAGCATTTGAATTGTTTTTATGAGTAGTTATGAGTAGTTATGAGTAGTTATGAGTAGTATGTTTAATATTTCGTGTAAAAATATTAATTAGTTTTTTATGTATACCACTTTAAAGTGATTTATTCCTATACTTAAGATGAAGCAAAAAAAATATTAAATTGTCTAACTCTTTTCAAAAAGAAAGTATGCGCATGATGTTAAAATATGTTACTACGAACGACCTAAGTTAGCTTCCTATTGTAAAACAGAATTGTAGAATTTACTGTTCGTTTACAGGGTAACTCAAAAGATTTTTTAATAAGACTAAAAAGTTGTGTAATTAGCGAATGTTTACGTTGAAGTACATGATTCCTGTACTTAACACAGAGGAAAAACAATAGTAAATTGCATAACTTTTGTCAAATTGGCTATATACACAAGATATTCAAATATGTTACTACATCCTCTCTATTGTAAAGCGGCATTGAAGCATATACGTTTCGTTTACAGAGTCTCTTAGAAGATCTTGATTACATTACAACCGATGTATATTTACTGAGTGAGATGTATTTTAATGATTTTACACTGTTTCAATCTCTGTAAGGTTTCATTATCTTGCTTTAAAATTTAATATGAGTTCATTTTGTCCGTCTGAAATCTCGTCGATGTTAAGCTCTAAATCTAATAAAATATAGTATTTTCATGGATTAAAAAAACTGTGTTTATTTATAAATATATAATTCTAGCGTATCAGGAATTGATTTAAATAGCGATTACAAAATTCCGACTTTACGTTCATGCGCTGAGTAATAGAATGTAAAAATGTTGCTACCCCATGCAAGATTACAAGTTTTGCGTTTAAATATTTGCCGTTCATCGAATCTCCGGCTATGACGAACTTAAAATGCTAAATTTCGTATACAATAGGTGATCGGTAACGAACTGTTCGGTTTACGAACAATTCGGTTAACGAACACTTTCGCACTAGATTTTTATGTTCGGAGAACGAACACCTCACGAAACAAAGCCATGATGAAGAAATGCCGTGTTTCATATTTGCCGAGCTATACTTATTGACTCTATTGTCAACTTTGAGAACATTTTAACAGTTGCATATACATATGTCCTAATTAATTCATGGACTGTCGGAGATTGGGGACCTATATTTTAGGATCACCGAATTGGAATGAACAGACTATATGAACAGAAATCACTTTAATAGTTTTTATACTTTTGCAAACGTTGCGAATTTTATATTTTTCAAATTCTCGAAACGTTGAGTTAAAAAACTTAAACAAATAAAAAACTTCCAAGGTGCTCAGTAATTTTCAAAAATAATATATTTAATATGTTAATATAAAAATCCCTGTAAATTTTTTTACTAATAGAAATAGGTTCGTAGAAGAAAAAATGTTGATTATTCTCGGTAAAGTATGCTCCATAAACTTATCGTTGTAGTTGACCGAAAAAAAGTGCTTCTTATTTTTTCACAATTTTCTGAAACTGTAGTATTTTAATTAGTTTGTAAACTACTGTAAAATTGTGTAATTTTTTGTTTTTGAATGTATATAAACGGAAGAGTGATATAAACAAAAGAAAAGGGAAAATAAATATGTCATAAATAATCTGATGAATACAATGTAAGGAAATTAATATAAAAGTTTCCCCGTTGTTATGGTACCGACATGTACATTGGAATAAATCACTCAATAAATTGTGTAATTCTGATGTATAATTCTGTTTATAGCATCACTATTATTTTTTTTTTTTGCCCCGTTCATCTTTTCTTTTCTGAATAAAAATGGAATCCGTATAATTTAAATTGCATACCTTACAATAAGGAGTGATATCTCATCAAAAACAACTCGTTGTAAATGATCCCGCCAAGCCACAAACCTAAAACGTCAGTCACAAAAAGAAGTGATATCACATAAAAAGAAGCGATATAGAAGTGCATACTCCGAGTCCCGTGTAAAAATCTATCACCACTCATAATGTTTCCAAAGGACTCGGAGTGAGGTACAGTATGTGAAAACTGCTTGGCGACCTGCAGGCTTTTATAATGTTTGCGTTTCCTGCAATTACATATGGCTATATTATTTTTATTCTTTTATTTTATTTTATTTTATTTTATTTTATTTTATTTTATTTATTTATTTATTTTGCTCCCATAAAATTGTAACAGTTGAAGCTTCTGTGTTTGCATGTCCTTTCTTATTTATGAGCTTGAAAAATCAATTTGTTGATTTTATTTACCATTATTTAAACTAAAAGCACCACTCTTACGAAGAGGATTTTTTAAGTAAACGTATAAAGATTTTGAGTTTGTGTATTTATTTGTTTATACATTTATTTATTTTCTTCCGTCTATATCACATTGCTGGTTTGATTTGTAGTGTTCCATTTTCAAAGGTATCCTTGTTTTTCAATTTTATTCCAATGATTGTTAGGGCTTGGAGTTGATACAATTTTTGGTATTAAGCTGGTGTCAATTACAGAAAACAATCATTCTTTGCTTATAATGTGGTTTCCCAGCTCTTGAAAAAGTAAATTACATTATAAGCCTACATTTGTGTTTTTACTATTATTTCACTTTTTGAATAAATAAAACTTCAATTGTTAGGACTATGTTTTATAATTTGTAATTTGACTGTGCTATTTGGTGTAATAATCTCATTGCATATGGTCATTTGTTTCTTTTTCAATGGTTAATTTTTGCAATAAGTTTATATATATATATATCTTATAATAAACGTTAACTAAATTGAGATATATTGCAGTAATTCTAGCGTAAGGGAATGGCATAGATCTGGGGGAAAATCCGTTCTGTCAGTTCTTTCGCATACAAAAATATTTATAAAAGTGGTATAAAAAATATATAAAATTTATTTTTCGATTTTCAAAATTGATATACTACATATATTATAAAAGCCTGCAGGTCGCCAAGCAGTTTTCACATACTGTACCTCACTCCGAGTCCTTTGGAAATATTATGAGTGGTGATAGATTTTTACACGGGACTCGGAGTATGCACTTCTATATCGCTTCTTTTTATGTGATATCACTTCTTTTTGTGACTGACGTTTTAGGTTTGCGGCTTAGCGGGATCATTTACAACGAGTTGTTTTTGATGAGATATTACTTTAACAAAGTCGACATTTTCAACAAATCATTGGTTTTGAAAGTGAGGAAAGTCTATTGGCTCATACTAAACTATTGGATTGTTCCGGAAAGTTCCTTCCGTTTGGGAAAACCAATTCGTACCGGAAAATTCTGTCCGTCAATTATTAGACATTAGCTATTGGAATTAATGTTTAATAATTAAATGATAGAATTTTCCGGTACAAACCAACTTTCCCAAACGAAAAGAACTTTCTGAACAACCCAATATAATTTTTTTCAACTTAATACGCGTGACCATTATTGCATATTAAATGCGTTTAATGCCTTTTAATATGTTTGTCCAGAATTTTTTTTTTTAATATTTTACTTTAATTTTTTTTTAATCTTTAAAGCGTGCAGAATATGCCCTAAAACCTTTTTATTTCCATCCATATTTAAGTCGTATCAACCAATTTAATGAACCTGTGCCATGGCTGGCAGAATGGTTGATCAAAATTTTAAACAAGTTTCTTTAAAAGGTGTACGTTCTCACACGTCAACTGTTCAAGCTATATCAGCCTTTTTTTTTTTTTTTTTTTTTTAATACACTAGACTTTTTAAATTGCAGTTCAAACCATCAAAAATTAATTTTTTTAATAACTTTTATTTTTTAAACTGTTTTGAAAATGAAACAAGTTGGAAATTGTACATCAAACGTGACAAATGAGGTGCGTTCTTTCTATAACTAGTTTTATAAATATTCAGATCTTGGTGCAATAGCTGTTGCACTCTTCTGCAAAAATGCATGAAAAAAAAATTTCTTTTATGTGCATATTACAGATATTTTCATATTATAGATATTAATTTTATTTTATGAAATTAAATTTTAATACACTTGTAGAAACAATTAATTACAATACTGCGCAAATATCTAATACAAGACAATGTAAAAAAAATATCGTTATTATTTCGCTGAAAAAAATTAATTGTATCGTCTGTTAGTATGATATGATTAATTTCCGTAATAATATAAATTTTAAGTTGGCAACATTTTATCTATTGTTGACATTTACTGAAAATTCCAACGGGAAGCTTTAGCCTAGCTTTGAAAATTTCAGACTTGAAATCCATATTTAGACTCTTTTTCCATTTAATATCTATGTCTCCGGAAACATTTATCCAAAAAACTGTGGGTATAGATTATAGGATTGATATAATTAAACAATTATAGTACACAAATTCAGTTTTTAAATTCAGTAATACGGAAGTAATAGGACTCCATCTTAAATAGGACGTCATCACCATGGCAACCTAGGATCATTACCTATCATGGGATATCATTGAATTAATTACGTATGATAGGATTTAATAGAATGAAGAAAACTTTTAATTATATTTTTTAAAGTTTTGATTCGATTTTCATAAAACTTGAAATGACTCGACAAAATTCTGCAACGATTATATATATATATATATATATATATATATTAAATTTCAAACCATTCGGCTGGGTAGTTTTTGCGCTGTTATATGCGGACAGACGGATGGACCAGACGACGACTATATAGGTGCTAGGTATTGTATAAATTACGAACGTGCCTAAAAATAATGACAAAAATTAACCTCGAACTATAAAGACCCGTAATTTTGGAAATTTTGATTTGTCTTTTCAATTTCAGGTTTTGCATCCTGCTAATTTAATATATTTTAAGATTTCGTGTGTGTGTGTGTGTGTGTGTGTGTGTGTGTGTGTGTGTGTGTTTTCCGATGTCTGTTAAGATCGCAAACACTTACATTCATTTACTATGCACGCCATTCGTATAGTGAACTTTGGAGAAGCTTCGATCGATTAACATATCAACATTTATAAATACGATTTTCACGCACTTAGGCGACAATACAATAATTTAAAAAGAAAAAAAAAACATTTATTCTATGTGCATTATTTAAACAAAAATAAATAAATAAATAAATAAATCCCGAATATATCCTAAAAATCAAGCGTATCAGGAGAACTTTCACTTATTCGAACTAAAAATATGCAATAAATTCATATTTAATACTTGGAAATTTTTCCATAGAAAATTTCTCACGCCTTGCATTCTTAATATTTTAATTTTAATTGCTTAATAGGCGTATAGCCAACATAGTGAAAAAATACCCAAGCCGGGACTGGAACCCGGGTCATCATGACTCGGGTACTGATGACCCGGGTTCGATTTCCGGCTTGGGTACTTTTTCACTATGTTGACTATACGCCTACTAAGCAATTAAAATTTGAATATTATGAATGAAACGCGTGAGAAATTTTCTATGGAAAAATATTAAATATGAATTTATTTCAATTATCGATGCTGGATTTTCTTTGAATTCGCGTTTGCCCCAGAGTTGGTGGCTCACGGAAAATATTCCATCTAGTGCTGCGTTTGTAGCCTTGCCAACATGTTATAGTGAGAAAGTTCCAGGCTGTGTATCGTTCCTAAGTTGAAAATTACACAGTTGAAAATTACAAGTAGAACATCTTTGCGCTATTCTGATGACCCGGGTTCGAGTCCCGGCTTGGGTACTTTTTCACTCTGTTGGCTATACGCCTACTAAGCAATTAAAATTTGAATATTAAAAATATGCATTTGAGTATTTTTCTATTAATTGAATCAATTTATCATAATCATGTAAGTGGTCAGAATACAGTAATACAAAACAAAATTTGTTAATTTAAGTTTTTTTTTTTTTTTTTTTTTTTTTTAATTTATTGATTTCAGGAAAACAGTTTCATTTATCATAAATAAATAAAATAAAATGTTTATAATATAATTTCTAAATACTTTTAATGAAAAAAAAAATGTCTTACAAAACAACAAATTTATGCAGTTTCTATACTTTTGGCAGTCACCAGTATCAACTAACAGAAGAAAAAAAAAGTCAGTAAAAGTTATCAGTACTTTCGACAACTGCACCTTATTTTCTTCGTAATTCATTCTGTTAATCGAACAAAAAGAGCTATTTCGAATGTCTTCCCATTAATTGGAGATATATATCACGTATACGTGAGTAATCAGATCATAGTAATACGAGACTAAATTTTATAAGATTATAATAGGTTTTCTTGCTTACAGGAAAAAAGATATTCGAGGAATGCGAATTTATAATCATCTTGGGTTGCTGATATAAAATAGATTTTTGATTTTTGATTGAAATGGGAAAATATCTTAATTTTAATTTATTTCTTTTTTTTTAATTTATTAGTTACTAGCAAAACCCGCGGCTTTGCTCGCGTAATTCTTGAAAACTGCCAAGTGGTATTCGTTGGCCTACTTTCATTAGAGGAAATTTTACTGCCACAGATAATTCAGAAATTACTAATTAAGCCACACTAATGTCGAAAAAAAAATCGAAATTTTAGAACGTTTTTCGCTTTTTCACCCCCCCCCCCCCCCCCCGCCTTTTGTGGTAGTGTCACCGATATAAAATATAGCTGTTACAGCAGAGACTGTTACCATCAATTTGCCACCATCACTTTCGAAAATGGTTCTGTAGTTCCAGAGATTCCGTAGAAATTGTAATTTAGAATGCTTTTAGAACGCTTTTCGCTCATCTCATCCTTTTAAATTTCGAATTTTTTTAGAATTTGTTCTAAGAGAGCATTTACATCTTATAAGTAACTACCATGCCAAATTTCATGTTTCTAACACATTCAGTATAAAAAAAATCGAAATTGTAGAACGTTTTTCACTCCTGCACTCCTGCACTCCCCTGGGGGTAGTGGCACCGACATAAAATATAGCCTATGTTACAGCAGGAACTGTTACCATCAATTTGCCACCCTCACTTTTGAAAATGGCTCTGTAGTTCCAGAGATTCCATAGAAATTGTAATTTAGAAAGTTTTTAGACCGCTTTTCGTTCATCTCACACTTTTAAATTTCGATTTTTTTAGAATTTGTTCTTAGAGAGCATTTACATCTTATAAATAATTACGATGCCAAATTTCAAGTTTCTAGCTCCTTCAGTATTAAAAAAATCGAAATTTTAGAACATTTTTCGCTGTTGCACCCCCTTGTGGTAAGTGGCACCGACATAAAATACAGCCTATGTTACAGCAGGGACTGTCACCATCAATTTCCCACCATCACTTTTGAAAACAGGTCTGTAATTCCAGAGATTCCATAGAAATTGTAATTTAGAATTTTCTTAGAACGCCTTTCGCTCATTTCACCATTTTAAATTAAAATTTTTATTAGAATTTGTTCTTAGAGAGCATTTACATTTTATAAGTAACTACCATGCCAAATTTCATGTTTCTAGCACCTTCAGTATTAAAAAAAGTCGAAATTTTAGAACTTTTTCGCTCCTGCACCCTCCTGCGAGTAGTGGCACCGACATAAAATATAGCCTATGTTGGAGCAGGGACTGTCGCCATCAATTTGCCACCATCACTTTTGAAAACGGTTCTGTAGTTCCAGAGATTCCATAGAAATTGAAATTTAGAATGTTTTTAGACTGCTTTTCGTTCATCTCACACTTTTAAATTTCAATTTCTTTAGAATTTGTTCTTAGAGAGCATTTACATCTTATAAATAACTACCATGCCAAATTTCATATTTCTAGCTCCTTCAGTATTAAAAAAATCGCAATTTTAGAACGTTTTTCGCTCCTGCACCCCCCTGGGGTTAGTGACACCGACATAAAATACAGCCTATGTTACAGCAGGGACTGTCACCATCAATTTCCCACCATCACTTTTGAAAACAGTTCTGTAATTCCAGAGATTCCATAGAAATTGTAATTTAGAATGTTCTTAGAACGCCTTTCGCCCATTTCACCCTTTTAAATTAAAATTTTTTTTAGAATTTGTTCTTAGAGAGCATTTACATTTTATAAGTAACTACCATGCTCAATTTCATGTTTCTAACACCTTCAGTATAAAAAAAATCGAAATTTTAGAACTTTTTCGCTCCTGCACCCTCCTGCGGGTAGTGGCACCGACATAAAATATAGCCTATGTTGGAGCAGGGATTGTTACCATAAATTTGCCACCATCACTTTTGAAATCCCTTCAGTAGTTCCAGAGATTACCCCCTACAAACAAACAAACAAACAAAAAAAAAAACAATCTTTACTACTTTATAATATTAAGTATAGATTTGTAATTTTTTTTTCTTTTTTTTTTAAGATTTTGTTGCTTTTAAATTAATGAAAATTCGCTGAATAAGTCCTATGTCATAACATTGCATGACGTCACTCACTGAATAATCACAGCCCTCTTAATACTAGGCCTACGCTCTGACACAAAAATGACGACTGTCGAAGGCGGATATTTTTTTATTCAACATTTGTATGGTCTCTTGAATTTGAACACCAGTATTTCCTTTAAGTATTCTTCTACTTTTATTTTTCGCCAATAATAATAAAAAAAAGATAAAAAAAGAAAGATAAAATAATAATAATAATAATACAGTAAAACCTCCGAATAACGGACACTGAGGAAACGCTAAATTTGTCCGTTATTTGGAAGTGTCCGCTATTCAGAGGTTAAAACTATGCAAACAATATTTGTGTTGGGGATTGAAAAATTGTCCGCTAAATAGAGGTGTCCGCTATTCGGGAGTGTCCGTTAGGGAGGTTTTTCTGTAATAATAATAATAATAATAATAAGGCGAAGAATACTTTTAGAAATTACTGGTATTCAAATTCAAGGGACTGTGCAAACACTAAAAAAATTCGGTTATGACAGCCGCCATTTTTGTGCCAGCGCGTAGTGATGGGCATAATAAATAAATGATTTTGATATTCGATTGAATCATTCGGGCATGCGCTGAAGCATAGCAGCCGACCTTCGTATTCTTCTTAATCAATTAAAACCAGAAAAAAAAATATTTAAATTAAAACCAATAAAAAGATTTCCTTTTCTAGGGACACCCAGTTTCAAAACAACTCTGCTCCCTGTAAGTAAATAGTTGTGTAACACATCTTAGAGGAAACATGAAAAAAAAAAAGAAAAAGAGTCTAACCCTAGAACAGTATATGCACTACAATAAAAAAATATATAACATCTAGTTATAAATGATAAGGTGATTACTTTAATTTTCTTACTTTGCTTTTACAAATTTAATTTTCTTATTTTGTTTGTACAAAATTTCTGGTTTTAAGAAATAAAAAAGATTACGAAGGTGGACAGCTATGCTTCTGCGCATGCGCGAATGATTCATTCGAATATCAAAATATTTTAATATTTCATTATCGAAATATTTCATGTCCATCACTATACACGTTGGCCTAGTCTTCAGAGGGCTATGTACTAATAAACTTCCACTTTTATCTTTACTAGGGTATCCAACCCGGGCTTCCCGAGATAGAGAATATAAGTGAGAACCATTTTTTTAAATTAAAAACTGTAATAGATTTTTTTCCAATTTAATAGAAATTTATTAAAAGCGGCAATTTCTTTTTTGGCTTCGTGCCAGAAGCTAATAACCGAAGAAATCGCTAAAAATTTTCGTTATCTACAAAAGTTTTTTTTTTTAATTCTAATAATTTCAACGGTTTTAAGCGCTTACATGTCTGTTAAATTTGTGTTTTATTTATGCTAATTTATTTATTGCTTAATGAAGCTTTAATTTCGTTATTGAATATTATTAGAGACAAATGCTGAACTTTTTATATTGTTTAAATGCAAACAGATTAAAATTTCGTAATCGTCTGCAAGCGATAGAGATAGATTTAAAAAAAAAAAAATCATGCTTGAAATTTAATTTAATTGCTATACAGTTTTTAAACAAATAACATTTGAAAGTAGATTTCTTTCCCTATGTAACGGTGTAAAAATTAAAAATATGTGCTCTTTAGAAATTAAAAAAATACCAGTAGCAAAAATCGCAAAACCGAAATTTCATCGTCAACTGTTGCCATTCGCAAAATGACGGCAGCGTTACACACGGACACGTTTGTCCTTTATAATATAGATTGTTTAATTTGGCCACACTCTGCAAAAGATAATGTTCGTTATCATTATGTCCAGTTAAATATTGCCCCTGGAGATTAACCCTATGAGGCGCTATTTAGGGACGGATAATCTAGCTTTCCCATTTGTGGCTATTTAAGTAATGATTATAGTAGTGCTTGTCTGTGCGAGTTATAGCTACTGGGGTTGAAAATACTGGAACATTAGAGAGCTGTATCACTATTTCCGCTTCTAATTACTACCTAGGAATTAAATAATTTACTGCGAAATTCGACGTGAAATGAAAAGCAAAACGGTTTTTAACCCCTTAAAGGTCGGTGGTATATTATAAACATCTCTAATCTTGAAATAAGACGGGGGAAATATTTGTCGTTATTGGATACGTATTTAGGTTGCTATATTTTGGTTACACTGGGCTAGTGTTACCAAGTTCACTGTCACAGAAAGCGGGACAGGGAGATGAAAAATGCAGGTCAGAGGCTTCTAAATTGGGAGATAAAAATACAACAAATCCTGTGGAATCCTGTCTAAAACGAAACAAATCATGGTTCATACGGATTAAATATAATGCAGTAGCACCTGTTAAGACGGAAATTGTCTATAATTGAATCTTTCTCCTGTCACTTGACTTTCCGTCTTTGTAAGTTAAGCTGTTGTAAATAAACAGAATAATTTTATACAGTAAAATCTGCGAAAGCAGAATGTGTTAGCTGTGGAGCTAGTGTTACCAAGTCCACTGACACAGAAGGCGGGACAGGGATATAAAAATTGCGGGACAGAAGCTTCTAAATTGAGACATAAAAATACAGCAAATTCTGCGTACTTGTCTATAACAGAATCCTGCCCTAAACAGAAAAATATATTCTTCCTGTCACTTAACTTTCCGTCTTGGAAAGTTATACTGTTATATAAATAAACAGAATAATTTTATACAGTAAAATCTGTGTAAGCGGAATGTGTTAGCAGTGGAGCTAGTGTTACCATGTCCACTCTCACAGAAGGCGGGACAGGGAGATAAAAAATGCGGGAGAGAGGCTTCTAAATTGGGAGATAAAAATACAGCAAATCCTGTGTACCTATATATAACAGAATCCTGTCTTAAACGAAAAAAAATCATGGTCCATACGGATCAAATATAATTCAGTAGCACCTGTTAAGACGTAAATTGTCTAAAATTGAATCTTTCTTCTGCCACTTGACTTTCCATCTTTGTAAGTTATACTGTTATAAATAATCAGAATAATTTTATAAGCGGAATCGGTAGGAAGTGAAACAAGATTCCGTTTAGGAGGGGTTTTCAATTGGGCAGTTATAATTGTATAATGGAATTTCTTTCGTAGGGTCTAGAAAATTTCTACGTTTAAGACAGGATTCCGTTATAAACAGGTACATTTTTCACATGTTTTACACAACAAAGTGCAGTAAAACCTGTAAAAACAGAATGTAAGAAATTGGAAAAATATTTTGTTTTAGATATTTGGAAAATATTTTAGAAAAACATTTGGTTTTCCTTTTTGATGTATACGGTATTCCTTTTGGCGGAATCAAAAAAGATTTCCTTGTTAGACAGGTCCCATTTTTAGAGGTTTTACTGTAATAAGTTCCACTTGATGCAGGCTAAAGGAAAGCATGGTACCAAAAGACATACATTCATGTGCATAATGACATATATTCATGTGCATCAGGACATATATTGATATGCATCATGACATATATTCATCTGCACATTATTCATGGTCCATCACGAAAAATCGGGGGTTTTCGGAGTACCGCTCAGTAGCTCCGAGGGACGGGTCTTAACTTAAAACACTTGAAAAGGATGGCATCCCGCATAAATTGGGACGCCTATAGCAACACTACTTTAGGCACACGCATTAAGATGGCACTATTCATTCCTATACCTTAATCAATAAATATTTTCCTATTAGGCTATTTAATCGCTTTCAATATGCATGATTTTCTTATCCAAATTTTGATATGCTTTATGTCAAATCGTTAAGAAGGCGACGGAATTTCAAATGAACAAAATCGATCATAAATACGAGTTTTTGCTTTTGTGTTATTAAATTACTAAAATTTGAAAAATGAAACTATATTGCCATATACTTCGCAGAATGTATGTTGTCATACTTCTTAAGGGTAAGTAATGAAAATTATATGTTATAATGTACTCCAAATGGATTTTATTCAAAACATTTTTTTCAGTCTATATATCTTTAAGAGGCTCTATGAGTTTTATTTGTTTGCTGAAAATTTTCATTTACTACTTAGAAACCCTCTTGATACATATAATATAACAAATCTGTGAAACCGTTTTGAAATGTTGGTTTATAAAAGTCCTCAATTTAATAACAAAGTCTATTAACCCTTATAATTGCAGTTAGCGATCTCACAGACGCCGCTTGACTTATTCAATTTTAGAAACAATTTAAGTTTGAATTCAACTTAAGTTTAAAAGGTTGTACTGTCACTGGAAACAGACTTGAGTGCAAAAGTTTCACAATTCTACTGTAACAGGAAGTCAGTGAACAATCGATTAAAAAATTCCACTTTTTCATGCAAAAAACAAGTTAACCTTTAACTGCTATTAGACGCTGCTTTTTTCAGTTTTCAATGTATAACTTATAACTTTAGTTTAACTACAAGCTTTTACAAAATTTTGTTTTACTTGGACCTTTTTGCTTTACCTGTAGAGACTTCTGAATATTTGAATTTTGATTATAAAAATCTTGTACATAACGTTTTGTATAGAAACGATCATCTTTCGATAAAGCGGCCATTTAGAGACTGCCCACAGTAGTCATGTAACAATTTCTGTAACAGTTAAAGGTTAAATAAAATAAAAGAGTGTACAGTCACTGGCCAAATTATTAGACGCAGTTGTTTTTATTATAATTTGTTAAATATCTCGAAAGATACATGAGGAATTATCTTGAAACTTTAGGAGTGTAAACAACATGATCAACGTCATATATTTCCGAGAAGACTTTTTCTTGAAACCCCATAAGGGGCCGTCAACAAATTGAAGAAAAACGAATACGTTTTTGATAACCCTGTAAAAACCAATATCACAAAAGCGTTGAAACGGTATCAAACGCTTAGGAGGCTTATTGTAATAATTTGGGTTCATTTTTATGAAGATAGCATGTATACTCGAAGAGAAATTCAGGTTTTTATAAAAACAGGCCCAAATTTTACTAAGTTTTTTGCTTATAATTTGCAGAGTTTTTAATATAAAAACAAGTTATTTTCAGAAAATATGACAAACAAAATTATACACAATACCCTGTAATCAGAATTAAAAAATAATAATAATTGCATGAAAAATGAGCAGGTTTACTAAATATTTTTTCACTGCGCATGCGCGAATTCAATCAAAATATACTGTGCATAATATATTAGCTAAATATATAGACCAACTTTTATGAAAGTCTCAAAAACATAGCTTGAAAATTCTGATAGTGATCGTCGATAGAATAAGCTCGAAATTCGCTGTTTCCAAAAGGAAGCAAAAAGATAAGGGATTGTATCCAAATATACTAGCTTTTGAAAGTTGACATAATAAGAATGAAGCGTCTCTCATTCTATATTTGATACAACCCCTCATCTTTTGTACCTTCTTTTGCATCTTCTCACCTCGTGTATCTTTCCAGATATTTAAAAAATTATAATAAAAACAACTGCGTCTAATAATTTGGCCAGGGACTGTAAAAATAAAAAAAAATTACGTTTCAACCCCGGAGTAGAAAAATAATTTATCTCCAGTTCCTGTTTCCGTTCTATTAAAAATAGCGTTTCTGTTTTGGGATTTCAGTTCGCTTCCGATTTGAAACACTGAAGACTTACTAGAAATTTTAAAAATAGGATGTAGTGAAAAGATTATTTATGTCTTTATGTAAAGGGTCATATAAAATAACTTGTCTGAATAATATTTGTCTATGAAAAGTGTAAAATTTTATTTTAGGAAACTGGATTTCCTTTCATACATTCGAAATTTTTCCTCAGTATTTTAAGTTGCATAAGATAAAATCTACTAATTCACATAATTTACAAAATTTAAGAATTTAAATACTTTTTTTCACTTAATTTGGAAGTGAGAAGGGGGTAGGGGAGGGGGGGGAGTATATTTATTTGGCCTAAAACTCACGTCAATTTTTACAATTTATTTTTTCTACTTACAAAAAAAGGATCTATGACCTTCGGACTTTTTGCATTATATTTATTGACATTTCATTTATATATTTAAATTTTTCAGTGAAAAAAAAATGAATAATATGTCTTGGGCGAGGGGGAGTGCCTGCCAGTGCGCGCAGTGAACATCCAATCGGGGGACAATTTTTCTCTGGTCACAAGCGTCTGAAACAAATTGGGTCGCCAAATTATGAAAGAACATTAAATTATCTGGAGCTTATACCAACATTTAGTTTAAAAAGTTGATTTTTGGCAAAATGGCGGTCAATTTGAATAAAAAAAGACCCTTTTTCGCATTAAAAAAAAAAAAAAAAAAACTTTTGCGAGCATGAAAAAAAAATTAATCTAATAATCAATCAATGAAAATTATGCTTTTCTTTGGTATAAGCTCCAGCAAAAAAGATTTCCTTTCTTTTAAAAAATTGAAGAAAATCGGTGGAATAGTTATCGAGATAAATGTTCACCCAGCTTGAAAATCATGGTTTCGAGAAAAACAAGTTTAAAATTTTGCAATAGCGTTACGTTCAATGGACAAACAAATATTGTAAGAAATTGGAATATCACTAAACCGTTTTAGAGCAACAACCTACACACTTAAAAAATGCCAAAAAAAAAAAAAAAAAAAAAGAATCGAAAATTTTTATCCGAGGAAGTAGAACCTCCCCTTAAAATACATTTCTTAAATTTATTGTAAATAGAAGAAACCAAATTTTATTATAAGATCTACAGCTCATGTTTATTTGAAAGGAAAATACCATTAAACAATACAATTGAAGAAATGTTTTAACAATAACATTTCTTCAAGTCACACTTTACGGAAATTACATAAGAAATAGGATATAAAAAGAAGATTTTTTTAAATATAAAATTTAAAGTAAGGCGTTTACTTATTATGCTAAACCAAAGGTATATTTTAAACAGAGCATAAAACCATTTTCATCAGTTAATTATCACGTGAAAAAATTAACTATTATATCATCCCTTTATTAACATTCAGGTCTGCATTTTTACCTAAATTCATATTCACTAAACCACTTTTTTTTTAGCACTAAACTTATTTCAACATTCTACAATCACAAATAAATAAATCACAAACATTTATATACGCAACAACGCGTTTAAATTTTATTTAAACCGGACTTTCATTCATAATCAACCATCTGTGACCCATTGTTCAACAATTGCATTAGTTCTTCACTGTATGCCGTGACAGTGACCAACTCAACTCAACTCATCTCTTCGGAAACATTCTTTCAAGCGAGGCGCGAAGATTCTCTTGTTCGCTCGCCAGTTAACGCGAGATTTAACGGACATGCTTTTGAATCAATATGGCCTCTTGACACATATTTGCGTTCAGCATTGTATGCGATGCATTGTCACAATGCATCGCATCGCATGCGCACAGTGCCCCGAGCTTTTGTGTTGTATTGGATTTGCATTTGTCATTTGTGAAGACATGTCTAAGTAAGCTTGAAAAAGCTGCTAGAAATGCTTTTTCGCTTTACATAATACGAATTATTCATGAATTTCGTTTTGGTCTACAGATCATCATGAAGATTTTTTGGCTTTTAAGATGTAAAAGAATATATTGTGAATTTCGGATAATCTTATTTAATGTAATCATGTCATTACGGCATAATAAAAATTTAAAATGGAACTTACTCAAGTAATAAGGAATAATGCAAAAGCATTCCTTAGAAATTTTTTTTACTGTCGGGTCATATTTTATTATAGCATGACCAAAATGTAACGTCATAAGGGGGGTCGGGGCAAGAGAGTGCCAAGCCACATTTTTGAACTTCTGAGATATTTCAATTTGAAAATTTGATCCAATACTCAAATCAAGATATATAACCTAAAGTTTTTTCGCCAATGTCTTAGTAACTTTTGAGATAGTCTGAGTAACAATATGGTATTAGTGTAATGATATTACTATTACGATTTTTGTAAATTAGCTATCTTCATTGGGGACATAAACATATGGGGCAAAAACGAAACCTGTCTCATATGCTGCTACCAAGTGATATTTGAAGCAAATAATATGTTGGATATTATAATTTACAATATTAAGCAACAGATCACGGTGTTAGATTTATTTCACCAAAAATGTGACTTGGCACTTTCTTGCCCCAACCCTTTCATATATTCGTCATATAAAGTAGAAAAACCGACATATTCGTCAAACTGATGTATTCAATTTTATGTCGGGTCGCAATTGATATTATTGTATAAGGTGATTTTAAAATTATCAGGATTTGTGCATCGCCTAAAAATTTATGATTCAATCTGAATGAGTAAAATTGAGTAAAATTAAGAAAAAATCACGAATCAGTTTTCAAAAATGAAATAAAAAATCTGCATATTTATTAGAATATTGATTTTTTTTTGTACACATATATTAGTAGTTGATAAAATAGAAAACTTTTACTACAGTGGACAAAAGAAATACAAACGTATCTTAATCTAGTAAAAATACATGGTGTCCATAAATGATTGCCCGGGTTTGCTTACCTCATAACTTTTGATTTAAGAAAATGACGAAAAATATTATTACAAATTCGTAAAGTACAGTTCAAAAAGTTTTTTTAATAACACAAGCAGAGTTTCATATGCGTAAAATTGCAACTCAAAACGCTATTAATCAAATAACGATTATAATCAAATAATAATCCATATTAAAATTTTATCAAATTTATCAAAAAGTTATTAATGAATTCTGAGCAAAAAGTTAGATATATAACTGTTACTTACTTCATTAATAATTTTTTGATAATATTAAAATTTTATCAAATTTACAGAAAAGTTATTAATGCATTATTAGCACAAAGTTAGTTAGATAAATATTACATAATTCATTAATATCTTTTTGATAAATTTGATAACATTTTAATATTACTTATTATTTGATTATAATCGTTATTTGATTAATAACGTTTTGAGTTGCAACTTTACGCATATGTAACTTTATTTGTGTTATTAAAAAAAAAAATTTTTTTTGAGCTGTACATTACGAATTTTCAATAATATTTTTCGTCATGTTCTTAAATCAAAGATACTTTATTAATAACATTTTGATAAATTTGAAAAAATTTTAATTTTAATTATTATTTGATTATAATCATTACTTGATTAATAACTTTTTGAGTTGCAACTTTACGCATATTCAACTTTGTTTGTGTTATTAAAAAAAAAATGAGCTGTACTTTACGAATTTGTAACAATATTTTCTGTCAATGTTCATAAATCAAAAGTTATGAGCTAAGCAATCCCGGGCAATCATTTATGGACACCCTATATAATATAACCACGAACAAAAATATACAAAACCTCTTCCGAGTTACCACGATTCCGAAAAAAGTGCTCTAGCTTTAGAAACCTCAGAAAACAATATATTTTTTTAGATTTATAGAAGCATTATTAAAAACAAAGTTTTTTTTCGTAGCACGGATTTTAGAAAACGTGTCCGAGTACTTTTTGTTGTGTATTAATCGGTTATCTCGACTTAGAATATAGGTTTTTCGGATGCTATCCGAAAATTTTGATGTTCCAGAAAAAGTATATTTTTCAGACAAGCATGATAAATTATCAGCATTAACGTAAGCATTAAAATTAATATGATTTTGTTACTCTTTCGTGTATAAATTCAGTTACGCAGCTGAACATGTTTAATTAAGAATTTATAGCATTCTAAAAAACGATATTCCGGTTTGAGAAAACTGATTAACACACTTACAAAACTACTCGCTAACGTTTCTGAAAATTAGCGGCAGCAAAAGAAACTTTGTTTTCATAAATTCTACTTCAAGTCTCTAAAATATATCAATTTATGAGGTTTCTAAACATAATGAACGTTTTTCGGAATCAGGAACACGGAAGAGGTTGTTGGATATTTTCGTACGTGGTTATATTATATTTTCGTGGAATAAAAAATATGTCTATCTAAAATCTGTAAAACCTCTCAATAGCGAGCACCTCTTGACTGCGGAATTAGTCCGCTATTCGGAGGTGTCTGGCTCTTAGAGGTAAAAGAAATGTAAATTTGGGTGTTCGATAAATAGAGGTGTCCGCTATTTGGGAATGCTTGTTATGGAGGTTTTACCTTCACAGCGGAGTAACTATTATATTTTGATAGATTTCTTTTTTTTTTTTTTTTTTTTTTTTTTTACGGTATACAATTTAGTACGGTATACAACAAAAAAATAGCTGGTAATTGAAACACGATTTTGGTTAAGTTAATTCAAACTCCCTTTTTAAAATGATATCAATGTTGCTAAACTGTGATTGTGTATATAAAAAAGATATTTTAATTCTGCAATCAAAATATTCTTTGGCTAACTTCTAGAAACGAAAATACTTTCGTTAATTGCAAAAATTATTGACGAGTTAGACAGCTAGGCTTTTCATAATCTAGAATTATTTATTTAGCTTTATTTTTAATTGCTTTAGAAAGTGTTGGGAGCTAAATAACTCTCGGAATTTTTCCTTTGCGCTGTTGTTACAGAGTAATAATCGATTTACGCTCGATTTTTGTTTTATTATTTATTTTAAAAGAGTATGCAGGGAAAGAACTTTACTCACAATGTGCGTTATGCGTTTCTTATCTGAACTAAATTTTAACATACTACAAAATGGCGAACCAAGCTGGCCAACGAACTCGGTCGATACATTGGTGAGCTTAATACACACAATTAGTTTCATCAAAATTTATTGTATATATATATATATGTCTATAGATCGTATGCACGGCTGCACAAAATAATTCCAATATCAAAAAATGGTTGGGAATTAAACACGGTTTTGTTTAATTACATTCAAACTTCCTTTCTAAAAAAGTATCAATGTTGCCAAACTATGGTTGCGTCCATAAAAATAATCTTTTAATTTTATGATCAAACTTTGGCTAACTTCCAGAAACGAAATTACTTTCGTTAATTGCCAAAATTATTGACGAGTTAGAGAGCTAGGCTTTTCTTAATCTAGAATTCTTTAATTAGCTTTATTTTTAATTGTTTCAGAAAGTGCTGGGAACTAAATAACTCCAGACATTTTCCCATTGTGCTGTTCTGGCAAGGTTGAATCGATTTACGCCCTATTTTTGTTTGATTATTTATTTTAAAAGAGAATGCAGGGGAAAATCATTACCCGCAATCTGTTACGCGTTCCCTAACTGAACTAAATTTTACCATACTATATACTATATATATACATGTCTATAGGTAGTATGCACGGCTGTACAAAAGAACTCCAATATCCAAAAATATAGCTGGTAATTAAAATATGATTTTTGTTAAGTACATTCAGACTTCCTTTCTGAAAAAGTATCAATATTGCCAAACTATGGTTACGTGCGTCCATAAAAATAATCTTTTAATTTAACTTCTGGCTAACTTCCAGAAAAGAAATTACTTTCGTTAATTGCCAAAATTATTGACGAGTTAGAGATATAGGCTTCTAATCTAGAGTTCTTTAATTAGCTTTATTTTTAATTGCTTTAGAAAGCGTTGAAAGCTAAATAACTCCGGGTATTTTTCCCTTGCTCTGTTGTATCAGGGTAATCATCGATTTATGCTCAATTTTTGTTTGACTATTTATTTAAAAAAAAAGTATGTAGGGAAAGAACTTTACTCACAATGTGTGTTATGCGTTTCCTAACTGAACTAAATTTTAGCATACTATATACTACATATACAAGAACGTATGCACGGCTGCACAAAAAAATTCCAATATCGAAAAATAGCTACAGGAATTGAAAAACGATTTTGGTTTAGTGCATTCAAATTTCCTTTCTAAAAAAGTATCAACGTTGCCAAATTAAGTTAGCGTAAAAAAAAAATGATATTTTTATCTTGTGATCAAAATATTCTTTGGGTAACTTCCAGAAACGAAATTACTTTCGTCAATTGGCAAAATTATTGACGAGTTAGAGAGCTATCCCTTTTCTTAGTCTAGAATTATTTAATTGGTTTTATTTTTAATTGTTTCAGAAAGTACTGTGAACTAAATAACTCCAGACTTTTTTCCATTGCACTGTTGTAGCAGGGTAATCATAGATTTACGCTTAATTTTTGTTTGATTATTTATTTTTAAAGAGTATATGCAGGCAAAGAACCTTACTCACAATGTGTGACATGCGTTTACTAACTGAACTAAGTTTTAGCATACTATATATTATACAGGGTGAATCTAAACTCTTGGGCAAAACTTTAAGGGGTGATAGTACACATCAAGACAAACAATATTAAATAGGAAACTAAGGGCCCCAAACGTCTTCCGATGGAGATAGGCGCCATTAAAGTTTAGGGTCCAAAATTTCAAATGATTATAAAAAACGGAAAAATTGGTCGATTCGTTTGCGGTTTTCGCTAAAACTATTCTTTATGTCAGTATTTTCTTAAAAATAAATTTTAAACATACAGTTCAAAAAATGCCGATAGAGGGCGCTTTAGACTTTGGAGCAACGAAAAACTATTTTTTACCGTTATTTTTTGTGTCTCATTAAATGCTTTCAAAAGCTTAGACTTAAACTTAAATGTTGAGCTCAAAATCTGAATCGTTGGAAGTGATTAAGTAGCGCAAATTGACTGCGTTCAGGAGTTGAAATTTGAAAAACCTCCCTCCCCCCCCCCTCACTCCTGAACACAGTTCAGTTATTCCCGATCTTGTTATCGTAGACCAGGCAGAAACAATATGAGTTGTAATTTTCTAATTGGACGAAAAATGTCCGAGCCAGGATTCGAACCTGGGATCTCTTGGCTGAAGCTGCCATGCTCTACCAACTGAGCTATCCCGATTATGCCCTCCAGATTCAACCAGGATAGCTCAATTGGTAGAGCATGGCAGCTTCAGCCAAGAGATCCCAGGTTCGAATCCTGGCCCGGACATTTTTCGTGCAGTTGGAAAATTACAACTCATATGATTTCTTTACCAATTTGAATAATTGTGTTAAAATTTATCCAGGCAGAAACTTCTACCCCCTACACGTAAAATAAATGATAGAGTAATGACAAAATTGAATAGAAAATTTATTCATAACAGACATGAGCACTTTCTCCGCGAAAAATAAAAAGAAACAATGATGTATGCATGTAGTGCGCAATATGAATGAAGGTTGACACGTAGAAAATGGTACACGCATGATGTTCGTGAGGAATCACAAAAACTGCTGGAAAGAGTGCCCACCAGCAACGATGCAGGCCTCACACCGCCGGCGGAGGGAGTTGCGAACATTAAAACTGCTAGAGGTAATTTAATCTAAATTTTTATATTTATATTTTCATTAATATCTTAAAACATTTCTTTTTTATAAACTCATTCTATTTTAATATTTAATCAAACCCCCCTCCTCCTTTTTCTTATTTTTCTTAAACATTATTAATTAAAACTCTTATTTTCAAAATCCAAACATTTGTATTTCTCTATAAGTCAAGACCACCCAAGTGCTTCCTTTTTCACTATGAGATAGTTTCCACGCAAACAACTTTTACTTGAAATTCTCACGTAGTTTAAGGGATCGTAAATTCGGAACACACACAGGCAGATTGGATATAGTACAAAAGGCTTTTATAAGAAGTCATGGGAATAACTGAAGCATTATGGTCAGTTGTATTGTGTGCGACTTTTTATTACCCTCAGTAAAGAGAGTCATAAAACTATTTCGAAGGCTTGTTAGGAAGATGCACAGTATATTGCTTTCGAGTCGTTGTTTACGAGATAGCAGGTGCAAGCGTACACGTGATTTCTTCCTTTTCGTGGGACCCAACAGACGGCTAATTTCCAGGAATAGTAGCTAGGATTTTTCACCTAGCAACAACTAATCCAATAAGCGTGTTATTTGCTCCCCCCACTCAACCAATCAGCGTTGACCCTTTTCCCCCCTGGTAGCGTTACCAAGGAAACGAGGAGCTAGTTAGCAGGGAGTCATGTCTTGAAGCTCGGATAGTTTGGGTGTGTGAGGGTGGAGGGTTCCCTTCCTCACCCCGCCGGTTAGGCAGTGGCGATTTTTTTTTCGAGACAGAAAACTTCTCTCCCAGCAGTAGCGACGGTGGGCTGATAGAAAATGTTCGCTCATCAAGCGGCATGAAAGGACGAGAAAGTAGCGTTTAACTGATTGAAACAACTATGCATATTAGAATCCAGCTTATCGAAGCATATATAAGACGAAGTGAAAATGATAGGATGTTCTTCAATAAAAAAGACCGTATCGTATCTCGTAATTTTCTACAGGAATAACTAGTTATATAGGATTGGATTGCTAAAATCCAGAGTCGACAAATCTCAGCCTATGAGTTCACAAACTCCAGTTCCAACAACCGTGAATACAGAACTGACAGCTCAAAGGCGTATAGGTGCAAAAAAAAAAAAAAAGTATTGGTGCATACTTTCAGCGACACTGTGAAATATCAAAAATTGCACTCCTGTAAAGTGTGATTTGAAGAGCGCACGGTGAAGTGTGCAATGTTCCTGACACAAAGTCTCAACTGTGACGATTCCCTCTAAAAATGAAAAGTTCTGAATGAAAGTCTTGATCATTAAGTTACCTCCTCGAAAGTAACGTCCTATCCAAATAATGCTAAGTTTTCCAAAATTAAGAAGCCTTGTAAGTAAAAACAATTCTTATCACTATTATGATTTATAAATTATGTTTTCTGTTTGATATGACGGAACTTATCTGTGTCTTAGTATTTTGATGCATATATATCTAAGATGATATTTAAATCATTTAAAGTGTTATTTGTAAATAAATCTTTGTTCTTTCTAATTTAATTCCTTCTCTGTTTTCTTTTTTTTTTATTATTTGCTTAATTAATTCAAAAGGTCTGCTTTCAATATTTTACCTTTTATTTAACTTATGAAAATCAATCTCCCTAGGATTTACATTAATCCTTTAACTTAATTTATTCTATTGATTAAAATATTAATTCTGGTAAAATAGATAAATAAATAAATTAATTAATTAAAGTAAATTATTGTATTCTCTAGTCATGGAATTTCTAAATATTAATTTAAGCATTAAATCTAATAAAAAAATAAACTGCTAATTTACTGGATGGTGTAATCTTTAATATTCAAACTTATTTTATTTAATTAACTGAGACCTTTTACTATTCTTTAATTAATTACAAGACATACTTATCTGAATTTTTTATATAAAGTAGTTTTAACATTTTGATCTAAAGTCTTATGAGAAGCATTTTATAATAATGAATTACTTATTCAAAATTTAATTATTAACTCATGGTCTCTTAAATAAAGATAAAACTATACGATCACAGCTTCAGTGTTGTGAATTCTTGAAATTAATTTTGCATTTTTTTTTATTGGTCAAATATTATTTTGTTTAACCTATCTCATCAATTTTATACCACCCTTTCTGTACTTTCTTTAAAAGAAAGATTTTGTCCCCTTTATTTCAAAATTTTCACTTAGTCTAAATTATTATGTCTATGAAAATTCCTTGTTATTACCCTTAATATTAATTCTTGAGTTCACAATGCTGATTGTTGGGGAATTGGATGTAGTGCAAATTGAGAATCTTGTCAGTGCTTTTAAATGATTAATTCTTATACTATTTTGAATTCAAAATTTAGAATTCAGGTAAATTTAAATTCTTTAAATTTTAATTGTTTCTGTTTAATTTAATCCATTTACCTTTTTTCTAAATTTATTTTAGTTTGTGAATAATTTTGTAAGTATGCATATTGACAGGATTCATTTCAATTTTTAGTCACAGGTAATTTGCACTCATTCATTATTTTTGAAAAAGGTGATAGCATCTCACCTAGCAAAGTAAACAAAACAAACCCAACAAAACTTTATCTTTAAAATTTTCTTTTTAAATAAATTTTTTATTTAATTTTGTCATCCCTCTATCGTTTATTTTACGTGTAGGGGGTAGTAGTTTGTGCCTGGTCTACAACACCCAGATCGGGAATAACTGAACTGTATTCAGGGGGTTTCAAATTTCAACTCCTGAACACAGTTCAGTTTGCGCTACTTAACCACTCCCAACGATTCAGATTTTGAGCTCAAAATTTAAGTTTAGGTCTAAGCTTTTAAAAGCATTTAATCAGATACAAAAAATAACGGTAAAAAATAGTTGTTCGTTACTCCAAAGTCTAAAGAGCCCTCTATCGACATTTTAAAAACTTTTTCTTTAAAATTTATTTTTAAGAAAATACTGACATAAAGAATAATTTTAGCAAAAACCGCAAACGAATCGACCAATTTTTCCGCTTTTTATAATCATTTGAAATTTTGGACCCTAAACTTTAATGGCGCCTATCTCCATCGGAAGACGTTTGGGACCCTTAGTTTCCTATATAATATTGTTTGTCTTGAAGTGTACTATCACCCCTTAAAGTTTTGCCCAAGAGTTTAGATTCACCCTGTATATATAAATGTCTATAGATCGTATGCACGCGCTGCACAAAATAATTCCAAAATCCAAAAATAGCTGTGAATTAAACTATTTTTGTTAAGTACATTCAAACTTCCTTTCTGAAAAAATATGAATGTTGCCTAAGTATGGTTGCGTCCATAAAAATAATCTTTTAATTTAGTGATCAAAATATACTCTCGCTAACTTCCAGAAAAGAAATCACTTTTGTTAATTGCCAAAATTATTGACGAGTAAGAAAGCTAGACTTTTAATCTAGAATTCCTTAATTAGCTTTATTTTTAATGGTTTTAGAAAAAGTTGGAAGCTAAATAATTCCGGGGATTTTTCCATTGCGCTGTTGTAGCAGAGTAATCATTGATTTACGCTTAAGTTTTGTTTGATTGCTTATTTTGAAAGAATATGCAGCCAAAGAACAATACTCACACAATATTATGAAGAGGGATTTTTTATCTCAGCACTGTGGTCTAAATACTCATATTCGTTAATGTTGATACAGTATAAGTAAAGTCCTGGAAAAAAGAAATCAACGAATTCTGCTACAAATAAACGAATAAAAAATATAGAGCCACCAGTCGACTGGAAAGTAATGTCTAATTATTGCTATGTATAAATCCGGCTCAGA
Source organism: Maratus michaelseni (assembly GCA_963931845.1). NCBI lineage: Eukaryota > Metazoa > Arthropoda > Arachnida > Araneae > Salticidae > Maratus > Maratus michaelseni. The sequence continues at coordinate 170,817,217 of OZ007600.1, read as the reverse complement.
TTTGGCTGGTTTGGTTTTTTGGGGCACTTTAAAATTCGATAGATCATATACAGGGCTACACAAAATAATTTGATTGCATTTCCGTTTATTGACGGAAATTGCTGAAAAGGAAATTGTTAACTGTGTTATGTGTTTCCTAACTGAACTAAATTTTATCGTACTTCGTAGTATATATACAAGTATTATACAGAGCTAAGCAAGAGAATTCGGATATTTTTCGACTATAAATGGTAATTCTTGAAATTGGGTTTTCAAATGTGGTATGTATTTTCTAAATTATTTATTTAGATTGGGCGGGGCTAGTTGAGCTTAAGCCAAAAGGTAGGTCTCCCGGTTTGATCTTGACCTTGTTTATTTAGATATTATCTTTTACCTTATTAAACGCAGACGTTTTCTTACAGTATTCTGAATGTGTTGGAAATTGTTTCATAATTTGTGCTTAAGGCATGTTTTTTTTTTCTTTCTTGTTAAATAAAGAACAAGAATATTCAACTCTCTCGTGCCCAATAACAACATAGGATGCTGTATTGAAAAATAACCCCTAAAGAACTGTGCCTGTTTTATTTTTCCTCTTATGTCACATATAAATTTCATATGAAGGTTAATGATGTTTGTATAATACACCAGTAGATGTAATGTATCTGAGGTTTAAATTATCACTAAGAACTTTTTAATAACTATCAGCCATAACTTTTTATTCTTTGTAAATCCGTATGAAGTTCGTTTTGTGATTTAGAAATAATTTTAAGATTTTGAAAAATTATTCTTCATTTGTTTATAAGGGGGTCGGAAAAGTTTGAAATGACAGAAAAAAAAATATATTTGTTATCATTATATTTATAATGTTTGAAAATGTAGAATGTTGAACAGTTGATTCGATAGGAAAATCCTAAAAATTACGTTGATACGAGCCGTAAACGTTGCGTCGAACAGTGAAGTACAGGGTGATTATAAAAAAACTATCCCGATATATGAGCCCCTAACTGTCATACCGTTCACAGAAGCTGAATGAAATTCTGACCTAAAGTATTCTGAGGTATGCGCTTAAGAATCATGTGAAAAACAATAGCTAAATTCTGACAGTTACGGTTACAGTGACAAAATTTCGAAAATTTCAAATGGCAACACCTACTTTTTTTATTGGAATGTGATCTTCATAGTGAAAAACCATAAAAAGCGTTGGAACAGTACCTGTAGCACGAAAATCGCCGGCGCTAGGCAGACTAAGAAGAAAAGTGAAAACAGCCAATAAAGGACAGAGAAGCAACAGAAAGTAAAACATTTTATTGTTCAGTGGTATCCACCATCTGCCGCATGTAAAGTGTCGTCGTGTGTGAAATGGAAAATGTATGAAACATAATAAAATGTTTTGTTTTCTGTTGCTTCTCTGTCCTTATTTGTTGTTTTCACTATTCTTCTTAGTCTGTCTAGCGCCGGCGATTTTCGTGCTACAAGTACCGTTCCAACGCTTTTTATGGTTTTTCACTATGAAGATCACATTCCAATAAAAAAAAAGATGGTGTTGCCATTTGAAATTTTCGAAATTTTGTCACTGTAACCGCAACTGTTAGAATTTAGCTGTTGTTTTTCACATGATTCTTAAGCGCATACCTCAAAATACTTTAGGCCAGAATTTCATTCAGTTTCTGGGAACGGTATGACAGTTAGGGGCTCATATATCGGAATAGTTTTTTTTTATAATCACCCTGTATTTGAGGCAAAATCCTGTCCAAAATTTATTTTCACGTTTTTTAAGTTAAAACCATTGTTGTTGACTTACTGTTATTAAATATACTTAATTAATGTTATATATGCATAAATGTAAGTAGTAGGAAAATAAGAGTTCGGGCTCAGCCGGTGGCACTGTGGCACCGTGCCACCGGCCGGAGGCACCGTGCCACCGACCGGAGGCACCGACCCTCCGATCGCCCCCACAACGCACCCTAGCGGGAAAAAATGGAAATTGTGAAAAAAGGGTTAATTTTCTACTGTAACACGAGGGGTGAAAATAAGAACTCTAAGAAAAGGTTAAATGGACAGGATTATCATACTATAAGATGAATATTGATTTTATATACTAATTTTGAATGACAAACACCTTAATGAGTATCACTAATTAAGCGAAACAATGGAAAAATATCAACCTTAACGAAAAAAGCAGATTTCTTAAGAATTTTTCAACTATAAGATGACGATATCAACTTATATGAAGAAATTTAAACTTACATTTTAGTTTTGCACAATGGACACCTTAACGAGAATAATAATTAAGCAAAATAAAATAACAATTTTAACGAAACTGCTGATTTCTTATGAATTTTTCAACTATAACATGAGAATATCAAACTATAAGATGGATTTTAAACTTATATTATAGTTTCTGAACAATAGACACCTTAATGAGTATAATAATTAAGCAAAAGAAAATATTACTTTTAACGAAAATGATGATTTCCTATGAATTTTTTCAACTATAAGATGTGGATATCAAATCATAAGCCGTAGAATAAACATATATAATTATTTTAAATGACGAACATTTTAATGAGTATTACTAACTAGACGAAACAATTGAAAAATATCAATTGTAAGGTATAAAGCTGATTTTTTAAGAATTTTTCAAGTATAAGATGAGAATATCAACTTATAAGAGGAAATTACACTTTTTTAGTTTTTCAACCATACACAGAAAATATTCAAAATTTGAATGAATTTTATACCTAATCAATTGATTTTCCGCACAATAATAGGAGTTTTAACAACCATTATCTAATTTTACTGTGTATACTTGATTTAATTCTGTTTAGACGTACGTAATATAATCTTTTTATATCATTTAGACTTGAAATAAGAACCATATTTAAATAAAAACCAGTTGTTTATTTATTCTTAATACGCAAACTTTTTTTCTTTCCTAAAATGTAGCATTTCTGAGGAGGGATAATAATTCCACCCCACATTCTAAGGAAAAGGGGAGCCTAACAATGACCGTCTAGGTCACAACTTTTACTATAATATAAATATTATTCGCTATCAATGTTTACAAAAAATCCATGTTGGGAGATAGATATGAGTTATATTTTAATAAAGTTTACCCTCCTCCATCTTCTACACGATGCTAACAATTATACAAAACAAAAGAAATACCGATTTTTAACGAAAAAGGGTGAATTTTAATGAATGTTTACACAAGTTTTCGGTATTATTGTACACTAACAGGTATGATATTATTTCTTAGGTGATTACAATACAGAGAAAAGTATTCACCTTTAGATTACTTTTCGTGAAATATTTAACAGTAATTATATAAACTCCTGTTTACATCACTAATTTACTTTTGAAAATAAGGATTTATAGGATAAAATAAATAATCTTAACTTATACTTAGTAAATTTTACACAATTCCAATTATTTTATACCGTGTTTTTCACGAGTTTTATATTAATTAGTAATTTTATATTAATTAACTTTGAATATTTTCTATGATATGGTTAATCCATTTTTATCACAGAAATACCAGTACCTAAAATTTCACTTAAACTCATATTCTAAGTATTAATATTCACTTATAACTTTACTTTTAGTTATACTTTTACTTGAAACCATGTGAACTTGTAGAACCCTGCTTACGCATATGGAGTTTAGTACATCACACTGTTATCTAAATGAATATGAATACCTTATTGTTTTAAATTTTCCAATTTTAACAGAATATGCACGAATATAAACTTTAATTTTATCTAAACATTTTATTTCAAATAGCCTAGTTTATGAAAACGATACATATTACCAAATATTAGACAACATTTTAACATGAACTTAGATACTGATAACATACCTATTTTAGCATAATTTATTAGCTACATAGCATTTCTTCCATTTCTTTCAGAAATATACATATAAAATTATGGATTTACCGAGTATATATCCAATTTTAGCTTTCACTTACCAATTTTTTACACCATTTCAATGATTTCAAGCTATTTTATATCACAGAAACGAAAAAATAATTGAATACAGACGCGAGTAAATAATATTTGTATAGTATTTTCCATTCAAAGATTTGAAACTCAAGTTAAAATTTATGTTATAAGTATTGATATCCACTTTTAGTTATACTTTTACTTGAAACCATATGAACTTGTAGAACCTTGCTTACGCATATGAGTTTAGTACACACTGTTATCTAAATGAATATGAATACCTTATTGTTTTAAATTTTCCAATTTTAACAGAATATGCACAAATATAACCTTTAAGTTTATCTAAACATTTTATTTCAAATACCCTAGTTTATGAAAACGATACATATTACCAAATATTAGACATTTTAACATAAACTTAGATACTGATCACATACCTATTTTAGCATAACTTATTAACATGCAATAGCATTTTATCCATTCCTTTCAGAAATATACATATAAATATATGGATTTAACGAGTAAATATCCAATTTTAGCTTGCATTTAGTGATTTTTTACACCATTCCAACGATTTCGAGCTATTTTATATCACAGAAACGAAAACATATTTGAACATAAACGCCTGTAAAATAATATTTGAACTGTGTTTCCTATTCAAAAATTCAAATCTCAAATTAAAATTTATGTTCTATCACTTATCAACTATTTATCACACATAACTTTTACCATAAAAACATCGTAGAAATTACATATACGTTAAATGAAAATAATAAATTGTAAGTACCTAAAAATATCAAACACAAAATCTATTAATCAAAACTTAAAAAATTAAAAAAAAAAAATTAAAAGTTCTTACGAAGTTAAAAAAAAAAAATTTACAAATGAAAAAAAAATTTACAAATGAAAAAAAAATTACAAATGAAAAAAAAAAATTACAAATGAAAAAAAAATTTACAAATGAAAAAAAAAATTACAAATGAAAAAAAAAATTTACAAATGAAAAAAAAAAATACAAAATTAAAAAAAAAAGTTTTTACAAAAAAAAGTTAAAAAAAAAAAGTATTTTACAAAATAAAAAAAAAAGTATTTTACAAAAAAAAAAAAAAAAAAGTTTTTTACATAAAAAAAAGAAAAAAAAATTACGAAGGTTTAATATATTACAAAAAGTACCCATTTTTTACAAAATTTTTTAAAAATTAGAAGTTTAATTGCTATTATTACCACTATCACTTCTCAGAATTTAGCAGCCTAGACTTTTGTACACTATATATTTTTAATACTATAAAGAAAATTTCAACTGCAATTGTACCAACACTATTATTAAGTTCGCATAAACCAAATTTCATACTGTATTTAGCGAATTTCCAATTAACATCTTCCGTGTAGAGTAACTTTTTCCTCTAACATTTGAAATCGTGTATATCTGCTACTTTCATATTTATAATTAATATTTCAGAATTAAGACCATACTAACCATTTTAATATAAGACCATATTTAAGCAAGATTCCATGATAAAGCTTATTATACTGATTATTTTTATTTAGTACGCATGCGCAGTTTTGTCACATGATCACTTTAACTGATGATAATATAAAATTTTGAAAAGTGATGCAGAGGTTCTCATTTCCCAAGTCAAATTCTTGCAGATGACTATACAGATGACTGTATATGTATAGCTCCAGTAAATTTCCTGATTTTAACCCAGTTGGGGAAACAATTTATCTGTTAACGAATAAAGTAAGTTGTACTATATCATTGTAAAACATCAATAAATGATTATTTATCTATTAAATCTTTTCTAAGTATATAATTATATTTCTTTTATTGTATAGATGTTACACCAAGATGAATCAAAACAGCAGAAACTCTCTTTACCAGAAATGGATACCCCGGATGATTCATCGTCAACACATATAGAGTTAAAGAATAATATACATGTGAGTACTTATATGTGATATATTAGAATACATATATTAAACATAATTAGAGTGAATTTACAATAAAATATTGTACCAGATGTTCTATAAAATGTGATGTTTTTTCGTCTATAGTGTTAGAAGGAATTCTAAATATATGCATTTATTTCTCTTGCAGATGTGTTCCACTTGTAACAAATACTTTTCAAGTAAATGGAATTTAAAAGAACATATACAAATCCATACTAGTGAAAAACCATATACTTGTAATCATCGTCAAAAATCATCTACAAGAAAGCGTGAATTATCTTTTACTAGAAAATACAGACCATCAGTTCATATGAAAACACATCCTGTTAAAAAATTGTTTCAGTGTGAAAAGTGTGAGAAAATATTCGTTATTCGTAATAAACTGAATAGACATATGACTGTTATGTTGAACTTGTCGAAGACAGTATCCCAAATAATATTGAAGATGGATATTCAAAAATTAACCAGTAGTTTGAAGAATTTAACAGTCAAAGATCAGATTGGATACTTCGAAAAATTGACTGTATAGAACATAAACCAACATAACATTTACCCAAACTACTCATGCAGCATTATTGATTTGACATATGATATCCAAAAAGTGAAATTTGTAAAGAAAAATCCAAAGTGTTGTAAAGAATTTTATTGATATAATTGATAAAATGTATTGAAGAGAAAATGATATAAATGTAGACAATATTCACAATGTATTGTTTAAATACCCATAATAATAAAAAATGTATCTATACACATCTGTGTTTATTTTTATAAAACATATTTCATTGTTAAAATACATTGTATGATTTTTAACATGAAATTTCTACATGACAGTAAATAACTAATTTTGCTTTACGTAAGACTTGAGATTTATCATAACTTGTTCAACGAAACAACATTTTTCCCCAATGAATATCCAGTTTACACACATACATATGAAAATCAACTTTTGATAATACTATACATCAGATTAATGAAAAATATATAAAATTCATTAAAAAAATGTTTTTACAAATAAAAAATTAAAAAATTTTTACAAATTTAAAAAAAAAAAAGTTTTTACAAAAAAAGTTTTTACAAATTAAAAAAAAAAGTTTTTACATATATAAAAAAAAGTGTCTACAAAGTTAAAAAAAAAAAAAAGTTATAAAAAAAGTTTACAAAACTAAAAAAAAAAAAATAAAAATTTAACAAAAAATAAATAAATATTTCACGTTTTTCTAAAAATATTTACATATTAACAATAATTTACTCAAAAGTCAGAACCAGACCTATGTCTAACATAGCATTTTTTCGACTTCAGTTGTTAAAATCATAGTGTTAGCGCTGTGAAAATACAAAATAATACCTTCAAATGGTAATCTATCTTGGATCCAATATATGGTATATTAAGAATCATTTGTGATTTCAACAAATTAAATATGCATGAGAAAACCATTAATGTATCAGCAACTGATGGGACTCATTTTGCTGATGTTATATCAATCTATAAATCTGGAAGTTACCGACAGTAACAGTAACCAAAGACTAACACATAGAGATGCTTTAAGGGTGTTGACATTACAGACAGATACAAGAAACAATTTATATCAATCTTAATCAAATAAAAAATCTTCAGAGTTTCCTTTAGATTTACCTATTGAAGTGTAGATAACTGAAAACATATCTATCGGTCCAGAAGTGACTAATATAACAGCGACTTCATATAACCGAGAATTCATATCGGAGTATAACTTAAACATGTGTACCTGCTTATGACTTGAAAAATTCACGACATTCTACAACGACTGATTTCAAATTACACAACCAATAAAATATTTACCTTCAAGGAAAGAAAATGAAACCCCATTCAACTGTTTCAGATATCCAAATTGATCACGTGATCGATGTTGAACAGCAGGATCAGGCCTAAATCTAACACCCATTTTTTCTCGATTTCGATTGTTTAAAGTGTTATTTTAAAGAGTAGTATAATGGTTGCCTAACCATTGTACATTTCTTTTATTGTAAATTCACTCATTTTATTGTAAATTTATTGTAAATAATATTTTATTGTAAATTCACTCTAATTATGTTTAATATATGTATTCTAATATATCACATATAAGTACTCACATGTATATTATTCTTTAACTCTATATGTGTTGACGATGAATCATCCGGGGTATCCATTTCTGGTAAAGAGAGTTTCTGCTGTTTTGATTCATCTTGGTGTAACATCTATACAATAAAAGAAATATAATTATATACTTAGAAAAGATTTAATAGATAAATAATCATTTATTGATGTTTTACAATGATATAGTACAACTTACTTTATTCGTTAACAGATAAATTGTTTCCCCAACTGGGTTAAAATCAGGAAATTTACTGGAGCTATACATATACAGTCATCTGTATAGTCATCTGCAAGAATTTGACTTGGGAAATGAGAACCTCTGCATCACTTTTCAAAATTTTATATTATCATCAGTTAAAGTGATCATGTGACAAAACTGCGCATGCGTACTAAATAAAAATAATCAGTATAATAAGCTTTATCATGGAATCTTGCTTAAATATGGTCTTATATTAAAATGGTTAGTATGGTCTTAATTCTGAAATATTAATTATAAATATGAAAGTAGCAGATATACACGATTTCAAATGTTAGAGGAAAAAGTTACTCTACACGGAAGATGTTAATTGGAAATTCGCTAAATACAGTATGAAATTTGGTTTATGCGAACTTAATAATAGTGTTGGTACAATTGCAGTTGAAATTTTCTTTATAGTATTAAAAATATATAGTGTACAAAAGTCTAGGCTGCTAAATTCTGAGAAGTGATAGTGGTAATAATAGCAATTAAACTTCTAATTTTTAAAAAATTTTGTAAAAAATGGGTACTTTTTGTAATATATTAAACCTTCGTAATTTTTTTTTCTTTTTTTTTATGTAAAAAACTTTTTTTTTAAATTTTGTAAAATACTTTTTTTTAACGTTTTTTTGTAAAAACTTTTTTTTTTAATTTTGTAATTTTTTTTTTCATTTGTAATTTTTTTTTTCATTTGTAAATTTTTTTTTTCATTTGTAAATTTTTTTTTCATTTGTAATTTTTTTTTTCATTTGTAATTTTTTTTTTCATTTGTAATTTTTTGTTTCATTTGTAAATTTTTTTTTTTTTAACTTCGTAAGAACTTTTAATTTTTTTTTAAATTTTTTAAGTTTTGATTAATAGATTTTGTGTTTGATATTTTTAGGTACTTACAATTTATTATTTTCATTTAACGTATATTTAATTTCTACGATGTTTTTATGGTAAAAGTTATGTGTGATAAATAGTTGATAAGTGATAGAACATAAATTTTAATTTGAGATTTGAATTTTTGAATAGGAAACACAGTTCAAATATTATTTTACAGGCGTTTATGTTCAAATATGTTTTCGTTTCTGTGATATAAAATAGCTCGAAATCATTGGAATGGTGTAAAAAATCACTAAATGCAAGCTAAAATTGGATATTTACTCGTTAAATCCATATATTTATATGTATATTTCTGAAAGGAATGGATAAAATGCTATTGTATGTTAATAAGTTATGCTAAAATAGGTATGTGATCAGTATCTAAGTTTATGTTAAAATGTCTAATATTTGGTAATATTGTTATGAATTTTGTATATATCTGTAAATATTCCATTTGTTTAAATTTATTTTATTTGATTATTGTGAAAATTGCAGTATTATTAATGTATTTCCTATTGAGCATCATGTAACTCAATGCTAAAGGCCTCAGATGGTTTGCAAGGAAAACAACCTTACACCCTCATCTTTATAATGGAAGTCTATTGAAATATCGCCAAGGAATGGGTTTATCGCCAAGTTGGCGATGGTTTTGGCGACTTATTTTTGTCGCCAAATTTGGCGATATATCGCCAAATGTCGCCAAGTTGGCGACGGATTTGGCGACTTTTTGTGCAACCACACCCCCCTTATACCTATACATTGGGATCCTTTCTTGCTTGGGTTCTCTATCGAAAGTTAAAGCACTTTCTGGTAATTTCTAGCATCTGAAGGCTCTGGAATAATCTGGAAAGATCTCTGAAACCTATATAAGGACCTCCATCAGTTCAGTTAGTTTAGTTGTCTGTCAACTGCGGTTGAATTCATACGAGAGGCTTTGCATTGAGAACTGTGTTTCTCGGATCGATTTTGTCGTTGATACGTCGTATTGAACGCATTGTTTCTGTGTGAAATTTTGCTGTGCTTTTATTGGATTTGAAGATTACTTGTAATTTTCAGAAGATATTGGTGTTCGTATTGCACTGCTTATAGTGAATAAAGCCTTTTGATTATTCTTATATATTGGCATCAGTCCTTTCGAACCCCGAGCTCACAACATTTGGTGTCAGAAGTGGGATTGAATGCCGATCACCAGAGCAATGGAGGGTCAACTGAAAGAATTATTGGAGAAATTAGCTGCGAAACTTGGCGAGTTGAAAGAAGAAATGAAGAAAGATATGTCAGCGATGGATGAGAAAATGACTGCGAACCAGGCTGAAATGAAGAAAGATATGTCAGCGATGGATGAGAAAATGACTGCGAACCAGGCTGAAATGAAGAAAGATATGTCAGCAATGGATGAGAAAATGACTGCGAACCAGGCTGAAATGAAGAAAGATATGTCAGCGATGGATGAGAAAATGACTGCGAACCTTGGTGAGTTAAAAGATGATATGAAGAAGGATATGTCAACCAACCTTGGCGAGTTGAAAGAACTAATAGAGGATAAAATAACATCTTTAAATGACAGAATTGACGGCGTGGAAAACAAAGTTGAAGAAAGATTTCAAGAAATAGAAGAAAAAGTTCAAAATACAGCCAAAACCGTAGAAGAAAAGGTAGAAGAAATACAAAGGACAGCCAAAACCGTAGAAGAAAGGATTGAGAGTGTAGAAAAGGAGTTGGAAAATGTGAAGAAACAAAAGATAACTGCCGAAAACTATCCCGAAGATGTCAAGTATCAAGCTATGCTTCCTCGGGCCTCTATTAAACTCTCGACCTATGACGGAAAATCCTCATGGCCAGTTTTTAAGACACAATTTGGGATCGTAGCGGACGCCAATGGATGAAATTCCCAGACAAAAGCTTGCCAGTTAGCTGCTTCTCTACGAGCTGATGCTGCCGACGTCTTACAGACTTTGCCTGCAAATGAATCGCTGGATTTTGAAACGCTCGTCAGTGCCTTAGAATTACGCTTTGGCGAGAAATGCATGAAGGAATATAGCAGACTCCAGCTCAAATCTCGACAGCAGAAACCCACTGAATCCCTGCAAGAGCTTGCTACGGATGTCGAGAGACTTTCCCATCTTGCTTATCCTGGCTGTCCGACTGAAATTAGAGAAAGTTTAGCTCTGCAACATTTTATCGATGGTGTGCGTGACCCTGAAATCCAGACAGCACTCCGGATTGCAGATCTCAATGATTTAAAAGGGGCTTTGGTTTACGCTCTGAAATTCGAGGCAGCCAAGCAAGCTACTAGGAAAGATCGACACTTTGTGCGAGCAGCCAACCTGCCTGAGACGTCGGATAGAGCTGTGGAACGCTTACAGCAGCAGATGAATGACATAATGAGAAAGATGAACTCCTTAATGGCCAACAAACCTTACAGGAAGATCAAGTGCTGGAAATGCGGTGGAGAAGGCCATATCCAAATCGACTGCCCAAGACGACCCAGCACCGAAGGTAATATCTCTCCCGCTAAAGGAGGAGCAGGAAAACTGATTAATGGCCATCTTGCGGGGCGGAGGTTGCCAGATTTTGAGAAGCCCCATTTTCAAGTATGTGAAATTTCTGCAAGAAGTTGCGGCGAGAACGGAGTTTTTCTAGTCGGAAGCGTGAATGATTTGCCCTGTAATATGATCATCGATACAGGAGCCAATGTGACCATCATTCGGAAAGATCTAGCTCAGCGGCTGAAAGAAAAACTCTCCTGGACCCCGCCACGTGTTATCCTTCAAACTGTGACAGGAGATAAGATCGACATATTTGGAAGAATGACGCTGAAAATAAAGTTTGGGAACGCCGCTTACCATCATACAGTCTATGTAGCCGATATTTCAGACCCTTTCATACTCGGACTGGACTTTTTAAAAGGGCATGGATTTACACTGGACTTTAAGAATAATGAGTTACGCTCTGCTCAAGAAGATGTCGCTATTTTTAAATTTGGAAATGAGTCCGGGTCCATTCAACGGATCACAGCCAAGGCAGATGTTATCATCCCTCCTCGAACCGAAATGATGATACCTGGAGCAACTGGAAACGAAAGAATTTTCCAGTATGGCTTGACTGGATATCCTGAGAAGAGCCCAAAGGGAGTGCTAATAGCATCAGCGCTGGTAGATCTGTCGAGAGATGTGATACCCGTGAGAATTGCAAACGTAAGTGAAAAGTCTAGAATTATCCAGAAGGGTGAAGTGCTTGCAACTTGTGCTCCAGTCACCTGTGTTTGCAAAGACCCGAGCTTGACGTTGTCGGAGCCGCCTACAAGTTTAACACCTGAAATTGGACGAAATGAAAATTTATCTCCTGAACAGAGACATGCCGCAGAAAGACTGTTCCAGGAATTTAAGGATGTGTTTTCTCAAAACGGGAGTGATATTGGTCGCACTTCACTGACACGGCATAGAATTGATACTGCCGGCCATCCACCGATTAAACAGCATCCCAGACGTTTGCCGTTCGCTAAACAAGAAGAGGTTTCTAAGCTCTTACAACAGATGCAGGATAGTGACATCATCGAACCGTCATCAAGTCCGTGGGCCTCTCCCATCGTGTTGGTCCGAAAGAAAGATGGCTCCACAAGATTTTGTGTGGATTATCGTAAACTTAACGACATCACGAAGAAGGACAGCTATCCTCTACCAAGAATAGACGACACGCTAGATACTCTTTCAGGACATAAATGGTTTTCCACACTGGATTTGAAGAGTGGATATTGGCAAGTAGAGATCCATCCTGATGACAAAGAGAAGACCGCATTTACTACTGGACAAGGACTTTGGCAATTTAAAGTTATGCCGTTCGGGCTCTGCAATGCTCCAGCAACGTTCGAGCGCCTCATGGAGACAGTGTTAAAAGGTCTGACATTTGAAGCTTGTCTCATCTACCTAGATGACGTCATCATTGGTGGCCGCACGTTTGAAGAACATCTTGGAAATATTCGAAAAGTGTTAACGAAGCTAAGAGCGGCGAATTTAAAGCTGAACCCTCTGAAATGCAAGTTCTTCCAACGCGAAGTAAATTATTTAGGACACATCATCTCAGCTGAAGGTGTTCGAACAGATCCTGAAAAAGTGTCTGCAGTACAGAACTGGAAGCGTCCGGAAAACGTCCATCAGTTGCGAAGCTTTCTGGGACTATGCACTTATTACAGAAAGTTTGTACAGGGGTTCTCCAACATCGCAAGACCCTTGCATAGGCTCACTGAAAGCAAGCAGAAGTTTCTATGGACACAAGAATGCGAGAATTCCTTCCAGCAGCTGAAAGAAGCTCTCACATCCTCTCCAGTCCTAACCTATCCACACCCCGACAAACAATTCATTGTGGACACGGATGCTAGTCATGAAAGTGTCGGTGCTGTACTTTCCCAAGAAATAGATGGCCAAGAACGAGTCGTAGCATACTGGAGCAAATGTTTGTCGAAACCAGAGCGGAATTATTGCGTCACTCGTAAGGAGTTATTAGCTATAGTAAAAGCCATAGAACACTTCCATCACTATCTCTATGGCAGGAAATTTCTCCTTCGTACTGATCACGCATCCCTAACATGGCTGATGAATTTTAAGAACCCAGAGGGCCAAGTAGCCAGATGGATACAACGACTCCAGGAATACGACTTTGACATCAGGCATCGCAAAGGCTCATCGCATGGAAACGCCGATGCTCTATCAAGAAGACCGTGTCCCGAGAGCTGTCGCTATTGTTCCAGAGCGGAGAGCAAGTATAATCCCGAATATGTCATACGCCAGACGAAGACTTCACTATTGACGCCACCAGATCCCTGGAGTGATGAGAAGATTCGAGAAGATCAAATGGCAGACTCTGAGATCAAACCAATCTTGGAGTTATTAGAATCTTCTAGCACGAAGCCCAGTTGGAAAGACATCTCGCTTTACAGTCCTACGACGAAGCAATATTGGGCTCTTTGGAACTCCCTCCACGTCAGGAATGGTGTCCTGTTCCGAAAATTTGAATCGGAAGATGGGAAGACATCTCGGTGGCAGTTGGTACTTCCTCGATCCCGAATACCAGAGGTCCTCAAGGAATTACATGGCAGTCCCACTGGTGGCCATTTTGGAGTCATGAAAACATTACATAGAGTCCGAGAGCGCTTCTTCTGGGGAAAAGCGAGAGCTGACGTCGAACAATGGTGCAAATCTTGCGATGCATGTGCAGCTCGGAAAGGACCAAAGAAACGTAGCCGAGGAAGACTACATCTCTACAATGTAGGAGCACCTTTTGAACGCATCGCCCTTGACATCCTAGGTCCTCTGCCAAGAAGTGCTGATGGCAACAAATACCTCCTTGTTGTCATGGACTATTTCACAAAATGGCCTGAAGTTTATGCCATCCCTGATCAAGAAGCTACTACGGTTGCGGATGCCTTGGTACACCAGTGGATATCAAGGTATGGAGTCCCTCTTCAAATGCATTCTGACCAGGGGAGAAATTTCATCTCTGCTGTGATTGAGGGTCTCTGTCAACTTCTCGGAATGGACAAAACTAGGACGACGCCTTTACATCCGCAGTCGGATGGCATGGTTGAGAGATTTAATCGTACCATCCTCAACAATCTCTCACTTCTAGTCTCAAGAAACCAGCAAGACTGGGACCAAAAACTTCCCTTGTTTCTTCTCGCCTATCGCAGCGCCGTCCATGAAACAACCGGCTATTCCCCGTCTCAGATGCTTTTCGGTCGTGATCTTCGTTTACCTTGTGATCTGATTTTTGGTCGCCCTCCAGATGCGCCTTCATCGCCAGACGGATACGTGCAGAATCTCCAGGCACGATTTGAAGACGTTCACAACATGGCTCGAGAGCGGATCAATATACAGACGGAGAAGATGAAGACCAGGTACGACACGAAAGCCACGGGACATCAATTTAAAGAAGGTGACAAGGTTTGGTTTTATAATCCGACTCGACGCAAAGGACTTTCTCCCAAACTACAATCGCACTGGGACGGTCCTTATACAGTCCTAAACAGACTGAACGATGTCGTAATTCGGATCCGAAAGTCACCAAGTTCGAAGCCTAGAGTCGTTCATTACGACAGGCTGGCTCCATACTATGGCCATAGTACTTAGTTCGTTGATTGTAAATAGTGTAATGTAAATAATGTAAATTAGTATGACCATGGTCTTGTATATAAGTTAATGTAATAATTTCTTTTCCTTAGCATTATCATTATTAATGTTATTATTTAAATACTTGTATGTAATGATGTCTATGCTTTAATTTAATTTAATTTTTTTTAAATAAGTGTATATTTTGTATAATTCAGCATTATGAATGTGTTTAATTGTTATTTTCCATGTTTGCTTTAAGTGTTTTGAGTAGTATAGCATTTGTTGGTAACGGGTTTGCTTTCCGATCAAAGGTTGAACTGCCCGGGACGTGCAGTCCTTGAGAGGGGGGCAATGTTATGAATTTTGTATATATCTGTAAATATTCCATTTGTTTAAATTTATTTTATTTGATTATTGTGAAAATTGCAGTATTATTAATGTATTTCCTATTGAGCATCATGTAACTCAATGCTAAAGGCCTCAGATGGTTTGCAAGGAAAACAACCTTACACCCTCATCTTTATAATGGAAGTCTATTGAAATATCGCCAAGGAATGGGTTTATCGCCAAGTTGGCGATGGTTTTGGCGACTTATTTTTGTCGCCAAATTTGGCGATATATCGCCAAATGTCGCCAAGTTGGCGACGGATTTGGCGACTTTTTGTGCAACCACACCCCCCTTATACCTATACATTGGGATCCTTTCTTGCTTGGGTTCTCTATCGAAAGTTAAAGCACTTTCTGGTAATTTCTAGCATCTGAAGGCTCTGGAATAATCTGGAAAGATCTCTGAAACCTATATAAGGACCTCCATCAGTTCAGTTAGTTTAGTTGTCTGTCAACTGCGGTTGAATTCATACGAGAGGCTTTGCATTGAGAACTGTGTTTCTCGGATCGATTTTGTCGTTGATACGTCGTATTGAACGCATTGTTTCTGTGTGAAATTTTGCTGTGCTTTTATTGGATTTGAAGATTACTTGTAATTTTCAGAAGATATTGGTGTTCGTATTGCACTGCTTATAGTGAATAAAGCCTTTTGATTATTCTTATATATTGGCATCAGTCCTTTCGAACCCCGAGCTCACAACAATATGTATCGTTTTCATAAACTAGGGTATTTGAAATAAAATGTTTAGATAAACTTAAAGGTTATATTCGTGCATATTCTGTTAAAATTGGAAAATTTAAAACAATAAGGTATTCATATTCATTTAGATAACAGTGTGTACTAAACTCATATGCGTAAGCAAGGTTCTACAAGTTCATATGGTTTCAAGTAAAAGTATAACTAAAAGTGGATATCAATACTTATAACATAAATTTTAACTTGAGTTTCAAATCTTTGAATGGAAAATACAATACAAATATTATTTACTCGCGTCTGTATTCAATTATTTTTTCGTTTCTGTGATATAAAATAGCTTGAAATCATTGAAATCTCTCTATATTAAAAAAAAAGTAACCACCGCTGCCGCCGCTGTCAATTAAGATTTTGTGCCTTGAAGTCTTTCTGGACTAATATCTAGAAAACTATTGCATGTAAAATTTTAAAAATTGGTAGTTTTATAAAGAAATGTTCGATAAAAACGCTGAAGCAAACAGTTTTTAAATCGAAGAATTATTTTAAGAGATATTTAAAATCAAAGTTCGTCAAAACAGTTTTTTGAAAAAAGTTTTATAGGAACGAAAACTATCCGCAGGAATTTAACCATAATTTGTAAGGATATAGTTGACAAGTTTGCGGAGTGCAGACTGCAATCACTTTTTTAATTAGAGTAATTTTTTCAGGTTATATTTCAATTTTTTATTCAAAATTTTCATTATTTTAACGAAGATTTATTTCATATTTCATAAATTCCATTATTTGAACCGTTGCCAATTTTTTATTCAAAATTTTCATTATTTTGACGAAGATTTATTTCATATTTCATAAATTCCATTATTTGAACCGTTGCCAATTTGTAAAATAGCGCACGTAATAAGATTCCCTTTCAATTAAGAAATGTATTTACACGAGACTATTAAAAACAGAAATAAAACTTTAAAATAATATTTAAATGATCACGTGTTAAAAGCAATAAATGTAGAAAATGACGTAATAAAAATATACTTGCGCGTGAATATTACAAAGAGAAATACGAGTAACTAGGGAAATTCACGTCACATTTAAAATGATAAAAAAAACAATATTTCCAATCAATTTCAATTAATTATTATATTTTCATGAGAGATCAATTTATTTCGACATATCTTTTACCCATTATTGCAAATTTTAAAACAGCGTAAATAATAATATTTCCTTTCCAATGTCAAAATTCTTCTATTTGTTTATTTGGTGTTACAATTTAACGATAGTTTTTTTTTTTTTTAATGAAAATTGATTGACGGGGTAATGGAGAAGTATCAAAAGACAAATAAGCGTTGAATTAAAAATTCCCCGATGAAAAAACTAACTCGTGTAACGCATCTGATGTCAACTGAAAGTGACGCGACGCCACGATTATGCACGTTTGGCGCTAAATCATATATTTTGGTGACAGTTACAGTTGTAATCTGTTTCAACAGCAGTTGATTCGACCTTAAAATCCCTCAGTCAAAGGAAAATGAATGGAAACCCTGTTACAGCAGATCGCCACTGGTTGTTTAATTATAATACAATCTTCCGTAATCGTTTTAGAGATGATCAAATCAGAGTGTTTTTAAATCATGCGGTGTCAGAACGGGGGTTGGCGAGCGCAGCTTGTAGGGGGCAGAGCCCCCTAGTGGTGTAAAAAATTGGTAAGTGAAAGCTAAAATTGGATATATACTCGGTAAATCCATAATTTTATATGTATATTTCTGAAATAAATGGAAGAAATGCTATGTATGCTAATAAATTATGCTAAAATAGGTATGTGATCAGTATCTAAGTTCATGTTAAAATGTTGTCTAATATTTGGTAATATGTATCGTTTTCATAAACTAGGCTATTTGAAATAAAATGTTTAGATAAAATTAAAGTTTATATTCGTGCATATTCTGTTAAAATTGGAAAATTTAAAACAATAAGGTATTCATATTCATTTAGATAACAGTGTGATGTACTAAACTCCGTATGCGTAAGCAGGGTTCTACAAGTTCACATGGTTTCAAGTAAAAGTATAACTAAAAGTAAAGTTATAAGTGAATATTAATACTTAGAATATGAGTTTAAGTGAAATTTTAGGTACTGGTATTTCTGTGATAAAAATGGATTAACCATATCATAGAAAATATTCAAAGTTAATTAATATAAAATTACTAATTAATATAAAACTCGTGAAAAACACGGTATAAAATAATTGGAATTGTGTAAAATTTACTAAGTATAAGTTAAGATTATTTATTTTATCCTATAAATCCTTATTTTCAAAAGTAAATTAGTGATGTAAACAGGAGTTTATATAATTACTGTTAAATATTTCACGAAAAGTAATCTAAAGGTGAATACTTTTCTCTGTATTGTAATCACCTAAGAAATAATATCATACCTGTTAGTGTACAATAATACCGAAAACTTGTGTAAAAATTCATTAAAATTCACCCTTTTTCGTTAAAAATCGGTATTTCTTTTGTTTTGTATAATTGTTAGCATCGTGTAGAAGATGGAGGAGGGTAAACTTTATTAAAATATAACTCATATCTATCTCCCAACATGAATTTTTTGTAAACATTGATAGCGAATAATATTTATATTATAGTAAAAGTTGTGACCTAGACGGTCATTGTTAGGCTCCCCTTTTCCTTAGAATGTGGGGTGGAATTATTATCCCTCTTCAGAAATGCTACATTTTAGGAAAGAAAAAAAGTTTGCGTATTAAGAATAAATAAACAACTGGTTTTTATTTAAATATGGTTCTTATTTCAAGTCTAAATGATATAAAAAGATTATATTACGTACGTCTAAACAGAATTAAATCAAGTATACACAGTAAAATTAGATAATGGTTGTTAAAACTCCTATTATTGTGCGGAAAATCAATTGATTAGGTATAAAATTCATTCAAATTTTGAATATTTTCTGTGTATTATGGTTGAAAAACTAAAAAAGTGTAATTTCCTCTTATAAGTTGATATTCTCATCTTATACTTGAAAAATTCTTAAAAAATCAGCTTTATACCTTACAATTGATATTTTTCAATTGTTTCGTCTAGTTAGTAATACTCATTAAAATGTTCGTCATTTAAAATAATTATATATGTTTATTCTACGGCTTATGATTTGATATCCACATCTTATTAGTTGAAAAAATTCATAGGAAATCATCATTTTCGTTAAAAGTAATATTTTCTTTTGCTTAATTATTATACTCATTAAGGTGTCTATTGTTCAGAAACTATAATATAAGTTTAAAATCCATCTTATAGTTTGATATTCTCATGTTATAGTTGAAAAATTCATAAGAAATCAGCAGTTTCGTTAAAATTGTTATTTTATTTTGCTTAATTATTATTCTCGTTAAGGTGTCCATTGTGCAAAACTAAAATGTAAGTTTAAATTTCTTCATATAAGTTGATATCGTCATCTTATAGTTGAAAAATTCTTAAGAAATCTGCTTTTTTCGTTAAGGTTGATATTTTTCCATTGTTTCGCTTAATTAGTGATACTCATTAAGGTGTTTGTCATTCAAAATTAGTATATAAAATCAATATTCATCTTATAGTATGATAATCTTGTCCATTTAACCTTTTCTTAGAGTTCTTATTTTCACCCCTCGTGTTACAGTAGAAAATTAACCCTTTTTTCACAATTTCCATTTTTTCCGGCTAGGGTGCGTTGTGGGGGCGATCGGAGGGTCGGTGCCTCCGGTCGGTGGCACGGTGCCACAGTGCCACCGGCTGAGCCCGAACTCTTATTTTCCTACTACTAATGTATCTATTTATTTATTTAAATAAATGTGTAATATAATGTTTACTTAATTGTTTACTGTTTATTGGAGGAAATTAATTGTTGATAGGTTTGTTTTATTTACAAGTAATGTTTAATTAAATATGGTTAATTTTACTACACATAAATGTTTAATTATTTATAAAAACCAATGCATATAACATATATATCACTTGCATTTAGTATTTACAAAAGTTGAGTCTCTATAGTATAGATATGCTGGTTTTTGAGTGTTTTTTATAGATTTGCAGTAATTCCAAAAAATATTGATATCTAAAAATGGCAATAATGTGCGGGATTTTTTTTTTTTAATTACCTTCAAAACTGTAACCAATACGATTATAATTCAAAAAGAGTCTGACACAGTTTTAAAAAGCTTTGAATATATTTGATAATATATTTCAGTAAATATATTTCAATAAATTAGACTGAAAAAGGCTTAAAAATAACCAATTTTCAATTTTAATTATTTTTTATTATATGAAAAGTAAAACTATTTAAATCCACATGTCAAAGTATACATTTAAACACAATAAGAAAGCTGAAACATAACGAAAAAGCACGTCTTCTCACACAGAAACTTTCACTTCAACTGAGGCTAGGAGCCGCCGGATGTGACTCATACTCCTGAAATAGATATAGATCGACACACCAGTTAGTCAGCTATTCTAAAATATGCTTTTTACAAAAATGGGACTGATTAAAAAAATTTTTAACAGATAGCGCCACTATTCAAGGCTGTTCTTGTTCTCAAATCCAGGAGATACTTTCTGACAATTTTTTTTAAAAATTCATTTCTGTTTGGAAAACATGAAAAGGGCAGGTTTTCTTATTCAGAAACTGTGCAATCGAATAGTGTTTTCCATTTTTTGGTAAAGACAGATCTTTCAAAAAATACTGTCAAAGTTCACATTTTGAACCGAATTTCCGGAGCAAGAAGACAGAAAAATCCATCTGCTTTTTTTATTTATCAAAACATGGAACACTGATTTCGATCCTAAATCGCTTCAATAGCCTTGCCAATCTCATGCCTTTGTGCTTAAAAATGAGTCAGAAAATGTGTCAGAAAGTTTCGCGTTGTTGAGCAGGGAATTTGAGAACCTTCTTAACTAATTTATTTTTGGTGTAATAAGTATGAAAACAATCGCTTTTCAAAAAATATAAAGTCCTTCTAAAATAATTTGCCCTAATAAGCGTACGCAGAAAAAAGTACCCCCCCCCCCCACCCCCTATCTTTTTAATACTCGCATTTAATACTTCTTTTTTTTTAATTGCTAAAAAGTGTAAAATAAACACTTCATAAGCAGTAAAATAAGTTTTATTAGACTTGATAAGTTTCAGCACAAGCTGAGTCATTATCAAAACAAATAAGAATATTCTATAATTGCACGGTCTGTGAAGTTATTTGTAACGCTATCATTTAATTTTTCACGTACTTTTTTAAAATTACGCACGTTATTTATTTTTTATTTGTTACTTGGATGTTTATTTTCATATTTGTAACCATGGGGTAACTCGAGCCACAATTTTGGTAAGTTAAATGATAGCAATAAAGTTTAACGTTAAACACAAATTTGGTAAGTTAAGATGTTGCATCGTTACATATTGTATTTTTACGTGTTACAACCTCTGTGGTTTCTCTTATAATGGATTGATAGTATACATTGAAGGGGAAAAATCCTCTTACTTTCATTGAAATTTATTTGGATGCTTTCTTCTTGATATAATCTTGCCAGGGCTGTGGTTTTTCTATTGTATTTAATATCAGCTATGCTCTTTTTTTTCTGTAAAAACTTATTTTACTGTTTGTAATCTTTTTATTTTACGCCTTTTAGCAATTAAAATACGTATATAATTACAAGGTGTTATAATTTTGTATATTTTTAATCACTTAATTTATATTATTTGAATTGAAAATGTGTATAATTCACATATCTCCTCCCCCCCCACCCACCTCCCACATAAATAATAAAGTTGTACAATTTTAATCACCATCTCAAATTGACCAAATCCTTCTAAAATTTCCAATTTTCTCAGAAACAAGTGAATCAGTTCTATAAAAATATCAAAACGCTGCCGACTCATCTTATTACTTCAATTTAAAAACGCTCCTTCACATGTCTTGATGGCCCAATCGGTAAGGCGTTGGTCTCGTCACAAAAAGGACCCGATATTATCCTCCCGTAATCGAAAATAGTTCCATAGAAGGCAGCACTTTACTTTTTTTGAAATTTTTTTTTACTTGCTGTTTGCCCGGATTAAAAATAATAATAATAAAAAAAAATGGCGCTATTTCAGACACTTCAAATGTCTGAAAATAAGACACTTACAAATGACTTGAAAATTTTAGACACTTTAAAGTGTCTCTTTTTGGAACCATCCGTTTCAAACATTTAAATGTCTGATTTTCAGACAGTTCAGTTTACAGTGCTTTTAGATAAAAATGCAAACATCATCAGTAATTAAGGTGTAGCTCACTTGATTCAGACTTCAAGAGCCTCAATTATGAGATTTGAGTACTCTGCGGTCTAAAGTTCAATTCTCCGGCGATAAGGCGAACTTTCGTTCCCACATATGTTAGTAGAAAATCCTGGCTAGCAAATTGAATGGGTTAATAATCCATTTTAACTCTATTTGAAGTGGAAAATATGTTTTTTATCCATTTAAAAACAACTCATGTACGAGAAAGTTAAATCTATAATGCTCTGAAATTCCAATTACTCTATCACTTATTTTAAATTAATTAAAATTTTCATTCTAAAACTATACTAATGCGAACATTATTAGAGTCCTGCACGGGTCGTGTAGAACTCGAAATTGCTACTTAAAGTCAATCTCAAACCCGTAAAAAAATAATTCGTCAACCCGACCCTAAACCTGCCACACTTCCACCCGCACTCGAACCCGAAGTGAAAGAAAATAATTCATATTTTAATACAATTATGGTAAACTAGTCTACATTTATGTCGACCCGAAAGAGCCAAAACCCAAACAGAAACCAACCCAAATCCGAAACACTTAACGTCATCCCGACCCGAACCCGACTCGCAAGGAAAGAATTTAACGTCAGCCCGACCCGAGGCAGGACTCTAGAACATATCAAGATTTAATGCTTAATTAATGTTTGAATCTCCTGAAATCGAGCTAAACTATCACTTCACTGAGTTCGTGAAATTTTCCTTACAAAATAATGACAATGTTTTCAAACTATGCTCGTAAAAGTAATGGTAGAATTTTAATCTTGAAACCATTAACTAACTAGCCGAGCCTATATTACTCCGTAAATTGCTAACATTATCGGAGAAGAAAGAGCAATCTAAGTATTTTTAATCTAACTTTTTGATCAGCGTTAGCTTGAATGCTTCAGAAAAGTGTTGGAAGCTGAGTAAATTTCCGGAATTTCACGTTGTACTATCGTAAGTGGGCTATAATCAAGTTAAGTTTTATTTAATGCTTTATTTGAAGAAATTATTTAGTAGAAAACAAAGAGTCTTAGATGTTTAATTAGGAAAAAGCATGTATTTTTCCTAGAAAAGTATTGTAAGCAGATATCAAAGTTCTTATTTATTAAGCCTGCGAAGATGACGAAAGAAATGTAACACGTTATCGCCCTCTAGCGGCCGATTGCATGAAACTTTACAGTTGATATCCAGTTATCGTAAAATATTATTTTGTACCAGTAAAATGTTAATTCTTGTTATCCTAATATTAAAATCTACAATTAAAATGTTTTACAAATTCCAGTCCACTCATTTAAAATTTTTACTTTATCTTTTTATTTTCGTTAGAGCTATAGTATTAATACAAAAGACTTCAGTAATAAGAAAGCTTTTAAAAGGAAAAACCGAAAATAAAACTATGCTTCAATTTTAAAAACGTAAGAAATACTAGTAGCTGGCTTCCGTGCCATGCTCGTCTGTTTTAACAACCGAACGCAGAAGAAAACAGTGGCGCTAGTGTGCGCTAAGAAATTTAATACGTATTGCGCAGATTCTATGTAAAATCGCTTTGGAAGAGATATAACTAAGGTTTTTTTTTCTTTCTTTCTTCCTTTCAAGGAGAGGACCTTAACTTATTTTGAGGAAGTGAATTTAACATGATAAAAGTACAAGAGAAAAGCTAGGCATAAAAGTGGCCATCGGTAAAGAAAAAGAAGCAGAAATTCCATCTCAAAGAGAAGATGGGAGTTTTAAATTTTACTTTTTCACATATTCAATCATAAAATGTACCTATCAAGCATAAGTTATGTAGTAGGAAATGACCATGTTTGATATTATTATTCTCAAAAAGTATTCTCAATGTATATTTTTATTGTATAACTAGAGGGCACTGCCCTCTGCACGAACCCGAGCGTTGCGCCTTGTAACTTTTTCCCCTAACTCATTGTAATCCACCATAATAACCAATTAAAATTTCCTGGATTAAGAGCATCTTAAAAAATTTAAATCATGTATACATGGGCATGCCGGCAGACAGATTAACTGTATATACTTTGCGTCTGTGCGTTTTATGTAACAACATAGTTGATAGTTTAGTATCAGTAATGAATAGCTAATTTCTATTCATTGCCGTATTCATAATTCCAAATTTTGTTCGCATTATAAAATGAGTGTAAATTCAAAGTAATCAAAGTAAGTGTATCCATATAGTAAAACATAAAAAACATCAACTTTATTTAAATGTAGATATAGCCTATTTCCTGCTGGTGGTCGCTGCAAATTCAAAAGAAAATTGTGTTGAATCAGTACTACCTATTTTTATCTTGAGTATGGCCGCCATACAGTGAAACCCTTAATTTAAATTTGGTTAATGTATTTCTTGCTAGGGGACGTTATCGGCGTTAAAGAAAGTTGAGTTCAATTTACCCTATCTAATTTTAACTTGGAGTATCTTTGCCGCATGAAAAAACATAAAAGAATCCACCTTAAAGTTTCACTTGAATTTCCCACCATGAAATTTCCCACCATAAACGCAACTAGCAAAAACAACAACAACAAAAAAAAAAAACATGTAAAATTTTTATCAAAATATAAACTTGACCGAGGCAAAAGATTATTTTGAGGATTTATTAACCCTTTCCGGCGCGGAGTAATTCTGTTTTTAAAATGATGAAATAATGGACTGACACCAGTATGATATAGAATCATTTATACATATCTTTATTCTAAATTATTATCTTCCTAACTTAATTTTTAATATATTAATTAATATTCTCTTCGCTCAAATATCTCTTATTCTAAAACCTCAAGTGTTACTTCCTTTTCTCATATGAAAGACTATCTTTACTAAATGCAGCATGTACGTTATAAATCTATTTTAATTCCAATGCGGTTATAACAGATGTAATGTTATGTGTTCTGGACATTCATTGACATCTGCTTGGGCGCCCAACCTTTTTCTGTTCATAAACAAATTGTGCAAGTAATGTAATTTCCCAGATACAATGTTTAGCTCTTTCCTTTGACTAAAATTCCTTTCCCACCGCGTTGCCCGCCTGTGTCCTCTAAAATTCACAAAAGTTACGGTTTCGCCAAATGTGGTAGCCTTTTCATTACATCCTCCCAAAACATTTATATTAATTATCCTTAACGTACATAAATTCTTTTGCGCGTCTGCGGTTTCCTGGCTCAATGTATTATCGAATCTTGGCGAGACAATCTACTGCCCAAACGGCAGATCACTCCTAGCTCTTGGTCTGTCAACAACTGTTCTAAGCCTCTAACATCCGAGACCACCCCATTATTACCATCTTATACTTGCTATATATCAATAAAAAACTTTCAGCTGAGATGTCTTCGTTCATTGGATATTTCATGTCTGCCTTCCTGGATGTAGAACCTTTGGGTAATTGTTTACAACGCAAATGGTACGAACGAACGGCCCAAAAACTATCTCAATTCATGCGTTATGCATTAAAATATTTCAGCCCAACAATAATCATCATCATAACCAGAATTTACAAAAGAATTTATTAGAAAATAAAAACTTGCTAATTTTCCTTTACTTTATAAAAGGAAGAAAATAATTAAATATTCTTGGTGCCGTTTGTCAGTTTTGGAATTAAAATTAGGTGTCCTTTTTTGTGACCACCGCCCGCTAAAGGGTTAAAGAAAACATAAAGTACAAAATTTATTTAAGTTTAGTTACAGTATTTCCCGCCAGCGGACGCTATATAGATGCAAAAGAAAATTGTGTTGAATCTGTACTACTAATTTTTAATACCAGTATAGCTGTCATGCAGTAAAACATTAAAAAAGTATTTTAAAAAATACAAATTGCACAAATTGTGCTTATTAGTTGCTAAAATCAGTGTAAAAATTGTTTTAAACTGATAAAAGAGCTAAAATCCTACATGTTTCGGCTTTAAACTTAAAGCCATCATTATCGAAAAGAAAAAGGAGAAAGCTTCGGAGTAGAATCAAAAATGGTTCGGAGTATGGGAATGGTCGAAGAATTTGTAGGCATCTGAAATATAGGAAAATTGTTTTCGGTGGGACATAAGCATTTAGGTCCCGAGTGACGTATAGTGAATTGCATATGTTGTTTCCCGTAATAACTCAAGTTGACGACATCCTGCTGAGAACTGGAAAAAGTTTGTTTCGACGAGGAAGAATCAAGAAGTATTTGATAAACATCTTTTCTTTATTTTAAAACGATGAAAAGAAGACAAATCCATGAAGTTATTCCACAGTTAATAATACACGGGTACAAGAAATCACATCTTGTATGATGGGGTGACAATCCAAATTTTTGACAGAGGAGCGAAGTAAGAATATCGAGAACTTAGGCTGCATATCCGAATTTTAAAAAGTGGGAAAGTGCTTTAGGAGGGTACCATAGGGTGGCCAAGGGGCCAGATTATTTTTAGAGATCTTACATCGGCTGCGGTCAGAGAGGAAAGTGTATTTTTGATAATGACAGCGTGCGTTGGAAAGTATGCCAAACCATTTACATTTTTAGAGCCAAGAGTATTGTATTTTGCGTGGGAATTGTAACCGTTACATATACATCATATCAACTTCATAATTGACGTCAGTGGTAGGGGAAATCTTTATTGGCGAAGATTGCACTTTGGCAAAAAGAGAGTGAAATAGAATTTTGGCGGTTAGTTGTTTTGAGAAAATGAAGGAAAGATATTTCAGAAATATGTTATAAGGCGTCAGTATGACGGGATTAACATCTGGATTTATTATGAAGTCAAAACTTACCATGAGAAAGGAAACCTTTTTATGCCTTGTATAATTTCATTTACATTGATATGTGGGAGACCGAATAAAGTACGTTAATGATAATTTACAAACAATATGTATGATTTTGACTAAAAGTTATCGTTGAAAGAGAATGATAAAAAGGGTGCGTGTTTTAACAGCCGGGAATGTATATAAATTACGATAATTCAGAAAAGGGAAAATATATTTAATAAAAATACTTAAAACATAGATTTCTTAATTTTTGAAAAAGATATATATGGTATCTTTACCATATATATATCACCCCTTCACAAGATTTTGAAAAATTTAGAATGTCACCCTGAAAATATAATACACAATATCAATATATAAAAATAATAATAAGATATGTATGCATACAATATGTAAATACAAAAATGTAGTACTACCATAAAGCTTCATACTAGTATAATAAATGGCCATACAATTTTCAAATTGCAGCAGTATGTATTTCAGTAGTCTTTCAAAAGTTCCATTATCAACATGAATATAGTTGTTTTTGGCTGCATAAATAATATATCATTTTTTTTTAATGGCATGCCTAATGATATTTTAATCTTATTCGTGCACTTTCATAAATAGTCACATTTTGTCTCATATTTTATTTCGAAGATTAGAATGTGCACAATTAAACTTTTCACTTTAACTTCTGGCCATAGGAAATATAAACACAAATAATATTTCAATATTGAAAAAAAAAATAGTTACAATTATACAATATAAAAATGACACAATAGAGGTTACAAAAACACATATACCAAATGAAAAATGTAAAAATTTCTGTGTATTAATCGGGAAATGTGCATAAACAGTTTACAAAACCACCTTGTAATTTAATAATTGCATAAATAATCTTTGTTTTATTTTATTTTTATTATTTTAT
The DNA here is from genome assembly GCA_963931845.1 of Maratus michaelseni. Lineage (NCBI taxonomy): Eukaryota > Metazoa > Arthropoda > Arachnida > Araneae > Salticidae > Maratus > Maratus michaelseni. The sequence goes on along the minus strand of OZ007600.1, from coordinate 170,788,998 downwards.
ATAACTGGGAAAACTATTAAATTATTATAGTACATAAAAGGGATTATCTTTACCGAATATTAAAATAGCAATTGAATAAATAATTTTTGGAATAACCCATAATAGTTGTAATCATTCTAAAAAATATATCTAACATTCATTAATGAATTTCTTTATATAACAATTTTTAAGGCATCTCAAAAGAATTTCTGAAATATTTAAAAGAAACTATACGATGAATAAATGTAGAAGAATTGTGAAAAAAAAAATTTTAAATGAAGGATCTGCTTCTACAAGTGAGAAAAATAAAAAATAAAAATGCCTAAAATATCACTATAATCTATATAGTGTGAAGTAAAGGTGTTAACATTAGGTATGTTCGATGAGAGAGAGAGATGTTTACACCTGAAAAATATTAAGAAAAAAACAAAATGTACGTTATCGAAGTAAGAAGGCATATCATAGAATTTAAAAATTAACATAAGTCCAAATTTTAAGAACGATTATGGGAATTATACACAGAAATAAAGTTCAAAAATTCTTTCTAATTGATAAAGTGAAGGTGGCATGTAAAGTGATGTAACTTAAAAAAAAAACGATGACATAGTGTATATGTAAAGAGCAATAGAAAATTAATGTATACACTAACATGTGAAGTGTGAAAAATATAAACGGTATGTGTGAATGCTTGGCCATACCTATCAGTGAATACGAATCTTAAGTATAGAAGTGTAGTAATAATGAATAAAGGAAAAAAAAAAAGGGTTTGGATTACAAAGGAATCAGACCGGAGAAAACTAAGTGAGAAAACGGTAAACAAAAAAAAAAATTCTGGTTACAAAGGAACCAGTCACACAAAAGAAATTTCTGATAACAAGGGGTATCAGAGCTCAATAAATTGTATATCTGAAAACAAAGGAATCAGACTCACCAAAATAATATCTGATAACAAGGTATCAGCCCTCAATAAGTTATATATCTGAAAACTAGGAATCAGACTCACCAAAACAATATTCTGATAACAAAAGTATCAGCCCTCAATAAGTTATATGTCCGAAAACTAGGAATCGGACTCACCAAAACAATAATCTGATAACAAAAGTATCAGCCCTCAATAAGTTATATATCCGAAAACTAGGAATCGGACTCACCAAAACAATAATCTGATAACAAAAGTATCAGCCCTCAGTAAATTATATTTCTGAAAACAAACGGAATCAGAACCACAAAGAAATTTTTTTTTTTTTTTTTTTAAATCACAATCGAAGTTTAGAAGAATGAACAAATTTCTGATTATAGAGAAAAACAGAACCAAAAGAATTAAATTTAAAAATTTAATTTAAAAAAATGTCATTACATATTTCTACCAAAGGAAATTTAAAAAAAAGTTGAATGATGTGAATTTCTGCAAGAATGTGCCAAAGGAAAAGATGTGACGCTGAATTTATTTTGCCTTAATTTTTAATACCAATATATTTTGATTTATTTATATATTATTTTTATTTTAAAAGAACAGTGATGCTGAGAAGAAGAATTGTCTACACCTGAAATGTCGAAAATACAACGAAGGTAAAAGATAAATTAAGCTGTGTGTACGGATCAGTTACACTTATTCAATATGCGAAAAAATTTTCTGACGACCCGCACCAAAAAAAAATCTCGACATAAAAATATACCTCTAATCGCCCTACCATTCTCGCGCGCTAAATAGTCAAACGAAAAGAGACGAACCATCTATACACACACAGATGTGTAAACAACAAAAACATTAACTTGTGAAATAGAAAGAAAGATATTCATAAGAGCAGTTGTCTGGAAAAAATTACCTATATAGTAGGTAAGTGTATCAAAAAAATACCGAAAAAATTGAATCGAAGTAAGAAAAGGAGTAAAAATATTTGTGACAGTATATAATAAAAGAAATAGATATGCAAAGAGCATCATAACCTAAAATCTTATCATTAATATTATAGTTTCGAAAGGTATTTCTTTCTTCATCAATATATTTCTTTATTGACGGACACCCTGGCGAAGATACGGTGTGAGAAATGTTAAAATTAGTATTGTTATTTTCATTATTTGATATGCAATTAATGCATTTAGGAGAGTTTGTGCACTGGAGATTGTTATGTTGGCCTGCACAAATCTGACATTTTATAGAATTAAGACATACCTGATGTGCAATATGATAAAATGAATGACATCTAAAACAACGTTTTACAGGGATAAATCTGATTACAGGATATTTTTTGTCTTGAATAGTTATTTGTTTAAGCTCCAGTAATATTTTTGCAATAGGAAACGACATCTCAAATATCCAGTTGTATTCATCTGTATCCCTAAGTTTACATTTTCTTATAAATTGTATAGAGGACACAGGTTTTTGAAGAATATCAGAAATTCCAAATAAAATGTCTGGTATATTAAATTTTAAAGGTAATTTACAAATAATGATGCGAACCGGTTTATGATGCATTTTAGTAGGTGAACAAATAGGAATGCTTTCTGAAAGATCACGATTGCTAGAAGTATTTGATTGCTGCATATCAATTTTTTCATGTGCTAAATCATCGAATGTGTTCTCATCATCTGTAATTTGTGAAATATCCGTCTGTGTAAAAATATTATGCACATTTCGGGGTAACATATAACTGTTATGGGGAGAATTGCTTACATTTTTATCATCAAAAACATCATGTATATTTTCTACCTTTTGGGATGAAGCCATTCTAATAATTTTTTATTAAGCGAAATTAATTTTTTTTTGTCTTGTACCAATTTATCAAGTTGCTTCATGACAAAAATATCATAAAACTGCAAAAGACTGTCAAATTGGCGTTCCAGAACAACCTGAAATTTGCATAATTTGGCAGAGAGAGCAGAATTGTCCTGCAATTTTATGTGCTCATGAAGCTCATTTAATTGGGAGTTAACAAACTCTGGAGCACCTTTTAACAAATCCCTGAATACATAAGACCATGAAATATCACTAAATATTTGATTTTGTTCGGAAATAGAAACAGTAGTTTCAGATACTGGTGATGCCTGAGTGGATGCCATTTACTGCACTCTGGTCCTAGATTTATTTTGCGTATTTTTTTTTTTAATAGGCATGAATATGGAAAAGATATACACAAAACATTAAAAGAGGTGAAGGGAGTGCATGAATTGCAAAAATTTAAAGTGTCATATTTTCTCATTAATATGATAAAAATGACATGAGGGTATAGATACACCGGTAAAATACACAAGACCAGATACACAAAAGAGCAAAGAGATTACTCAAAGCAGTGCACACCTAACGTATAAATTAAAATATCATATCATGAAATCATATTAGAGTATTTACCATAATATATTATTAATTTAGAGTTAAAAACTGAATGCAACCCAAAATGTGAATAGAAATATATCAAAAATTAAAACACAACAAAAACTGATAATTTTTTTTTTTTTTTTTTTTTTTTTTTTTTTTTTTTTTTTAGATTAAAATATTTAAAACATTAGAGATCTCTAAAATGATAAGCAGTGGCTTCAAATGCATAAAAATACAACAAAATAATAAAACGAAGCAAAATTTGAATAAAATTTATCAGTCATGAAAAAATTCAGATATAAGTGAAATTTAGTATCATTTTAAACTTTGAAAGATCTCTGACAGTTAGAAAACAATCTGCTTCTTACCTGTACGCCACAAATATACAAAACTACCTCTGGAACGATTTAAAATATACACGTTATTAAATATTTAAAAGTTCTTGCAGTGGCTTTTTTTTTTTTTAAATATATTACAGTTCTTGCACTGTCAAAGTTTATCCCATCATAAACATGAAAATATCATTTGAAATTACCATAGAAAACTAATTTCATAAAATTTAAATTTTTAATAAAAATAAGAATTTTCTGCTTTTTCGTTTTCTTTTTTTTTTATATATATAAACACATTAAGAATAAAAACTCTTACCTGTAACACAAGTAAATATCCATTGTATAACAAATTTGAGAAAACACCTAGCAATAAAAAAAAAAAACACCGAAAATAATATATCTATTTTTTCGTTTTAATTAACACAGATGAAAACGGATTTTGTGATTTGTATCACTATGAATAAGTATTCCTTTACACAATGGAATTGCAGTTGGAGGAATGAATTTTTTTTTTTTCTTTAATTGGAGATAGAGTTCAACAACATTTGCAAGCACAGTTATTTTCTTCTTACTCGATTATTACAAGGCAATTAAAAACAAAAAGTTTTCGTTAAAGCTGATGGATAGGCATTCAATAACCTTGAATTTTTATCGAAACTAAGTTAGAAAGAGTTTTCCGATTATAAGAACCGCAACGCATGATTAGGAAGTCAATTCGATGAGCACATTGAGTTTCTCGCTGTTTCTTTTTTTTTTTTTTTTTTTTTTTTTTATGCCGAAACACAATCAAAGTTTCTCGTATTTATATGATGAAACCACACAGTGCATAATCATGAGTTGAAATTCACTGAAATTAGCGGCATATTTCACACTTGTAAACTGGAGAAATTTAATCGACGAAGAAAGATAAACTTTTTGAAATAATGAAAGCGTATGTAGAATCGGTTTAATGAAGTTATACTCGTGACACATTGGAAAAGTATAAGTTGCACCAAAAGGGCTGCGAGAAAAAAAATGTTAATTATATATCCAGCTGGAATTTCTTTCTTTCTTTCTTTTTTTATTTTTTTGAAAGTAAAAATTTTTTTTTGAAGGCAATTTTTTTTTTTTTGAAGGCGTATTTATCACAGGCACAGGTTAAAAAAAACTGCACAAAAGATCCTAGGTTGAAACAGTTTATCACTTACGCGGCACGGAAAAGGCATATTTAACTAACATGAACCGCAGGACAAATCCAGGCACATATCGAAGATGTAGAAAAATTCAGGCACATTTCGAAGATGTAGACAAATTCAGGAACATTTCGAAGATGTAGACAAATTCAGGCACATTTCGAAGATGTAGACACAAGAAGAGTCACGACAGCAGAAAAAATAAAAAATCCACACAATGAGTAGTTGATATAGAGTTCCTTGGCGCACACCCTATGAAAATTGTTTTGTGAAAAATCCAGTTCATCAAAATTAGGCACCAATCTTATATCGAAAAGAAAAAGGAGAAAGCTTCGGAGTAGAATCAAAAATGGTTCGGAGTATGGGAATGGTCGAAGAATTTGTAGGCATCTGAAATATAGGAAAATTGTTTTCGGTGGGACATAAGCATTTAGGTCCCGAGTGACGTATAGTGAATTGCATATGTTGTTTCCCGTAATAACTCAAGTTGACGACATCCTGCTGAGAACTGGAAAAAGTTTGTTTCGACGAGGAAGAATCAAGAAGTATTTGATAAACATCTTTTCTTTATTTTAAAACGATGAAAAGAAGACAAATCCATGAAGTTATTCCACAGTTAATAATCCACGGGTACAAGAAATCACATCTTGTATGATGGGGTGACAATCCAAATTTTTGACAGAGGAGCGAAGTAAGAATATCGAGAACTTAGGCTGCATATCCGAATTTTAAAAAGTGGGAAAGTGCTTTAGGAGGTTACCATAGGGTGGCCAAGGGGCCAGATTATTTTTAGAGATCTTACATCGGCTGCGGTCAGAGAGGAAAGTGTATTTTTGATAATGACAGCGTGCGTTGGAAAGTATGCCAAACCATTTACATTTTTAGAGCCAAGAGTATTGTATTTTGCGTGGGAATTGTAACCGTTACATATACATCATATCAACTTCATAATTGACGTCAGTGGTAGGGGAAATCTTTATTGGCGAAGATTGCACTTTGGCAAAAAGAGAGTGAAATAGAATTTTGGCGGTTAGTTGTTTTGAGAAAATGAAGGAAAGATATTTCAGAAATATGTTATAAGGCGTCAGTATGACGGGATTAACATCTGGATTTATTATGAAGTCAAAACTTACCATGAGAAAGGAAACCTTTTTATGCCTTGTATAATTTCATTTACATTGATATGTGGGAGACCGAATAAAGTACGTTAATGATAATTTACAAACAATATGTATGATTTTGACTAAAAGTTATCGTTGAAAGAGAATGATAAAAAGGGTGCGTGTTTTAACAGCCGGGAATGTATATAAATTACGATAATGCAGAAAAGGGAAAATATATTTAATAAAAATACTTAAAACATAGATTTCTTAATTTTTGAAAAAGATATATATGGTATCTTTACCATAATCATCGGGGAAGAGGAACAACACAAACGACTACTGATCTTTTAATTTTCGACACGAGAAAATTGAAATCAACAGTATGGAAAAATTTAAATAAAATAAGCGAGCGCTCTCTGTTGCCAAAGAGCGAAAAACAAAACAATGAATTAACAAGGGGTTAAAAATGTATCCCATAAACTAGGTATGTTGAAAGAAAAGCGGTTTTACGCTAAAAATAATGATACTGTAATTAATTTCGATAAAGCAAGAATTATCCATAGGTTCAATATCCCATTTAAAGCCGCCATTAGGGAATCATTGGAAATTAAAATTAGAAAAGATTGAATTTGTAATGATAACTTTTCTTTCAACATACCTAGTTTATGGGATACATTTTTAACCCCTTGTTAATTCATTGTTTTGTTTTTCGCTCTTTGGCAACAGAGAGCGCCCGCTTATTTTATTTAAATTTTTTCATACTGTTGATTTCAATTTTCTCGTGTCGAAAATTAAAAGATCAGTAGTCGTTTGTGTTGTTCCTCTTCCCCGATGATGGCTTTAAGTTTAAAGCCGAAACATGTAGGATTTTAGCTCTTTTATGAGTTTAAAACAATTTTTACACTGATTTTAGCAACTAATAAGCACAATTTGTGCAATTTGTATTTTTTAAAATACTAGTTAACAGTGTAGTGTCCAAATGGATTCAATTATTAAAAAAAGTTTTACTTAAATTTAGTTACCTTATTTCCTCCCAAGAAGCACTAAAAGAAAATTTTGTTGAAACTGTATTACCTATTTTTGCTTTGGAGTATGGTTGTTATATGAGAAAACATTTTTAAAAAAAATCTTTTTTAAAGTTTCAGTTATGCAATTTTCCACCAGGTGCGCTATCAGCATAAGAAAACAAGAGTTGAGAGTTCTGTTGAAACAAAAATAACAATTACGTGTATATATTCTCCTATGCTGGGATTTATTTCGTCTGTAGTATGCCACAAAAGATGCGTCCTCATGAAAAGCTTTCCATTTTGTGCTTGCAAAGTAGCAACCTCGCCAACATATGAGAGTGGGGAATGCCAGACTTGGTTATCGTCCCGATAGCTGAAAAGGTTACATTGGTGCCCTTCGCCAAGGATCCAGGTTCGATTCCCAGCCTGGGCCTTTTTCACTCTGTTTGTTGTATGCTTCGTAGCTAGTGAAAATTCACACTTTTATTGAAAAATAACAATTACGTATTTGAAGTTTATTAAAAGCGATACTATCGTATTAGCCGTGTACCATATGTTAGTAAATAAAGAAATCGCTAAACATTTCGCTCTTTGGTGCAATTTTTTTTATTCTGATTACTTTAGTGTTTAAGCACGCTGTTCGATTACATATCTGGTAAATTTGTGTTTTATTTATATCAGTTTATTTATTTATCTAGGATGTGTAAATTTTCTTATAGAATATTAGCCAGAAGCAAACTCTGTACTATTTATGGTGTTTTAAGTACAAACATTTTAATCTTCCTTAATCGAGCTGCACGTATTTCGGATAGCTTTTTTAAAATACCATGCTTGGAAGTTATTTTAAAAGCCATAAAAACCAGTAAATTGAGATACAGTTTTCAAACAAATTGCATTTAAAAGTAAATTTTTTTCTTGATTCGACAGCGTAAAAATTAAAATTTTGCGATGTTTAGAAGGCATTAAATTTGCGAAAAAATATAAATGGATTCCTTATATAGTTGCTACTAGTTATATGATGTCAGCATTACTCACGGACTTGTTTTTGCTTATGGACATGTTTTTTTTTTTTTTTTTTTTTTTTTTTTTTTTTTTTTTTTTAAATAAGCTATTTTAAACTGTACCCATTTTTGTAATGAATGTATTATCAGTTTTTACGTAAAACTTCACATACATTTAAACAGATTAAGAGAAATGTTTCGTCAAGATTATCTTATATCATTTGAAATATGCAAACATTTTCCAAACGAATACATCGGTAATTTTAGTACAGCACCTAGAATACATACTGTGGAAAACGGCTACAAAATAGTACTAAAAAATTGAATCCGATAAATGTAAAACGATGCTGAAAAGATAACGGGTCGATCGCAGTGACAGCTTCCAGCAGAGGCGTAGACAGGGTGGAGGTCCAGATGGTTTGGATACCACTAATTTTATAAAAATATTTTTGCCTTATCTAATCGGAGAATTTTCTGCGATATTGAAGGCGAAGAAAACTTTATAATATTACTGGTTTCCAGAGCATTTGGACCCTCCCCCCCCCCTCTGTGGCTACGCCACTGTCTGCTAGCTCTTTTCAACGCAAACATGGTATAAGAATGGAACTGAGGAAACGTTTCAGCTGGTGGTAAATATTTTAAATCATTAAATTATACCCTATTTTCTTTGACTTGGATAGTGATCTTCATAAGCTTTGAAAATATGAATGATATTTGATCATGGCAAAAAAAAAGTGATACGCATTCTTTTGTGCCTAGTTGCAGTACTCGATACAAGAAAACAAATAGAAACTATCCCTACTTAGATTAATTCCCTGATATGATAAAAAACTAACTTCAAAATCAGTTACATCTGAAATATACACTTACAATAAGATTTTATTAATAGAAATTATGTTCATGTTGTCAATAGTGAAACGGTTACTTTTGCTAGAGGTAAATCTATTTTTAAAGCAGATGTCGCTGCGATCGCCCTATTATTGTATCGCATCGTTGCACGTTTATCGGCTACAATTTTTTAGAACTTTTTAAAGCATTACCAGTTTGGCTTTTTTTTAATTCCGAAATTTCGTATTCATACCAGAAGTTCCCTATAATGTTCTTTTTGTTACTTAACAGCAGATATTTCGTGATTTCTTAAAGTAAAAATTCTTGCTTCAGAATTTCCGGTTTGATTTCGAAAATTTTGAATTTAAAAACGGTAAAACCGTTTTCCACATTATGTATTCTAGGCGCTGTAGTTTTAGTACTGAAAAATAATTTATTAATGATAAAATCCCTCGGAATTCAATTAAAGTATCATTTCGGTTAAGTTAATTAAAATTGCTTTTCTAAATCGATCCCAATGCTTCCAAAGTATGGTCATAAAATACTGCACGAAAATTTAATCTTGCGATGAACATTTTCATTATCTAACTCGAAGAGTGAAAAGTACTCCATTAATGGCCAAAATTATCCACGCATAGCAAAAGCTATGGTGCTTTCTAAGTGTGAAGTGTTTTAATTAACTTTAGTTTTAATTGCTTTAGAAAGCGTTAGAAATTGAATAAATTTCAGAAATTTAAGAGAGAATTATCTCAACTGAGTATCGATTTGAACTAGGTTTTTGTTTGATTACTTATTTTAAGAAAGCATTTAGAAATAGGATTAGTACAGATTTTTTGTAAGACAGAAAGTTACTTAGAAATGTAGAATAAACTCAGACTAACAATTGGGGCTAATTTACAAAAATGGTTTGATTAACACTAAATGACTAAATATACAAGCAATCGATCATTTGACCGTACCGAATGAAAATATTTCAATTCGAACCAGAAATTTCTTTATAAAAATAAATAAAATATACATTACATAGAAATAAGTGAAATAAAAACGTTAAATAGTTTTAAATAAAAATTCTGGTGTGAAAGTTTTTGTAAAACTTGAGTAAAATTCTCGAAATCTTGTGTTAAAAACAGTACATAAGTAGAGTCCAATCATCTTAGTGATGACAAAAATTTTCAAAATATTGATGTATCGATTTTTCGATAAAGACATCGATATCCAAAAATATCGGTCAGAAAATAAAGATACATAGATTTTTCGATATATCAGAATATTTTGATTGTTATTTAATATTTTATTACATATAATGGTTTATTTCTGTTAATGTTAACTAATGGTAATTACATGTTAAAATATGTTAAGTAAGTTTAAAAAATGGCTTTTAAGTTTTTTCACCACATAATTTAAACATTTACGTTTAGGAATTCGAAAAAATATTTCCGGTATTTATGACGTAATCCATTTAAAAATTCCCGGCCCCTGAATACTAGGCCTGAGCGCTGACACAAAAATGGCGGCGCTTGTAGTCCGATTTTGTAAAACCTTTGTATGGTCCCCTAATTTACACCCCAGTATTTTCTAAAAGTTTTCTTTGACTTATTGAATCTCAGACAAATAAGGCGGAGAAAACTTTTAGAAATTATTGGTATTGAATTTCAAGGGATCATACAAACATTGAAAAATTTCGACCTACGATTGCATCAATTTTTGTGTCAGCGCTCGGGCCTAATATTCAGTGGGTGGTGTAAAAATAGGGAATTTGGTAAATCGCTGTCACTGAGGCGATTTCTAATAAAGTCTTTTCTAACAGGCAATAAATTTGCCTCGTTACTGTCAGCTAACGAGATGTGAGCGGCACAGAAAGATTGTTCAGATGTAAGTTCTATAAGATGGAGATGTAACTTTTTCTTTATTTTTGTTTTAACACTTATCTTAATTAGGAGGCTTATTTCCATAACACGGGCAACAAAAAATGTGTCAGAAAGTATCCTGTTTAGATTTGAGAACAGCCTTAAAGAAAAAAAGAAAGTAAAAAAGCAACTAATTTTAGGAATCTACATTTTACTTCTCATATTTGTTTAAAAGATACTCTATGGCTGATGTCAGTAGTCACCAATAGGTATGAAAATGCAAAAAACGTATTTTGAAGAAAATCTTAAATTTTTTCATTGCTATTCATTTTACCTATTCTAGTTAAAGATAAAATTTCTGAATTTATTATTTTACCTTGTTAATACACGAGGTTAATTTCTTTAAACATTTGAAACTTAAAAGAATGGAAAATCCCATTTCATTTTTTACATCATGGAATAAAATGGCAGAAATAAGATCCACATAATTTTTTTATTCATGCGAAACTTCAGTTACTTATGTACAGTCGTGGGAAAAAAATCCGCAGTACCCCATTCTATTTTATCACAGAGAGAATCACAATACTCTACTGGAAATTGCTCAACTTTCCGAATATGAATGCAATTTTTAAGGCAGGGGTAGTCTACATATAAAAACTAAAATATTACGTCAACTACATTTTATAAATGATATATTGTTTTTATACCTTATTTAAGTTACTGGATGAAAGTAATCTGTAAAAATGTATACTGTGTTGAAAAAGAAAGAAATGAACACAATTTAAAGTGTTATCTTTAAGGTACTATGGTACAGAAGGTCGTTTGCGCTTAATGGAAGCGATTTTCACAGTTAATTTCTGAACATATATGCCATAATCATTGCGACAATTTTACTGTCTACAGTATAGCCCTGACTCTTGATTATAACACTGGATCAAAATTTTCATCATAGTCGATTTTTCTCTTAGTACAACCCTATCATTTTTCTCCCACATCTCTTGGAAAACTTTCCAAAGTCTTCCAATGTGTTGTGGATAGCGCTGTGTAAAACACGCTTTCACAAACACATAGGTGGTGATAAATAAAAATTTATCGTAACACTGGATGACACATCACTTTATTTAAGTGAGTGTATCGAAAGAAGAGCAATTTTTATCAATTAATAGAAAAAAAAAGAGAAAGAAATGGGTTTGTGAATGTAAAGAAACATTTCCAAAAGAATTCGTGATTTCTGCTGGATTTTGTTATGACATTAAATTAAAGGTAAAAACTGCAGTAAAGCTAAGGTGATTTAACTATATTATCAGTAATATATTTTAGAACCCATTTTTGAAGAAGAAATTTCAGCTTTATATGAAAAAGACATTAATTGAGCTTCATATGAATAAAGTCTCCCAGCCGTCCTTCCATAACCCAACTGACGCATATTTAGCAAAGGAAGAATCCCAAACGGAAATAAATTGTGTATTAATTGATAAAATGCCTGTAAAATCACCTGACGCTCCCCCTCCCTCCTCATCAATGGCCTTTTTCTGCATTTGGATTGTTTAAATGAATTCACGATCATTGAAAAGACTTTGGAAAGTTTATACAAGAGGTAGCGAGAAAAACTGACATGACTGTATCAAGAAAATTCTATTACCATAGAAAGGTGGAGCGAGAGCTATCGCCAAAAGTCAAGGCTATCCAACAAAGTCAAATTGTTGAAAAGAATATGACATTTATGCGTAGAAACAGGGGTCGGAAAAACTACTTTTTGTTTGTAGCGAACTACAACTACAACTACTTTATGAAAAATGTAATTAACTACAACTACAACTACTTGTTTTAAAAAGTAGCGGCTACAAACTACTTTTCAAAAGTAGTCGCTACTTTGCTACTTTTCGCTGCTTTAGTTATCATCGCTTATTAAGGGGCTACTTCACTCAGACGAAAACACCCGCTCGCTAATGTTAATCCTATGGAGGTAATTTTAAAGCTATCTCGTTCGCATTTCAATATTTTTAAATGATTTTTTTTTTTTTGCATTCGATAGCTGAGGTCAATCTCTATGCACGCTCCTTTCTACTTTTTCGATTTTTGTTGCAGTTTCTTTTGTTGGGGATACTTTCACTTTCAAAACCGGTTTCGAAAGGGAAAGTATCTTAATAAAAAAAAACTTGTAATCAAAATCGAAAAAGTAGAAAAGAGCGTGCATAGAGATTGACCTCAGCTATCCAATGCAAAAAAAAAAAAAAAAAAAAAAAAAAAAAAAACATTTAAAAATATTGAAATGCGAACGAGATATATCTTCAAAAATTTCCTCCATAGGACTAACATTAGCAAGCGCGTGTTTTCGTCTGAGTGAAGTAGCCCCTTAAATACACCGCAAACGATTTTTCCCCATAGACCATAATGTAACAGAATTCTTCTGAATGTCCCTGTAAGCGAGATATAAAAGCTACACATTTCATTTTCAATACTGAACATTATATGGTAAACTTCAATAACATATAAAACTTTCATGGCAATCCGAGTATACTTACGAGAGTTAGAGCACGGACAGACAGACAAAGCGAATTCATACACTTTTTAATTATGTTGGAAAGTGTTAAAAAAAGGAAATTTGAAAACAAAAATTGTAATAATCTTACAAATTTATGAGAGTGATATAGCACAGTAGCGCTTAAGGTGGTTCTCAAATTCCTTGCCCAACAACGCGAAACTTTCTAATATATTATCTGATTCATTTTTAAACACAAAGGCATAAAATTGGCAGGTCTGAGTATTGAAGCGATTTGGAATCGAAATGCATTTTTCATTTTTTGATCAATAAATTACTTATCGAGTTATAAGCGATTCGTGTCATGTTTTTTTTTCTTTCCCATGCTGCTGCGTCGGAAATTCGGTTGAAAAGGTCGACTTTGACAGTTTTTCTGAAAAATCTTCTGTCTTTACCAAAAAAATAAAATAAAGAATAGTGAAAAACGTCTTTCAGTTTCTGAATAAGGACACCTGCATTTCCATGAGTTTCCGAACAAAAATGAATTAAAGAATATGTCATAAAGTAGCCAGTATGGATTTGAGAACAACCTTAAGAGCGGATAGCCCTTGGTAAATTTGAATATATATTATTTTTCAAAAATAGAGCTAAATAGTCCTATTTCTTTACAATTTAAATATAGTTCCTGAAAGCAATTTAAAAATTGAACAAGATCATATAGACTTGCATAAGTTAAATCCTAGCTTTTCCTTTTCTTTCTATCTTTTTTTGTTTGTTTCTCTTTGAAAACCCGAATTTCAACATACTGGGCTTTAGATTCATTCTGGAGACAAATATAGAGATATTTCATTAAAACACCGAGCTAACCAATATCAAATCAAATATAAAACATTATAAATCAATTATTTTAGCGATTAAAAACCTGTGCAGGTAAAGTAAAAATAAATAGCCATAAAAATAAAATTAAGCATTCTTAGGCATTTTTTAAAATAATATATTTTTATTTATATTTTTTATTAATATATATATATATATATATTTATTATGATGCGATCCAGTAATTATTATTAATAATGAAAATGCCAACTCACCTCTATGTTCAACTTCAAGTTGTAAGCAGATGATTTTGATACTGATAACTTCTTATTAATTGGACAAAGTTTACATGTTACAGAATAATTACCACTTTCTTGTTGTTCTATAACGTCAAAATATTCATTATATGCCCGACCAGTGCAGTTCTATACTATTTTTGTCTGTCATTCTATTACATTAATCTCAAAAGAAGCATCCCCACTTTAAAACACAATATCTAATAATGAGTAAGAAGACAAAGGGTTCCCAGCAAGAAAATTAATTTTTTTGATGAGTGAGTACTTTGAGGTTTTATCTGCAAATCCAGCAGATAATAGATCACGAGCATGCGGCCACTTTACGTATCAGCTGCTAGTTTGTTTGAAGCCAGAAATAATTCCTTCCTAGTGCACTTTTAATAATAAAATGGTCTACTTGTTCCTTTTCTGTGCTTTTATGAATATATAGGTATATATTTTTAATTAGAGTTGTAACGATTCTGAACTGGCAGGAAGCGAGCAGAAATTTTGTTCGAAAGGGAATATTTTAGATGATCGATTATTTATTTAATGTTACCAGTCAGCAAATAATACGGATCTTTAAAAAAAAAGGAGAGTTTTAAATTTTGTATATGGAGAGGTGAAGGAGATTTTAGGGGAAGGGGGATAATTTATAATACTGATTATTTATCGTCACTACAGAACACTATTTGGGGCAGAAGATTTTTTTTTTTTTTTTTTTTTTTTTTTTTTTTTGTATAAAAATAAAAATAAAGATTTTAGATTTATTTGTATGCTGGGTGGAGTTGGGGGGGGGGGGGGGGAGTAAATTATGGGAGGTTAGGCGACAATTTAGATGATTACTTATATATTATTATTATTATTAGGTAGAAACGAATGTGGCCATTTTTTTTTTCAAATAAAGAGTTTTAAATGTTTGAAACTGTATGCTGCAGGAGGGGCAAAAAGGAAAGCGTAAATTTTGGGGACAAGGAAATAATTTTTATTTATTGTCATTAGAGAGCAAAAAATGGAATGAAAGATTTTATTTTTGTATAAAAATAAAGATTTAAAAATATTTTAAACTCCTTTGTATTCTACTAGGGGGAAGCGTGAATTTGAGAGGTTAGGAATAATTTAAATGATTTATCTTTAGATAAATCCGTTCTTTTTCTTTTTCTTTCTTTTTTTTTTTTAAATAAAGATTTTACTTTTTTTTTTTGCTTGCTGGGGATGAGAGGCAAACGGGAGAAGAAATATTAGTCAGATAAAGACTTAACATAGCCAGTTGACTATATTTTGGTAAAAACAATCGTAGTCGTATAAAAATACATTATATTGAGAGGATCTCTATGGATTTAAATAACAATACACGCAGTTTCTGACAAACTGTGAAAATGACAGTTAATTTGTGACCGTGCCCGTCGTCTATGGAGAAATATAGGACACTGGCACTGAGATTTGCCGCTGACGTTCGCAAATTGTTGCAGATACTGATTTCGCACAAAAGAAACGAGTTATGATCATGTGATTTGAAGATTGGCACTTTTTTTCTTCCCTCCTAAAGTAGCGTCGATGCTCGCTACAAACTACTGATATTTTGTATCGCGCTACTCGCTACACTACACTTTTTTTAATGTAGCGCGCTACACTACACTTTTTTTAATGTAGCGCGCTACACTACAAACTACTGGAAAAAGTAGCCACTACTGTAGTTTCGCTACTTGTAGCGCGCTACTTCCGAGCCCTGCGTAGAAATTAAGTTTGAAAATCGTTTTCATAAAGCGCAAAAGGCCTTTTGTATTCCTTGTAACATTTTAATTTTATTTAAAAAAAAAATATGGAAAAACGCTGCCTTTTAAATATCTGTGAATGTTTAAAAAAAAGTACATAAATTATACATTTTCCTTTAAGCTGCTTTGTTCCAAAGAATGCA
This sequence comes from Maratus michaelseni, assembly GCA_963931845.1. NCBI lineage: Eukaryota > Metazoa > Arthropoda > Arachnida > Araneae > Salticidae > Maratus > Maratus michaelseni. Next base: position 170,772,922 of record OZ007600.1, on the reverse strand, counting down.
GATAAAGTGTCAAAATTGGATGTTATTATACGGCAGATGCAATTTGGTACCAGGTTGCCAGTTTGCCTCCATTTTTACTGAGAAATTTCGATTTGATACTAGAAATTCTGAATAGTATTTTTTGATTTATTCAATAACAAACATTTAATAATTATATAAAGTAAAAATATTTCTTTCGGAATTCCCGGTATAATTTCGAAATTTTTGAATAAAAAGTAAGCCAAACTGGCTATCCTGGTTGGTACAATTATGACCCATATTTCAAAAATTGCATTCAAATTGGGAAAGTAGACAAAATTCTCAGTCGAACGGTACCTCTCGCATCTCTTTGTGACAGTTTGGGGATTAAATAGCATGGAGAAGTGTAACTGAAGAAGTGTCTTTTCTACCAGGACATTTTAAATTTTAACATTAAACAAAACATATTGGGAATTTTACTCAAGTTTTATAAGATTATATCTCACCAGAACTTTTATTTAAAGCTATTTAACTTCTTTATTCAACTTGTTTCTATGTGATTTATATCTTTTTTATTTTATGAAATTTTTTTTTGTTCAAATCGATGTCTTTTCATTTTATACCTATTAAATGATCTGTTGTTGATATATTTAGTGTTAACAAGCATCTTCTAATATATAGGAAATTTACATTTCCGGTTCACAAAGGATACGAATTTTTACCATAATATCGATGTGAACAACATTTTTAATACGACATTATTTGCCCTTAAAATTTTGAATAACAATTTAATGTAATTGATACTCAGTAGTCTTAAAAACTACTAATAAAAATTTAAATTTATTCATAGTGTTTTAGGTGACATCTTACAATTAAACGTAAAAGTTTTTCTTCAATAAAACTATGATAATTATAATTTTTTTCGGTCAAACAACAGGCAAACTAAAGTAATTAACACAATTTTGTTTTTATGTGTGTTTATGAAAGATTTGTTATATCCTTAATTTACTTCAGTTTATTCTCACAGCTATTATTTTTTCCTCCTTATTTGTGTTTTCTTTTAGTAATTATCTTTACTTGACTATTCCTTCTCTCACAATTAAACAAAAAATAGTTTACAAAAAACACTTTTTTATAAGCATTTCAATCCTTATCTTAAAAATCGCGCTTAATTTCACGACTGCTATTCATGTAATTCCAAAAGATTGCAGTTACTTTATGTTAATTTGGCATGCGTCCCGATTATTGAAATTTCACTGCTTGGATTTACACTTGATAGAAAGCGCAAGCTAGTGAATTTATTAAAAAAAGTTTTAATTTTTGCTCAACTTCTTTTTTAAGATATTGTCAGAGCTCGGTTAAGGTTGTCTGGGCCCAATGCCTAGCTACTTTTCACAGCCCCCTCAAACCAAAATATTAGCTAAAACTTTTTATCAGGAATATTCAGGGGGGAGTTAATCATTATATTACGATACTGTTGCCAAGTTAGCCAAAATCTTTCTGGTTTTTGAGAAAATAATTTCAGAAAACTGAAATTTTAAGATTTTTTTTAGATATTAATTTATTAATTTTGGGGCCCCCATCAGCAGTGGGCCCAAGACTAAGGCCTAGTTGGCCTGTGTAGTAATCAGGCCCTAGATATGGCAAGAGTAAATAATAAAAAAACATTATTTAAAATATGTATTCAGGATTTTTAAATAGTTTTCATAACATACAATCACAATTTAATTAATACTAAACAATTAAATGATAAAAAGAAAAGATTTTCACGTCAAAATCAATGCGCAGCTGTGATCAGGATTATTTCTTGTTAAATCTTCTCCATCGACCTCATTCGCTTAGCTAATTTTCGCCTCTCATTAATTGGCTCGTGCGCTCGTGACGTAGCTTCTGTAACTTTACGCGGAGTTTAACAAAACTCGCCGGCAAGCATTTGAAGAACCGATTTTTGTCGTGTTATAAGTGCTAACCAAAGCGTTATCTGGTGTTCGGTGACATAGAATTTCTAACAGCACTTTAAGATCATTCAATAATGTAGTGAGTTAACGTCAAGCCTGGGGGTATATCATAACACTTTGATACTGTAGGAACTGTTATTGGCATCGCTCCTGTTCGTTAATAAACAATTTATCTGGAAATTGGCTGCACATTATTGGAGAAGTTCTTATGGTGTTTCATCATTGCCTAACCTCCTCGCCATGATTCTTGATAACGACTGCAATAATTCTTTATCTGTAACCAACTGCCATTTTCTCGTGAAATATTAAATCATCTTCATAAAAAGCTAACATATATATTACATAGTATGCTAAATTTTAATTCAGATAGGAAACGCATAACACACTTCTAAATTTCCTTTCAGCAATTTCCGTTAATAAACGGAAATGTACACGCGATCTTTTGTGCTGTCCTGTATACCATCTATAGAATTTAGGAACACCATGAAATATGCAAAAAATTAGTTTAATTTAAAAGCGCGTTCCACATTCCATACCGAACATGCCATAGTAAATCTCATTAACGTATATGAATTGCATGTTAATCCGACTATATTTACGCGAGTTAGAGCACGGAAAGACAGACAAACGGATTTCATAAACACCTTTCAACTATGTTACAAAGTGTTAAAAACAAGTTAAGCTAAATTAAAGAATGTAAAAACAGCATCGCATTCGCAAACAATTGAAGTAGGAATGGCATACATTCCTTTATTTTAAATTATTCTTTTTTTTTCTACGTACTTTATGAAAATTTGTTAAATGAATATTCATTAGAGCATTTTTGTTCTCTCAACCCCGCCTCGAACGTGCGTTATTCAAACAAACATGAAGCCAAATACGAAATTGGAATTAAGTTAAAGGGTGTCCGTACAAACAATACTGACACATTTCCATATTTATTTCCCTGTAGTAATTATGTTCATCCCTATTTGAATAAAAAATAACATGAATATTTTCAAAAGATGTTATAACACATGGGCTGATAAGTTCCCGGTCTAATAAAGAAAACACAACTTTTTAACATAACCTTATAACTTTATAACTTTAATAAATAACATAACTTTAATAATAAATAATAATAATTTAATAATAATAATAATAATAATAATAATAATAATAATAATAATAATTTAATAATAATGATTTAATAATAATAATTTAATAATAATAATTTAATAAATAAATAATAATACTAATTTAATAATAAATAACATAATTTTATAACGAAAAAGCTCCAAACAGTGCTCAGAATCATCGACTCGTTGTTGTTTTTGGTCAAAAGTCAACACGCGCGGCACCCACTTTGACAACAGCTTTTTCATAGACAAATGTTCATTCAAAATAAAACCTACACGTTCCTTGGATATCTTCTGAGTCTGAGCTATCTCCTGCAACTTCACTTTACGTTTCCCCAAAGCGATTTCGAGGACTTTTTTTATGTTTTCCGGAGTAACCACCTATTTTGCGTGGTCCATCACTGGTGTCCGTACGACCACGTTTAAATTCAGCAAACCAGTCAATAATGGTTGATTTACCTGGTGCAGTGTGCGTATAACGCTTATCAAGCCAAGCTATTGTTTGAACGGTGTTTTTTCTCATCAAATAACAATTCTTCAAATTCTTCTTTATCCATTTTTTTGTTTATCAACAAAGTCGTTCAACTAAAACCACTCTAACGTTTTATCCACACGGCGAATCGTCATGACATTTTTCCTGTTACCTTTTAAAGGTTAGTATTTACTAAAAAAAGCATCGGTTCGGCGATTGCAACGCCATCTGTGTGCCAGACCGGGAACTTATCAGCCGATGTGTTATGTTCACCAATTAGTCAATGAAACAAGAGTTTGTTCGACGCAATAGAAGCAAAACTTCTTAAACCGGTGCAAAAATCTGAGAATTTAATTATCTGATTCAAGAACTTACCAGCTGGGAAGACCAAGCTACGCTCGGTTAAAATTAGCTTTGTGTTCAACAAAGCCTTGTGTTGAATATAACAATAAATTCAGCGCAGACTACTCTGAAATTGTGGTTTCTGTTGTATTGTGAATAATTGGTTGTTATTGAATCATCTATCTAGGCTCGTTATTGGGAATTTCTTGAACATTCCTTCAGTCCTGAAAACAAATATTTTCACCAAAAGTGTTGGCCAAAATAGGCAACATTATTTTATTTGGCGCCAAGTTTATGTTTTGGCAGAGGTAATCTTGAAAGTCAATTTTCCTTCCGAATTTCGCCCAATGTTGCAACATTTCTCCAATTTTGAAGAAATGTTGTCAACTTTGCGACTTCCTTTACTGCCAACTGTTCAACAACTTAACAGCTTCAACCTTCATTCACATTGGAATGCAGTGACCCGTAGTGACCCCAAAATGACCCACTAATCAAATTTTATCAAATTTGTGACTTAACCAAATGGTTTTCTCGTAACCCAAAATGGTAAGATACAAAATTTCGTAAAAATCTCATGCTCGAAAACGGTAGAATAAAAAATTCAGTCAAACTCATCTCAGTGTTTTTTTTTTTTTTTTTTTTTTTTTTTTTGCATAACGTTAGATTGACCCTGATCCCTAGTGATCCAAAGTTACAGATTATTCGAGTTTTCTCGATCATGTGATCTAACCCAATGGTATTTTCTTAGTCGAAACGGTAGGATAAAAAATTTAGCCAAATTCGTTTCAGCCGTTTTTTTTTTACAAAAAATTAGTTTGACTCTGACCCATAGTGACCCAAAAATGACCCACTAATCAATTTTTCTCGAATATGTGACCTAGTCCAATGGTCTTCTCGTGCCCAAAAATGATATGATGCAACCATCTTTTTTATAAAAATAGTTTGACCCTTAGTGACCGAAAAATGACCAACTAATTGAATTTTCTGGAACATATGGCGTAGCCAAATGGTCTTCTCATAATCCAAAATGCTAAAATACAATTTTCCGTGAAAATCAATTCAGGCGTATTTTACATAAAATTAGCATGACCCTGACCCATATTCCCCCAAAATGACTCAAACAATGTCCCTTGGAAATTGTTTAGTTCTCATAAAATTAATACAAAGCCAGGAAACTTTTTATATTTTAAATCTCGATTTAGAAATTTTTTTTTTTTTTATTTCCCCGTCCTGATTTTTGAAAATGGTAATAGAAGTGAGAACCACGTATATCCCACTCAACATATTATGTCGACAGTGATAAACTAAGTTGGTCTTTAGGCTGTGGTGAAAATATATAAAATGAAAATTATATGAAAAAATGCATTTTTTGCGACACGTCGGTGTTCTTGCCGACTGAAGATTAAATACTCACGTGTTGCTTTGTTTTTTTAATTTCTCATCAGCATGTAATATCTATATTCCATTTTTGTTCAATTTATTCTGTTACATTGTTCTAGATAAAGACCTTATAATTTAATTTATTATTTGGTTCTATAAACCTTTAAAATATGCTTATGATTCTAAACATATTGCGATTTTTTTGGTAGGTTTTATTTATTAAGATGTTTTCTATACATATATTTTGCTATTATAACAATTAATGTAAAATATAATTACATGCTATATCTTTAAATAAGAGATTCGCTAATTTTTGTTAACGTACTTGTACGGTTTTTTGTTTTGTTTTTTCAAAAATATAATATATATTTGTGGGTATATGTGTGTATTTCAGTAGAATTTTTCTCTGGTCTTGCTCCATAAATTCCCATTTGCCTATTGATTTTTTCCCCCTCATCTTAAAAAGCATCGCATTTAACATTCATTAGAATACTTTCTAACATATATTTCTTTCTTTTAAGCTCTTTACCGACTGTTTTACATAATCTATGACCCTTTAATAAAAAAACTTTCAAAAGAAGTGTATTTTTTATTCCTTCTCCATGGCCTTTTTCTCCTTCCCTACATACACATTATTTTAACAGATTGTATTCTCGAACTTGAAAATGAACTATTTTTGCAGTGAAAAATCCGAATTTTAAATGGATCAGTATGTTAACTTGCCCATTCATTTAAATAGAATAATTTCTTCATTCATTTTGATTAGAAAGATTAAAATGACATTTGGAAAAGGAAAAAAATACATTAGAGAAAGCTCATCCATATGCATAGATTTAGGCAGTGGCGTAGCCAGGGTGAGGAGCTGATTCACTAGGTACCATTATTTTAAAGAAATGTTCTTTCAAACAAGAACGAAAAAGCATGCGTCAAGCATAGATTATGAAACATTTTCCAACACGTCCAGAATATTTTCACAAAATTTAATAGCGTGAAAGATAATATCTAAGTGAACAAATGAAACAAGTGGGTAAGTGTGATCGAAGATCGCTCAAAGGGTTTCGTTTAATATTCCTTTCAAAACACTTTATTCTTTCTTTAATAAATCCAAATAAATTTCATTTAGCAAAAAAAAAAAAAAAATCATGTTTTTTATAATGTAAAAATGTACCTGTCTAATTTTTTCGTTTTTTTCGAATATCTAAACCAGCCCGCTATTATATTCTGTCATAATAATATCTGTCATGTGGACTAAATCCGATATTTAAAGAAATAATTTCAAAATTAAGCATGTTGTACATCTTCAAAATGTTAAAATATGCGAATATTTCCATAATCGGATTTTTATCACGATTCAATATGTTTCTCAAACTCATATATTTACTATTCTCTATTACTCATATTGATACTCGCTTTGTATTATTCTCAAACATTTGAAAAATTTGTTAAACTTCCAATATGACGTCAGATTTTCTTTTTAATTCTCTAATGACGTAATATTAATCTGCTTTGTGTACATACACATACTCATACTCCTTGTATTATTGAGAAATCTTAGAAATTTTCCGTTTTATTACCACTATGACGTCAATCAATTTATTTCATATTTATCTTTTTTTCAATTGGTGAAACTTTTTACTTCATTTTCATTTTTCACGTGAAAATCGTTCAATAGAAAATTAATTATTGTAGAAAGAATTTCATTGTGGATTTTTAATTTTTGGCAACTGCTATAACGAAACATGTTTAAATTTAATAGGAAAAGGCTGTTAGAATTTTGGTTTTTTATCTCTATTTATTAAAATAATAGGATTTTTTCAAATTTTAATATTTTGAGCTAAATAGCTGGTATTCAGCTATACATACTCAAAGTTTCAACTCTGTAAGTTAAATAGTTTCTGAGAATGGATCTGTGACGGACGGACAACGGAGCGGGAATAATAGGGTTTCGTGAGATGAACGAAACGCTAAAAATCAAATGAAATCGCCCTATCGCGGACGTCCAGACGTTAAGCGTAGGAACTTTTCTCCACGAGGCGAAATGTTTATTGAAAATTCGTATTTTAGAATGCTGATGTTGAATATTACATTAGAGATTAAAATAAAATTAGTAAAAATTTAGTTTTTACAATACTAGTTCAGATCACAACATTTCTTAATATTAAAAAAAAAAATGATATAAGAAAAAGTATAAAAGAAAGTAATTAGAAAATTTATGAAAAGAATAATCATAACACAATTTGGAAAACACATAACACATTTGAAAATCTAAATTCAATAATTACCATCAATAGTTAGAAAAATATCGAAATTCTTTTGTGAAGCCCTGTATATGATCTATAGATTTGTATACTACATAGTATGCTAAACTACATAGTATGCTGAAATTTAGTACAGTTCTAAATTCCCCTGCAGCATTTATACCATAAAAAATTATATCAAAAAACTTAAGTCCAAAGATGTCTTTATAGTAAAAAAAAGTCACTGTATTTTACAGCTACAAAGACAGTAATCGAATATTAAGTCGGTCAAAAGAATAGATTTTTCAAAAAAGTCTTATTGGATTGCGTAAAGCAGAAAGATCAAAACTGCCTCTATGAATTAATTTTGAATAATTAGAATTTAGAATTTAGAATTAGAATTAGAATTAGAGTTACTAATTAGAATTTTTGAGTGTTTCAATTTTGATTATTAGTATGTTCAAGGGAATTTTTGATTTTGAGAGTTTACATTTTAAGACGGCCGAAATGTTTTAAAAAATTATTGCTTAAAAATGGGATTTTTTAGTTTATTGTAAAATGTTTCATTTATTTTTATACTTTTCAGATAAAAATTAAAAACAGTTGTGATGGAACACTACGGAAACTACGTTCGTGTTAGAACATTGAAAAGTGTCTTCTAGAACACCAATTTTCAAAACCTTTTTAACATTTTCCAACACAGTTGAAAAGTGTTTATGAATTCAATTTGTCTGTCTGTATATCTGTCCGTACTCTAACTCTCGTAAATATACTCGGATTGTTATGAAAATGATATAAGTTAATGAGGTTTACTATGGAATGTTCGGTATTGAAAATGAAGTATGTAGCATTTATAGTTCGCTTACAGGGCTACACAAAAGAATTCTATTACATTATGGTCTCACTGAGGAAAATGACACTTTCAAATCTGAGTAAATCGATGTTTTCATTTTGTAATGAAACTTTTTCTTTCAAATAGGACGATCCAATGCTTTCAGTTCTGAAATAAATACTCAGAATAATGAAACATGGACATATTCAAAACGGAGCACATAGAGGTCAGTTCATACACATTTTTGAAACATGGACATACTCAAAAAGGATTAGGATCAGTTCAAACTCATTTTTGAAACATGGACATACTCAAATAGGAGCACATGATATTTTATTCTAGAGTGTGTGCATTTTTTTTTCAGAAATGAGTCTATACATGTTTCGAACCTGAGTCATTTTGATTAGGAGCCATTTTGAGTATGCGACATACTCAGATTTGAGTATTTTTTGCTCAGTTTTGAAATTGTCGTTTTTAAAGTGTTCTATTGCTCGAATGCAAGGCTACTCGAAGGAATTTGCAGACATTATCGGACATAGACAGCAATTGCTGAAAATAGATATTTATGATGGATATCTTCTTTCATTATGTAAAAAAAAATTAAACTTCTCAATAATTTTCTGTTAGAAACGGAAAGTGTTCATAATCTGTGCTTGATGCATAATTTTTCGTCTTTGTTTTTTTTTTTTTTTTTTTTTTTTTTTTTACCTTCCATATATATATGTGTGTGTATATTATTGTTATGGAGATTGACTGTCCTGTTTTCCTCTTTATAGTATATCACAAACAGATGGAATAATATCTTTATTCCGAGTGACAAAGTGACCATTAGGCCCCTTTCTCCCTCAAAACTATTTTTCATTCACCCTCAAGTGTGAGCGTGGGTATTATACAATAAGTTCATTTATTTTCTGAGATTGACTGGGTAACAAGGAAAATGCATTCATATACCATTTGGGGAAAAAGAAACTTCGTGACAGCGCACAAAATGAGCTTAAAATGGGTGGTTTTTATGATAATCGGTAGTAAAAGTGGTTGATGATCGATAATATGCCCAATCGATTCTTCCGATACTATCGGCTCTTAGCAATCAAAGTGTGATGTTTGAGTTTTTTACATACCCATCATACGTAGTATAGGGTATAAGTCTTGCAATTGTTTTAAAAATCGAAAAATTTTTGTTGGCGGATTTACACGTTTCAGACACTGGAGATTCCGAAAAAGATATTTTTAGAAAAAAAAAAATGGCGTCCGTTTGTCTGTGTCTCTGTGTGTCCGTAAACGCTCTAGCTCCCGAACAAATTGAGATAGAGACTTGAAATTTGGTATGTACTTAGTATATAATAATGGGAAGAAACTTATTGAATTTCAGTAACCTCGATTATCCGAAACTATTTTTTTAGGACTTTCTAAATATTCGTTCTGATAAAAGGTATATAAAAAAAATTTTCGAAATTGTTTATTTTAATGAGGGAATATAAAAAACAATAAAAAAATAAATTTTTCATAAAGAATGAAGTCGGTCGGATAATGAGTTGCCGAGATATTTGTAGTCCTATTTCCTACACTCTTCGATTTTTCATGACCCCTGTATTTGATTCAAATTTCAATTCAAAGATATATTTTAATTGGAAATGAGACGCTTAATCCGACGCAATAAACCGTTAGTTAATAGGATTACCATTTTTGGAGTTATAAGGATGTTTCTTTTACGCAATTCTGTAATAGAGCATTTAAAGTTTAGGACGTCATCAAGCCACGATTTTATTCGAACTGCACTGCATTTTAGACATATTTTACACATGCTTTACTTTCATATTATATATTATGCATATCCATGATGGGTAAGTATTACGGTGGCCGCCAACGACACGTTTTATTTAAATTTCAACTAATCTCTTTTAAATTAAAGTGTAATTACTGCTTAAAGTGATAATAACATAACACAAAAGGCTTAAAGATACCTTTTTAAAATGCAGATGACATACTTTTCATGCGCTCTTCATTCCTTTGAGTCTTCCTGTAAATGAACTTTAAACGCTAAATACTTCCTTTTCAATGCTTCATATTTCATAGTAAACCTAATAAACATATACCAAATGCATGGCTATCCGCGTATATTTACGTGAGTTAAAGCACGGGGAGACGGCAGACAGACAAAACGAGTTTATAAACACTTTTCAACTATATCGAAAAGTGTTAAAAATGATTCATATTTGTTCATCTAGGAAAATAGAATATAATCACAAGCAAATCAATATACTTTAGAGATTTAAAGAAGCGTTTATAAAAACAATTTACTGTCACTGATTTTTAGAAGCGTTTCCGAGTAGTTTTTATACTACACTAGGACTTCCTTCAAAGGGATTAGTCTGAGTGATATTGCTGAGAACATAAGGTTAACAATTACAATATAAAGAAAAAGAGCAAATTAAATGATAGAATTACAAAATATCATATATAAATTCATATATGTTGAAAAAATAGAAAAGAAGTATCGTTCATCAGATGTGTTGTCATATTTTCTTTTAACATGTGGCAAAGAATCTCATTTTCTTAAGCGCGTATTGCGCAAAACTTGAAAAAAAAAAAAAAAAGGTAAATCTTTTAAAACGCCAAGCTTTTTAAAGTTACGTAAATGGATTTGCAGCCAATAGATTATTCTATCAAGCGTAGCTTAACGCAAATTTAATTTCATTGTTGCACCTTTTTTTGTGTGTGAATTTAAAATTTTTCTTCCTTGATTATATATCTATTATTTGTATAACTGTTTATAGAAACTCTTACATTTCAAACCACATTGATAGCATGCTTTGCTACAAACCAGATTGCAAAACTATAGTCTAAATTACGATTAAAGTATACAAAAAAATCCTTCGATGACTTCTGTAAAGTAACTTTTACATTAAATCTCCATATCGGCAAAATTGAAAAATTATATATATTTCAAAGTTAAGCTTAACAGATACTTCTTGATTATTCTCTAGGAGGCTCTGCCCCCAGCGCCTTTACTGCGCCAATCCGCAGACTTTTCTTTTGCCTGCCTGTCTGTCTCTCCACAATCTGTCTGTTTCCCTATCCGTTCTCCTGCCCGTCTCTCTAACCGATTGTCTATCTCTCTACACGTCTCGCTACCTGTCTCTATATTTCTCTACCGGTCTATCTACCCGCCAATCTATTTCTCTAACCGTCTGTCTATCCGTCTAACTACTTGTATGTCTAGCCGTGTCTCTATCCACTTCGCTACCCATTTGTCTATCTATCTCACAACTTGTCTATCTGTCTCTCTACCCATCTGGCTATACGCCTCTCTACCCATCTCCGTTTCCATCTACTGTCTCTCTACTCGTCTGTATACCCGTCTCACTATCCATCTGTTTTTGTACCCGACTCCTTACCCCGTCTAGCTGCCAATCTCATTACCCGTCAGTGAAGTCGTCTCTGTACTCATCTCTCTACTCGTCTCTTTATTACCACGCCACGCGTCTCGCAACCTTTCTCGCTACATTCCTGTCTACCGGTGTCGCTACCCGTCTCGTGACCCATCTCGCTACCCCTCTTTTTACCTTTCTCTCTAGCCGTCTGTCTATTCGTTTCTCTACCCGTCAGCCTACCTATGTCGCTACTCGTCTCGCTACCCATCTCACTACCCGTCTGTCTACCCGTTTGTTTACTCGTCTTTCTACCTCTCGCCACCTCTTCCCAATATTTAAACAATTCATTTAATATACAGAAGCCGTTTATCAGTTAATAAATGCAAACAGAAGTAATTTATCTAATAAGTGTAATGAGATGAAATTTTTTTAAAAATACATACATAAACCTGAATAATAATTCATCAGTTTTGTGTTCATAGTTGTTTATATCATTTGACAGTAAATCTCAACTTCTTAAACCTGAATTGTCTCAAGCTTTTAAAAAAAAACCACAAGGTCTGTATAACTGCAAAGAACCCTGAGGGCTATATTAGCTACATGTTATTAAGTTAAGTGAAAGTTTCGATATCGCGTTTGCAGTCAATTGCTTATGTCAGAAAGCGTGACTTACGCCATTTTAAATTCATTACTGTAACTTTCTTTTCTTTCTTTTTTTTTCTTTTTTTTGAGGGGGGGGGGGGAGGGTTTCAAATATATACATTTAAATTAAAACTTTTGCCTCCATGCCATTAGTGTTGTTTGTATTATTAACTAATACCTTGTAGACCAAGCTTCATTTGAAACAAATGTAAAAGACTTCTTCTACAGTTTTTTTAGGAGAAACTTTCGTAATTGGGCCCAAAGAAAATCGGAGCATTTAATATCATTATTGTAACTCTTATAGAGGTAAAACAATATTGTTGCTAGCTTTACTCTTGTTTGAGACCAGCATTGCCTGTGTATCTGAATGGGGACAATGTCGGTTGGCGAAAAAAAATTTAAATGGTGCCAAAAGGTAGTTTTAGCATCTAACAAAATTTTTCCAAGAGAGTGGTAAAACAAGTTTTTTCAAATATTTACAAACATACGTTTATTAAAGCATGTTTTTGCACCATCTTAAAAATTTAAGCACGATGCTAAAATAAAATTTTATCGCCATATTCGATATTTTAATAAGTAATGAAAATACACAAACAAACTTATTTAACAAACCTAAGAGGCATTTTTGTGATAAATATTTGTTACTGTCAGGGGGGTAAATTGTAAACAATTAATAAACGGCTAGTAAATAATAAATAGCATTTAAAATCTAAAAATGGAGAAGTGGTCCGTATAAAAATGCAAAACATAACATTATACGCTTGATATATGTAAATCTTTTTTTATTTTTTAATATTTCCGAAGGCACAGATAAAAAGGTAAAAATCTCTTTTCCAAATGCCATTACAATTTAATATATATATATATATATATATATAATTATAATATCTATGAATTTCAAAAAACATATCAAGTTCTATTCTACTTAAATCTCCAAAGAGATAATCAATGATACTGTGTATACAGAATACCACATAGCTAATAAATACCATGTGCAAACATAATATTACCATAGCTGATGCTTCAATGGTAATTAGCCAAATTATACTCATACCAAAAGAATATTGAAAAAAGAAATAGAGAGAAAGGGGGAAAAAAATTATAAATTGGAGTTGCAACTAAGTAAACACAAATGGATTAACAAATTAAATATGAACCATACACAATGGAAAATTGGACCACATGAGAATCAAATATGAATTGGACATGGAAAAACACATGCACATGTACTCATCAGCCTGGATGCACCCACATGTGTTTTAAATAATAATTCAGTGTTTCATAATTCCACTGGCATAATGCTAAGATCAGTAGAATCATCCAGGTACACTGAATTATTACCAGACAACAATTGGAAATACCAAAATTTGGAAACATTTAAATAGGAAATAAAAAACCATTAAGAAAATACAATATATTTCACTCACATCGATTATCCAAAAAACTGCAATTAACACCTCACTAAATTACCACGAGATAACAGTTTTGAAATAATAAAATTGGAAATATGAACTCGTAAAGTGTAGATAAAATATTTTACTCACAATAATTATACAGAATCCTTAAAATGTCACAACGTCTACATAATATTCACATCCACATGGCAATGCATCATACATGTTAACTAAGTCGAGTTGAGAGAAATGATTTGTAAGACAAGTTGAGAGCACACTTTTTTTAAAACACAACCCCATAAATGACACCCAATCACAAAATGATTCAAAAACACTCAAAATAATTCTGGTTTTAATACACTTATAACAAATTTATATCCGTGAATATATATTACTCCATCCAATTTTAATTCCTGAAAGTAAAATTAATATACAATCAATAGCTCCCTCTATAGTTAAATTAAATATAATATTAACAATATTATCTACAACTACCTGAAAGGTAAAGTGTCGCCATCTATTGGTATTATAATAGTTCATAATTAATATTTAGTTATATATCCACTTTATTAGTTACATACTCACTTCATTAGATTTATTTATATAAATAAACTTTAAAAAACAATACTAACTTGTAATTTTACTTAAAATTCAAAAAAAATATAATACTACTATATGAATAAATCTACACAGAATTAATTCAACTTGCACAGCATTTCAGATATTCTTAACAAGAATATATTATGTAAAAGAGATATTATTTTAATTCAAATTATTTTTGCTTCCAGCTGTGTTAATCCACTGATATTATAGACATTTATTAAATAATTAATGTTTTATTTTTACTACTACTTAAATATATATTAGACTTGTTTTTAAATAATTAATGTTTAATTTATACTACATTGTAAATATATTTTATATTTATAGATTAATTTAAATATCTAATTAAATAATTCATAAACAATTCAAAATATCTCAAAATTTATAATGTTGATAATTAATAGTATTACTACTGTTTTTCAATCAAATTAATGCAATGCAGTAATTAAAATACTTGTTAATTTTAATTATTCATAGACAAAAATAAAAACTATATATATTTATTTTTATATATATTGCAAATAGATATATATATATGAGTTATAATCACCAATGTTATCATTGTATAATTTAATTTGTTATTGTATAAGTTAATTTATAAATGTATGAAAACTGCACATCAATAATACCTTAAACAGAGGTGATCGGCAACGCACAATCACAACTATACAAAGTATAAATAATGTTCAATCAAATATTAAATTTCCTAATATGTTATAATTGTAATTATGTATGTTATATTTGTAATTTTCTACATAAAGTGTATATAATGTTCAAACAAATATTAAATATTAAATTTCCTAATATGTTATAATTGTAATAATGTATGTTATAATTATTATTTTCTATATCTTTTGTTATATGTTATCGCACACTAAAACAATAATTTATTACATACCATGTTTATATTTAAATTATATAATAAATGTTAATTAAAAGAGTTGATGATTGAATTTATCATAAAAATAGGATATCCATATATTTTTGCTTGATCTCGAATATATCTAATATTTTTGTTTTTATTTATATCTGAGCATAAGTATTTTATACGATGTAGATAATTGATAATTATATTTTTATAAACAGATTTATGTAAACATGAAGCATAATTGGTAAAAATATTTACTTTAAATGGGAAATCAAATCTCTTATCATAAATATCAAAAATTAATTTATAATTATTAGTAATATTAATTTTTAAGTCAAGAAAGTTTATATTATTATTAATTAAATCATTTTCGCTTAATTTAAGCTGAGTAGGATAAAAATTGAGTGGTGATGTGCAATTTTTTTCATTGAAATAAAATATGATAATGTCATCAATATAGCGATAAAATACATAATCAGTGTTCGGACTTATATTTCTTTCATAATAATATAAGTAAAGGTCAGAGAGAATACTAGATGCGGTTCCGCCCTGCGGAATTCCCTGGCATTGTTTATAGATAATATTGTCATATATAATGTAATTATTATGCAATGTAAAATTTAGTAAAGTTTTAAAAAAATTTACTGAAATATGTTCTTTTAATTTTAATTGAGATTTAAATTCTTTAAATAATATACACATTGTTTTATGTAAATCTTTTATATCAATGTTATTAAATAAATCATTAAAATCCAATGTTTTTATGAATTTTACCGGATTGATATTATGTATTTTATTAATGAGTTGAAAACTATTTTTTAGGCAATGTTGGTTATTATGTTTTAGCGTTATATCATATATCTGCTTTAAAATATTAAGTAGTAAATTGCTTGCATTTTTATTATATGTGTTACAACCGATGGTAACAGTGCGAAATTTAATAGGATTTTTATGAAATTTTGGAATTATAACAAGATAAGGATAATTAAAATTATTACATTTGATTTTTAGTAATTTGTGATAATTTAATAATTTTCTGTTATTTATTTCAATATTTAATTTAGTTTTATTAAAAATATTACTTGTGTTGATTGCATTGTGAATTAACACTTTATAGTATTCTTTACAAATGATAGCATAATTATTTGGAGATTTATCTACATAAGTAATTATAAATTTGTTTTGTAATTCTGATATATGTTTATTTATGTTTTTAAAAGCTGCATGTGTAATATGATGATAATTTTTTATAATTTCATTTTTTAATTTATCAATTACAGAAAATCTCCATTCACTGAAATATTCGATTGGTTTATTGTAATCAACAGCAATTTTATATATAAACAAATCAATATCTTGAATAAACTGCAATATTATGGATTTGATATTACACTTATATGGAAGACGAAATTTTGTGCCATTATGCATTAAGTTTTGTAAAATAGGTTGTTCTACAATATTAAGATCACCAGTAATGATATGACCATGTGTTGTATTTATATACTTTTGATATTTTGGGTCATTACAATAACATGGGTAATTCTTTGAAGAGACCAAATTTTTTGCAAAAGAATTGTAATTAAAAATTTTACGTCCAAGTGTGCGATTATATTTATATGTCTTGTGAATGGTAAAATTTTTTATTGGAAAATTATTATTAATGTTGTTTATTATATTGTGTAAATTTATATTATTAAATACATGATTGGAAAAATTTATAATTAATTGTGTATTATTAGTTTTATATTTAGGTTTATTAGAAAGACTTGTATTTAATAGGTTTGCTCTATAATGTAGAATATCATAAAAGATATCACAAAAATGTGGAGAATATTGATTCTTTTTAAATACCTTGAAATATTGGTTTATATATATACAAAATAGAAAAATATCTGCAAAAAAATATATTTACATAATACTACATCTGAAAAAAAAATAAGATTTAGAAAAAGTAAGCCAAATCCTGCAGATCCCAACAATCACATAGAAAAACTTATCACCAAAAAAGAACTCGCCAAATCTTACGGCACAGGAGATGCATTTTTCCCTCTGAATGCAGAATATTAGTTTTTTTCTTGTACGATGGGTGATTATAACTGTTTCATTTCACATACTACATACCGTTTGATATATTGGTACTTTTATGTTATCCTGGCGCAGTTGATAAATCGCCAAATATTGTTCCTATAACATTTTCATATTGAATTCATTTCATTTAAATATAAACCTTTCACTCATTTAAATTAAAATACATGCTTTTGATTAATCCCATTTAAAATGCTGAAAAGAGAAAAAAAGAAATAATGTCATAAAGCGAAACTTTTTATTTAAACACCAAAGAATTTTTTTTTTAATCTACACACGCGAAATAAAAAAAGCTGCTATTGCTGAGATTTGCGCCAAACCTCTAATACCAAGTCTACCAAGTTATTGCGGGCTTTTTCTTTCAAACAGAAAAAAATCCAAATTAATTTTCGATTTCTACTAAATTGAAATATATTTTATTGTGCTGAATATTAGTGCGTGCATATTTTTTTGCTCCATGTACTCCATGAACTTTTCAATTCCGATTGTCTACGAAAATCTCCCGCAGGTAAAAATGACGTACGCACAAAATTTTCGTGATGTATGTACTTTAATTGTGCTTTTTTATCTATTTTTTTAATATAATTTCCAAACGGTTTGACATTTATTCTTGGTAATAAATAGACGTCGTTGTCATCTTTATAAGTACCTGCTGTAAAATTTTGAACGAAATCCGTTAAATATTTTTTGAGTTATGCTTGACGAAAGGTTTTAATATCCATCGTAGCTATATATGAGGCAAAGTTACTGCGCTGTGTATGAGTCTTCGTTGCACTCAGACAATTAATCAGTTTTCTCAAGCAGGAATACAGGCTTTTCGGGTGCCATCGTTTCTTAAGTAAGCATTTTCCTGCTTAACAAGCTTGTTTTTCAGACAAACATGATAAACTAACAGCATTAATATTAGCATTAAAATTCATGTTATTCTGTTACTCTTGCATGTATAAATTCAGTTACGCAGCTGAAAATGTTTCACTGAGAATGGATAGCATATCCTAAAAACCAATATTCTGGTTTGATGAAAACTGAATAAGATACTGTAAAAACTACTCGGAAGTATTTCCAAAAATCACTGGCAGCAAAAGAAACTTCGTTTTTATAAATATTTCTTTAAATCTCTAAACTTTATTGGCTTTTAAAAGAAACTTCGTTTTTATAAATATTTCTTTAAATCTCTAAACTTTGTTGGATTTTCGGATATTCTAAAGATAAAGAACGCTTTTCGGAATAGTGGATCAATCGGAAAAGGTTATTATATATTTCCGTTTAGGGTTATATTATACTTTCTTAGATTAACCTTTTGATTATGGGCTAGGACTGGCGACTACTTTTATATTCAGTCTTACCACAATTTACCAAAAAAATTCTTTCTGCTAGGTTTCTCTTGAAAGTATCCTAGTATAAATATAAGGACAGAGACTTTTTTTCAAAAAGTGGTGTGAATGTAATAAGAAAAAAAACTGGTACGACATATGTCCCAACCCTCTAATCAAAGAGTTAAGAAACACTTGTCTTTTTTTTTTTTTTTTTTTTTTTTTTTTTTTACATTGTAGGTAGGCATTTTACGCCTTAAAAAAGCGACAGATTTTCTTTTCCTATTTAATAAATCTTAATTTATTCTCAGATTAATAAAATATATTTCACTAACTTTCTTTATTGTATGTACTTTATACATTTCCATGTATAAATTGAAAATTATCTATTTTAAAGGAGCTCTTAGATCTATTCCTTTTTATTTACTACTTTTTTTTACATCTTGCATCTATTCTTTTTTTATTTTCTTCTTCTTCTTCTTCTTCTTTTTTTTTTTAACTTGCTTATTGACTGGAATATTCGATAAATAACTCTTGTTAAATTGTTCAAAGAGCTTTGTTGCCAAAATCGCGAGTGAAACTTAATTTTAAAAAGTGAACAATGATTTTTTTTTTCTTTATGTATTTAAGAAAAATACATAAGATTTTTTTTTTTTTTTTTTTTTTTTTTTGTTGAAAGTATCCTAGTATAAATGTAAGGCAGAGACTTTTTTTCAAAAAGTTGTGTGAATGTAATAATAAAACAGTCACTGGGACAACATATGTCCCAACCCTGTAATCAAAGGGTTAAGAAACACTTGTGTTTTTTTACAGTGTAGGCATTGTTACGCCTTAAATAAGCGACAGATTTTCTTTTCCTATTTAAAAAATCTTAATTTATTCTCAGAATAATAAAATATATTTCACTAACTTTCTTTCTTGTACGTACTTTATAAATTTCAATGCATAAATTGAATGTATAGTTTTTTTTTTTCTCTACCAAACTAAAACGACACTTTCTTTTAAAACTATCAGAGTCTTTTATCTATTTTAAAGGGGATCTTAGATCTATTCCTTTTTATTTACTTTTTTTTTTACATCTTGCATCTATTCTTTTTTATTTTCTTCTCTCTCTCTCTCTCTCTCTCTTTTTTTTTTTTTTTTTTAACTTGCTTATTGACTCGAATATTCGATAAATGACTCTTGTTAAATTATTCAAAGAGCTTTGTTGCCAAAATCGCGAGTGAAACTTAATCTTGAAAAATGAACAAAGGTTTTTTTTTCTTTAATGGCTTGAATTAATTTGAATGACAAACTACTTCATAAAGTTAAATAATTAGATGGATTACAGTTACAAAGAAAAACAGAAGAAAAAATATGTTAAAGAAAAAACTATATAAAAAGTTTAAAATAGCATATGCATTTTCATAGATTACAGTGATTTTCCATCGTATGTATTGTATTAATGAATATTCATTATGCTTGCTTCTATCCAAAAATTTTCTTCAATAATATATTAAAATTTCTTTTGAAAAAATGCATAAGAAAGCTCTAAAAAAATTTATAAAAAAGAATGAGTAAAATAAAAATAATAATAAAATGTAATTGGAGGACTAAAATTATAATCGCCTTAGAAACAAATCTGCCTAGTAATAATAAAATATCATATCTATCAATCTATATTATAAAGGACAAACGTGTCCGTGAGTAACGCTGACGTCATTTTGCGAATGGCAACACTTGACGATGAAATTTCAGTTTTGAGATTTTTTCTATTGCATTTTTTTTAATTCATAAACATCGCATATTTTCAATTTTTATACCGCTATATAAGGAAAATTGTCTACTTTCAAATGCAATTGGTTTGAAAACTGTATCGCAATTTACTCATTTATTATAGCATTTAAATTAAATTATTTTCATCAATTATAGCATTTAAATATAATTATTTTTTAATCTATCTCTATCGCTTGCAGACGATTACATAAAATATTAATCCGTTTGCACTTTAAACAATATAAAAAGTTCAGAATTTGTTTCCGGCTAATATTCAGCAACGAAATTAAAATTTTATTAAGCAATCAATAAAATAGTATAAATAAAACACAAATTTAACAGACATATAATTGAAATAAGAGCAGAAAATCGCTTAAATTATCAGAATTAAGACAAAAAGGCTGTAGATAACGAAAATTTTTAGCAAGTTCTTCGGCTATTAACTTCTGGCATGAGGCCGACACGAAATTACCGCATTTTATAAATTTCAAAATTTTATTTGAATATATAATTGACTTATTTCATATAAAATTCTCTTTGGTGTTGTTAGGGGCCATTCTAAAAAAAATATTAAATGTAAAAAATCTATTAGAGTTTTCAATTTAAAAAGAAAAATGGTTTTTACATATATAATATATTCTCTATTCCGGAAAGTCTGGGTTGGATGCCTAGTATATTATAATGAGAGAATATTATACAACTGAAGAAAAATTTTTGTAACGAAGAAAAAACAATCTGGTATAAAATGGTTGTACCTTAAATATGATGATAAAAATATATAAACGATAAAATGTCACGAATATCATACTGTATAAAATATTATGCACATTCATTTTGGTGCCTAGTTTAAAAAATATGCTAGAAAAATAACTACAATTATCCACACTAAAAAGGGAACCGATTTTGGTACAGCTCTCACCTCGCATTGAGGCATGGTGCATTTTATAGCATGTTAGACCAAAACTGGAGAACCGATAACATTTGTCTGCAAAAATCGCGTTATATATTTTTTGTATACATTGAATTTTAAAGTAATGAATTTTTAATTGTTAATTTATTTGCGCTTAAGGCGATGTAATAATTTACTTAATTCTAAAAAAAAAAAAAAACATCATAACTTTCAATTTTTACTGAGTTAAAAGTTTTTTACTGAGTTACTTAAGGGTGTAAATTTGAAAAATTTGTAAAAATGAGATAAATCTAATTATACTCCCCCAAACCCCTCGCAATCTTTCACCTTAAAAGTTACTTTATATTTATTTTATGCAGGATAAAATTAAAAAAAAAAAACAGTGCCGCAAAATTATTAAATTAAAATATTTACTTTTATGCTTTTAATAAAAGTCCTGCCAATAATCTAAATGCAGTGATAAGAAATAATTTGGCAGTCGCTCGAATCGCATGAAAATAAATAAATAAAATAATGACTCTGTTTATCTTATGTCGACATCTCTTGTGTCTAAAAAAAATATATTATCATAATTGAAATTTCATTTAAATTGAAAATCAGACGGGAAAAAATATTTTGAAAGTTCCGAGATGGAAAATAATTGAATTTAGAAAATTCTAATAAATAATGCAGCTATTGCTCGTATAAATACTAAAGAAAAGCAAAAATTCTCAAAATATAAAATAGTTTTAAGAACGTTTTATATTAGAGAAAGAATCAAGATTTGATGTTAACTACTTTAATTATTCTTAGAACTTTAGATATCTAATTAAAATATTTATTGTTTATTTAAGGGAACAGGAATGTTTGAAATTTCGAAAACTTACTCATCATTTAGTTTCATCATTGATTATAAAGCTTGTATTACATTTTTTTTTAAAGCTTTATAGAAGAAAAAAATATTTGTTGAATTGTGAAAAACAATATCCATAACAAAATTAAGTTTGCAAAACGAATATTTTGAAGTCTAGATCCTATATTTTTGAGCCGCTACTTCTTCTATTGCCTATTACACTGTTTTTCGATTATACCTGTAATAAAAATTTAAAAAACAGTAAACATTTAAAAATATATAATAAAAAAGTCAAAATCTATACAAATTTATCATGTTTTTTGTTATAACTTGAAAAATAGAAATTTTTGTTTATTTTTCAGATACAGATTGTGGAGAATTTAATTTCCTTTAAAAAAAGAGAAAAAGAAAGAAAAAAAAGGTGAAAAAAAGAAATACGTAAATCCGTTAACTTGTTCAAAAGTTATCCTGCCACAATCGCTGAAAAACAGTGTTTCGATGTAATTAACTTTAAAGTTTTGTCGTTTGTAGTTTGCGAGTCTCAACGTTATGCGGCCGTAATTTTTTTGAATTTTCATATCGGACTAGCTGTATGACATTTTTAAAGATTCATACATAATAATAATAATGATAACAATAATAATAAATACATTTTTTTCGTAATTTAACACCCATCTGTTCCCTTTAATTTTTTATATTCAGGAATGCTGCGAAATTTATTATAAGAACAAAAATTATTTTTATTGAATGGAAATTAAAACAATTTGTTGTAAATATTATTTCTCTTATAATGTTTTGTTTTTAGTATTAATCCTCAACAAAATAATTCTTTTTATCTAATAAAAAAACAAATGATTAATAATTTTGTTTAATTTTGTAAATGGATTAAAAATGGCGTAGAAAGTTTTTTACAAAAGATCTGAAAAATTAAAGCAAAAAAATTAATACTTTTTATTTAAAAAAAAATAATAAAAAAACACTCTTGTAGGCATGCATTATTTATATCCTAATAAGATACCTTTGAAGGAGAAAATCATTATATTATATATAATAATATCTCTATATGTGTATTTTTCAAATGTCAAATAGCTATAGGCTCATACATTATAATATTATTAATATTAATAAGTACATATTTTTGTAATTTTAAAACCGGTGACTAATGTTAAGCGGATGGAGGCGTTCTTTAGAAACTACTCATTTGCATTTCAATATTTTAACTGGTGTTTTAGCGTAGGATTTCTTTTCTGAGGTCGTTGTCGAAGTTGATATGTGTTTACTTTTTCGATTTTGTTTGTAATTTATTTCTGAAGACACTTTCGATTGCAAAACCAACAAACAGTTTTTTTCTAAAATTGAAAGTGTCCTCAGGAATATACACCCAAAATTGAAAAAAGTACAAAGATATTTCTGTAGACTATACCTCAGATATTCTATGCAAAAAAGAAAACAAAATAACTTAGAAACATAAAAAATCAAACAAAAAATTTGTAAAGAATGCTTTTCGTTAGTTTAACATTAGTTAATATTAAAGTTGAATTTCGCGCGTGACTGAAGTAGTCTCTTAAGAATTTGTTTTATATGAAAAACAAACTCAATTGATATGAAAAATAAACTTAGTAAGCGCTGGCTGCTCCGCATATGTACGAAATTTTAGACGACACACGAACTTCAAAATATTTCGCTTATCAAAGTGTAATCTTTTCCATGATATCAGGTTTCATAGAGCAGAATAAAAAGGTGCATTTTATTTACATATTGCATTTATGCATTTGTAATGTATACTCACTAATTTGTAATGTATATTAGACGATGAACTGCATAACAATCAGACACTGAATTAAAGGATGTGCAGTCAATTTTATGAATTTTGTCTGCTACCGCATGTGTATTTTTCCTTTTAACTGCTGTTAGCGGTCTTACAGACCGCTGGTTTTCTTTCACTTAACTATAGTTATTAGTTAAATTTTGTTTTGTTTGGAGCCCTAGTACTAAGACTAGTAACTTCTGAATAGCTGAATTATAATTATAATAATCTTGTACATAAATATTGGTACAATATACCATCAGTAAATCTTTTATTCTTCATTAAAAAAAAAGCGGACTCAGAGATCACTCACAGTAGCTATGCAACAATGTTTGTAACAGTAGTTAATGTTTAAAAGTATTAGATGATTGTATTTTAAATACAACAACAACAAGATAACATTAAAAACAAGATGCATTAAAATTCTCTCTCTATTTAATTTATCTTGGATACAGTTTAAAACAATAGATTTTTCTTTTTTTATACTTCATGCTTTATACTAAAAAAAAAAAAAAAATCTAAAGTAGAATTGAAAATATGTCATTCTTAAAATATACTTAAAATAATAATAATCTATATATCTAAAACGAAAAGCGCATTCTGTCTAATTTCCGCACGAATATCATCTCTTTACGCCTGCGTCAATTTTTTTTAAGGCTTCTCCCTTCAGAAAAGGGAAACCTGATTGATTAGCCTATTTAGCCTAGGGGGATTGAAAACGGATGGAAATATATTTTTGCTCTGAGGTTGAAAGCTAAAACTTTTTTTTAAAGAACTCATGTTTTCATTACTAAATATGCATATTTTTTCGCAAAATATTAAAGAGATCTTGGAGACTGTTATATTTATAACCGATTGAAATGTCAGAGAGTTCGGAAGATAAGAACTATTTTTTTATTGCTATGTTAAAGAAGCCAACGCAAAAACAAACAAAAAAAAAACAAAAAAAAAAAAGGGGGGAGAAGAAAACATTTCTTTTACAACTGGATAACAATATTTTTTCACGAAATTTATAGACGGGATGTAAAACCGTTTTATTTATCACCAATAAAGATTTTAAAGAGTTCGAACAAAAAGAACTTTTTATTTTAAAACTATGAAACGACCCTACGTAAAAAAACCCTAAGAAAATGAGTGATTTTATCACTAAATATCAATATTTTTTTGTAAATTTTTCACCTCAAATATAATTTTATACAAAATCGGTTTAAAAATATGAAATAATAAAAACTTGATTTTTTTAAAATTTATTATCACGGGCCCGGACAACGCCGGGCAGGGGTCAGCTAGTTATTATAATAATGATTTCCTGACTTTGTAATTATTGTAGACATAAAGGTTGAAACTGTTTTTAAGACAGCACGATATTTATTTCAAGAAAGTTCCAAACAGGATATAAACTTGGAAGAGAAGATAATTAAGACTATATTACGTAAATCGATCACACTGTAATACAACAGTATTTTCTTCGAGAATAGATATCTCCAGTTTGGTAACCTAAAAGGCTTCAGATAAACAGCTTATATTCACGTAAGATTCACTCTTAGCAGATTGTATCGTACGAAGGTCAATCTAATATAAATCTGAATTTCTTTCTGACACGTGCTGGGAGTGTAATAATGTTGTGAGACGTAGTTGGTGATGGTGTCACGTGACTAGCCCAGTGTTTCCTGGTCCATTAAAATCAGTTTTTCAGTCAGCATTATGTTAAAAGTACACCTTCCGTTCCGCAACCGATTATTATCAAATTTCTTCAAAAAGACGTAAAACCTATCGAAAGTTTGCATTTTTAAGGCATGGCTCCCAGACACCTGTCTCAAGAAATCCCGAGTACAATCGGCATTAAATGTTCATGGAAGGAGGAGCGAGAAGTTTTTGAAAATGAAACCCATGCTCTCCACTCTTGGACAAGTGTATATATGTTATATGGACCATGGGGAAGCGAAATATCCAATTAAAAAAACCTTCAAATTTCGACAACCAGGGAGAAAATGTCGCATAAAAAGCTGGAAATACCAAATTGGAAACATAAAACTTTACTTAATCAAAACATTTGTTTAATGTGCATTCCGTTTATGTCAATGGCATGTTCAAGGCGTGTGTGCGGCTTCTGTTCAACAGAAAGCAAGCATAATATTTCATGTCGCGTCAACACCTCAATAATCACTTCCCGCTTCTGTTGAACATGTTTTAATACGCTTTAAACTTGTTATATACCTCCATACATGGATATCAAATTTATTTTTGGATGACAAAGATTAGATACCGAGAGCATTTGATAAAAAAAATATAGAAAGTTGTCCGTATCGAAAAACTTAATTCAAAAATGTGTAAAACTCAAAAACAACGTTACTAACACCAAATAACGTTTATTGAAAAGAGGGCAAAATTTACTATTCGTCTGAAAGATTGAAATCGGATTCTTTTACTAATGACAAAATAACTCGGAACTCAAAAACGTATAAAGAATTTAAAAACAAAAAAATCTAATCAAAGGATCCAAAATCTGCTGTTTAGCAGCTTTCGGACCTGTCTTCATTTATCACATTCAAATTTGTAGACCTTTATGTGCGATAGATTTCCCTAACCGTCGCAACGAACAGACTCGTACACATAGACAAACATCTTTTTAACACTTTCCAACCTAGTTGAAAAGTGTTTATGACTTCGGTTTGTCTGGCCGTCTTCTGTCTGTCCGTGCTCTAACTCCCGTAAATATGCTCGAATTGCCCTGAAATTTTTATATGTTTTTGTCGTTATCTATATGTTTTATATTTATTATATTTATATGTTTTGTCGTTATCGCATGTTCCCTATTTCAACGGAAGTGTGTAGCACATATGGTTTTTTTACAGGGATAGTCAAAAGTATTCCGTTGCATTACAGTCGATGGGGAATAATCGTTTCAAGTGCATTTTCATGACGCTACGTCATTTAAAACATAAAGAAATTGATATATAATTATGAAGCGCATTAAAACAGGCTTTTTGTAGAATATGGGCATTTATTATTCATTTACAGGGTCAAACAAAAGAATTCTGTTACACATCGTTTTATGAGGATAAATCGTTTGTAGTGTAATTTAATGATATTTAATTATTCCAAACATAATGAAAATTGTATTCATTACTGAGGTGCACTATAAATTACTCTCTTGTGTGCATTGCATTTATTTACAGGGACACACAAAAGATATTTGTTACAGTACATGTGTGATATTTACAGTCTATGTGTGATAAGTGCCTTTTCAACTTTAGTTTGCGTTTTTAAGTTTAACTATTTTTTTTTCATAGTACGTGTGTGTTTACAAACTCGGTTGATCCTATACAGGGCTACACAAGAGAATTCGTAAGTATTACAGACTATGGGAGTGAATTGCTTAAGGGTAGTTTTTAATTGTGTTTACGCATTTTCCTGCTGAATTTAGTAGACTAATAGAAGTTTGTGGAATATAAATAAATTCATATACAGGGCTACGTAAAAAAAGATACATTGTCGTTTACGTTTGGTAATTGCTGCAAGTGAGTTTTAAGTTGTCTTTTAGCTTAATAGGTGGCGTGTACAACAGTCTTCAGATAATATGCAGGGCTGTACAAAAGATTTCGAATGCATTTACATCGATTGGCGAAAACTGCTAAATGGGAATATTCTAACTGAACTAAATTTTATCATACTATATATCCATATCAGTAGTGAAGAAAGTAGAGTTTAACCTCAGCAGCAGGAGCCAGGAGCCAGCAGCAGCAGGAGCCAGAAGCCAGCAGCAGCAGGAGCCAGCAGGAGCCAAATCATCGTCTTATAGTATGATGATAAAATTCAAACTTAAAATCAAAGGGACCACTACCCCCCCATGCCCCTTGCCCCCCCCCCCCCCCCCCATTTTTTTTCTTTAGGAGAGAGAAAGTTTAAGGTGGTGTCGCCCTCTATCGGTAAGTATGAAAATTATGGAATTTAAAATGACTGCTTCTGAATTTTAAGTTATAGCGTAGTATAAAATAAAATATTCTAAAGTATCTCATCATACTGCTTACAGTGGAAATTTAAGTTATAGCATGGTGTAAAATAAAGTAACTTACCACTGCTTACAATGGAAATATATAGTTATAGAATAGCACTTAATAAATAATTTTAAAATGTGTTACCATAGTGCTCGCAAAGGAATATGAAATAGAAATTTAAGTTCTAGCATAACGCTAAATAAATAATTTTAAAGTTTCTTAGCAAACTGCTTACAATGAAAATATTTAGTTAAAGCATAGCACTTAATAAAATATTTTAAAGTTTCTTACCAAACTGCTTACAATGGAAATATTTAGTTATAGCGTAGCACTTAACAAAAATTTTAAAGTGACACATGTAAATAATTATAGTTATAAACCGACATATAGGCAGATAGGCAGGCACACAGACAAGCAGGCAGGCAGGTAGGCAGACAGACAGACACACAGTGAACTATTTGTTACATAAACAAGCATGCATATACAAAGTGAACTAATTGTAATAAAATACAAGACGTGCATACGTTTTAAAACATTTTTTTTTCTTCACAGAAATTAAGAAAATTTTAAATTTCGACTACAACTTTCACTTTGAAATAGCGTACTCCCTTGTTAAAAATTATTAGCTTTTAACAAACATGTAAATGAAGCGGGGTTCGAATCTCGAACTTGACAAAATGATCTCATGATGTGTTGATTTGCAGTAGGTTTAAACGAACACACCATGAGACCATGTTTATTAGACGCGATTTAAGATATATAAGAAAAGGTGTCACGTGACTGAACATATTGGATTATTACTATACAGTACTAATGATATTATAAATTTTGTAAAATAATTTAAGCTTTAGAATAAACTTTAATGTTTAAACTTACAAACACATTGGAATGTATTTATAACATATAAAATAACCTTATAAAAGGTTAGTTGGTTTGTTGGTTTTATAAACTTGCAAAGCAAAGCGTATCTTACCAATTTGCATACAAGAGATTTTGTAACATAAATTATAAAATACAGCAAATTTTAACTTACCAAGTGGGGTTTCAGGATACTGTAATAGAATTTTTAATTGTATACTTTAAAAAAGAAAGTTTAACTTACCATTATGTTTATGCTCGGATTCGAACTGTCAACCTTTTGGCTAGCTTTCCAATGCGCTCCCAATTACGCTACGAAGGCTCCGTACAATTAATATAAATAATGAAACCTAACACAATGTTACTTTTTTTTCCTAAGATTTTCAAGTTAATAAAACAGGATATGACGACATTTGTAGAATAACATCCTGTTTTACAACGATAAGAATAGCAATATAAGAAGCTTGTACACCATAATGAATTTACTGTTTAAAGTTTTGACTTAAACGATTATTCTTCTAATTACTTAAAACCTTACTGTATATTTGCTTGATCACCTATCTGTTTACCCTGCTTTTTGGAAACTTCTAAACCTGAAAATGACTACTTCGCTTAACACATCTTACTATGAAATTTCAGAAATCAGCGAATTTAGTAGAATATTTCAGTATTTTGACGTTTTTACCCCATACCATTGGGACTTAGGGGAGGATACGATTGTCGAAGTGCAAATGAATAAGGACTGTGAGTTAAACGTTCACATTCAAAAATATAAAGAATTTGAGAATAGTGGTAAAATGTACCCTACAAAGGAAGGAATTACAATATCGTGCGCAACCTTTGATAAATTTGAAACGAGAATGACGAAATTTAATTTTGACTCTGCAGAAAAAGAAACATTCGTATCTAACAACGACTTACTAACGATTTATGTGGATAAGGAATCATGCATACTGCAAAAACTATTGAAACCTGATTGTTTACTACTTACAAAAGAACAATTTCTCAAACTAGAGAAAAACTGTATTGAAATTAGCGAATGTCTTATTCAAACTTTTTTAACAAAACTTTTACCTGTTTATGTTTTAAAAAACGTAAAAATATGTAAATGTTCTCACTTTACAGAGGAAGAGGCAATGGACTATTTTTTAGAATGCTTCGATCATGAATTAGAGAGATCAGTATATCGCACGTTTGACTGTTATTTATGTTCAATCGGCCAACCAGTAGAAATGGATCATGAATGTATGAGATATAATTTAAGAAAACAGTTTAACTGGTGCGCAGACAGTGCTTTGTTAAATTTCAACATTAAGGAATTTGTGAAAAACCTGCTAGAGAAATGTACATGTAATTATACTTATTTATTTTTTGAATCTATGAATGTAGACTTTTATAATAAGCATTTGAGCAATGTATTTATAAATTAACGTAGAAATGTTTTATATTTAATAAATATTTGTTTAGTTTTTCATCATGTGTCTGTTTTTATTTATGTATAAGGAATAAATAAGTTTAGTTTTCGGAAAGTTTTACAATTTTTATTCAGAAAATGTAGAAACTTGTTTTATTTTTCTACAAAAATTAAGGATTTTATACTATTTCATTAAACATGTGTACCATTATTATAATATAACTTACATATTGTATACAAAATACTACCCTTTACTTGATAAATTATTTAAGATTTTAAACCAAAACTGAGCGAATATTATAACGATTATCGAGTTTGAAAATAGATCTGTTGTCTACCAGAGCAAAAACAGGAAACTACTTATTTGCGGATAACATCCCTGTTTTCTTACTGATAACGGTACTTCTTGTATAGTTTAAGGTATAAACATTCTTTCACTAAATTCAATATTATGTTTTTATTTTTCGTGATATGTAACTTAATTAGCAATACCATATAATGAACGAGTATTTTCACACATTTAAATTTGCATTTTAAGCCATGATGAATACATAATAAAACATTACTTGTTTACTTTTACATAAAATATGGAAAATAAATTTGTACTTAACTTATTAAATCACCCACTGTATAATAAAAGATACTTTACCTAATTACTTATGTTAACATACAGACTAATTTCTGTATAAGATATATATCACGTGACGCTATTTTTAATTATTTTAAGCATGCGCGCCCTCTACAATTAAATAAATATTCATGAAAAGTTTTATTTGAAATAATATACATACTGTTTCTGTGCCGTTAAGACGTTCTAATTTTTTCCCAGTTTAAGTGATCTATGATTTTAATTGATTTAAATTAAATAAGTACAATGCAAGACATGGTGTTAGACGAACCAACCAAGATAAGAAAAGCCTTGACATCGGAGTTTAAGGAGCAAATCGACTCTACTATTTTAATGAAACCTGTTTTGAATAAGGAACCAATGGCCTCTTCATCAGGTCAAGTCGATCAAAAGTTTCATTTTACATGTGATACGTGTAAAAAAGTATTTACTAAAAAATATATGTTATTAAGACATATGAACTTACATTTAGAAAAAAAACCCTCTAAGTGTGATAATCTGTTTACTACAAAGAGCGCTTTACAGGGTGATATGCTAATTAATCCCAAGACATCTGCCACATATAAATGTGAGAAATGCAGTAAGACTTTCTCACGAAAAAATGTGTTAGTTAGACACATGAAATTTCACTTAGAAAAGAAACCTTTTAATTGTAAAATGTGTTCGAAATCTTTTGTGCAGAAAAGTGACTTACAAAAGCATAACTTAGTACATTCTAAACAAGGAGTTGTGCATAAATGTAATGAATGTGATAAAAAGTTTTTACGGGAAAAAAATTTAATAAATCATACTATGATTCATAACACCCCTCAGCAAAAGCAAAGGAATATTGAACCGTTTACCAGACACTATAAATGTGTCGATTGTTCTGAAATATTTAATCACAGATTTGACTTAGTGAAGCATAGAAAAATTCATCTCTCGCCCAAAGAACATATATCTGAACAGCGTACTGAACTTTTAAACCATTTACAGAATTTATTACTACGTATAGACACTTTACAAAATGCTGTAAAAAATGAAACTATTCCGTTTTGAAATATTGACTTTACCAATTTATTTGAACTATATAACTTCTTGTATATACTAATGTATGTGTTTAAATAATTAAATAAATAATAGATAAGTGAAAAAGCTTTTGTGTTTTATTTTTCAATATGATTATATTATATCACTATTATGTGAATGAATGGACTTGTAAATTTAAACCTTATGTATAAAAGTAAATTTCTTGCACTTTTACAAGAAGTAAAAATTTAATACAAGTTACTTAAATTATATATTTAATAAATTTTTTTAATATATTATTGGTTCACATATGATAGTTAAATTAATATGCTATTAAACATAAAATTTTGTATAATCTATATTATTAATTTTCTTTAACACATATTACTTTTTTACAATAAATCGATTTAACTAATTATACATTTGTGTAATTAAACAAACTTATTTTACTAAATATACGTATCGATAATTAATTTTTATTATTTACATACACATGATTATACTTTTTATCGTACGCGATTAACTATTTATACATTTAATAAGCGTTGCCATACCCGCTTTTATAAGTAATTAGATATTATAAAGCATATGGATTTCACATAAACAAGCAATATACATTTTCGTTAAATGAACAACTTGAATCTTTAATCTATAACGTCATATTTACTTTTAAACTTGCTTTTAACTGTAACCATCACTCTTTTTAACCTATGTTAGTAACTGTTTAGATATAATATAATCAGTTTACTGTTGACTTTTGTCGTGACTGAACCTTTTACTGTTTGTTATTTAAAAATGGCTTATGAATTAGATAGGATTAAACGGTCGTGTGAAGAAATGGCTTCTTCAACAAAGTTTCAACGTTTAGATAAACCTATGGAAAATTCTGATTTTTATAAACATGAATTTTTACCCAAATCTAATATACAGGAGAACTATGAAACACTATCACCTACCATGGATTTGTACGCTGCAGAGCCTAAGATTGCCAAGGATTCTACAACCCCAATATTTACTAACTGTGATAATGATGAAACGTCTTTCCCTGACACCTGCTGTGAGTCTACCTCTGCTACAGGCTTTTTGGATACAATGTTTAAGGATCTAGATTTTAAAAATTTGGAAACATACCTTACCTCACCGACTACAAGCGATTTAATTTCTTCAAATGAACCATCAACTAGCATTACACATAGTAGTGAACAATTATATAACATATCCCCTCCTATCGCATGTGTGAATAACATTTCCAAAACCAAACATGGTAAATCTCGCATTTTTGTCATGTTTCGGATTAAACTTGCTGATTTTATATTTTTAACTTTAAAACGACATTATAAACAGTATTATGTACATATTGAAGAGATCAAACACAATGTATTTACAAATGAAGAAATTTCATCAACAAATAGAATTTTTATGGATATTTCAACATGGTATGAATTCCAATATAAAATTTTTGGTTTTAATTTAAAATATAAAAGTTCATCGTTTATAGCTAACAATACAGGATTAGTGTTAAATTATAATAATTCTATTATGCAAATAAAAAATTTAAGAATTATACACATTGTGTTTTAAACGATTTTCAGTTAGAAAATTTAAAAGAAAAAGCTATTGATTTTAATAGCAATCTTATTAAACACTTGTATACAGTTCATCTTCCGCAGTTAATTAAGCAAAAATGCACACTCGTTAATTTACCTTCTGAAATCGAGCGTGTTTTACTAACG
This sequence comes from Maratus michaelseni, assembly GCA_963931845.1. Lineage (NCBI taxonomy): Eukaryota > Metazoa > Arthropoda > Arachnida > Araneae > Salticidae > Maratus > Maratus michaelseni. The sequence continues at coordinate 170,739,403 of OZ007600.1, read as the reverse complement.
AAACTTATCTCTTCTATTGAGGATAATGTACTGACAATATTAAACCAAATTTATGAATGTGTAGGATGTATATTTAGACACCAATCCCAAAGTCTACATACATGTTTCACCTTTAATAAACGTGAAAGATTTAATCACTTAGGGGATATGATTTTAATGCTTGTAAATTTTGATTATGTTATTTCAAGGTTTTAAAACGGAGTTGAATGTATCAGTGAAAACTTTTTACGTAACATTAATGTGGAATTTATTCGAAATGTATTATTTAAGTCCTGAAAATAAAATATTTTGCTTTAAATCTGTGTGTTTATTTAAACAAAATGTGTGTGTGTTTATTAATATTGTTTAACTTGCAATTTAAGATTAATAATTTCTCTTATATGTTTATAACAGAAACATGATAACATAGTATGTATACTAAATGTTAGTAACATACTACACATGTTAGTAAATGTGTTTTTGAACTATTATAAAAGTTTTAAAATTTTACAAGATAGCAAAATTATTTTTCAGTTAAAAAAGTTTTATAAATTTAAAACTTAATAAAAGTATTTCATACTTTATCAATGTTGATTCGTCTTGTATGTTAATATTATATAATGGTAACATACTATATAGTTGTTATGTTACTACATATACTTATAAAAATAATTTAAACATGTTATATTATTGTAAAAGTTTTTTAAAAAATTACAAACTAACTTAATTAAATTAAAAAATTATAAGTAAACAAAATAGTTATTTTTTTAATTAAAATAAATTAACAAAAATGAAAAGTTATCAAAATTATTTTATAAATGTTTTAAAATACTTAATTTTAATAAATTGTGTCTATGTATACATATGTATGTACCTATATACATGTGGAACTTTAGTTAAGTAATAGAAATTCTCACACTTTGTCATTAGAAACCCTATATTCTGATAATTAATAACAATTAGCTTTAAATTAAACAAATAGATTAACTTATACTTACAAATATAGCCCACTTATAATAGCACATCCATCTTACATAGTTACTTCAGACATTATGCTTGTTACTATCCTAGCAACAGGATGTTTTTGTGGTACGACGTGATTTCCTTTAAAGTCACGTGATCATGAAGATAACAGTTAAACACAACGTGTTTGACATTTTCACTTCTGCTATAGAAGAGGCTTGTTTAGTAAGTTATAATGTCATGTATTCTTTATTTTACAATTTATTAAGAAGATCTAATTCAAATAACGTTTATATTGCACTAAATTAATGTTTTAAAAGCCTTTTATTTTGTAATTCTATCGACCATAAGATGATGTAATACATTTAAAATCTTACCATTGGGTTTTATTTTAGCATAAACATTATTTATTCAACTGGCTATTGCTTTTAGAAGTAACTTAATTTTCTTACACAAGCGGAAAATAATATTTCTTCATTAATATATCATGTTTACAAAATTTTTGTTATATATAATATAACTTGTAAATACATAGTATATTTATATACCAAATCCATAAGTATTCATATATACTTAAATAACATGAAAGTATACATATACTTATAGATACTTATAGTATAAAAATATACTATGTATTTACAAGTTATATTATATATAACTTAAAAATTTTGTAAAGTCACAATATTAATAAACACACACACATTTTGTTTAAATAAACACACAGATTTAAAGCAAAATATTTTATTTTCAGGACTTAAATAATACATTTCGAATAAATTCCACATTAATGTTACGTAAAAAGTTTTCACTGATACATTCAACTCCGTTTTAAAACCTTGAAATAACATAATCAAAATTTACAAACATTAAAATCATATCCCCTAAGTGATTAAATCTTTCACGTTTATTAAAGGTGAAACATGTATGTAGACTTTGGGATTGGTGTCTAAATATACATCCTACACATTCATAAATTTGGTTTAATATTGTCAGTACATTATCCTCAATAGAAGAGATAAGTTTCGTTAGTAAAACACGCTCGATTTCCGAAGGTAAATTAACGAGTGTGCATTTTTGCTTAATTAACTGCAGTAGATGAACTGTATACAAGTGTTTAATAAGATTGCTATTAAAATCAATAGCTTTTTCTTTTAAATTTTCTAACTGAAAATCGTTTAAAACACAATGTGTATAATTCTTTAAATTTTTTATTTGCATAATAGAATTATTATAATTTAACACTAATACTGTATTGTTAGCTATAAACGATGAACTTTTATATTTTAAATTAAAACCAAAAATTTTATATTGGAATTCATACCATGTTGAAATATCCATAAAAATTCTATTTGTTGATGAAATTTCTTCATTTGTAAATACATTGTGTTTGATCTCTTCAATATGTACATAATACTGTTTATAATGCCGTTTTAAAGTTAAAAATATAAAATCAGCAAGTTTAATCCAAAACATGACAAAAATGCGAGATTTACCATGTTTGGTTTTGGAAATGTTATTCACACATGCGATGGGAGGGGATATGTTATATAATTGTTCACTACTATGTGTAATGCTAGTTGATGGTTCATTTGAAGAAATTAAATCGCTTGTAGTCGGTGAGGTAAGGTATGTTTCCAAATTTTTAAAATCTAGATCCTTAAACATTGTATCCAAAAAGCCTGTAGCAGAGGTAGACTCACAGCAGGTGTCAGGGAAAGACGTTTCATCATTATCACAGTTAGTAAATATTGGGGTTGTAGAATCCTTGGCAATCTTAGGCTCTGCAGCGTACAAATCCATGGTAGGTGATAGTGTTTCATAGTTCTCCTGTATATTAGATTTGGGTAAAAATTCATGTTTATAAAAATCAGAATTTTCCATAGGTTTATCTAAACGTTGAAACTTTGTTGAAGAAGCCATTTCTTCACACGACCGTTTAATCCTATCTAATTCATAAGCCATTTTTAAATAACAAACAGTAAAAGGTTCAGTCACGACAAAAGTCAACAGTAAACTGATTATATTATATCTAAACGGTTACTAACGTAGGTTAAAAAAGAGTGATGGTTACAGTTAAAAGCAAGTTTAAAAGTAAATATGACGTTATAGATTAAAGATTCAAGTTGTTCATTTAACGAAAATGTATATTGCTTGTTTATGTGAAATCCATATGCTTTATAATATCTAATTATTTATAAAAGCGGGTATGGCAACGCTTATTAAATGTATAAATAGTTAATCGCGTACGATAAAAAGTATAATCATGTGTATGTAAATAATAAAAATTAATTATCGATACGTATATTTAGTAACTTAAGTTTGTTTAATTACACAAATGTATAATTAGTTAAATCGATTTATTGTAAAAAAGTAATATGTGTTAAAGAAAATTAATAATATAGATTATACAAAATTATATGTTTAATAGCATATTAATTTAACTATCATATGTGAACCAATAATATATTAAAAAAATTTATTAAATATATAATTTAAGTAACTTGTATTGAATTTTTACTTCTTGTAAAAGTGCAAGAAATTTACTTTTATACATAGGGTTTAAATTTACAAGTCCATTCATTCACATAATAGTGATATAATATAATCATATTGAAAAATAAAACACAAAAGCTTTTTCACTTATCTATTATTTATTTAATTATTTAAACACATACATTAGTATATACAAGAAGTTATATAGTTCAAATAAATTGGTAAAGTCAATATTTCTAAACGGAATAGTTTCATTTTTTACAGCATTTTGTAAAGTGTCTATACGTAGTAATAAATTCTGTAAATGGTTTAAAAGTTCAGTACGCTGTTCAGATATATGTTCTTTGGGCGAGAGATGAATTTTTCTATGCTTCACTAAGTCAAATCTGTGATTAAATATTTCAGAACAATCGACACATTTATAGTGTCTGGTAAACGGTTCAATATTCCTTTGCTTTTGCTGAGGGGTGTTATGAATCATAGTATGATTTATTAAATTTTTTTCCCGTAAAAACTTTTTATCACATTCATTACATTTATGCACAACTCCTTGTTTAGAATGTACTAAGTTATGCTTTTGTAAGTCACTTTTCTGCACAAAAGATTTCGAACACATTTTACAATTAAAAGGTTTCTTTTCTAAGTGAAATTTCATGTGTCTAACTAACACATTTTTTCGTGAGAAAGTCTTACTGCATTTCTCACATTTATATGTGGCAGATGTCTTGGGATTAATTAGCATATCACCCTGTAAAGCGCTCTTTGTAGTAAACAGATTATCACACTTAGAGGGTTTTTTTTCTAAATGTAAGTTCATATGTCTTAATAACATATATTTTTTAGTAAATACTTTTTTACACGTATCACATGTAAAAGGAAACTTTTGATCGACTTGACCTGATGAAGAGGCCATTGGTTCCTTATTCAAAACAGGTTTCATTAAAATAGTAGAGTCGATTTGCTCCTTAAACTCCGATGTCAAGGCTTTTCTTATCTTGGTTGGTTCGTCTAACACCATGTCTTGCATTGTACTTATTTAATTTAAATCAATTAAAATCATAGATCACTTAAACTGGGAAAAAATTAGAACGTCTTAACGGCACAGAAACAGTATGTATATTATTTCAAATAAAACTTTTCATGAATATTTATTTAATTGTAGAGGGCGCGCATGCTTAAAATAATTAAAAATAGCGTCACGTGATATATATCTTATACAGAAATTAGTCTGTATGTTAACATAAGTAATTAGGTAAAGTATCTTTTATTATACAGTGGGTGATTTAATAAGTTAAGTACAAATTTATTTTCCATATTTTATGTAAAAGTAAACAAGTAATGTTTTATTATGTATTCATCATGGCTTAACCCTTTCAGGGGCAAAGTACTTGTGTTTCTAAAATGTTGAAATCAGTGAATCACACCGGGATTTAAAAACAAAATTTATTTCAAAATAAGTAGAAGCGTTTCTTCACGTATATTATAAAAGTAAAATTTGATTCCAAAATTCCGGTGTCAATGTGGCGTTTGGGAATTAAAATTAAGTGGTATATATTATATACCACCGCCCCTCAAGGGGTTAAAATGCAAATTTAAATGTGTGAAAATACTCGTTCATTATATGGTATTGCTAATTAAGTTACATATCACGAAAAATAAAAACATAATATTGAATTTAGTGAAAGAATGTTTATACCTTAAACTATACAAGAAGTACCGTTATCAGTAAGAAAACAGGGATGTTATCCGCAAATAAGTAGTTTCCTGTTTTTGCTCTGGTAGACAACAGATCTATTTTCAAACTCGATAATCGTTATAATATTCGCTCAGTTTTGGTTTAAAATCTTAAATAATTTATCAAGTAAAGGGTAGTATTTTGTATACAATATGTAAGTTATATTATAATAATGGTACACATGTTTAATGAAATAGTATAAAATCCTTAATTTTTGTAGAAAAATAAAACAAGTTTCTACATTTTCTGAATAAAAATTGTAAAACTTTCCGAAAACTAAACTTATTTATTCCTTATACATAAATAAAAACAGACACATGATGAAAAACTAAACAAATATTTATTAAATATAAAACATTTCTACGTTAATTTATAAATACATTGCTCAAATGCTTATTATAAAAGTCTACATTCATAGATTCAAAAAATAAATAAGTATAATTACATGTACATTTCTCTAGCAGGTTTTTCACAAATTCCTTAATGTTGAAATTTAACAAAGCACTGTCTGCGCACCAGTTAAACTGTTTTCTTAAATTATATCTCATACATTCATGATCCATTTCTACTGGTTGGCCGGTTGAACATAAATAACAGTCAAACGTGCGATATACTGATCTCTCTAATTCATGATCGAAGCATTCTAAAAAATAGTCCATCGCCTCTTCCTCTGTAAAGTGAGAACATTTACATATTTTTACGTTTTTTAAAACATAAACAGGTAAAAGTTTTGTTAAAAAAGTTTGAATAAGACATTCGCTAATTTCAATACAGTTTTTCTCTAGTTTGAGAAATTGTTCTTTTGTAAGTAGTAAACAATCAGGTTTCAATAGTTTTTGCAGTATGCATGATTCCTTATCCACATAAATCGTTAGTAAGTCGTTGTTAGATACGAATGTTTCTTTTTCTGCAGAGTCAAAATTAAATTTCGTCATTCTCGTTTCAAATTTATCAAAGGTTGCGCACGATATTGTAATTCCTTCCTTTGTAGGGTACATTTTACCACTATTCTCAAATTCTTTATATTTTTGAATGTGAACGTTTAACTCACAGTCCTTATTCATTTGCACTTCGACAATCGTATCCTCCCCTAATTCCCAATGGTATGGGGTAAAAACGTCAAAATACTGAAATATTCTACTAAATTCGCTGATTTCTGAAATTTCATAGTAAGATGTGTTAAGCGAAGTAGTCATTTTCAGGTTTAGAAGTATCCAAAAAGCAGGGTAAACAGATAGGTGATCAAGCAAATATACAGTAAGGTTTTAAGTAATTAGAAGAATAATCGTTTAAGTCAAAACTTTAAACAGTAAATTCATTATGGTGTACAAGCTTCTTATATTGCTATTCTTATCGTTGTAAAACAGGATGTTATTCTACAAATGTCGTCATATTCTGTTTTATTAACTTGAAAATCTTAGGAAAAAAAAGTAACATTGTGTTAGGTTTCATTATTTATATTAATTGTACGGAGCCTTCGTAGCGTAATTGGGAGCGCATTGGAAAGCTAGCCAAAAGGTTGACAGTTCGAATCCGAACATAAACATAATGGTAAGTTAAACTTTCTTTTTTAAAGTATACAATTAAAAATTCTATTACAGTATCCTTAAACCCCACTTGGTAAGTTAAAATTTGCTGTATTATATAATTTATGTTACAAAATCTCTTGTATGCAAATTGGTAAGATACGCTTTGCTTTGCAAGTTTACAAAACCAACAAACCAACTAACCTTTTATAAGGTTATTTTATATGTTATAAATACATTCCAATGTGTTTGTAAGTTTAAACATTAAAGTTTATCGTAAAGCTTAAATTATTTTACAAAATTTATAATATCATTAGTACTGTATAGTAATAATCCAATATGTTCAGTCACGTGACACCTTTTCTTATATATCTTAAACCGCGTCTAATAAACATGGTCTCATGGTGTGTTCGTTTAAACCTACTGCAAATCAACACATCATGAGATCATTTTGTCAAGTTCGAGGTTCGAACCCCGCTTCATTTACATGTTTGTTAAAAGCTAATAATTTTTAACAAGGGAGTACGCTATTTCAAAGTGAAAGTTGTAGTCGAAATTTAAAATTTTCTTAATTTCTGTGAAGAAAAAAAATATGTTTTAAAACGTATGCACGTCTTGTATTTTATTACAATTAGTTCACTTTGTATATGCATGCTTGTGTATGTAACAAATAGTTCACTGTGTGTCTGTCTGTCTGCCTACCTGCCTGCCTGCTTGTCTGTGTGCCTGCCTATCTGCCTATATGTCGGTTTATAACTATAATTATTTACATGTGTCACTTTAAAATTTTTGTTAAGTGCTACGCTATAACTAAATATTTCCATTGTAAGCAGTTTGGTAAGAAACTTTAAAATATTTTATTAAGTGCTATGCTTTAACTAAATATTTTCATTGTAAGCAGTTTGCTAAGAAACTTTAAAATTATTTATTTAGCGTTATGCTAGAACTTAAATTTCTATTTCATATTCCTTTGCGAGCACTATGGTAACACATTTTAAAATTATTTATTAAGTGCTATTCTATAACTATATATTTCCATTGTAAGCAGTGGTAAGTTACTTTATTTTACACCATGCTATAACTTAAATTTCCACTGTAAGCAGTATGATGAGATACTTTAGAATATTTTATTTTATACTATGCTATAACTTAAAATTCAGAATCAGTCATTTTAAATTCCATAATTTTCATACTTACCGATAGAGGGCGACACCACCTTAAACTTTCTCTCTCCTAAAGAAAAAAAATGGGGGGGGGGGGGGGCAAGGGGCATGGGCGGGTAGTGGTCCCCTCGATTTTAAGTTTGAATTTTATCATCATACTATAAGACGATGATTTGGCTCCTGCTGCTGCTGGCTTCTGACTCCTGCTGCTGCTGGCTCCTGGCTCCTGCTGCTGAGGTTAAACTCTCCTTTCTTCACTACTCATATCTGTTGATCATATGAAGGGCTGCACAAAATAATTCGACTACTTTTTTGACACTGGAAGGTAATTTCGAAAACTGTATTTTGCAATGTGTTATATGTTTTCTAAACTATTTACTTACATATCTTCTTTCACCTTATTTAACGGTGAAGTTTCGTTACAGTTTTCTGGCTGTGTTGGATAGTGTTTATAATCTATGCTTGACGCATGATTTTTCGTTCTTGTTTTAAATTAATATAGATATTTCTTAAATCATTTAATTTTTTTAATTTTACATATTAAAAGACCTTTTTTGTTTGTCAAAGGCAATGAAAAAAACAGTACTTTTAGAAGATCATTCTTTTCCCATTAAAAACAAACAATTTAAAATTTATCTCTTTTTTAACAGTTTCCACCATAATTAAAAAGTGATTATGAATTCGGTTTTTCTGTCTGTCTGCTTTCTGTCTGTCCGTGCTCTAACTCGAGTAAATATATACTCGGATTGTCATGCAATTGATACACATTTACTACAGCAGTTTCGGTATTGAAAATGAAGAGTGTATCACTTATAGTTCCTTTACACGTACACTGAAAGAATTCCGTTACATTACGGTCTGTACAGAAAAATCATTTCCAGTTTTTTAATAGTGTTACACTATTTTAAACATATTGAAATTTATATATGAGGCTTACTATAGAATATTGTGTGCATAACACTTATAATTCTTTTACAGGGACACTCAAAAGAATTCCCTTGCATTACGGCCTATGATGAAAAATCGTTTCGATTTATTTTAATAAAGTTTCATTATTTCAAATATATTGAAATCTATATATATATCACTAAAATTCATTACAAGAGGCTTACTAAAGAGTATTGTGTGTATAGCATTGATCGTTCATTTACAGGGACACACAAAAGAGTTCGTTTAAAGTACTGTCTGTTAACAATAAATGCTGGAAGTGAGCTTCCTGTAGAGAAGCGGTTCCCAACCTTTTTTCTTTCACGTACTCCTTGCTTAGACTTTTCATTTAGGAGTATCCCCTTTTTTAAAACCACTCACCCACATAACGCTACATGCTTTTTTTAAAATTAATTATTAATCTTCTTTGCAGAGCTAATCAATAAATCGGCTCAAATTATATTGACATTTCTAACCTTTTATTTTTAACCTTACATTTTAAAATTAATTTTACTTTTTATAATATTAGCTTAACATCAATATAGTATTAAAAGTATTTTTAAATAACTCACGATGAAAGTTTATAACAATTTTGCATCATGAAATACAAACAGTCACACATGACTTTTAATACTCACAATGAGAATCCTTGAGCATATTACATGTAGTTGAGTTTTTTAAATGTTTAGAGGTGGGCGAATCTTAGGACAATGAATTATCAATGAATTACTAAATCTAGTGCGCCTCTTTCCTCATTTTGAGGGTAATATATTGGAGTTACACATGAGACTATCTTTGAAATTAAAAACTATAAACTTTGTTTGTGTGTTTTCAACTGAACTATTTTTGTAATATTCGCCAGTACCGATATTATTTTCACGTGTACCCCAGGTTGGGAACCGCTGCTATAGAGGAACGCGTTTTTAAATTTAATTAATTTTTGCGTATAACTTGGTGTGTTCTATAGATCCTATACAGAGCCACACAAAAGATCTCCAGTACATTTCCATTTTTTGACGGAATTTCCACAAGAGGAATTTTAAACTGTTCTAGGCGTTTTATAACTGGACTAAAATTTAGCATTCTTTGTAGTTTATAAATCTATAGACCATATACAGAGCTTCACAAAACAATTCGGATATTTTTCTGAATGGTGTTGGTAATTCCTGAAATTGGATTTTTAAATGTGTTATACATTTTCCAAATTCATCGCTCCCTAGGCTGGGGTTTTGCGCATAGTGAACAGACCTGTTGGGCGGGACTAGTTGAGCTTAAGCCGAAAGGTAGGCCTCCCCTCCCGGTTTGACCTTGACCTTGTTTATTTACAAACATCATTTTAAACCTTATTAAACGGTAAAAATGTGTAAAATATTTTAGAAATGTTGGAAAATTTTGCATGATCTATGCTTAACAGAAGATTTTTCCTGTTTTGTTTTGTTATTACTAGCTGCGTTCTTAAAATTCACTGCTCTAGTGTCTTTTTAAAATATTTTTAAGCTGAAAATTATGATATCCAGAATTTTGCATTTCGCTCATGCAGAAAAGAATAATATAAAAGACATAAATATTATATATATGACTGAATTAATAATATATAAAGTTAAAACAAATGATTTTAAAATATCCTAAAAGTTTATGTAACTGTAATGTAATGTAAGTTTTTTTCCTTTCCAATAAAAATAGTTTAAGAACATTGTATGTAACAGAAAAGCTATGATTTAAAAGCTGTCTGTATTTTCAAATGTTTCTTTTTTTACTATAACATGAGATTTATTTGTCATTTATTTAACTATGTAATAGTTAAAACTTTTTATGGTTAAGTATGTTTTGGTACTAAAATGTTTTTTTATTATTATTATTAAATCGAAGAAGCCTTTTTAGAAAACAATGTTTAATGGAATAGCAGCAGCAAATTATTTCGAAGGCATTCAGTAAATTATTGTTTACGAAGCAAAGCGTCTCGCCTACGGAAATTAAATTTTGGAATTTGTATTCATATATTTTATATGCTAATGTTTATTTTCATGAAAAAGTGTTTTCTATTTGTATTAAACACAAGTATCTAAATTTTTATTTTAATTAATAAATATAAATTTAACAACAAATATAATTAACAAATATAAATTTATATTTATTAACAAATATAAATGTATGTAAAAGTCAACAAAAATTGCTCTATAAACAGAAAATTAAAAAAGGAAAAAATGTAAAACAATTAAAGTTATATATAATATCATACAATAAAAGTAAACATATTTTACTCTTCAAATTTCATTAATTATACAAAGATGATTTTTTTTCTTTTTTACACACATGTTTCTAAAATGCCATAGTATTATTTAGTTTTCAATTAACCTTTGATAATTTCGAATCTTTTACAATGTATTTTGTCACTTTATACTTTTATATTTATTTCATTTCCGCTTTAACATTTTTCTTTTAATGAAAAACTCCTTAGAGACAATACAATTACATTCAAGTTTTGTAAAATACTGAGAGATAATTATTTTAAATACGTGTTTTAAATAGACTTTTAAAATTGAAATAAAAATTACTTTTTTTATTTAATAATTAAATTTGTGTACTACCAAGTTAAAAAAGTAATAGAAAATAACAAGAACGAAAAATAATGCATCTGGCATAGATTATGAAACACTTTCCAATAATAATAGGATATTATTAAGATATTTAATTTTTGCATACGACGTAATGAGATATCCAAATACGCAATTTAAAAAAATACATAACTCAGTAAAAATTCATTTTCAGCAATTGGTGACCATATTCGAAGTTTTCCGTGCAGCCCTGTATATGACCTAGAGAATTTTTAAACAACATACAATATACTACACTAGTAGTTGGGGGACACCGTAATACTTATCCTTCATGGATATGCATAATGTAAAATATGAAAATAAAACATGTGTAAAGTACTTATAAAATGCATTGCAATTGTGAATAAAATCGTGGCTTGATGACGTCCTAAACTTTAAATGCTCTATTGCTGAATTGCGTAAAAGAAACATTCTTATAACTCCAAAAATGATAATCCTATTAACTAACAGTTTACTGCGTCGGATTAAGCGTCTCATTTCCAATTAAAATATATCTTTGAAATGAAATTTGAATGAAATACAGGGTCGGGAAAAATCGAAGAGTGTGGAAAATAGGATTACAAATACCTCGGCAACTCATTATCCGATCGACTTCCTTCTTTATGCAAAATTTGTTTTTTTTATTGTCTTTTATATTCTCTCCTTAAAATAAACAATTTCGAAAATTTTTATATACCTTTTATCAGAACGAATAACGAGAGCCCGAAAAGGACATTTCCGGATCATCGAGGTTACTGAAATTCAAAAAGCTTCTTCCCATTATTACATACTAAGTACACACCAAATTTCAAGTCTCTATATCAATTTGTTTGGGAGATAGAGCGTTTACTGACACACACGCACAGACAGACAGACAGACGGACGGCAAATTTTTTTTCTAAAAATATGCTTTTCGAAATCTCCAGTGTGTAAAACATGTAAATCCGTAAAAAAAATTATTTTCGATTCTCAAAACAATTACAAGACTTACCCCATACTACGTATGATGGGTAAGTAAAGTTACATAAAATTGCATATCATAGCGGGAAGAGCACTTCTAGCAATTACCGATCATAATCGGTCCTTTAACGGAATTGTCTTGTGCTTCTCTGTACACACGAACGGTAAATCCTGCGCACTCCATAATCTATAGAAAATAAGTTGTATTCAACCTTAGTGAACCTTTTAAATTTCATTATAGACCGGGAGGCGGCAGTACAGACAATCACCTCATCGAGTTCACGGCTGACATTCCAGAATTAGTTAAAACTCGATTCGCATATTAATATGCAATCGGTCTGCCAAGTCATATCTTGGTGGAAAACACCTTGAACCCGATTTTAGTGGTTGACTCGTAGGTTTACCATTGTGTTTTCCTGCACCCAAAAGTATGAAAACATGGAGGACTGGGATCAGGAACAAAAATTTAAAAACCGATTTAAAAAATAGTGATAAGCTTAAACTAAAAAAAAAATTTTTTTACACGTATAGTGATCCTTTTCATAAAATTCAACCTTTTTAATAAAATTTCAGTAATTTTAAATTTTATTTTTTTGAATTTGAAAAATTTTAAATATTAAAACTGCGATACAATCAAATCAATAACAACATTATTCCAAAAATATTTGTAAAAATTTTCTTTTAAGAATTAATTAAGAAAAAAAGAAAAATTGTTATAATTTTTTAAGTTGGTTGAAAGATATAGAACATTTCACTTTTGTTTACTTTACATAAATTTATAATTGCTTTATAAATTCTCAAAATAAATTTTAACAATACGTGCTATTTTGAAAAAATAAGAATATCATATAGCATAGAATTATATTTTAGTTAAAGTTGAAAATATCGCATAGAATAGAATTACGTATTAGTTAAAGATAAAAATATAAAATATAACCCGAATAAAATGAGATAGAGATAAAGATTTCCAGTTAGTTGTTTAGCTTTAGTACATCAAAAATAATTTCGATAATAATTCAACTAATATGCATAATTCAAATTTTGAAATTCATACAAAATTTCTTAGTTTATCGCAAACTTCAAAACATTCCGCTTTTCAGTCTATATTCTCTCTGGGATGAACTTCTTCATTTAGAATGCGAAAAACGTATTCTTCTTCCAAACCGTATGCATTTATGCATGATTTTACTCATTTGCATATAAACTGAAGATGAGCTGAAAAAGAAAAATGCTTTGAAATATAACAAGGTTAAATTAATGAATATCTTCAACTTCGAAAAGTTTTAGTAGAAAATTTTAAGATATGCATGATAATTTTTTAAACCATGTTGTTTGCCTATGAAATCATTAACTTTAAAATAAGGTATTCATTTACCAGGATATGTTGCAGTTTTTGAAATATAAATTCGCATTTCTTAATAAATGAATTTTTTCTTTTAATAGATTTTTTTGCGTGTGTGTTTTGAAAAATTAAACAAGTCTAACAGTTCCAACTATGTTCTCACTATTAACAGGTAGAATTTCAACAGTTGAAGGATATTTTTTTAATGCGTGAGTACTTTAAAAATTCAATAAGAAGTAAGCAGTGAAAGTTGTATATTGTACAGTTACACAGTGTAATATACTGCATACAATTGCATAGTAGTAATGTGTAATGCAATGCAAATACATTGTAATAAAACTGTATTTACATTGTATGACACAGTTACACCGTGTCCCAAAAGTTTAGATAATCCATAAAATTTGCATTAACATAAAAAGTAATAAGGTACAATTAAAATTCGTGACATAGGTAATAAATAAAAACAGTTTTGCTGATATACACATATAAATTATTATCAAAGTTTTGAAATTATAAAATATACATTAAATTATATAACAATGTGCTGTCCCAAAAGTATAGACACAATACAGCATTACATGTTTTCTTTTACGTTATTGTTCACAAAATAAAATATTTTTATTTTCGTTTGCTTTTATAAATGCAGAATAATTTCCCCCTTTAATTGAAATATCGTCTGCTGTATTTTTAGCATAATAATTTATTGAAATTTTGTGGAATCACAGATGAGTTCAATGTATTGTTTTGTTTGTGATTTGGAAAAGACATATCCTGCGTATTCTGTTAAAAATGCCACGTTCTAAAAAAAATTTCTAAACATGAAATTATTAAGATTTTACATTTAAAAGCGCAAGGGCAATATCCTGTACAAATATCAAGAAGAATAAAAAGATCCTTGAGCAGTGTTTATAGAGTTTTGAGATCAGGTGTAACATGGAATCTAGAAAGCGAGTCGGAAGACCAAAGAAAACAATGTTACGTGATGATAGAATGTTATTAAAAATGGCTTCGGTTGATAATTTATCTGTGCGTGAAATTGCATCAATTTACAGAATTTCAAAAAGTACTGTACACAAAACAATTACAGCTTCAACAAATATTGTTTACAGGGGAATGAAAGCAAAACCTTGTTTAAAGCAAAGACATAAAGATGCACGTCTAAAGTGGGCTAGAAAGCATATGTCATACAGTGAAAAATGGATTTCTGTCATCTTCAGTGATGAAAAAAATTTGGAATTTAGACGACCATGATGGTCATAAATTTTACTGGCATGACCTAAGAAAAGAACCCAAGAACTGTTTCAGCAGGCAACAAGGCGGATGATCCGTAATGACCTGGGGAGGGTTTTCTGTCAACGGCCAAACATTTCTAGGATTTATGAACAGAAAAATGAAATCAGAGGATTATCAGGATAGTTTACGTACCAATTTACTGCCAATTATGGATTTGCTAGCAGGACCGGACTGTGTTTGCCAACAAAATGGGGCATCCATCCGTACCTCCACATCATCGAAAACATGGTTTAGGCAAAACAATATCACACTATTAGACTGGCCAGCACTTAGTCCAGATTTGAATCCCGTGGAAAA
The DNA here is from genome assembly GCA_963931845.1 of Maratus michaelseni. Lineage (NCBI taxonomy): Eukaryota > Metazoa > Arthropoda > Arachnida > Araneae > Salticidae > Maratus > Maratus michaelseni. Next base: position 170,724,131 of record OZ007600.1, on the reverse strand, counting down.
CATATGGGGGATTTTATCTCGTAAAATATATGAAAATGGAAAGCAATATACATGCGTAAATGACTTAAAAATTGCAATTGATGAAGCGTGGTATGAAATACTTCCTTCTGTAATGCAGTGCTTAGTTAATTCTGTGGAACAACGTGTATTTGATGTTATAAAGTATCGTGGCAATACAATTAAATATTAAAAGTAAGTTTTTAGTTACTTTTATAAATTCAAAACCAAAAACATTACAGGTGTCTATACCTTTGGGACAGCACATTGTTATTTAATTTAATGTATATTTTATAATTTCAAACCTTTGATGATAATTTATCTGTGTATATCAGCAAAACTGCTTTTATTTATTACCTATCTCACGAATTTTAATTGCACTTTATTACTTTTTATGTTAATGCAAATTTTATTGATTGTCTAAACTTTTGGGACACGGTGTAATAGCAATGTAAATGCAGTAATATTTATTATTTCTGTATATTATTACAGTTATAAAATTTATTACTGTAATTATTATTACAGTACTAATTTACTGCAATCGTAAATCTAATTTTCTAACAGCTGCTAGAAAATTTATAATAAATAGTAATAGCTGTTTATATAAAATAAACAATAATCTATACTAATAAAAGAAAGTTTCGCTCTGTGTGTGTGTCTGTGTGTCTGTTGGCGATGTCTAGGAAAATTTAGCCCACCTAGAAGGCTGGAAATTTAGATTTAGGTAGTCCAAACCCTCTCCTGGTGCACCATTACTTCAGAATTTTAATATTTTAATTATTTACTGAAATATTAATTAATATCCACAAAAAACTCTCATAAAAATACGCTTTTATTCTCTTAGGTTGGTTGGTTCTCTGGTTGGTAGCATCGATTCTTTACAGAAGTAATTAAATAAACCAGAGTAGCGATGCATAAATAAGGATTTCTAACTAAATAGTGTCAATATGGATTGAAGTTATCAGCATAGAGCCATGCGACTGCCGCGCCACCTGTACATGACAAATTACACATACGTCCCAATGATTGAAATATTTTCCATGCAAATTTTTCTTCATGACAATTAGTCGGGTTTTTTTTTTTTTACATGACATTATTATTGTGATGGAGATTGTTAATACAAAAAACTTTATTTAACAGATTCTTTTTTATATTTGCGGGAATTTGGAGGGGCAAGGGTCTAATTACATTTAAGCTTCAAGGTGTATTTCTAGAAAGCAGTTACAAGAATTTCTGAATAATAGTCAAAGCCAAATTTCAAATTAAGTTCCTAGCTTAACCAAATGAATCAATCTTTAAAGATGTATTGTGATCCTCATAATTAGTTATTTGCTGAAGGCCACTTGAACAACGCCCCCCCACCCCTCCCAGCCCGTCCTTCAAGGTTTTTTCTCTAACTCTGCTCCGTTTCCATATCTCAGCAACTATCTTTCCGATTTCAACGCAAGTGATTTCAAACATTATAATTCCAATAACAGTCACCCTTTATAACAATAAACTAAATTTATGAGTAGCGGTTACTACTATTTACGAATAACAGTTGAAGCCAAATTTGTAATTAAATTCAAAGCCTAAGGAAACGAACGAACCAACGAACAAAAGAACGAATTTTGAAAGATGCATAGTTGTCCTCCTAATTAGTCATTTGCTGAAGGGCACTTGAACATCCCCCCCCCCCCCGGGACCTCCTTCAAGGTTTTTCCTCTAACTATGCTCCGTTTCCATATCTCAGCAACTATTTTTCCGATTTCAACGCAAGTGGTTCCAAACATTATAATTAACTTAATAGTCTCTCTTTATAATATTAAACTAAATTTATGAGTAGCGGTTACCACTAGTTCCGAATAATAGTTTAAGCCAAATTTGTAATTAAGTTCCTAGCTTAAGCAAACGAACGAATTTCGAAAGATGCATAGTGCTCCTCTTAATTAGTCATTTGCTGAAGGGTACTTGAACAACCCTCCCCCCCGGCTCCTCCTTCAAGGTTTTTCTCTAACTATGCCCCGTTTCTATATCTCAGCAACTATCTTTCCGATTTCAACGCAAGTGATTCCAAACATTATATTTAACTTAATAGTCACCCTTTATAACATTAAATTAAATTTATGAGTAGCGGTTACCACTATTTACAAATAAGAGTTTAAGCCAACTTTGTAATTAAGTTCCTAGCTTAACAAAACGAACGAATTTTTATGCATGCATAGTGGGCCTCCTAATTAGTCATTTTCTGAAGGACACTCGAACATCCCCTCCTCTCGGCACCTCACTCAAGGTTATTTTCTCTAACTGTGCCTTATTGCAATAACTGGGCTAATAATGTTCCAATCTTCTCAAAACCAGCTCAATTTTGTAGTGCGCCTACTATACAGTAACGTAGGCAGCGGGGACCTGTCTCAGAAGTTCGTTCGGAAAGAGGTTTGTTTAGAACAGAATGCTCCCCTGGCGGTGGTATGGGGAAATAACAGATTTTCTAGAACGTACGAGCATGCCGGGTATACGGTTCCGAAGCAATCGTAGACCGTGGCCAGAGTTTTATTTTTTAAGAGATTTAAGTTTATTACAAGGGCAACGCCGGGCGGGTCAGCTAGTAACTTAATAATATCTATTATTAAGTAATAACTGTATAAACAGTAATAACTTAATAATAATAATCTTAAACTAATAATTACTGTAAACCGTAATAACTAATAAGTATAATATATTATAATAGTTAATAATAGAAGTAAACAGTATTAGCTTAAGTAAACAGTAATATACAGTAACATTAATAAATATCTCCTGCAAGTTCATCTTAGAGGACATTTAAGTGTGAGGTCAAAATTTTCTTTACTATATTTCCTTTTCTTAGTTCACAATATTAACGATAGATGACGCTGCACTGTCTCAAACTATTAGAAAGCTCAAACAAACGTGTAAAGATTGATCAAATTTCACCAATAGATGACACTGCGCTGTCTTAAATTATTAGAATGCTCAAACTAATGTATAAAAATGGTTCAAATTTCACGGATATATGACACTCCTGCGCGGTCACCGACTATCGTAACGCTCAAGGCTCAAACTAACACATAAAAATTGATCAAATTTCCTCGATAGCTGACACTGCGCTGTTTCCGACTATTAGAACACACAAACCGACATGTGAAAATGGATCAAATATCCCCGGTAGATGACACTGTGCTGTCTCAAACTATTAGAACGACCAAACTAACGTGTAAAAATAGATCAAATTTCACCAATCGAGGACACCGCTGTCTCAAACTATTAGAACACTAAAACTAAAGTCTGAAAATTTATCAAATTTCACCAATAGTTTACGCTGTACTTTTTCAGACTAATTAGAACGCTCAAACTAACGTATATAAATAAATCAAATTTCCCCGATAGATGACAATGCGCTGTCTCAGACTATTAGAACACTCAAACTAACATGTGGAATGGATTCATTCAGCATTTAAACTTCATTCTGTTTAGCTGTTGTAAAGCCAAAAAAGAAAAAAAAAAGGTTTGTATTTTGAAACTGGGATTTTTTTTTTTAGCATTATTAGTCTCAGATAGTGCAGCTCCATCTATATTTGAAATTAAAGCAAGGAAGCGCAGTACAGAAATTCTTGACTTTTCACATCACTCTTCTGCAAGCTGCAAGAAATTCACAAAGCATCACCATTTACTTGTATTGTTGAATTTTAAAAATCTTCGTTCTCAATTTAGGACGCCCTGTACACAAGGGAGTAAATTTTAGCAATTGCTATTTTCGGCTCTAAAACATACCTCACAGTTGAATAAATAATTTAATTATGATTACGATTTTTATTTCTTTTTTTTATATTTATAGCATTTGTTATTATGGTTGTTTGCTTATTATGACCCAGAGAACAGAGCCCTATGCGCCAAGGTAAATTTAATTTAATTATATTTAGAATTAGAATAAAAGCATTAGAGACAACGTAAATTATAATTAAATTAAATTTACTTTGATGTAAATCGAAAAATATACAAAAATTTAACATTGAAAAAATTATCAATGTTTTAAATGAATTATTTATATTCCTTCACGTTTGTTTTTTAAATAACTTATTTTCTAATAAACAAACTTCCTTCCCATTTTTTAAACTTTTATATATAGCCATGAATCATAATTATAAATCTAGAATTTTTCTTGAAAGTTCTAGAACAATTCCACCAGATTATTTAGTCCTACTATGGAGTATACTCCCTATGGTGGTTTAGTATTTCAAATGCATGTTTTGAACGTGAACATCTGTAAGCATTAGGCTCAAAAAGAGCTTGTTTAAAGCTTGAAACGTCTATAATAAATTTCATTTTGTAATATTTATGTGTTTTTTAGTTTATTGAAAGCCTAATTTTTATTTTTATTCTTTTTTTTTTTAGTCTTAAATTCTGAATATCATATGTAATATGTTTAGTCATTTGAAGCTTACATAATGTTTACGAATTCCATGTAATAGCCCATTGGTTATTTATCACAAACATAAAATTCACTTTCGTAACATTTCTGTGGTCACAGCAACATCACAATCGTGACTTTCTCATCAGGGTCCTCGTTAAGTGATGGGATAGAAGGGAGGCTTCCCTCCCAAAGTTGATAATTTTCTTTAGACTTGGAAAAAACCCAAGGCTCAGTTGACAAACTTTTGAAACGTTTCCCTTTTAGTTTTAAAAGTATCTATAAAAAAACTATCCAAATGGAATTACAATGGGAAAAATATGCCATTTTAGATAAGTTTCCATCTTGGAAAGTATAACTATGTGTAATTCTTTTCCATCGGACCGTAAAATGCTTCCATTTAAGACAGGTTTCCGTTATAGACAAGTTTCGTTTTTATAGGTTTTAATATAAAACTACTTTTTAGTTAAATAGACTGTTGGCAAATGCTGCTAATGGACGTGGCAATTTTAAGGCTTAAAGGTCACGTATAAAAGAATATCACTATAATTTTTTTTCAGCAAGTTGGTACCACTTAGTTTACGCGTAGTTTGATCGTCATCTGTGATTTAGTGTGTTGACAACAGCTGTTTTTTTTCAGTACCACTCATTTTACGAGTAGTTTGAGCGTCATCTTTGATTTAGTGTGTTGACAGCAACTGTTTTTAGTACCACTCAGTTTACGCATAGTTTGAGCGTCATCTTTGATTTAGTGTGTTGACAGCAGCTGTTTTCTGAGAACCACTCAGTTTACGCGTAGTTTGAGCGTCATCTATGATTTAGTGTGTTGACAGCAGCTGGTTTTTTCAGTACCACTCAGTTTACTGGTAGTTTGAGCATCATCTGTGATTTAGTGTGTTACAGCAGCTGTTTTTTAGTACCATTCAGGTTACACGTAGTTTGAGCGTCATCCGTGTCTTAGTGCGTTGACAGCAGCTGTTTTTTTCTTTTTTTTTGTTCGTCATACTTTTGAAGGCTCTGCGATTTTTGACAATGGAAAAATTAGTTGAACAAAGAGTTTACCTTAAATTTTGAAATGTCGGGTGCCGAACGTCTTGAAAATATCCAAAATTTCGTGTGGATTTTGAACCACGATAATGCACTGTCGCAGAAAGCTATCGTTTCGTTGTGCAAGAGTATTTGGCCAAAAAATTAACGAATGTCATCGACCAAGTTCCGAAATCGCCTGATATGGCCCCGTGTCACTTTTTCCTCTTCTCGAAGTTAAAATTGCCACTTCGAGGAAGGCGGTTTGAGTCAAATGGGCCCATAAAAGACAATTCGCTGAGGGAGATGAAGGTCATAATTCAATCAGCCTGCACATTCCGTCCCAAAATTTCCCGGGATGGTTAAATTACCGGCCAATAGAGAATGCTGCGTGTCCGTACGTGGTGTCGAAAGGAAAGCATGACTACACTTCGTTTTGTAAAGCGGTATAATTTCCCGTTGCTATCTGTTCTGTGATAAAATGTATTAAGATTTTGTAAAAGAAAAACAACTCATTTTTCAAAACGTTGCAGTTGCCAACCAATTAGAAGATTAGTAGAACTTTGGATTGCTGAAGAATATGATATTTTGCTGTAATTATGTAAAAGCCTAATGGCCTAAATTGTAATTTGTTTTTAATAAACTTGCCAAGCAGGGCTTGTAGAGCTTAAGCCATATAGTAGATCTCTCTCCTTGGTTGAATTTGTATTTGAATTTCTATGCTAAGTATATCTGGTTTGTTGTAGCAGTGTAACGTGATCATATCGGAGCTCGCGAAGGTCGGGCAATGATTGAACTTAAAATTGAAGATATGTTACTGGATGTTGCTATTAGAAGTGCTGAAGCGTTTCAAGGCCCGAGTACGCAGAATTCGTCATCGGTACCGACAGCAAGGCAGTTGGTCGTTCTTGCACGACAACGCACCAGTACGCATTTCGATCCTTGTGCGAGAGTTTCTGGCTTCTAAAGGGGTCGTCGAGCTTAGTCATCCTCCTTACTCCCCAGATTTATACCCCTGTGACTATTTCCAGTTATCCAAGTTGAAATTGCACCTAAAGGGGACCACCTCAAGCGATTGCGACCGACTATTTGATAGACATTGCAAATGTGGACTTCCAGAAGTGTTTTGATTACTATTACAATCGTTGTAAAAAGCGTATTGACACCAGCGGGGACTATCTCGAATAAACATAGATCAACATTTGCATTTCAGTTCTTAATTTTTTGTTTATAGGATCAGTCCGAGAAATTTTGGGACACACTGTGTATGAAAAATGTATACAGGATTGGATCAAGCGTGAAATAGTTGCATTGGATTCGATGAAGAAAAAAAATAAATATGAATGAATAAATAAATTTTTTTGTGTGTTAGTTAGCAATTCCGGGAACTTTTTACACAGAATATAGGGAGGGATTTATACTTCTTTGTGCCTTTTATAACTATAAAATTAAAGCAAACTAAACTTATCAAAAGAAAACATATATACATATATATCAAGTCATAAAAAAAAGTGAAATGTTGAACATCTGTGTTTAGAAGAATCTAATTGATTATGCAGTTGGCGTTCTACATAATCGATTTTTCATAAATAGAAAGCTTCCTTATTGAATAAGTTTACTCTAGGAACTTTTTCTGTACAAAAAAAAAAAAAAAAAAAAAAAAAGCAGAAAGAAAACGGGGGGGGGGGGGGGGAGGAACGATATCAAGGCTTAAAAAAGACTGAAATGCAGAAAATCTCTGTTTAGAGGAATCTAATAGATTATGCAGCTGCTGTACTGCATAATCGAGTTTTCAAAGATAAAATGCCTCCTCTTTAAATGAGTTTACTTTGATAACTTTTCTGAACAAAAACAAAAAAGTATGTAAAAGTCTGAATCAAAGTCTGTTATTTTCTTTAAAAAACATAATGAGCATACAGCTAAAATTTCTTTGATTATATTATGCTTTTTAAATTTTTGATAACACTGTTCAACAATCAAATTGCTTCTGAAGTTTCAAATGGAGCGAAATTGCAACTTCAGAATGCAGTTGCATTCTGAATGAAATTAATCCACCGAACACGAATATCGCCATGAAAAAACTTCATTCACTCTTGTTTATGAAATATAGATGTACAAAGTTAGGATTTTTTTTTTCAAAATATAGGTAATTTAAAATTAATATCAGAAAAAAATATGAATTATAACCTATAAATTGTTTAGTAGAAATCGATTTCTGGAAGCTCTAACTGTACTACCGTATATACTCGCGTGTAAGGCGACCCCCCAAATTCGAGATAAAAACACGTTTAATACCAGTAATTCAGAATGGTTTTCTGCACCATAAATAATTTAGAATTAAATGAGATTAAATAAGGCGTAGAAAAGCATTCTGAATAACTGGTATTAAACGTGTTTCCATCTCGAATTTGGGTGTCGACTTATACGCGACTATATACAGTAATCCAAAATTACAGCTCATTTCTCAAAGTAATTTTTGAGTTATGCTTCCAAAGATAAAAAAACCCAAATATGATGTCAAAATTGGGTATACTCATATTGAATATTTCGAAGTTTGTTACAATTTAAATATGGATACGATCCCCTATGCTTATTGTTTTAACATAAACAGAAATAATTTATAATTCCCAATCGTATGGATATTTTCATTTTTCTCTACGACAATTGTACGATCAGAAAGTATGGGGTATTTATTTATTTAATTTTTTTTACTGCCGTACACTCAGAAAAAAGTTTTGTTGAATCAACAAAAATTTGTTTGACCCAACAAAACTTTTCGTTTAAATATGGGTCAATGGAAATTTTGTTTGAATCAACAAAAAAAAATATTGTTGATTTTTTTTGCAATTCCAAAAACAAATTTTGTATCGTCAGCAAAAAAATATTTTGTTAATTCAAGTAAAATGGTTCAATTTTAATTGAATTAACAAAATTATTTTTGTTACATAGATATATGCTATGTGTTATTTTAACAATCTATTTTCTTTTTTCAACAAACTATATTTTGTTTGTTTAAATAATAAAATATGTTATACTACGAACTTGTTTTGTTTATACTACAAAACCTTTTGTTAAACAAACCAATCTAAATATACAATTCTAATTATTTTTTAATCCATTTTTAGCAGTGAATTACGACTGTAAACCAAGTGAATTTTTATCCTGCTTTTTTCCACGCAAAAACCGAGAGAGTGAAAATTGCCCAAGCCCGTAGTCGATCCCGGGTCCTCAGAACAGCGTTCTGAGGCTCTACCACTGAGTTACAAGGAACGACATCTGAGATCGGCATTTCTCACTCTTATGTATGTCGGAACAGCTGAAACCGCAGCACAAGGTAGAAATGTCAACAGAAGCACGCAAATTTCTGCTGCAAACATGAGACGACAATACAAAGCCCAGCATACGGCAACACATAGTTAATTTTTAATTCATTTTCAGCAGTAAATTACGCATGCAAAAAGCAGGATAAAAATTCACTGTTATATTTTACCAGTGTACTTTATTCCAGTACGAGAGTACTTATGTACCCGAGTACTTTCTTCTTGTAAAGATAGAAGAAAGTAATAAATGGGACAGGGGGATTTTTAAAACTATCTTGGTCCGTCCCAATGAAAAAAAGTTTTAATTATCCAAAAATTATGTTAATCCTTTAATTATATAGCTATATAAGTCAAATAAATCGAGTTACGTGAGAGAGTTATGGCTACTGCACAACAATTTAAATTTTGCAAAAACAACAAAATTATGCTGAAATTACAAAATTATTGTAAAATTAAAAAACAGATTTTCTTAAATCAAGTAAAATTGATGACATTTTGTTAAAATTTTTGAAGAGTGTTAACATAATTTTCTTGTCCAAGCAACAAAACCAATTTTTTTACTTCAACTAAAAATTTTGATAAAACAACAAAAATGTACTCAACAAAACATGTTTTGTTGTTTTAATCAATTCCTTTTTCTGGGTGTACATGTTTTAAAGTTAACCCTTTAACGTTCATTGGTTTCCCCACGAAACCACAAAACTTTAATTATGAAACTCAACAATGACAGCAGAATTTTAATAGAAAAGTTTTTCATTTATTATATATGTAAAATATCGCTTTTTTATTATATAAAAATAAATTTGTTCATAATTTCCGGTGTCAATCATTTATTTCAACATCTTAACAATTGAAGTACTTTATCCGTTAAAGGGTTAAAGTTAATAGAAATGTAACAAAAAATACAGTTGAATCCATTTGGACACTACACTGCTAACTAGTATTTTAAAAACACAAATTGCACAAATTGTGCTTATTAGTTGCTAAAATCAGTGTAAAAATTGTTTTAAACTCATAAAAGAGCTAAAATCCTACATGTTTCGGCTTTAAACTTAAAGCCATCATCGGGGAAGAGGAACAACACAAACGACTACTGATCTTTTAATTCAAGGTCGAAAATTAAAAGATCAGTAGTCGTTTGTGTTGTTCCTCTTCCCCGATGATGGCTTTAAGTTTAAAGCCGAAACATGTAGGATTTTAGCTCTTTTATGAGTTTAAAACAATTTTTACACTGATTTTAGCAACTAATAAGCACAATTTGTGCAATTTGTGTTTTAAAAAAATACAGTGTTACTTTTTACTTTTATTGTATCATGATTACAGTTACTGTTTTGAATACATTCATTTATATTTATTGTTTCTGATTGCTTTTATTTACAAAGAAGTCTCATGTTATGCACGTAATATAAAGAGCGAGGGTTTGACAAATACGGTCGCCTAGTTTGCAGTGGCGACCAAGTTATATAAACTTGCAACAAATTTTCTTTTTTTTACTAAAAAAAAAAAAAAAAAAAAAAAAAAAAAGACCTAAGAAAGGATCACAAACGGCATTTTTTCTACCCACACCTCACCCCCAATATTAAGAAATAACTTAGAAACTGTATTCAAACAAAAAATGTTTTATTTTCAATTTGGAAAAAAAATATTGCATCATCTGCAATTTTTAAAATAATAAAACCAGAATATTTTGACTAACTGAAAAAGGGCAAAAGATCGTTTTCCAGCTTCACTATTTTCTTGATTCTCCCCTCATCAGATATAGATGTTGTAGCTCTCAACTATCCGGACATTTGATGCTTTTGGCAATCAGCATTTTCGAAACAAGTCGATTAATTCAGCTTTTATAGTATTTTTTTTTTCAGAGATATGTAATTTTAATAAGTTTCATTATATAAATTAGATATTATCTTTCAAAATTATGGAATAGACAAAAGTTTGTAACTAATAATTCTAAACAATGCTCTTGTTATGATTTTTTCTTAATTAATTCTTTTTTGTTTGTTTGTTTTTGTATTTTGAAAATCAATCATGGCGGAGGGAGTAAATATTTTTTTTACAGGTGACATGAATTTTTTGCTGGCTGCCAGATTTGATCAAATCTATAAAGATAGAGGTATTAAAGCGTACGTGTTGCTATATATTACAAAAAATAAGTAATTAAATCAACGTTTTTATGAAAATATTCATGTTCAGCGCATCGAATTCATTAAAAATCAAGTACGTTTTATATCGGAAGCATTAATTTCGTCGATTTTTGTTGCACAGGATAATCGTTATCTTTATAACACTAAGAATTTTTATCTATACTAATATTATAAAGTAGTAAAGATTGTTTGTTTGTAGGGGGTAATCTCTGGAACTACTGAAGCGATTTCAAAAGTGATGGTGGTAAATTGATGGTGACGCTCCCCGCTCCAACATAGGCTATATTTTATGTCGGTGCCACTACCCCCAGGGGGGGGGGGTGCAGAAACGAAAAACGTTCTAAAATTTCGATCTTTTTTATACTGAAGGAGCTAGAAATATGATTTTTTGAATGATAGTTACTTATAAGATCTAAATGCTCTCTAAGAAAAAATTCTAATAAAATTCGAAATTTAAAAGGGTGAGATGAGCGGAACGCGTTATAAAAACATTCTAAATTACAATTTCTAAGGAATATCTGGAACTATAGAACCGTTTTCAAAAGTGATGGTGGCAAATTGATGGTGACACTCCCTGCTACAACATAGGCTATATTTTATGTCGGTGCCACTACCTCCAGAGGGGTGCAGGAGCTTAAAACGTTCTAAAATTTCGATTTTTTTTATACTGAAGGAGCTAGAAACATGAAATTTGGCATGGTAGTTACTTATAAGATGTAAATGCTCTCTAAGAACAAATTCTAAAAAAATTCGAAATTTAAAAGGGTGAGATGAGCGAAACGCGTTATAAAAACATTCTAAATTACAATTTCTATGGAATTTCTAGAACTACAGAACAATTTTCAAAAGTGATGGTGGCAAATTTTTGATGACAATCCCTGCTCCAACATAGGCTATATTTTACGTCGGTGCCACTAATCCCAGGGAAGTGCAGGAACGCAAAACGTTCTAAAATTACATTTTTTTAATACTGAAGGAGCTAGAAATTTGAAATTTGGCATTGTAGTTACTTATAAGATGTAAATGCTCTCTAAGAACAAAATAAAAAAAAATCGAAATTTAAAAGGGTGAAATGAGCGAAAAGCGTTCTAAAAACATTCTAAATTACAATTTCTATAGAATCTCTGGAACTACAGAACCGATTTCAAAAGTGATGGTGGCAAATTGATGGTGACACTCCCTGCTCCAACATAGGCTATATTTTATGTCGGTGCCACTAATCCCAGGGGGTTGCAGGAGCGAAAAACGTTCTAAAATTGCAATTTTGTTTATACTGAAGGAGCTAGAAATTTGAAATTTAGTATTGTAGTTACTTATAAGATGTAAATGCTCTCTAAGAATAAATTAAAAAAAAAAAAAACGAAGTTTAAAAGGATGAAATGAGCGAAAAGGTTCTAAAATAATTCTAAATTACAATTTTTATGGAATCTCTGTAACTACAGAACCGATTTCAAAAGTGATGGTGACAATCCCTGCTCCAACATCCTCTTTATTCAACATCCTCTTTAGTCTATGCGTTGCTGACGACTGGGTTTTTCACTAATCTTTGCCACAGATTAATCTTGGAAAATGAAACATTTGAAATTACTGAAAAAAATAATAGCTCGAAAAGTATCTGTCAGAAAATTGTTAGACAAACTGCGTTTGAAAGGTAAAAAATTGTATATTTCTTGATATAAATTTCATATCTAATGATTATGCCATTTTTCAAATATTGAATTTCAAAAATTACCAAATTTCACAATGGAGTACCATAGCGAAACCTTCATGCGTAAAAAGATAAAGATAAAGGCGACGTGTCCTGACATGTATATTGGCTATAGCAGGCGTCACAAATTATAGTAGCCTTATTAGTCTGTTAAAATATAAAAGTGAATTATGAAATGTCAATATTTTGTTTGATTAAAGGTTCGTTAAAAGAAATTGAGCAGCGTAGCGGGCGTAGCTTGCTAGTATATATATAAAACACAAACGGAAATTTCGTTCCGTTCCTTTATAACTCGAGTTCTGTCGAATGGATTTTGATGGAACTTACACTGTTCAATAGATAATTTTTCAGGGAAGGTTTTAGTATATCACACAACGTTCTACGTATATTAGTTATAGAATTATGATGGAAAGTTATTTTGGGCGATAAGGTTACCATAGGTCATTTTTTTGGCGACCATTATCGTTGGCGAAAGAATTGAAACGGCTATATCGGAAAATAATGCAAACACATAGAAGGTTACCATTGCTAATTTTTTGGTGATCATTATTGTTGCAGAAAGAAATAAAAAGGCTATACATGTCGAAAAAAAAAACTGTTACTAATTTTATTTTTTTTAAAAAAAAGAAAGAAAGAAAAAGAAAGAAAAAGAAAGAAAAAAGAAACAGAAAAAAAAAAGTTTTGATGTGAGAATATTATAAAACGAAAATATTTAATTTAAACATGATTGGGAATGTTCGTAATGCTTAAAAAAATTATTCAAGGGGCAAAATTTCTGTATTGAAACAATATTTGGCGATGTACCTTTTGTTTTTAGCGATTTTAATTTTACTTTTTACCCCAAACAATCTGATTTTAAGCCAAATGGTGTCTTTTTTAGTTGCTGAAAGAATCGAAATGGCTATACATTTGGAAAAACAGTTACTAATTTTCTTTTAAAAAAAAGAAAGAAAAGAAAAGAAAAAAAAAAAAACAGTTTTGATGAGAAATTTTAAGCCAAAAGGTGTTTTTTTTTAAGTGTACGACTGCATTTTTGCAGTATTTTTTTTTGGTACTTTTCGGTTAGCCGGGCGCCAGTGATATATATATACACATATATCTACACAAATACATGTATATACATACATATATATACACTTATATGTATGAATATATAAACACACACATATATATATTCCGATTATGAAAGATTAGCCTTCTGAAAAAGTTCTACTGGACGGATTTTGATGAGAATTGTATTGTTAGTTACATGCTATTTCATGAATGGTTTTAATGTACTACATATTGTTCTTACGTTGCTTAGTCAAACAGTTATGTGTGAAGGTTATATAGTCAGGGAACCCGATTCCGAAAAATTAGCCTTTTTGAAAGTTTTTACTGGGCGTAATTTTTGCGACTTGCATTGTTAAGTAGATAATTTGTAAGGATGGTTTTAGTATATTTTATATCGTTCTGTTAATTTTAGAATTATGTGGAAAAGTTCTATACTCAGATGAACTCGATTATCATAGATTAGCTTTTATAAAAATTATATTTAATGGATTTTGTTAGTTAATTTGTTTACATTGTTAGTTCGACAATTTTTAGTGATGGTTTTAGTATATTGCATATAGTTTTATCATTATTTAGCAAACCTTAACTGTAAATGACCAAATAAAAGAGTTGGTCCTAACCAGCTAAAATTTTGACTGCACATTAGAAAATATAATAGCGCAATCACGTCACTTTTCAGTAATGTGGAAAGATATTCCAGGTAAATTTACAGATTGCTTTCAAATACAAGGTCAAATTAAACAATATATTTCGTTTTATTCAAGGTTCATTTGTAGAAACCGACCAGCGCAGCGGGCGTAGCTTGCTAGTCTCTAATAATAATGAACTGCTTGAAACGATTTTATTATTATAATAAGCACTGCTTTACAAACTTGACAAAAACTGGCAGCCAGAAAAAATTTCTAGTCTCCAGTTAAAAATATTTACAACCCAGATCCAGATACTTGTCTTCAAACGAGGGTGTCGCCGATCCTACAATATACGCGATGTACACATGACAATAAAGGCGCCAATCATTTTAAGCGAGTTAGAAATATTTAAAAAATACATATTATTCTTTAATATAATTAAAATTAATTATTCTTGAAATTTTAATTAAGTTTCATAAATTACTTATAATAATTAAATAACACATTATTAATACATATAATACTTTTCAATAACATATAAGATGTTATTAATCTTTAAAATGAATGTGATTGACTAATCAGTTTTAATTCTGGACACAAAAATTTGATTTGAAACTTACAAAATAACTTGAGCATTTTTCAGTATTGTATCCAATTTTAGACGCCACAGAGCCTGGATTGACAATATTTCTTGCTATTTTATTGAAATTTATGTTTTTAATCCATTTACAATAAATATCTTTTAATTTCAGTATAAAATTGTTATTAGTAATTTTTTGGGTAAACGAAAGGAACACTCAGATGCGTTGATTTTGAATGTGAGGCAACTCCACTGTTGGGTAGAATTATCTTTTATGTTGCATCATATTAACTAGCACAATCAGAATTTAACAGTTCTAATACAACTGTGGTGAATTGGCAACATGTTTTATCATTGTTTTATCACAATTTATGTTTTTAATCCATTTACAATAAATACCTTTTAATTTCAGTATAAAATTGTTATTAGTAATTTTTGGGGTAAACGAAAGGAACACTCAAATGCGTTGATTTTGAATGTGAGGCAACTCCACTGTGGGTAGAATTATTTTTTATGTTGCATCATATTAACTAGCACAATGAGAATTTAACACTTCTAATACAGCTGTGGTGAATTGGCAACATGTTTTATCATTGTTTTATCACATTTTATGTTTTTAATCCATTTACAATAAATATCTTTTAATTTCAGTATAAAATTGTTATTAGTAATTTTTTGGGTAAACGAAAGGAACACTCAAATTCGTTGATTTTGAATGTGAGGCAACTCCATTGTTGGGTAGAAATGATTTTTATGTTGCATCATATTAACAAGCACAATCAGAATTTAACAGTTCTAATACAACTGTGGTGAATTGGCAACATGTTTTATCATTGTTTTATCAGAATTTATTTTTATATACTAGGGGGGGGGGCTGCGCCGCCCTGCTCCCTACGCTCTCCAACTCCCCGTGTAATTGCTTTGCGATTCCGTTCGGTGTCGCACAGCAATCCCTATTTTCTAGAAGAAAAGAAAAGAAAAAAAGCCGGAGGATGTACGCAGATTTTCATTGATCCATTTCCAAATCATTTGGCACATTTCCAAACACTATACATATAAATAAATAAGTATTTTGTATTTAATTGTAATGGAAAAATGGCATCAACAAATGCATAATCATAAAATAAACCCAATGGACAATATTCCCGTGATGTCACAATAAATATGAATTTAAGTGCACGCGGATAAATATTTTTACCGAAATTTAACTTGCAAATAAAAAAATTCGGCCCAAAATCCACGTCTTATTTCTCTCTATTATTTCTCTTTTATCCTCGCAACAGTGGAAATAAAGAAAAGTCGGGAAGATCTACGCAGATTTTCATTGGTCCATTTCCAAATAGTTTGGCACATTTCCAAATCTTTCCTTTTTTTTTTTAATATGGAGAGACATAAAACTTATTACTGAATTTTGTTTCCTATTTTTCTTATAAAATTAAATTTATTTTTTGTATTATTGTAACTTCTCTAAAGAAGAATGAAAAACTGAAATAAAATAATTAAGTAAATAAATAAATATATTCAATTTTGTTGTTATTATAATTATTTTTCATTTTAAAAATAAATCAACATTTTCAACAAATCATTGCTTTTGAATGTGATGCAAGTTCATGGACGCATACCAAAATCAGGATTTTTTTTTCACCCAACACCGATAACCATTATTGCTTATTAAATTTAGATAAAATAAGAGTACAAAAAATATAAAATAAGTCCATTACTACTGACAAATATTGTTAAACACATTCAAATGCAAGCCATTGAATATCGAGCAATAACATAAAATGGATTTTCGCCAAATTCTATATCAATGGTTCATTTAGGATTTATATTTCTTTAAACTCTATTTCCAACAAATCTTTAGAATACTCGTTTTAAGCATATCAATTTGACTCAATTTGTTTCAATCTTATTAATTAATTATCAATCTCAATTTATTTTATTGCATATTAAATTTGCATAAAATAAGAGCACAAAAAATATAAAATAAGTCCATTACTGCTGATAAATATTTATAAACACATTCAAATACAAACCATTAAATATCGAGCAATAACATAAAATGGATTTGAGCCACTTTCTATATCAATGATTCATTTATGGATTATTTTTCTTTAAATTCTATTTCCAACAAATCTTTAGAATAATTACTCGTCTTGAAAATATCAATTTGTTTCTTAAAAAATTAATTCAAAGAAAAGACACCAAATAATTTATTTTCTGATCACTAATTTCTTGGAAAATCTCTAAAATAATAAATCAATTTGAAAATACCAATATACCTCAAGATAAACTCAAAGAGTACGTATCATTTTAAGATAATAAATATGTTGTGATAATGGCTAGACTAACTACTGTATTTTAATATATCGGCATGTCTTTGAGGAATTAAATAAAACGTGCAACATTAATTTACTTTTAGACAATAAATTTATTAGGAAAATCCTCATTAGCTTGTTTTTAATGCAATACAAAATTTCGCTTTGTAAAATACCGGCGTTATTATGTGAAAAATAAAATCGCGCTAGAATAAAAGAAAAACGAAGCTTGTTACCGCCTATTTATATAACTACTAATGTATTTTAAAGATCGCTTTGTGAAAAATAGCGTGTAGTGGAACTGTTTAGTTATTTTAACCGTGTTACTAAAATTTCTGATAAGCGAAGAAAAAAAGATAATTTAAATTAATTATGCATTTTCGATAATCTCAAGCTCTCATATCAAACAATAAAAAATAAACTATAAATTATAATAAATAAATAAACTATACAGTTGTCAAAAAATAATGATTACTGTAATTAGTATAATTGGCGCTATGCTTGGCACAGTTGTATCTGACCTGGCCCGGATAATGTATAAGTCAGAGGTCTGCACGGGCTGGAAATCCCAGGTCCATTCCCGGCGCCGCCCGAAAGAAAGCTATCTAGCCCCGGCCCCATGCAGAAATTAAAAGTTCGGCCCGGGACCGGCCGGCTCAGCCCAGTGCAACCTGTGCAAAAATCAATGAACTTCAGGTCCAACTCAACTTCCATATAAAATTACGATTTTTTTTAACATACAATTAAGATTCTTTTCTGTATGTTTTAAATTAATGTCAAATTAAGAGGATGCAATTTTAAATTAAAATTTGTGGATTAATAGGAAGATAGTGCTCTAATAAAAAATAAAATAATATAAAATATCAAATAAAAGTTATTTTTTCCCCTGTCGATTGGCATCTGTATTTCTATTTTAAAAACAAAGGTTCTCAAGATAGCTACGGCTTTCTTTTCCTGTAACTGTATAAATTAATATAACCATATTAAAAAAAATTGCATTGAGTACTTTTCAAAAATAAAGAAATATTATTGCAACCGCAAATGTCCGTTTAGAAACCCATAACTTATAATAAAATATAATATATACCTATAAAATTAAGAGCTTCTTTGTTTCAAATATATTTAAAAGAAAAAATGCGCAATGTTTGTATTTATTCTAAAAAATTATTTTTCTGAAGATTAATTCACAATAATCAACATTTTCATTTTACTTTGTAAAGTAAACAAAGATAAACGCACATATAAGTGAAGTTTCTTGAAAAATTAAGAAAATTATTTCTAAAAAGAATGTTTGTTTTATTAGTTACACAAATATTTACTAAGATAAAAGCTTTTATTACCGTGTACATACATCTACAAAAATTCCCAAGAGTTTTCGCGTTATCTACATATTTAAAATGTCAAATAATTTTTTTTCTTACCCTTTATTTGCTTAAGCTAAATCGCACAGTTACCAAAGTACATGTCATTAAATTTCTGTTCTGTGTTTAGTTCAAAAGTTTATATTTGCTTAGTCATCTTTTCAATCTCATTTTGTTTATCTTTATTCACCCAAATAAAAGGTTATTTTATTTAAAATCCTTTAGAATGGTTGTATCATGTATATTCGCATTTAAAAAAAAAAAAGTATATTTGTTACAATTTTACATGCTTTATTATCGTCAGTGAGATGCATTAAAAATGTAACATTTTGTCTAACGATAATTTTGATTTTGCAAAACAACAATGCAGGTGTCTGTAAAATATCATATCATTTTAGAACAATGAAATAAGTATAAAAATTAAAAAGTATGTTTTTAATGCACTCATTTCTAAGCATTTAATGTTCATCTGTATGATCACACCTAGATCACATGGCTGCAATCCATGTAGTTAAAAAAATGCCGTTACAATTTGGCCTAGGTACCGAACTTGATTTTTAAATCAAGGTTTCACCGCTTATTTTCTTTTTATATGCTTGGTGTAAAGCGCGAGCTAGAGAATTTATTAAAAACATTTATAATTTTTGCTCTGTTTCTTTTTTAAGATATGGCAACGGGAAAAGAAAAAAAGCATTATTTAAACTATCTTTTTGGGATTTCTAAATTGATTTTATTTTATTTACGAAATTATATGAAATTTCGTTGACTATTTACAATATGCGTGGTTTTGCGCATCATTAAATCTATCGTTGTTTTAACGCGTATGCAATTGTAACCCTAAAGAATATTAAGCGATTTATCACCTGCCGCAGGATTACGGAAAAATGCCTTCAAACTCAGCTATTAACATATAATTAAGATATAAAAATATTAAAATGTTGCATTGTCATCGAAAACATACCTTTGTATTTATTTTTTTATAATTCTAGCTTACCAGGAAGCGAGTTAAAATGGAATACAAAATTCTATCTTTACATACAAAAAACGAGTCAGATAAAATAGTGTAAAAAGAAGTGGGTCTTATTATCGCTTGTTTATCTTATTTTTAGGAGGGTTCTATTACCCCATAACCAAGAAGTTGCGGCGAAAATATCATGTTCCAGAATGTTTTTCTGTGCATAAATTTATCTATTTATGTATTTATGAATTGAAAACAGAATTTTTACTTTCCAAACACATAGTGTAAGCAATGTATTGTAATCATCTATTTTTTAAGGGTATCCATACCCACACACCTTTGAAGCGTCATTTTCGATAAAAACATCGATTTTTCATTCTTGCAATAATATTAAAATCCGATCTCTTATCTATCGAATTCTGCTTCAATTGTGTCTGTATCTGCATTAGAACCCGAGTTACAGCCGTTTATAGTTGCATCTGTTACAGCTTGTGGAATAATTTTACAACCGAAAATATCGTTCTACAAACCGAAAGTAAGCTGAAATGTATGTTTACATTCTTCATTTTCGAGATTTAGCATTTAAATTGGATTATATGTCCAAGAAAATACACGGAGTATATAATTAAACCTTTAAAGAATAATAATTACTTTTATATCAAGATTCGCGTTTAAAAGTTATTTTTAGCTTTTTTTCTAAAAAAGAAGTTTTTCAGATTTTTACTGAACGCAAAACATCCTATAGCAAAAAATTATGCATGAAATGCTTTGAACTTTTTTTTTACTTATTTTATAAATGTTTATTAAGGGAATAGGTTACAATCATGATAATATATTAATTAGTTTTATGTTTACACTGGTATAAGTTAGAAATTTGCAAGAAATTAAAGGGATTTTTCATTACATTAGTACTTCAAGTGTCATAGCTACTGCGATAGAGATGCTATTATAATGCAGATAGATTCTCTTTATTATACAATTTACGAAATGTTAATGCATTGATTTGATTTTGAGGTATCATGTTTTGCGCAAATGTTAATTTTTCACATAATTTTGACTATTTAGAAAATTTATTTTTCACTTTTAAAAAATCATTTCTGTGTAATTTTTTAAATGTTTATAGATTTTTCAAAGCTTTAACTAAAATGTCATTAAGAAAAATTGGTATAAAGAGAAATTTTCAAAAATTTCAAAAAATCACCTCCGATTGTTTGGGTATACCTTAATTGCGTGCGTATATGAACACCATAACTCCTAAACGCTACTTCCTATTAAGGGTACTTACGTATTATCCTGGCCAGGAGATAGCTAGCCAAAAATGATTGGCAAGCTCCAATCTTGTTTGTCGTTGGACAATCATATTCAAAACTGTAATTTAACATTATTACATACATAACATTGTTAAAAATGGTAAATAAAATATAATAAATGAACAATAATAAATTAATAACAAAAAACTATAAACTATTATTTAAAAAAAAAAACTATAAATTATATATATATATATACATAAACTATAATAAATATATAAACTATAATAGTTGTCAAAAAATAAGTGTTACTATAATTAGTATAATTAGCGCCATGCTTGGCGCAGTTATATCGGACCTGGCCCGGATAATACGTAAGTACCCGATTAAGCTCCTATTTTTCGAATATGTTATGGACAACTGTCGCAAGAACTCTATGGAATTTCTTACAAATCGACCGTCGGATTAGGTATTTAATCCATTTTTAAACCCATTTGCGATCGATTCTATAGGGAAAATCACCAAGGAAAAGTGAGAGAGTATAAGTGGTAAATTTTGTGCGATGTAATAAAGCATTACTGGCGTGGAGGTACCGTCTCCAGTTCCAAAGCGGGAGGCCCAGCGTTTGAATCCGGCCGATTCCGTTGTTACAAATTTATCTAAATTTCCACCAGCCACTGCTTTTTCTTCCCTTTTTCTGGACACTGACACCAGTATTCGGAAAGTGGAGTAGTCACTCCAGATTTGTTGTTGTCTTCTTCCGTAAGTTAAATGTTTCAAAGTACCTTTCTATATACCGGGTGTCCCAAAAATGACTGATGGATTTTAAAATTCAATAACTTCCAAATGGTGACAGATATTAAAAAATTATTGCAAGAGGGTTATGTATAATGTCAGGAGTTTTTTTTACTGTGACTCTTGATTTTAATTTGAATTTC
The DNA here is from genome assembly GCA_963931845.1 of Maratus michaelseni. NCBI lineage: Eukaryota > Metazoa > Arthropoda > Arachnida > Araneae > Salticidae > Maratus > Maratus michaelseni. The sequence goes on along the minus strand of OZ007600.1, from coordinate 170,702,441 downwards.
AAGCAATAGATGGCGCTGACAGCGATTGGCGTTCAGTTGAGGCCAAAACTGACGCCACTCAGCATTGATACACCACCCCCTGAATACTAGGCCTGCGCGCTGACAAAAATGGCGACTGTCACAGGTGGATTTTTATTTTCAGCGTTTGAACGGTCCCTCGAACTTCAACACCAATAATATGTAAAAGCTTTCTTTGACTTATTTCATCTCAAAAAAGTAGGCGAAGAAAACTTTTAGAAGTTATTGGTGTTGAAGTTCGAGGGACCGTTCAAACGCTGAAAAGAAAATCCGCGAAGAGCGGATACACGATACACAGATACTTCAAGCCAAGAACGGATACACGATATAATGTGGAATAATTCTATCAAGTGATTACAAGTGATTATCAAGTGATTACAAGTGATTATCAAGTGATTACAAGTGATTATCAAGTGATTACAAGTGATTGGAGACAAGCGATGATTGTTGACTAGCGTCACATGGATATCTAATAAAAGGTGAGTGAAATTCTTACTTACCTTACTCCATTTGTCCTGTGAATGAATAATTAAGAATTTCGCTAGTTAATGAATAAACTGCACCAACAAAATTAACATAATTACAATTTTTCAGAGAAGTCATTAAAAGTTCTTAAACGATAAAGTATATTTATTTTATTATATATCTAAAGGTTTATTTATGAAGGATTGGTTTTCTGTTGTCTTTTTTTTTCCTTAACAGTTATCCTATCCGGAATTAATAGGAAGAATATTTATTTTAAATAAATACATCAGACAAAATACTTTAACATTTAACGTGTCACTTTTTTTTTCTTCAGTTTCTCTATCGCATTTGACATCACAACTGTTTTAATAATACATGTGTGGGTAGAAAGCTACAGAGAAAGAGAAAAACATTCCTTTAGAAAGTTCATGTATCAGACGTTCGTATATTATATATTTTTTAAAAAATCGTCTAAATTTGAACAATATCAAGGGCGTCTCTAAAAATTGTATTTAGAATGTGTTAGGGGAACCGTCGGTAGCATAATTAATTTTCTATCTTAATAAACTGTTATATCAGCCTTCATATTTTAATATACATTTTCATCTTTCGATAATGGTAAAAAAGGTTTGTTCAGCTTACCTGAGAACTGCTTTTGCGCAAAGTAATATCCACAATAATGCACTGATATTTATCCTTTTGATTCATTGAAGTGTTGCTGTATGGGAGTAATAAACAACATTATTAGAAGAAAGTAATATTGCGTGAAGTAAGGAGTAGATCCATTTTTCTTTGAATATAATATTATTATTCTAATTCTTGGCTTTATATACACATTTAAATCGCGTTTTGGAGACTGCATAAAAGTGCTCCAATTTTACATTTTATTTGGGATATTTACAAGCGCGTCTTACCTGTTCGACTACATTTTAGATTATGAAGGATTGTTATTGAGTTCTCGAGCGCGGTATCAGCTGTAGGTTGAAGTAGGGAGGTCTGCAGAATTTCTCAGCTGATCAGTTTCGACAGTATCTGGTTTTATTCACTATGGTTTGGTTTGCAGCTGCGTTTATCACTTGAAGTAGTTACAGTTAATTGGGATCTGGTTTTTAACATGTTCTGAGTGTTCTTTCGATCGTTCACAACACGTGGAGATTATTAACGGCATAAAAAGGTTTCTCTGTCACTCCCCCGTAATCTCCTGTGTGGGGAATGGTTGAAGGTTCAGTTTCTTACAGTGTTTTTCGTACACAGGTTTGGGAGTGGGTTTGGTGAGGGTGTCGGCTATCATTTCTTCAGTGGGGCAGTATTGTAAATCAATTTTTCCTTCTTCTTTCATCAGTTTGATGTTGTGGAAACGTATGTCGATATGCTTGGATAGCTTAGTATCTTTATCATTTTCAGTCATTTTTATACAGGACATATTATCTTCAAATATCGTGATTGGTAGTTTTTGTGGAATGTTGCAGTCGCTAAGCAAGTTTGTTATCCAGCTTAATTCTTGTGCTGCGTTGCTAGCTGAAACGTATTCAGCTTCGGCTGACGAAAGTGCAATGCAATTCTGCCTTTTTGTGATCCAGTAAATTGGTGATTTTCCTATCATGAATAGATTTCCTGACGTTGATTTACGTGTTTTCAAGTCACCAGCCCAGTCTGCATCGGCGTATGCTGTTAGGATGGGCTTGCTGTTTGCGCTAAGAGTTAAATTCAAATTTTCTGTAGTTTTAAGGTATGAAATGATTCTTTTCACTGCTGTCCAGTCTTTTTGGCGTGGTGTTTCGTTTCTACGACATAGTATGTTGACTGCGGCAGATATTTCAGGACGCGTGATTGTTGATATGTAAAGTAATGTGCCTGTGGCTTGTTGATATTTCGTGTTATTAGGTAAAAGATTATCATCGTCCTCAAGTCTGTTGAATCCCAGCAATCATGGGTGTGTAATGAGGTTTCATGTCGTTTAAATTCAGTCTTTTCACTAGTTCCTGTATTTTATTATTTTGATTTAGGTAATATGTATCGTTGATTTTAATAATGTTTATGCCTAGGTAATTATTCACTTCTCCTAAGTTTTTTAGTTCATATTCTTTCTTAAGTTGGTTTATTGTTTCTTCGATATCACTGTCCTTTCCTGCTATCAGGATGTCATCTACATAGATGATGATATATAACGGATTTTCTAGATTTGATTTAAAGTACAGACATGGATCATTTTTGCTCTGTATGAAATTATTGTTTGTGAGTGTTTCCGAGATTTTGGTGTACCAGGCCTTTGCGGCTTGCTTAAGACCGTAGATGGCCTTTTGAAGTTTACAAACTTTTCTCTCATCGCCGGGTTTAATATACCCGTCTGGTTGACTCATATAAACATAAACAGTTTCAGTTAATTCACCATGCAAGAATGCTGTGGTGATGTCAACATGTTTCACGTTCAAATTTTTGTGCAATGCGGAGATGAGAAATGCACGTATTGTAGTTTGCGAAACAACAGATGCTTAAGTTTATTAGAGCTCTAGTCTTGCGGTCTTTTTTGTGCCATGCGGGGTCGGGTGGAGCCGGTGGACCTTGTACTATAATATCATCGAGTTCCTCTTTAATCAGGAACATCTGCATCTTGAAAAGTTTTATTTCTAAGTGATTTTCATGTCTATCCGGTAATTGTGTATTGTCATCTGAGGTTTTTGTGGTTTTTTGTATCTCCTCAATGTTTTCTGAGTGTACATTTTCATTTTCAAGAAATTTTACCGTTCTCGCTATTTTAATTTGTTTTCCAAGTGTGTGAATTCTATAACCAGTCGATCGTGTGTCATAACCTACGAACGTTCCGGTTTGAGCCCTGTTATCAAGTTTTCCTCTCTTTACTTTATCGACGTAAAATAGCGCTTTACAACCGAATGTTCTTAAGTGTTTTAAATTTGGTTTAATTCCTTTCCATAATTCGTAAGGTGTTCTGTTGTTATTTGCTTTGGTTGGGAGTCGGTTTTGTAAGTATGTTGCGGTGTTTATGGCTTCACCCCAAAAATGTTTGCTTAATTTTGCTTGTGATAGCATACTTCTAGTCATATCTAATAAACTTTTATTTTTTCTCTCCGCAACTCCATTCTGGCTCGGATTATGCGGGACAGTCAATTGGTGTAAAATTCCGTTCTGTTTTAAGTATTCATCTATTTCTTGATTTACATATTCACGACCGTTATCCGATCTAATTTCCTTAGGTTTTTTACCGAACTGATTGTATATCATCGTTATATACTCTTTTATCTTTTCAGCAACTTCGCTCTTTTTAGATAATAAATATATCGTAGTATATCGGGAATAATCATCAAGAGTCATAAAATAAATTTTCCGCCTAAAGTCGGTGTATCTAAAGGACCACATACGTCACTGTGGATCAAATCCACAATATTAGTAGCTCGGTTTGTTGCTGATTTAGGATACGGCATGTTAGTTAATTTAGTTTCGATACAAGTTACGCATGTTTTATTTTTATGTTTACAATTGCCTATCTTTATTCCGTCCGCAAGTTGATTTGTTATTATAGATTTAATCGCGTCATAATCTCTGTGACCTAGTCTGCGATGCCAGAGATCTATGCATTGTTTGCTGTCACAGTTATACGTTATGTTTGCATAATATTGTGGTTCTTCCACATCGTCCATTTCCTCAATAATGTATACATTTTTCTCATTTTTCGCCCTAAAAGATATTTCTTCATCAAAGATCAAATCGCATTTATTATCGTTGAAGATTAGTTTACACCCGTTTTTAGCGGCTTTACTAACCGAAATTAGGTTCGACTCTAAGTCTGGGACATAAAGTACTTCGCGTAATTTCGTTAGTTTTTCTTTTCCTTCGGGGGTTAATGTTTTTATAAAAACTTGTCCTGAACCTAACGCTGTCAGTTTATTATCATTCGCGATCGTTACTGAAGTTTTATTATAATCAATGAATTTACTAAATAGGCTTTTATCGTTACAAATGTGTGAGGTAGATCCTGAATCGAGAATCCATTTATTTTTGCTTTTTCGGAGATTAATGCTTTATCTTGCGTCTGATCATTTGCGTATTTTCTTTCGTTTGGAATTTTATTTTCTCTACGAGTTTCGGTCTTTTCATAACATAATGAAGATGAGAAATTCTTTTTATTTTTGAATTGATTGTTACGAGGATTTCCGGATTGTACCGTGTTTTTGCTCTTGTAGTGCCAGCATTCATAAGTGGAATGATTTTTCATTTTACAGTTGTTGCAATATTTTTGTTCTGTTCTAGTTTCAGTGTGTGTATATCTCCTATTTGTTTTAAATGCTCTCTCGTTGTTGTTATATCCGCTATGTGATTGTTCTGACATTTCATGTCTAAGATTATATTCGTCCGTTAATTTGTTTTTGATAAAATCAGGGATGAGCTCATTTTACGGTCTCGCCTCCAACGCAGTTATCAAAGTATTGTAACTGGGGGGAAGAGAACACAGAAATAGCGCGGAAATATGTGAATCGCTAATATTTTCTCCAATGGCATTAAGTTTATCTATAATTTGCAAGATATTAGTGATATGCGTGATCATGTTTCCACCCTCCGCTAATTTAGTACTGTATAACTTCCGTAAAAGGTAAAGCTTACTGGATAAATTGCTTCTCTCATGTATGTTTTTCAGAGCTTCCCATGTTAATTTGGCAGTATCTAAGTTTTTTACATTTACGATTTGAGTATCATCGATGCTTAAGTTTATTAGAGCTCTAGTCTTGCGGTCTTTTTTGTGCCATGCGGTGTCGGGTGGAGCCGGTGGATCTTGTACTATAATATCATCGAGTTCCTCTTTAATCAGGAACATCTGCATCTTGAACTTCCATGTACTATAATTTGTAGAATTGAGTTTCTCAATAAATTGAGTATTTTCTTTTATCGCATTCATTATTTCTTTTTTAGTGATCTTTTATTTATTATTATATTTTTAGAAATTGTTATATTATCGTTTTTAATACTGGGATATTCTTTTTTCAGTCTTTCATAATCTTTGTTAGGGGAACCGTCGGTAGCATAATCAATTTTCTATCTTAATAAATTGTTATATCAGTCTTCATATTTTAATATACATTTTCATCTTTCGATAATGGTAAAAAAGGTTTGTTCAGCTTACCTGAGAACTGCTTTTGCGCAAAGTAATATCCACAATAATGCACTGATATTTATCCTTTTGATTCATTGAAGTGTCGCTGTATGGGAGTAATAAACAACATTATTAGAAGAAAGTAATATTGCGTGAAGTAAGAAGTAGATCCATTTTTCTTTGAATATAATATTATTATTGTAATTCTTGGCTTTATATACACATTTAAATAGGTGCATTTCGCCAGCCCCCCCACCACCTCACATTTTTTCGAAAATATTACTAATCGTTTATACCTCGTTTGTACCCGTTTGTACCAACAATCTTTTCGTTTGCACCTCATTTGTACTAGAGTAGCAAAAGGTTTTTAGTGTGGGGCAGCCATTTCTCCAGCCCTCCCCCCACTTCAATGTTTTACAAAATGGATAGTGCCAATCGTTTATACCTTGTTTGTACCCGTTTGTACCGACAATCTTTTCGTTTGCACCTCATTTGTACTAGAGTAATAAAGGGTTTTTAGTGTGGGTCTGCCATTTCTCCAGCCCCCCCACCTCAATGTTTTACAAAATGGATAGTGCCAATCGTTTATACCTCGTTTGTACCCGTTTGTACCAACAATTTTTTCGTTTGCACCTCATTTGTACTAGAGTAATAAAGGGTTTTTAGTGTGGGGCTGCCATTTCTCCAGCCCCCCCACCTCAATGTTTTACAAAATGGATAGTGCCAATCGTTTACACCTCGTTTGTACCCGTTTGTACCAACAATCTTTTCGTTTGCACCTCATTTGCACTAGAGTAATAAAGGGTTTTTATTGTGAGGTTGCCATTTCTCCACCCCCCCCCCCACCTCAATGTTTTACAAAATGGATAGTGCCAATCGTTTATACCCGTTTGTACCAACAATCTTTTCGTTTGCACTTCATTTGTACTAGAGTCAATTTCCATAACTACCGATATTTTTCCCTTGGAATGTTATATGTAAAGAATTTATTTACAGAGAAATGCAAATCTGTTCTGTTGCCATATCACTGTTGTGAATAGTGTGTTACGTTTTAATTTACACAATGTTGTGACTTATTACTATTGTCATCAATACATATTGTAAGAGTATTAAATGTAATATATTAAATTACAGCGAATATCTATAATTCCTGCATTGTTCTCTGAAAACAATATAACCTTTCATATCAATGGTAATATAAATTATCATTGTCATATAATTATACTCTTTACATGTCATATAATTATACTCATATGTGTAAAAAATATTTTATTGAGTACAAGTATTTCTTAGTTTTAAAAAAATATATTTTGTATTTCACTTTTCTTTGACCAGTATTGAAACTCAGTATTACCAAATAAGTATTTTAATAATGCTGAATGAAATGAGGAAATTGTATGCACTTTTTTTTTTGTTATTTTGAAGTTCCATTCAATTTCAATAACTAGCAATTTTTTTTTCTTGGAATATTATACGTAAAGAATTTATTTACAGAGAAATGACATACTGTCATCATTTCACTGCTGTGAATAGTGTGTTACGTTTTAATTTACACAATGTTATGATTTATTACTATTGTCTTCAATTCTTATTTTAAGAGTTTTAAATGTAAAATATTAAATTACAGCGAATATCTATAATTCCTGCATTGTTCTCTGAAAACTATATAACCTTTCAAATCAATGGTAATATAAATTATCATTGTTATAAAGTTATATTTTAAAAAGCGATTGATTATAAGATATTCTCACTTTGAAAGTATGTGAAACTTTGCACAAACTTTGCACAATTATTTTATATTACATGTTATAAAAAAAAAACTTACCTTAAAAAAAATAATAATAATATTTCTTTACAATTTGTAAGCTTTACAGCGTAAATGTGCAATTGCTCCATCTCTTGTTCTAAAAACTCAATAAGTTTTCAATTAGTATTTCAATATTTTTTTGGTCATTTAATATAATCATAATCTTTATTATTATTATCATTAATTTTTTAATTGGATACGTTACGTTGACGATAAGCAATTGTGCATATTTTTGCGAGTTTGGAAAAGAAAAATTCTGAAAGTTATTATTTTATACTTCATTTGAATATGGTCTATTGTAATTATTTTTATTACCATTTTATTATTGCTCACTTTTTACTTGTTACATTTATTTTGACATATTCAAAATTCAAAAGAAAACACATGAGCAAATATATGTATGCTTTAAAATGAGAGCTCAATTTTTACTTTAAAAATGTGCTACATAAAAGAATATTTTTATAGTATTTCTCTAATAAAAATTTTGTATGGCATTATGTATAGTGAAATATTTTCTAACCTATGTTTCTTTTTCTTAAACCTTTTTTTAACGTCTTGGCAAACTTATTTAAATTATTATAATTACTAGCATTATTAAGACTGGATGTTCTTTGATATATTTCTGTAAAAGAAAGATGCAGCCTTTTATTATAATTAAAGCTAACATTGTTCCTTAATTTTGGATACTACTATTTCCATTTGTAAACTTCAAAATTTTTTATGATAGTAACTCTGATTAAATAAGGCAAATATTAGTATTTAAAAATAGTGGTTTTCAAAAGTAGGAGTGTGTGAGCCATTATTCTTTATAAGAACATTTTCTATCGTATAACACCTGAATCTGCATAAATCCATACATATTCAAGAAACATGCAGAGTGATAATTTACTACTATCTTTGTACAATATCATTTAAATTATATAAAGCTTAAGTTCAATTCATTATGTTAATGTAGAATCCTTGAATATTCCATTTTGTGCTTTTCTAATTGAACTTTTATATTATATGATCAACTATTATATGTAAAATATTTATGTATGTAATGTCTACATCAAATAATATATGTATCTAAAAATATTTAATAATAGTTATGTCACAAATGTTTACATATCAAATATTTCTCATCCTTCAATTAGTATTACATTCTTTGTATTGAATTTGTAAGTTATAATGATTATTTACTTTTACATATTTTTTGTATTTTCTGGAACAAGGAGAAATATTTTTTCTTCTTATTCAATTAATTTATATATTTTTAAGCTGTTACTGAATGCAGCCCATATATTAGTTTATGTAAAATTTTATTAATAAACAACATTTTTTCAAATGATCAATTTTATTCAATATTAAAACTAACATTAGTAAATGCGGCACAAACGATTAGCGCTATCCGTATTTAACACTTTCCAACATAGTTGAATTATGAATTTGGTTTGTCTGACTCTGTCTGTCCGTGCTCTAACTCGCGTAAATATAATAAGATTCTCATGCAATTGATATATGTTACTGAGGTTTACTATGGCATGTTCGGGATTGAAAATGAAGTGTCTAACACTTACAGTTTTTTTACAGAGACAGTCAAAAGAATTCAGTTACATTACAGTCTACGGGAAAAAATCATTTGCGATTTATTTTAATACTATTAACCAATTTCAAACACATTGAAGTTGATGTATATCTAGGAGGTACACCACAAGAAGCTTACAATAGAATACGGTGTGCATAGCACTTATAGTTCCCTTATAGGGATACTCAAAAGAATTCCGTTACATTACGATCTATGGAGAAAAATTGTTTGGGGTTTATTTTAATAATGTTTCACTATTTTAAACATTTTGAAGTTGATATAGAATGTCACTAAGGTGCATTCCAAAAGGCTTAGTATAAAATATTTTGTGTTTATTACTCATCGTTCATTTACTCGGACACACAAAAGAATTCGGAACTGTATGTTAACAATAATTGCTGGAAATGCAATTTCAGTTGCTGAAAGCGTTTTTAAATTAATTAATTTTTTATCGATTACGTGGTGTGTATAAATTCTTTCTTTCATATACAGGTCAACACAAAAGTCCTTGAGTAAATTTCCATTTTTGACGTAAATTAAATAAGAAGTGATGGGTACCACTAAAAAGCTTTAATTACTAGTACAAATGCGCACAAACGAACTATAAATGATTGGCGCTATCGATTTTTTAAAGCATTGATGTGGTGTGGGCTGGCAATTCCTTCACAACACCCACTGAAAACATTTTATACCTCTAGTACAAATGAAGAACAAACGAAAAGATTTTTGGTACAAACGGGTACAAACGAGCTATAAACGATAGGTACTATCCATATTTTAATAAATTGAGGTGTTGGGGGGGGGGGGTGCCGTTTCTCCACAACCACCACAAAAAAAATTCTTAATACTCTAGTACAATTGAATTATAAACGAAAAGATTTTTGGTACTCACGAGTACAAACGAGGTATAAACGATTATACCTCTAGTACAAATGAAGAACAAACGAAAAGATTTTTGGTACAAACGGGTACAAACGAGCTATAAACGATAGGTACTATCCATATTTTAATAAATTGAGGTGATGGGGGGGGGGGGGGGGTTGCCGTTTCTCCACAACCACCACAAAAAAAATTCTTAATACTCTAGTACAATTGAATTATAAACGAAAAGATTTTTGGTACTCACGAGTACAAACGAGGTATAAACGATTGGCACTATCCTTTTTGCAAACATTGTGGGGGGGGGGGGGGAGAGAAAACGCAGCCCCACATAAAAAAACAAATGATGTACAAATGAGTTACAAACGAAAAGCTTGTTGGTAGAAACGGGTACAAACGAGGTGTAAACGATTGGCACTATCCATTTTGTAAAACATTGAGGTGGGGGGGCTGGCCGTTTCTCAAGCCCCCCCAATAAAAATCTTTTATTACTCTAGTACAAATGAGGTGCAAACAAAAAAATTGTTGGTACAAACGGGTACAAACAAGGTATAAACGAATGGTACTATACATTTTGTAAAACATTGAGGTGGGGGGCTGAAGAAATGGCAGCCCCACACTAAAAACCCTTTATAACTCTAGTACAAATGAGATGCAAACGAAAAAATTGTTGGTACAAACGGGTACAAACGAGGTATAAACGATTGGCACTATCCATTTTGTAAAACATTGAGGTGGGGGGGGGGGATGCAGAAATGGCAGCCTCACACTAAAAACCCTTTATTACTCTAGTACAAATGAGGTGCAAACGAAAAAATTGTTGGTACAAACGGGTACAAACGAGGTATAAACGATTGGCACTATCCATTTTGTAAAACATTGAGGTGGGGGGGCTGGAGAAATGGCAGACCCACACTAAAAACCCTTTATTACTCTAGTACAAATGAGGTGCAAACGAAAAAATTGTTGGTACAAACGGGTACAAACGAGGTATAAACGATTGGCACTATCCATTTTGTAAAACATTGAGGTGGGGGGGCTGGAGAAATGGCAGCCCCACACTAAAAACCCTTTATTACTCTAGTACAAATGAGGTGCAAACGAAAAAATTGTTGGTACAAACGGGTACAAACGAGGTATAAACGATTGGCACTATCCATTTTGTAAAACATTGAGGTGGGGGGGGGGCTGGAGAAATGGCAGCCCCACACTAAAAACCCTTTATTACTCTAGTACAAATGAGGTGCAAACGAAAAAATTGTTGGTACAAACGGGTACAAACGAGGTATAAACGATTGGCACTATCCATTTTGTAAAACATTGAGGTGGGGGGGCTGGCCGTTTCTCCAGCCCCCCCCCCACTAAAAATCTTTTATTACTCTAGTACAAATGAGGTGCAAACGAAAAGATTGTTGGTACAAACGGGTACAAACGAGGTATAAACGATTGGTAATATTTTCGAAAAAATGTGAGGTGGTGGGGGGGCTGGCGAAATGCACCTCATTTAAATCGCGTTTTGGAGACTGCATAAAAGTGCTCCAATTTTACATTTTATTTGGGATATTTACAAGGGCGTCTTAACTATTCGACTACATTTTAGATTCTGAGGGATTGTTATTGAGTTCTCGAGCGCGGTATCAGCTGTAGGTTGAAGTAGGGAGGTCTGCAGAATTTCTCAGCTGATCAGTTTCGACAGTCTCTGGTTTTATTCACTATGGTTTGGTTTGCAGCTGCGTTTATCACTTGAAGTACTTATAGTTAATTGGGATCTGGTTTTTAACATGTTCTGAGTCTTTTTTCGATCGTTCACAACACGTGGAGATTATTAAAGGCATAAAAAGGTTTCTCCGTCAGAATGTTTTTATGCTAACTATGTTTTTTCAATGTGAAATCTTTATTTGCTTCCACTAACTCGCGCAGTCACAAAAGTATAATTTATTTTATTTCTATCCTGTGTTTCTTTAATTTTTTTTTCACTAGACCAAAATACTTTTTTATTCAAAATTCGTTCAAATACTCTAAAATATATTCCTTTCTGTTATTTGCCGAATTTTTCTAGATAATGTAAAACGTCTGTTAAATAAATTTTCTAAAATAATGTTTTTCTCTTTCTCCGCGGCTTTTTCTACCCACACATTCATTATTTACACAGTTGTGATGCCAAATGTGAAAGAGAAACTTAAAAAAAAAAAAAAGTGAAGTATTTTATCTGATGTATTTATTTAAAAGAAATAATTTTCTTATCTATTGCAGATAGAGTAGTTAAAGTTAAAGCAAAAGAAATACAAGAGAAAAATCATACATTTTGCATATATTAAGATATACTTTCAAGTATAACAATTGTTTCATCTAAAAGTTTTACTTCATTAACCTAAAAACATTCTTAAGAAAACAGTGATTTTTTAAAACTATATATTTTTTTTAATTATTTATGTCATTCTAAGAAGACATTTTTCAAAGAAGTATTCTGTATTGTAAAATCAATAAATATTTGAAATCAAATTCAAATTACTGAAAATTTTATTACTTACCCATCATACATAGTATAGGGAAAGTCTTGTAATCGTTTTGAAAATCCACAAAAAAAAAAAAAAAAAAAAAAAAAAAAAAAGACGGATTTACATGTTTCAGATACTGGAGATTCCGAAAAACATATTTTTAGAAAAAAAAAGTTGCCGTCCGTCTGTCTGTGTGTGTGTCTGTAAACGCTCTATTTCGCGAACAAATTAAGATAGAGAATTGTAATTTGGTATGTACTACTTATAGTATGTAATAATGGGAAGAAGCCTATTGAATTTCAGCAACTTCGATTATCCGGAACGAATTTTTCGGACTCTCGAAATATTCGTTCTGATAAAAGGTATATAATTTTTTTTAATTGTTTATTTTAAGGAGTGAGTATAAAATACAATAAAAAAAAACAAATTTTGCATAAATAATGAAGTCGATCGGATGATTAGTTGCCGAGATATTTGTAATCCAATTTTCCACATTCTTCGATTTTTCGTGACCCTGTATTTCATTCAAATTCCAATTCAAAGACGCATATTTTAATTGGAAATGAGACGCTTAATTCGACATATTATACTGTTAGTTAATAGGCTTATTAATTTTGGAGTTATAAGGATGTTTCTTTTACGCAACTAAGTAATAGAGCATTTAAAGTTTATGACGTCATCAAGCCGGTACACTGTGAAAAAAGATAAATATAATAAATGGAAATTTCCTAAATCTAGGAAAATATAATGTGACCAAAAACCAGAAAATATACCACAAACTCTTCCCAGTTACCAACGACACCGAAAAGCGTTCATTAGCATTAAAATCTTGAGAAACCAACACATTTTCGAGATTTAAAGAAGCATTTATAATAAAAAAGTGTGGTTTGCAGCCACTGATTTTCGGAAATGTTTCTGAACCCAAAATACAGGGGTGTTTTGAATACTATTCATTCTCAAGTAAACATTTTAATGTCCAACAAACCTGTTTTGCAGCCAAACATGATAAATTAACAGCATCAACATTAGCATAAAAATTAACATTATTTTGTTACTCTATCAGTTCAATTACGCAATTCAACTTTCTTAATTGAGAATAAATAGCATTCTAACAACCGATATTCCGGTTTGAGAAAACTTATTAAGGCTGCTCGTCAGTAAACTTCCCGATTCCCCTCGCTAATGTTATTCCTATGGGCGTAGGATGCATTCGTATTTTTAAAATATCTCCTCGGAAAATTAATATTTTTAACATCTGTTTCCTGTGTACTGTTCTTAAAGAAAGTCTCTTTTTTTCTTAGTTAACAAAATATTTCTAAACTATGTGCTTAATTTATATTTTTATGTGTGTTAAAATCTTAGCGAAACTGAATACGATTTTAGCATTTCATATAAAATTCAGTATAGATTTTAGAAAAATATTGACAACTAAGAAAAAAAAGAGACATTCTTTAAGAACACTACAAAGAAAACAGAAGTTAAAAATATTAATTTTCCGAGTAGATATTTTAAGAATACGAATGCATCCTACGCCCATAGGAATAACATTAGCGAGGGGAATCGGGAAGTTTACTGACAAGCAGCCTTAATACAAAAAAAAAAAAAAAAAGAAAAAAAGAAAAGAAACTCGGAAATATTTTCGAAAATCAGTGGCAGTCAAATAAACCTTGTTTTTATAAATGCTTCTGTAATCTTTAACATATTAGTTCCTAAATTTGTAAAGATAAATATAATTATTTTCAGAATTATGATTAACTCGGAAGAGGTTATTATGTAATTTTGTTCTTGGTTATCTTATAATTTCGTATAGAATAAGAAACATTTGTATTTTTTGAAGTGTAAGTAAATTGCAGAATAGAATTTATAGAAGTTGAAATAATGCCTAGAACACTATAAAACATCAAAACACATTTAGAAAAATTCAGAGGATATTATCATCTATTTAAAATAGGTGAATTAAACTTTGTTTGTGGCTTTTGGTGTATTGCACTTTTAGTTTATTTATTTTAATGTTATTATCTACTTCACTTTTATCTCTGTGTTATAGGCTCTTCCTTTTCACGAAATGTTCTAGAAAGAAATAATTTAGCAATTGCTTCGATATTCTACGCAAAAAAGAACTGCAGTTTAAAGTTTATCTTTTTATTTAACCACCAGTTTAGTTTATTTTCCACTTCTCTGGTGTCATTTAAAAGATTGCGGCATTCCGAAATTATCGTAATCGAAGTTTGATATTTCAACTCAGGTAAATTTCAGTCTAGAATTTATAATAGTTGCAATAATGCCTAAAACACCATAAACATCGAAACACATTTAGAAAAACTCAAGGAATATTATTATCTATTTCGATTTGTAACTGTATCATGCGTTCTTTCTTTTTAACAAATGTAAAAAATAATTTGGCAAATGCTTCTACGAAGGAAAGGACTGCATTTTAAAATTCATCTTTTTATTTAGACATCAGTTTAGTTATTTTCCAATTCTCTGGTGTCATTTAAATGATTACGGCATTCCGAAATTACCATAATCGAAGTCACATATTTCAACTTTGGTAAATTTCATACTAAAATTTTCAAAAGTTTAAATAATGCTTAAAACGCCATAAACATCGAAACACATTTTTTAAAAAACTCAAAGAATATTATTATCTGTTTCAATTTTTATTTTGTTCACTCTTTCTTTTTACCAAATGTTCTAGAAAAAAAATTGGCAAAGGCTTCTAAGAAAAAAAGAACTGCATTTTAAAATTTACCTTTTTATTCAGCCATCACTTTAGTTTATTTTCTACTTCTCTGGTGTCATTTAAACGATTACGACATTCAGAAATTATCGTAATCGAAGTTTGATATTTCAACTGTGGTAAATTTCGTAATATAATTTTCAGAAGTTGTAATAATGCCTAAAACACCACAAACATCAAAACACATTTAAGAAATGTCAAGGAATATTATCATCTGTTTCAATTTTATATCAGTATCATAAGCTCGTCCTTTTTATAAAATATTCTAGAAAGTTATAATTTGGCAAATTCTTCTACGAAAGAAAGAACTGCAGTTTAAAAATTTTTCTTTTTATTCAACCATTAGTTTAGTTTATTTTCCACCTCTCTGGTGTCATTTAAAAGATTACGACATTCAGAAATTATCACAATGAAAGTTTGATATTTCAACTGTGGTATATTTCAAAATAGAATTTTCAGAAGTAGAACTAATGCTTTAAACACCATAAACATCAAAACACGTTTAAGAAAACTGAAGGAATATTATCACCTGTTTCAATTTTATATCTGTATCATAAGGTCATCCTTTTAATAAAATGTTCTAGAAAGTAATAATTCGGCAAATAGTTTTACGAAAGAAAAAAAACTACAGTTTAAAATTTACCTTTTTATTTAACCATTAGTTTAGTTTATTTTCCACCTCTAAACGATTACAGCATTCCGAAATTATCATAATCGAAGCTTGATATTTCAACTGTGGTAAATTTCATAATAGAATTTTCAGAAGTAGAAATAATGCCTTAAACACCATAAACATCAAAACACGTTTAAGAAAACTGAAGGAATACTATTATGTACTTCAATTTTGTATCTGTATCAGACGCTCTTCTTTTTTACAAAATGTTCTAGAAAGAAATAATTTGGCAAAAGCTCCGATTTTCTAAGCAAAAGAGAATTGCAGTTTAAAATTTACCTTTTTATTCAACCATCAGTTTAGTTTATTTTCCACTTCTCTGGTGTCATTTGAAAGATTGCGGCATTCCGAAATTATCATAATCGAAGTTTGATATTTTAAACTGCAGGAAGAAAAAAGTCATAAAAAGGCTAAAGCGCGGGGGATAAGATTCTAATAGATTATGCAGCTGGTGTTTTGTCTAATACAAAGTTTTAGGAATGGGGAAGAATTCTTCCTTAAGGTATAAAACTTCGGAAAGTTTTGTTTAAGAGAAGAAAGAATTTTAAATGAGGTGAGTGGCATTGATTTTTGTCCTCCGCCACTTTTCCCGATAATTTTTTTTTAAATATTTTTTTCTAAGTTTGTTTTAAAATAACTAGAGGATCTAACCCAAGCTTCCCGGGTTACAGAAAATAAATGATTTTATTATTATTATTATTACTGAAAACACTAATAAACATTTTTTACATTTAATATATACGAGGGACAGTCAAAAAGTTCCCAGAATTTAGTTGTAACTCTTTATTACCACAATATAGGTACACATTTATTTAATCGCCGACAAAGTAGGCTCCGTCAGAACACACACACTTGCTCCACTGCTCCTGCCATTGCTGGAAACAATGATTTTTCAACAACGAAGGTGTGGTGCACCATGAATTTGTACCAGTTGGACAAACTGTTAACGGACCTTTGTACGTGCAAGTTTTGAAAAGACTGACGGAGAGAATCCGAAGAAAGCGTCCCACCAAATGACAAAGGGGATGGTAACTGCACCACGACAATGCTCCCTCCCACAAATCAATTGTTGTGCAGACATGACTCGAATAAAAAAAAAACATTCCACTCCCCCACAAGCCTTCCTACTCACCTGATTTAGCCCCATCGGATTTCTGGCTCTTTCCTAAGATCAAAATGAGACATCGTAGAAAATATCAAAACCAACGCGACGGCTGAACTTGGAAATATACAAAAATAGGATTTTCATCGTTGTTTCCAGCAATGGTAAGAGCGATGGAGCAAGTGTGTGTGTATTGCTAGAGCCTATTTTGAAGGCGATTTTGTAAATGTGTGTCTATATTGGGGTAATAAAGAGTTACAACGAAATTCCGGGAACTTTTTGACTGTACCTTGTATATATAAATTATATTGTTGTAACATCAAAAAGCATTTCTATATAAATAATAATAATAATAATAATGTATTCAAATAGAGTTTTGAAATGTATTAAAGGCAATACTTTCATATTAGGCGCTTTCCAGGAGTTAATATCTAAAGAAATCGCCACTGCATACAGAAGTATTTATTATTCTCATTATGTAAGTGGTTTAAGCGCGTAGTTCGATTACATGTCTGTTTTAATTTGTGTTTTAATTATATTATTTTATTTTTATTATTATTATTGATGAAGTTTTAATTTAGTTATAGACTATTAGCCGGAAACAAATTCTGAATTATTTATATTGTTTTAGGTGCAAACGGGTTAATTTTCGGTGATCGGGCTGCACTTCAATGACAGAGGTTTTGCATTGTTTTGGAATCAACAACATTGAGTTGTCTTGTTTCATATGTAGTTTACAACAGCAGTAAACATTGTACCACATTAATTTCCACGCATAATATTGCATTTATCCGTAAGAACTTATTGTAGTAATTATTTAATTACTAGTGCAGCTTCGCGCGCTACGCTGGTTGGTTTATTTAGTAAGAAAATTTCATTTAGAATCCTGGAGAAACTGCATCAATGTATTTTTAAAAACTGTGATTGTTTATTTATTTTTTCACTGGTGAAACTCGAACTAAAATCCGTAAGTTCTATCGATATCGAGTCGAATGAGTCAAACCGGGTGTTGATCGGACCTATACAACCCGAGGAAAAAAAATGAAAACCGCATCAATTAAATAGCAAAATCCTTAGCGTTTCATTTCTTTTTCTATATAAAAATCGGGATTTTGCTAAAATTAAAAATTGTGGCCAAATTCGAAAATTTTTTGAAACGCTGAAATCCCAGCCCATTAAGCAAGGATGCATACTTTTCAAATCCAGACATCCGATATTTTAAAAAAATTTATAGAATCCCGATATTTGGCAGTATTCACTCTTTTGGTGAGCAGTCTCAATGTCTCGAATGAAAGTCAGACGTTTCGGCTATGAAAGGAGGCCCTAAAAAAGCGAATAAATTATTAAAAAAATAAATGATATTTCCGCTTCTAATCATCTCTTCGTTATGAAAATTAGATATATGGATTCGTCGTTGAAAATACTTATAATGCAATATTTCAAAACAAATTTAGTAAGGCCGTAATTCTTCTGTCAACCAAAGCACGTGGAAGAAGGCTCATCAATTACAATCAAGGCACTCCGGAAAGGTGGTAGAAAAAGTAGAAGTCGTAGCAGAAGCGCTAGGGTTGCGAGCATCAGTAAAGCCAATAGGCAAATATATTCTTTCCCCAACCCTCTTGATTCTTGTTAATTACATTACCTCCTTTATTCAACGTTCAAAAAAGTTGAAGCATGTGCAGAAAGATAGATTTTTTTTTTTTTTTGGCTTACTGGCTTGTTGCTTTAATATATAAAGATGTCTTATTTTCATAAGAAAAATTGATGTGACATTATACCTGAACGTTTTCAAAGAGTTTTTTGTGTTCATCTGAAGAATATGTTGGTATTATGATGTCGTCTTTAATAATGTTTGCATTTTGAAAATCAAAAAACTCTCTTTATAGAGGTTCAAGGAATTGAACCATCTGGTTCAATTTTGCATTTTTATCTCGAATCTGTTTTTCTTTCATTTACTAAATGTACCAGGAAGAAATAACTTGGCAAATGGCCACATATTTTCCAAATAATGAAACTGTAATCTTAGAGCTAACCGAATTCCTATATTTATGTTTTATATTTTCTTTTTTTAATTTATGTGTGTTTGTGTTTTTAAAAAGTGACATCTCAAACTATCATAATAGAAGTTTGAAATGAGCGTTAAAAGAAACAATCGGTAGAAATGGAAAATATACAAAGTCGGAAGAATCTTTCAGCGGTTCCAAACTTAGCTCTTACGCTAAACGTTTTAAAGTTTCAAAATTGTTTGCGCATCTAATATGTAAATTTTCGGAAAAGGAAAACTTTTCCACAAAGGATATACACTGCAAAATAGCCATACCCAACCTGCGACCCGCTTGTGGCCCGGCGACGTTTTATGCACGGCCCAATACACACAAAAATTAATCCAGATTTATAAAAAAATGAGAAAAGGATAATATATTTATAAATATTTGAGAGTATCAAAGGGTATTCAAGGTATTTGTTGTTTTACATATTTTTATGGTAAGACAAAGTCTGAACCGTTATTTATAACTGATGTAAAATTATATTAAAACATTAAAGTATCTCAGTCAAAAGTTCTTTTTATCATGTAGTATTTGCATTAAAGTGGTGTGCACTATATTTTTTTTGTCATCAACACTAATCAAAGATTATTTATAATTAATTAAGTTTGGAATATAAATTTTTACATTTCAAAAAGATAAAAAGTTGTTCATAGAGCAAAAATTTGATTTATCAATGGAAATCTCCTGATTTTTATCTTTACAAATTAGAAATTCTGAATTATTCTGCTACTACGTTTTATTCTTATTATAGTATAGCTAGTACTGATTATACACATTTTGTTACATTATTTTGTTGTACTACTTTTGTTATCGCACTATTTTAATCACCTTTTTAACACTTTCCAACGTAGTTGAAAAGTGTTTATGACTTCAGTTTGTCTGCCGTCTGGCCGAGCTCTAACTCGCGTAAATATGCTCGGATCGCACTGAAATTTTTGTATGTTATTGTCTTCGCATGTTCCCTATTTCAATTGAAGTATGTAGCACTTATAGTTTTTTTACAGGGACAGTCAAAAGTATTCCGTTACATTAAAGTCAATGGGAAATAATCGTTTCAAGTGCATTTTGATGATGCTACGTCATTTAGAACATGATGAAATTGATATATAATTATGAAGCGCATTAAAACATGCTTTTTTTTAGAATATGGGGTGCAAAGCATTTTTTATTCATTTACAGGGTCAAACAAAAGAACTATGTTACACATCGCTCTATGGGGAAAAATCGTTTGCAGTGTAATTTAGTGATATTTCACTACTTCAAACATTACTGAGGTTCACTATAAATTTCTCTCTTGAAAGTGTGGTGTGCATTGCGTTTATTTACAGGGACACACAAAAGGTATCGGTTACAGTACATGTGCGATATTTACAGTCTATGTGTGATAAGGGCGTTTTAAACTTTGGTTTGCATTTTTAAGTTTAACTAATTTTTTTCATAGTACGTGTGTGTTTATAAACTCCGTTGTTCATATACAGGGCTACACAAGGGAATCCGTAAGTATTACAGACTATGGAAGTGAATTGCTTAAGGGTGGTTTTTAACTGTATTACACATTTTCTTGCTGAACTATAATATATTTAGTATACTAATATAAGTTTGTGGAATATAAATAAATTCATATACAAAAGCAAAGAAAAATATACATTGTCGTTTACGGTTGGTAATTGCTGCGAATGAGTTTTAAGTTGCCTTTTAGCTTAATATGTGGTGTGTGTAAAAATCTTCAGATAATATACAGGCTGTACAAAAGATTTCGAGTGCATTTCCATCGATCGGAGAAAATTGCAAAACATGAATATTCTAACTGAACTAAATTTTATCATGTTATATATACACATCTATTAATCATATACAGGGCTGCAAAAATAATTCGACTACTTTTTTGACACTGGAAGGTAATTTCGAAAACCGTATATTGTAATGTGATATATGTTTTCTAAACTGTTTACTTATACATCTTTCACCTTATTGAACGGCAAAATTTCGTTACAGTTTTCTGGCTGTGTTGGAAAGTGTTTCATAATCTATGCTTAAGGCATGAATTTTCGTTCTTGTTTATGTTATTATATAAGCCCATTGTGTCTCTCTAACGTAACCGACATATGTTTGCGGCCCACTTAACGCAGAAAACATTTTTTTTGCGGCCCGCGAAAGGAAAAGGTTGAGTATGGCTGCTGTAAAATAAGTAGAAAAATAAAATGACGCAACAGAAATCATTCAAAGTATATTTTAATTCTAAAAAACATTAGCTATATACAAATAGAATTTATAAAAGCATAAAATATCATATATTTCTTAAATATTAGGTAGGTCAGTTTTGTTAGTGTAATTATTGAGATCCAATGTTGCAACATACGAATATCTGTTCATGTTCTACAGTGCTCCATTTTCTTGATCATGGAACTTGTATTGTCTTATATAGCATATGTCCCGGCAAAGTTACCAGTCTGACGCGGACTTTAATTCTTAAGTACCGCTTGGTACACATTTTGCACATTATCCTTCTTTAACAGTTTTTCCAAGGAACAAAGGCTCATTAACTGTGCGTTGTCATTGAAACAATGAATTTTAAATCCTCACATATTCTTGTGTTTCAATGTTCAGCTTCAGTTTCAGTAGCTATTTCCATGGAAATTTCCTCATACCTCTCTTCATCTTTGTCTTCTCTGTTCATCTCCAATATCTGAAATTTTCAAAAACAAGTATATGTTTAAACATTTTTTTTAAATTTAAATTACAGAAACTTGAGAAGAAACGCTGTGTTGTCAGATTTACTGAAAAGTACGAATTTCTAAATTATTTTTAATATTTACGAGAACTAAATTATACAATGAATAACGAATGTTTTTACAATAGAAAACAAATTATTTTATAAATATACTTTTTTCTAGCTTTGAAATGAGTCCCATCATTTAGAAATTCTTACTTTTTAGTAAATCTGACAAGGCAACACTGTTGATTTGCGATAACTACAAAACTGTAGCTTTATATAACAATAATTGGGAGATACTCTTTAATATGCTAAAAACCGTATGTTCATAGCTTTTATAATTAATTTAATAGCATGCAAAACCAAGAAAAGCTTTGAAATCACCCTGTTTATCGGCGGCCATTTTTCAATATGGCGTCCATTAGCTACCCTAGTTTTGAAAGTACCATGAATAAATGTCATGCTGATGTTGTGGTTAATCCAAAAATGTATGGTTTACAAGTTCGCTGACAAGAAACAACACAAGCCCCTGGCTCAACAACTATTATCTTGAGTTTTGAATGAATCATGAATCTATATTTTATAGCAGGTACACTTTTAAAACTCCACAGAAAACTGTCCACTCATACGACCCTTTTTAAAGATGATGGTTAGCTGACCATATTACAAATCCTATCTGACCATTTTATTGATCACATTAAGGTCAGTTAAATTACAGTTATAATAATGAAATAATACAGTTAAATTAGAGTTATGTAATCGTTTTCTATAAAATCGGTGAATGACTGGACAGTTTGGTGCAAATTTTTAACAGTGTAAGAAAATATCGATTCAACATTCGTACAACAAAAACTGTAAAAATAAAAAACTTACAAAGAATGTATTTTGTTCATTTATAGTATGATTTGATTAATATTTCGTAAAATATATTAGTACTTTATGTTTTAAAAAAACATTCTTGCCATATTTTTTATAATAAGTTTTGCAGTCATTTAAAAGGTCAAAGAACGCTAAAGCCATAAAAAGGTAATTCACCTCTTGCAATAAGCAACTATAAAAATCTTTTTCGGTAAATTTCTTTGATGAATTTAATTCTTTTTCTTTTTTTTTTTTTTTTTTTTTTTGCTAGCTTATATCTTTTTTTGTTCTTCTTTATTTCAACGAAGCGAGGATTTTCTTTTAAAAACCATCAAAGCATGAGGCTTTAAAAAAGTACTTCATTTTTTAAAAAATAAATTCTGTATATTTTTACAGAACAGCTGATAAATTGTTCCCTGTAGAATCATTTTTTATTCCTATTCTTATGGAGTTAATTTATTTTTACTCCCGGAAAATGCATTAGTTTAAGAAAAAAAAAACTTTGCTGTAAAATAAGAAAGTGAAACTTTATTTAAGGAAATGCACATGAATTATCGGTTAGATGGGATATTTCATATCATGAATTTGTTCTAAGGACCTATTTACTTTTCTGACACATAGTGTAAAAAAGTTTTGTATTGTAATCATGGTTTGTATGGCTGTTAGAGATGAATTTGGGCTATTTTTTCGGAGCCTATTGTATTGTTTTTCGGCACACATTGGAAGAAGAAAAACGATTTTAAGTTTTATATCAAATATGATACTTCGGTCGTATATCTGGAGTACATTTGCGAATAGAAGTGACAACACAACAACACAGATAAGCGAAGAGACAAGCATCATTCAGAAAGTGGCTTTTTTGCAGGATGTTTAATAGCAGTTATTGAAGGGCGATTACATTACCCATCGGGAGTGACCCGACCAAGCACAGAGCGCCTTTAGAGGCTACATTATCCAACGAGACCAGGAACAGCATTCATAAAAAATTACTTCAAAGTCCTTGACAGCTGGTACATATTTGGCGTGCGGTTTACGCCAAATTCCTTTGAAGAATTACCGAGTTGGCGATAAAATATGCAGAGAGATACAGAAGACAGTGATGTTAAAAATAACCAAATGAGATATCTATGAAAAATTGCATCCTCAAAGCATACCAACATAGGGTTGCGACAGGGCAAAAGTTAGTCTTACTGGGAACAGAAAATTATCTCAAGGATTTAGACAATACATCCGCTGATTGTAGAATCTATGAATTAATAATAGACATATCTAACGGCTACATTTTTAAGTGTAAATGCAGAAGTGCAGACATGAGAAGGAATTATTCTTTCTTCTTTATTTTTTAATTGAGCAAAATTACATCTGCACAAAATAGAGTGTAGGAGGATGATTTTGAAATGAAAGCGATATCTTTAATAATAGAAAGAGATACATTTAAATGCAGGGAATGGGATGCACAGACAAATTAAATTTAGAATATAAATTTAAAATAATTAAATTAAATGCATATTGAGTACGAAGAGAGGGTTAACTATTTAGAAAAGCATATATAATGGAAACTCCATTATATATATCACCCCCCCGAACAAGAAAAGAAAAAATTTGATACCATAAGGCTTGCGAACAACTTACTGTGTCTCTCTGCATTTACATACCATGTTGCAATGACCTGAACTCCAAGGAAAAATAAAATAAACATCCAATATTTTAATAATATAAGCATCACAAGTATTTGAATAATATAAGCATCACAAATATTTGAATAATATAAGCATCACAAATATTTGAATAATATAACATCACTTATTCATGGCCATAATTTAACCTCTAAATTTCTTTATTCATATATATAGTTGCAACTTTCGATCTTTTTTTTTATAGAGGTATATTTATTTATTTATTTATATTCATATAAAAATGGATATCCTAAAATTTATCATCTGGCGCCAGGAACAAAGGTAAACCTTTTTCATAATTTTTCATAAATATCAAGAATGGCCATAAGAATAGAGAAGATAAAAATATAAACATTATCAATTCTTCTCAAAAACTTTTTTTTTTATGCAGTTTAAATCTTTTAATAATGATGCAAGAAGTATAAACATGTTATAAGTATAAAGCAAAACACTAACATACAATACAAAAGCTACAAAAGGAAAAGTATACATACATGTAAAATACACTACTAGGACTTCCCTCAAAGGGATTAGTCTGAGTGATATTGCTGAGAACATAAAGTTAACAATTACGATATAAAGAAGATATCAACAAGAATCTAAGTGAATATACAGCATATGATAGACAAGAGATAGATAAAGATACAACATATGAAAAATAGCAAATTAAATGATATAATTACAAAATATCATATATAAATTCATATACTGTTATGTTTTCATATGCATTTTTTTATAACATTTGGCAAATAATCTCATTTTCTTAAGCGGGAATTGCCCAAAACTTAAAAAAAACGCCGGATCTTTTAAAACGATATTTTTAAAGTCACATAATCAGATTTGCAGCCAATAGCGTATTTTAGCAAGCGCAGTTTAACGCAAATTTAATTTAATTTTTGCAACATTTTCTTTGTGACAAATATCTAAATAAAATATTAAATATTGAAATATTAAATCAAATATTTAATATTTGAATTAAAAAAATTTCCTTTGTTTATTTGTATAACTATTTATAGAAACTCGTATACTTCAAACCACATTGATAACATGCTTTGCTACAAACGTGTCTACCAGTCTAACTACTCGTATGTCTTAGCTGTGTCTCTCTCCGAACTCATCTGTCTACTGTCTCTCTACTCTTCTGTATACCCGTTTCTCTTTCTACCCGACTCTTTAATCGTGTCTCTACCTGTCTCGCTTCCCGTTACACTACCCGTCTATCAACACGTCTGTCTGTCTATATACCCCTCTCTCTATCCGTCTGTCAAGTCGTCTCTGTACTCGTCTCTCTATCCACCACGCTACCCGTCTCCCTACCCATCTCACTACCCCTCTGTCAACCCTTTTTTTCACCTGCCTCTCTACCCGTCTGTCTATTCGTTTCGCTACCCGTTAGCTTATCTCTGTCGCTATCCGTCTCTCTACCCGTCTGTTTACCCGTTTGTTTACACGTCTATCTATCTCTCGCCAACTCTTCCCAATATTTAAACAATTTAGTAAACGGAAGCCGTTTATCTGTTATTAAATGCAAACAGGAGTAATTTATCTAAAGAGTGTAATCAGATGCAATTTTTTAAAATATATACATAAACCAGCATAATAATTCAACAGTTTTATTTTTATAGTAGTTTATTCATTTGACAGTAAATCTCTTCTTCTTCTACTCGAACTGCGTCAAGCTTTTTAAAAAAGCACCAAGGTCAGTATAACTGGGAAGGGGAATTGTCCTCAGGGCTATTAGATACATGTTATTAAGTTAAGTGAAAGTTTCGTAATCGGGTTCGCAGCCAATTTCTTATGTCAGAAAGCGTGGCTTCACGCCATTTTAAATTCATTTCTGTAACTTTATTTTTCTTTCTTTGGTGGGTGGTTGGGGGGGGGAGGGTTCCAAATATATACACTTAAATTCAAACTTTTGCCCCCATGTTAATATTAGTGTTGTTTGTATTATCAATTAATACTTTGTTGATCGAGCTTCATTCGAAACAAATGTAAAAGACTTCTACAGTTTTTTTTTTCTAGGAGATATTGCCGTAATCCGGCCCTAAGCTAATCGGGGAATGTAATATCATTATTGTTTCTAACTCTTATAGAGTTAAAACAATATTGTTGCTAGCATTACTCTTGTTTGTGACCAACCTCTTCTGTGTATCTGGATGGGGAAAATTTCCTTATCATGTACTGGTTGGTGCCAAAGGCAGTTTTAGAATCTTACCAAATTTTTCTAGAGAGCGGAAAAACATGTTTTTTAAAATATTTACAAATATACGTTTATTAAACTATGTTTTTGAGCCATTTTAAAAAATTAAGTACGGTGCTAAAATAAAATTTTATTTCCATTTTCGATATTTTAATAAGAAATGAAAATTTATAACAAACAAATTTAACAAAACTAAGCCATTTTTGGGTACTTCTCTATTATCCCATCGACCACTTTTCATAACAAAAAACTATCGCCAAACTGTAAGATTAAACGCCAAAAATACAGTCCCATTTACTTGATGCGAGAAGCATTATACATATTTATTATGCCATCAAGTGGTTTTTAATTCGACATTTGCGTGTATTTTTCATTATGTTTTACTGATTTATTAGTTATTTCATTCATTAAAATAACAATTGTGTCCTTAAATTCTTATATTTTATTTATTTTGATATTTCAATGGCAACGTTCTCCCGTTTATTTAGCGTTACAGTTTGACGATAGTTTTTTGTTATGAAAAGTGATCGACGGGATAATAGAGAAGTACCCATTTTTGTGATAAATAGTTGTTGTTGCCAGGGGGGGCAAATTGTAAACAATTAATAAGCGAACTAAAAAAATTTCCGAAAATAACTTGTGGGAATCTCAGACAAGAAATATCTGATATAAATAACTTTTAAAATCTTAAAATGGAGAAGTGGTCCGTATAAAAATGCAAAACATTATACACCTGATATAAGAATTTTTTAATTTTTTTATATTTCCGAAAGCACAGATAAAAGGGTAAAAATCCCGGCACAGATGCCATATACTCACCACGTTGGCGCGATTTTTCCCCCGCCCCTTTGGCGAAAACTGTTTGTTGTGTTTGTTTACTTTTATTTTTTATTTTAATTCTATAGATTATTTTTATATGTATGTCAATATTAATTTAGACACAGATGTCATATACGCACCAGATTGGCGCGATTTTTTCCCCGCCAATTTGGCGAAAACTTTGTTTTTGAATATTAGTTACAAATACCATACAATAATAGCACGTAATTTTTTATTTCAATATAAAAATAAAATAACGTAATAAATGAAATAGCTCCTATTATTCAAAAATGGGAAATAAAAATAAATAAATGATAGTTTGATGTAAATAAATATTGATATATATATAATAAAAACAATTTATAGAATTAAAATAAAAAATGAAAGTTAATAAACAACAATTGAAACAAAATAACCGGGTTACCATGTGAGGCATAAAATTGCCATTTTGTTGCAATTGCGCCAATGTGGTGCGTATATGATATCCGCGCCTTTATTTATATCAAACTATTATTTATTTATTTTTATTTCCTTTTTTAAAATAATAGAAGCTGTTTCATTTATTACGTTATTTTATTTTTATATTGAAATAAAAAATCACGTGTACTATTTGTCACAGTATTTGTAACTAATATTCAAAAACAAAGTTTTCCCCAAGCTGGTGGAGGGAAAAATCGCGCCAACGTGGTGCGCATATAACATCTGTGCCTTGTTTCATTTCACATAGAGGTACTGCTCTATTATCCCGTCGACCACTTTTCATAATAATAAACTATCGCCAAACTGTTAGATTAAACGCCAAAAATGCAGTCCCATTTACTTGATATCAGAAGCCTTATACGTGTTTGTTACGTCATCAAGTGGTTTTTAACGCGACATTTGCGTGTATTTTTCATTATGTTTTACTGATTTATTAGTTATTTCATTCATTAAAATAACAATTGTGTCCTTAAATTCTTATATTTTATTTATTTATTTATTTTGATATTTCAATGACAGCGTTCTCCCGTTTATTTGGCGATAGTTTTTGGTTATGAAAAGCGGTCGACGGGATAATAGAGAAGTACCCACATATGTATTGGTACTTTTATGTTAACTTGGCGCAGTTGATAAATCGCCAAATATTTTTCTCATAACATCTTCATATTGCATTAATTTCATTTAAATATAAATCTTTCACTGATTTTATTTGAAATACATACATTAAAAATACACGTCTTTCACTCATTTAATTTAAAATACACGCCTTTCACTAATTCCATTTAAAATACTAAAAAGGAAAAGAAAATAATAAATAATGCCACAAATTGAAACCTTTTATTTAAACATCAAAGAATTGTTCCTAACATACACACGCGAAATAAAAAAGCTGCTATTGGTGTGATTTACGCCAAATCTCTAATACTAATACTACTCTTACTAATCTCTAATACTTTTCAAACAGGAAAAATTCCAGATTAACTTTCCATTTTTATTAAATTGAAATATATTTTATTGTGCTGAATATTAGTGCTTGCATATGTTTTTGCTCCATGTACTCCATGAACTTTTCAATTCCGATTGTCTACGAAAATCTCCCGCCGGTGAAAATGACGTAAGCACAAAATTTAGTGACGTATGTACTTTAATTGTGCTTTTTTATCTATTTTTTTAATATAACTTCCAAACGGTCTGACACTTATTCTTGGTAATAAATAGACGACGTTGTCACCTTTATAGGTGCCTGCTGTAAAAATTTGAACGAAATCCGTTAAATATTTTTTGAGTTATGCTTGACGAAAGGTTTTAATATCCATCGTAGCTATATATGGGGCAAAGTAATACTGCGCTGTGTATGAGTCTTCGTTGCACTCAGACAATTAAATTGTAATAAATGAATGAAAAAGTAAAACTTTTGGTAAATATATAAATCAAAGTTTTTTTTTTTTTTTTTTTTTTTTTTTTTTTTTTTTTTTTTTTTTTAAGTGTAATAATATTATGGACAAGAACTAGAGTGCAGAGTGTGTAAAGTCATAATAGGGATATATCTGTATATATACAGTTTACAAAACCACTTCCCAAATGAACAATTTGATATGTTAACTTTTTTGTTTAAATTTCCAAAATAACTAAATTATTAAGTTACCTAGAAGAGATTATCTTTACATACTATTTAAATTGAAAGTAAATATAAAAATTTTGAAATAATCCCTAAAAATAGTTGATATTATTTAAAGAAGAAAAATACATTTATATTGGTTTCATTTATCTATTTACTATTATTATTAACAATATCAAAGGAATAGATAATTTTAAAGAAACTCTATGATATTTAAAAATCAGTCCAATGAAACAATGTAACACCATTGTGAAAAATTACTATAGGTGAGTTGCTTCCACAAGTGACTAAGCAATTTTTGTAAATGTCTGAAAAAATGACTTCTGCTTAACGTGAAATGAAAGTGTGGGATGTTATGAGTGTTCGTGAAGAGAGATGTATGTGAAGAGGTTACATGTGATAAACATTTAGATTAAATAAATGTATGCTATTGAAACAAGAATCCTGACATGGGAAGCCTAAAATTCTAACAGGTAAAAATGCGTCACAAATGTTAACTACAATACTAAGGAATAATATTATGACAAACGTGTAAAGAAAATTTCTTTGTCATTGACAAAGTGAAGGTGGCATGTATGTAGTAAAATTGAAATAAAAATAGAACGATGAAGTAGTGTATATATGTAAAGTGCAATAGAAAATAAATGTGTACAATAAAAACAAGTTTAGAGTGAGAAAAACTTAACGGTATGTGTAGATACCCAACAATACCTATCTGTGAATAAGAATCATGAGTACAAAACGTGTGGAAACGATGAACAAAAAAAAAAAAGAAAAAGAAAGAAAAAATTCTGATTACAAAGGAATCAGACCCCATGAGAAGTAAGAAAAACTGTGAACAAAATTCTGGCTACAGGGAACCAGACCCTATGATCACATCTTCTGGCTACAGAGGAGACCAGGAACCATGAACGAAAAATTTGGTTACAAGAACCAAAACACATTGAACCAATTTTCTGGCTACAAAAGGAGCACAGAACACAATGAACGAAATATCTGGCTACAAGAGGAGCACAGAATCCAATGAACAAAATATCTGGCTACAAGAGAGCACAGAATCCAATGAACAAAATGGAATGTAAAAAATAAATATATATATACCGTCAATATTTCTACAAGAAAAATTAAAAAGTACGTTTGATGTGATTTTATATGCAAGAATGTACCAAAAAGAAAAAAGGTGTGACGCTGACTTTTTTTTTTTTTTTAACTGAACAAAGTGATACCGACGTAAAAAGAATTGTATACATATAAAATGAACCAAAAAGTTAAAGACAACTGAAGCTGTGTGTAAAGATCAAGTTAAAATTATTCCAAATGAGAAAAGTTTCTGACGACCCGCATCAAAAGAAATTTCAGCAATAAGAACAATACCTCTTATCATTTCACCATTTCCGATCGCTAAATAGCCAAATGAAAAGAAATGAACCATCTGTACACACAGGTGTGTAAACAAAACTAAATATTAAAATAAATGACAGACGAAAGCCTAAAAATCTTTTTTTTTATATATATGGAACGTTGAATGAAATTTACCCATGTTAATGTACGAAAATGTATGAAGAATACATAAGTTGAATCAAAGAAAACCACACGGTGGAGAACATTTACGATTGGATGTAATAAAAGGAAATAAACATGCCACAAGAATGGGCATGTATACCTCTCTTGTATGTAAGTATAGCCTCTTACGATTATTAGTGTAATTTAGAAAAGTTTTTTTTTTTTTTTTTTTTTTTTTTTTTTATTAACTAAGGATTAGCAAAGCATATTATTTCGTTGATCTTCAATATATTTCTTTAGTGAAGGACAACATTGAGAAAAAGCGGTGTGAGAAGTGTCAAAATCAGTATTGTTATTTTCGTTGTTCATGACACAATTGATACATTTAGGAGGGTTTGTGCAATAAGAGTTATGTTCATCCGCACAAGTAGGGCACCTTATATTGCTATCACAAACATTCGCAATATGACCATATGATTGACATCTAAAACAGCGTTTTACAGCTATATATTTCACTACAGGATATGAATTATTCTGAATAAATATTTCTTTAATGTCAAGTAATTTTTTTGCAATATTAGGAGAAATATCAAACATATAATTATAAGTATCAGAATTTCTAAGTTTATATTTCTTTCTAAATTGAATGGAGGATATAGATGTTTGTATGATGTCGGAAATCCCAAATAAAATATCCGGTATATTGAATTTTTCAGGCAACTGACAAATAATTATACGAACTGGTTTACGGTAGTGTTTAGTAGGTGAATTAAAGGAAATGTTTTTGGAAAGGTCATGAATATCTGAAATGTTTGAGTGCTTCTTAACCACGCTTTCTTGTGAACAGACAGCATATGAGTCCTCCACAATTTTGTATTGTATTACATCCGTTTGTGTAGACATATTGTGGAGAATTTGAGGTGAGATACAGTTGTTATGAGATGTATCGTTTACATTTTCACAGTCACCTCTGACTTCGTGTTCATTTTGTACTTTTTGAGAATGAAGTCGTTCTAATAATTTCTTATTAACTGTAAGTAAATTTTCCTTCGCCCGTACATTTTTAGCATGTTCTAATAAGACAACTGCATTGTAATACCTCAAAAGATAATGAAATTGATGTTTCACCAAAGTTTTAAAATCATCTAAATTTTTTGTAAAAGTGTCCTGATCATTAATCTGTTTATAAAGACTTTCTACTTCAGAGGAAATTAATTGCGCAGCATTTGCTAAAGTATCTCTAAACAAATGAGACCATGCAATTTCTCTACCGAAATTATTTTGATCAAAAACAGGTGCAGTATTTTCAGATGCATTGGTTTGTTTAGGTGCAATTTTCTCAAAATTGGTCTTAGATTTATTTTTGCGCACCTTTTTATGAGCCATATTTATCAACAGTACAAAACACGCCAAATTGAAAGAGGTATTGGGAGTAAACAAACAATCTAAATGAACTTAAGTTATATTTAGTTTCCCGAAAAAATGAGAATTTAAAAATATGGCAGCAAGATACAACCAAAATACACAGGTAAAATGAACAAAGCTATAAAATAAATGAAAAATATAGAATTCACCATGAGCAGTACTTACCTAGACACAATAACAAGATTTTTAAAGTTTAATTTCAGTTTAAAGAGTACCAGAATGTAAAATTAATATAAAAAAGTGCAAACAAAAATATTGCGTCAAAAATATTGTTAAAAAAAACAAAAATGCACTGTGTCCTAATATATTTATATCTTTTTTAACCCAATTTATTACATTCACAAACTATAACACATGCAAAATGCATACTTTGAGTAATTTAAAAAAATGCGTTATTGGCAGTGTCAAAAATATTACAGCCAACCAAAAAAAAATTTCTTTTTTATATTTTTTATATATATTTTTTTTTTATTTAAATGAGAAAAAAAATGGGATGCATAATTGTAATCTATATACCAAAACAATAAATGGAAAAAAAACTATCAAATGCATAATATTATTTTCAGAAAACCCATGACAAAAAGAAAAACATGCATACTTCATACTAATATATAACACGAAATATGTGGAATGTTCTTCCTTCTATTAATATTATCATCTTTTTGTTTAATTCTGTAAAAATGTGTATCAAAGCACAGTAAAAAAAATATATTATTTTTACCACAAAAATATCTAAATTTATCTAAGCTATTTGCACAGAAAAATGATTTTTAAACCTTTCAAATCTTACCTGACATAAACACATCAACATTTATGCATGAGAAAATAGTCTTCTTTGAATTATCATTTAAAATGGAAAAAAACAAATGAGAAAAATGTATGGAAAACATATTTAACTGGTTTTCCTTTAAAATAACAACTGCATATAAATTTATTTAAAAACACTATTTAAAATGTAGGACAAACACTCTCAGTTTGTTATTAAATAGCAAATACCAAAAGTAAAAATATATATTATTTAAAAACTTCTATACCTTAAAATATCTGAAAAAGAAAAAAATCAAAATATCTGAATGCAAAAATTTCTTAAAGTTTACATAAAAATGTCACTGTCTGAAAAAGGGTAACCTTAGCGGAGAAGATATTTCAGTTTTATAAAATCTATAAATCTCGACTCTATAAAATATTTAATTATCCCTTCTTTAATTAACAAAAAATTGAGACAGAAAAAGAGAAGCAAAAATGCAAAAATGCAGAATTTTAAAGGATTTCTAAATTAATTTTAAAGCTAAAATAATTATTTCCTCTGTTTCTGCTCATAAAAAAAAAATTACCTTAGTCTCTTTCTTTTTAAAACCAAAAAACAAATCCATGTTAGCAAAAAAGCTAATTTCACTGTTTTATTCTGTGTTATCATGAGAATATTCTTGAATTGGCACAGTTATATTCACTTTTATTTCGAAAATATGAATGATTAAAAGAATGTAGAAGTGTAAATAACGAAACACATCCGTGCACCAGCGATAATGCTGAATAATTAATCCATCGGTTTTCTTTCATTCAGAAAATAGCTTGCAGATGCGGGAAAAAAAAATCGCACAGCTGAAGACACTAAGTTTTTCTTGCACTTCGAACTAGACACAGATTCGTTTTCAATTATAGACGAACGATGACATGCTATTCATTGAAAAAAGGAGCGAAATAGAAAGCGTTGTAGACGAAACACATGGTCACTGGGTTCTCTAAATTAGCAGATGTGAAGGGCAAAGAACTCCGTTGCAAATGAAAATTAGAAGTACACTCTCCGTAGTTTTAGATTAGCATATGGAAAAAAATTTCTTTTTGCGGTATAAAGCAGGAACATCATTTGATTTTGGAGCTTGGATTATAAGAAGCAAAAATGTTGACTTATCAATTTTGCGAGAATCGTTCCGATTTTATTTCCTTTCTCTTTTATATAAGTACTTTTGGAGTGACGAATAAAAAGAGTTTCAACTAGATCGCAACTCTTCCGGTTTTCTTGAAAGGGCGGGCAAAAATAAAATGTTTATTACATAGCATCTGAAATACTAGTCAAGTCCACACATAGTCCACGGCATTCAGTTTTTTTTTCTTTAAAGAACGTTCAAGTACAATAGGTCCATTTGTCATTTTAGGTCGGTTTGTGTCAGTTTGTGTCCGTTTGGGTCACTCCCAGCCACTATTTTCGATAATAGACTTGTACTCTCCGATTGGTCTCGTAGCACCAAGGTATATTGTATTGTTTTTCGGCACACATTGGAAGAAGAAAAACGAATTTAAGTTTTATATCAAATATGATACTTCGGTCGTATATCTGGAGTACATTTGCGAATAGAAGTGACAACACAACAACACAGATAAGCGAAGAGACAAGCATCATTCAGAAAGTGGCTTTTTGCAGGATGTTTAATAGCAGTTATTGAAGGGCGATTACATTACCCATCGGGAGTGACCCGACCAAGCACAGAGCGCCTTTAGAGGCTACATTATCCAACGAGACCAGGAACAGCATTCATAAAAAATTACTTCAAAGTCCTTGAGAGCTGGTACATATTTGGCGTGCGGTTTACGCCAAATTCCTTTGAAGAATTACCGAGTTGGCGATAAAATATGCAGAGAGATACAGAAGACAGTGATGTTAAAAATAACCAAATGAGATATCTATGAAAAATTGCATCCTCAAAGCATACCAACATAGGGTTGCGACAGGGCAAAAGTTAGTCTTACTGGGAACAGAAAATTATCTCAAGGATTTAGACAATACATCCGCTGATTGTAGAATCTATGAATTAATAATAGACATATCTAACGGCTACATTTTTAAGTGTAAATGCAGAAGTGCAGACATGAGAAGGAATTATTCTTTCTTCTTTATTTTTTAATTGAGCAAAATTACATCTGCACAAAATCGAGTGTAGGAGGATGATTTTGAAATGAAAGCGATATCTTTAATAATAGAAAGAGATATATTTAAATGCAGGGAATGGGATGCACAGACAAATTAAATTTAGAATATAAATTTAAAATAATTAAATTAAATGCATATTGAGTACGAAGAGAGGGTTAACTATTTAGAAAAGCATATATAATGGAAACTCCATTATATATATCAATGTATATTGTATTGTTTTTCGGCACACATTGGAAGAAGAAAAACGAATTTAAGTTTTATATCAAATATGATACTTCGGTCGTATATCTGGAGTACATTTGCGAATAGAAGTGACAACACAACAACACAGATAAGCGAAGAGACAAGCATCATCTAGAAAGTGGCTTTTTGCAGGATGTTTAATAGCAGTTATTGAAGGGCGATTACATTACCCATCGGGAGTGACCCGACCAAGCACAGAGCGCCTTTAGAGGCTACATTATCCAACGAGACCAGGAACAGCATTCATAAAAAATTACTTCAAAGTCCTTGACAGCTGGTACATATTTGGTGTGCGGTTTACGCCAAATTCCTTTGAAGAATTACCGAGTTGGCGATAAAATATGCAGAGAGATACAGAAGACAGTGATGTTAAAAATAACCAAGTGAGATATCTATGAAAAATTGCATCCTCAAAGCATACCAACATAGGGTTGCGACAGGGCAAAAGTTAGTCTTACTGGGAACAGAAAATTATCTCAAGGATTTAGACAATACATCCGCTGATTGTAGAATCTATGAATTAATAATAGACATATCTAACGGCTACATTTTTAAGTGTAAATGCAGAAGTGCAGACATGAGAAGGAATTATTCTTTCTTCTTTATTTTTTAATTGAGCAAAATTACATCTGCACAAAATAGAGTGTAGGAGGATGATTTTGAAATGAAAGCGATATCTTTAATAATAGAAAGAGATATATTTAAATGCAGGGAATGGGATGCACAGACAAATTAAATTTAGAATATAAATTTAAAATAATTAAATTAAATGCATATTGAGTACGAAGAGAGGGTTAACTATTTAGAAAAGCATATATAATGGAAACTCCATTATAGAGCCCAAGCGAAAAGTATTTTGTGTCATCAGAGCTCGAGCTCAAAGTATTTTGTGTCATCAGATCCCGAACTCAAAGTATTTTGTGTCGTCAGAGCCCGAGCCTAAATTATTTTGTGTCATCCAGAGCCCGAGCCTAAATTATTTTGTGTCATCAGAGCCCGAGTCCAAAATATTTTGTGTCATCATAGCCCGAGCCCAAAATATTTCGTGTCATCAGAGCCCGAGTCCAAATTATTTTGTGTCATAAGTGCCCAAGCCCAAATTATTCTGTGTCATCGGAGCCTGAGACCACACGAGCCCGATACCGAAAGTACGAAGTAGAAAATTGTTAATAACCTTTAAAAAGTGTTTCAAAACTAAGTTCATCGTTTAAAAATATATTCTTAAATAGAAATAGGTATTAATCATAAATACTTCCTCGTGAAAGCGTTTAGTGATTTTCATTTCACTGAAAATGTGCTTAAAATAACAAACTTGTTATTTATACCCAAATGCTGGCAGAAATCTACAAAAGTTCTTATTATTTTAAAATATCACTGGACAACTATTGCAGAAAAACATGAGTTTCATTTTCTTGCAATTCTGGGAAAGGACTTCAAACAGAAAGCGAGGATAAACAAGGAGTATCCCACGATTTTTTATGTTACTAACACTGACATGTAAAGGCTTCAGAATCAGATAGGATATTTCTCGTTATATCTTATCAATACCTATTTAGTTCTGTTTCAAACTGATTTTTAAAAGATAGTAGAACACGTTAAGAAACTTAGAATATATTTTTGTTTCTCAAATAGCAAGTTTTTGTTTCCTTTTATCAATTTCTGAAAAAAAAATAAATGTTCAATCGAATTCTGGTATAGAAATCGATTCCGAACCCGTTCCGGTCCCAGGCTTCGGCTCGGGTTGTGCCTGTCTCTAATGTGCGTGTGTGTAAATGCACACGATAACTCCCTAACGGTACTTCCGATTGAATTCCCATTTGGTGTGTAAATTAAAGAACATTGTCGTAAGAGCTCTATAAGATTTCGTAAAAATCGGCGAGCGGATTAGGTATTTAATCTATTTTCAAGTCATTCTGCAACCTATTTTATCGAGAAAATCTCCAAGGAAATGTCACAGAGTTTAACTGATAAATCTTGCGACGATGTAATCAAGCATTAGTGGTGCACTGGTAACATCCCCAGTTTCAGAACTAGATGTCCAGCTTTCATATTCAGTTATTCCATTGTTTTTATGTATTTCTTTTTACGTGTACGTAACAAAAAAAGAATTTTTACAGGAATTTCTGAATTTTTTCTACACCCGACAAGGACCGTTTTGCGTCTCTGAATTCATCACAACTGTCATACTGTAGTTTAGATCTTCCCAAGTTGTTACTAAAGAGTGTATATAATCTGTTTATTTTGTACTGGACAAGTGCATTAGTATTCGGAAAGTAGAGTGAGTCTCTTCAGATTTTTATCATTTATTGTAACTCAGTTGCTCTGTGTTTATTGACAGTTAAATCATAAAATCAAAGCATAAAATGAAAAGATGAAATAAAGGGTTATTTAAGTGATGAATTCGGTAATACGGTTTTAGTTTAGGAATTTTCATGTTTTTGTTGTAAATTATATCTAATTACACTGACACTATACAGAGTGTCTCATTTATTTTGCAACCCCAAAAACAGAACAATGTACAAACATTAATTTTTATTTTAAAAACACAAATTGCACAAATTGTGCTTATTAGTTGCTAAAATCAGTGTAAAAATTGTTTTAAACTCATAAAAGAGCTAAAATCCTACATGTTTCGGCTTTAAACTTAAAGCCATCATCGGGGAAGAGGAACAACACAAACGACTACTGATCTTTTAATTTTCGACACGAGAAAATTGAAATCAACAGTATGGAAAAATTTAAATAAAATAAGCGGGCGCTCTCTGTTGCCAAAGAGCGAAAAACAAAACAATGAATTAACAAGGGGTTAAAAATGTATCCCATAGACTAGGTATGTTGAAAGAAAAGTTATCATTACAAATACAATCTTTTCTAATTTTGATTTCCAATGATTCCCTAATGGCGGCTTTAAATGGGTTATTGAACCTATGGATAATTCTTGCTTTATCGAAATTAATTAGAGTATCATTATTTTTAGCGTAAAACCGGGAGAGTGCAGTGGATAACTTTCCAAATTTTATGTCGTTTTTATGCTCTTTTAACCTTTCCAAAAACTTTCTTTTAGTCATACCAATGTAAAAAATTATACTATTATTATTTAAGCTAATGGGGATTTCATAAACACCTGCGAATTGGTCAGGGGGGATAGGATCTAATTTACATGAAACTAAGTCAACCAATTTTCTGGGAGGAACAGCAATAAGATGGATATTGTATTTACGGAGGGCCCTTTTAATCCTTTCAAATATAATAGGTATATATTGGAATTTATGATAGTTTGGTTTATTATTGCTAGGGACAGGATGCTGAATTAAATGGCCATTGAATTTTTCTATAATTTTCTGTACGTGATGAGCGGGGAAACCATGGTCAATGGCGATATCTCTGATAAAATTAAGTTCATCTTGGATGAATTCACTTGAACAAACCAGAAAAGCACGCTTGATGAATTAATTGAAGGCAGCAATCTTATAAGTGAAAGTTGTAGAGGCATTAAATGGGATTATTGTGTTACTTCTCATCGGTTTACGATAGACTTTACGTTTTAGGTTGTTGTCATCTTTAATTAATTGAATATCCAGGAACGGTAGTGATGAATTTTCTTCTATTTCCAACGTAAACTTAATATTTTCATCTATTTCGTTTATTTTTGAGAGGAAAGATAGGAGTTCTTGCTTTCCATGATTCCATGTGATAAAGATATCATCCACGTATCTTAGCCAAACTTTTGGTGTCAAATTCAAATTTTTCAAAATAAATTCCTCCATCGGTCTAAGTTTAAATTCAGCCAACAGACCGGAAATAGGAGATCCCATAGGTGCTCCTTTATTTTGTCTGTAAAATTTCTTATTAAACATGAAAACGTTGTTATTAATGATAAGGTTAAGTCCTGACTTTAGAGATGTTTTTACGCTATCACTTAAATTATTTTGTTTATCAATTTCCAAATTAATATTTTGTACAACTTCATTTGTATTAATAGATGGGTAAAGAGACACAATATCTAAACTAGCTAGAATAGTTCCTTTAGAAATCTGAATATTTTCTATTTTATGGATAAAATCTTCTGTTGACTGTAAATTATTACACGTACAGAAAATTATAGAAAAATTCAATGGCCATTTAATTCAGCATCCTGTCCCTAGCAATAATAAACCAAACTATCATAAATTCCAATATATACCTATTATATTTGAAAGGATTAAAAGGGCCCTCCGTAAATACAATATCCATCTTATTGCTGTTCCTCCCAGAAAATTGGTTGACTTAGTTTCATGTAAATTAGATCCTATCCCCCCTGACCAATTCGCAGGTGTTTATGAAATCCCCATTAGCTTAAATAATAATAGTATAATTTTTTACATTGGTATGACTAAAAGAAAGTTTTTGGAAAGGTTAAAAGAGCATAAAAACGACATAAAATTTGGAAAGTTATCCACTGCACTCTCCCGGTTTTACGCTAAAAATAATGATACTCTAATTAATTTCGATAAAGCAAGAATTATCCATAGGTTCAATAACCCATTTAAAGCCGCCATTAGGGAATCATTGGAAATCAAAATTAGAAAAGATTGTATTTGTAATGATAACTTTTCTTTCAACATACCTAGTCTATGGGATACATTTTTAACCCCTTGTTAATTCATTGTTTTGTTTTTCGCTCTTTGGCAACAGAGAGCGCCCGCTTATTTTATTTAAATTTTTCCATACTGTTGATTTCAATTTTCTCGTGTCGAAAATTAAAAGATCAGTAGTCGTTTGTGTTGTTCCTCTTCCCCGATGATGGCTTTAAGTTTAAAGCCGAAACATGTAGGATTTTAGCTCTTTTATGAGTTTAAAACAATTTTTACACTGATTTCAGCAACTAATAAGCACAATTTGTGCAATTTGTGTTTTTAAAATACTAGTTAACAGTGTAGTGTCCAAATGGATTCAATTGTCATTAATTTTTATTTTGCAAAAGTGCTTAAACGACTACAAAAAGTGTTGGAAGTAACCGCAGTCTTCATATTTATCTGGGCCCGTTTGAGGAGGTTTCCAGACACATTCTGTAATGTGTTTCATGTGATAGCGTTTATCTCTTCCGTAATGTGAGTTTTCAGTTCAGTAATCGAGGCTACCGGTTCACGGAACACGCGACTTTTCAAATAGCCCAACAAGAAGAAATCGGTTGGTGATAGGTCTGAACTGCGTGGAGGCCATATAGTTCATTTGTAATTAGCAGATCACCAAACAATTCTTGGAGAAATGACAGAGTGCCGATGGCCGAGTGTCAAGGTGCGGTATGCAG
The DNA here is from genome assembly GCA_963931845.1 of Maratus michaelseni. Taxonomy (NCBI): domain Eukaryota; kingdom Metazoa; phylum Arthropoda; class Arachnida; order Araneae; family Salticidae; genus Maratus; species Maratus michaelseni. The sequence goes on along the minus strand of OZ007600.1, from coordinate 170,661,783 downwards.
TTGCTCGGTGAACGTTTGTTTGTAAAGCTAATTTTTTTACTGACGTGGCCAGTTTCACCTTGATTTTCGCCTCGATTTTCTTCATTTTGTGGTCAGTTAGGACAAACGACAGACGGTTCTTTCTTTCGGTTCCACAGTCCATTCTGTTTGAAAATGGTCCACGATTCGCTTAATTGTGCATTTATTCGGCACCACCGAGTCTGGAAACTTATTATTATATCGTTCCTTGCTGTTTTGTACGAATACGTTCGAAAATAATGTTCAATAATAAACGCGCGTTTTTCTGAACAAAGCACCATGCCTCAAAACTACCTTTCACTCCTTTCTCCTTAGCACTGAAGTGTCTCGTGCGGTTTTCTAGAGTGTTGGTAGTGTTGCTCGCACGCCCCTCCACACCGCAACCTGCGCTAACGGTGTGCGCGTACACTCGTGTTGTTTATTTGCTTCGCGTTTACGAGGGTTGCAAAATAAATGAGACACTCTGTATTTCATAGATGGTCAATATGCTCTCTCCTGGCTCTATTAGACATTGGACGATTTCTGAATTCATTCCACGCCCTTGTGTCTCTGAATTCATCGCAACTGTCATACTGCTGTTCAGGTTTTCCAAAGTTGTTACCAAAAGGTGTATATAAACTGTTTTTTTTTTTTCAAATAATCCCACAAAAACATAATGGTTTTACTGTGCTCACGCAGTCAAAACGTTGTGTGCCTAGATACTAACAACGGTAATTTACAACATAGATTTTAGTAGACAATTAATTCTGTTACAAATAATAGTTCCAAAAGTGTAAAATTTATTTTCGTGTTGTGCCACTACACGTTTACAAATAAACTGTTATGTTGTGTGCATCTGAACTAGTAGAAAATTCTGTTATAAGTAAATATTGCAATAAAGTAAGATTCGTTTTGTGTATTGCCACTTTACGTCCACAAACACGCAATGGACTTTTGTTCTATGCGCATTTTATTTGACAAGTTAATATTACGGAAGGATTAATAGTGGTTAATCTCGCACTTTTCAGATATTTCTTAAATGAAAACAAGTTATAAATATTTCTATCCGTCAATAAATTTTCAAAAATAATCCAGAAAGTGTATTTGATTTTTATTTATGAACTTAAATATTAAGTTCATAGTGCCAGTAAAATTTAAATGATAATGTAACAATAAGTAGTCTACATTTTTGGTAACAAAACTTTGACCTTTGTCTTATAGGAGTAGCGACTACTCTGTCATTGATAAATACTTTAATAGAAATAGAATTTTATCATAGGTATCCTCATCATCATAAACCGTTTTCCATTCACTGCTGGATGTAAGTCTCCCACAGTTTTCTCATTATTTTATATCTAGTGCTTTGGCCATCCAATTAATATAGAAGCTGTATCGGGAAAACAAAGGAATTAGAGAATAATTAGGGAACACCTGAGTCACCTGCCGTTTGCTGACCACATTTTAATTTTCATTAACAGCCCTGAACAATTTGAAGATATGTTAAAAGATTTGGCAGAAGCTAGGATTAAGGACTATGGTTATGTTCAATTCATTTGAACCAAAAAATAGATTGTCTACAGCAAAACTAAGATTAAGGAAGTGCAGAGTTATATGTTATCTTGGACAGGGAATAACAACGGTCAGATCATCACCATGAATGAAATCAATAAAATAATAAGAAATGGATAGAGTGCTTTTGGGGGTGCTTTTTGGAAAGCTTTTGGTATTATTCTGAAGAATAACATGCCTCTTTGCTCGAAAAGAAAAGTGTTTAACCAGTGTGTTTTGCCTGCTCTAACTTATGGAGAAGAAGCATGTACACTAACAAAACCGATAATGCAGAAATTACAAACAACAGAGCGAAGTATGCAATGATGTATGCCAGGCATAACTAGAAGAGGCAGAAAAAGAATCACCTGAATAAGAAATCAGAAAAAGTTTTTGACACCATTGATATAATTAAACTGTTAAAGTGGATTGGGCTAGGCACATTGCAAGGAGACAAGACAATAGATGGAGTACAAATACCCTAGGGTGGTATCACACAGATGTAAAATGAACAAGACGACGTCAGATACAACGGAGCAAAGAGAAATCATATGTATATATATTTACTCTTTAAAATATGTTTTTTATTTAAATTACCAAAAAGTTCAAAGAACTGTATGTTTAAAACGAAATTTATCTTTTTTAATTTAAGCAATTAAAATAAAATTATTTCCACTAACTTTTTTTCCTTATTCCATTTATTTATTTATTTTTACATTACACGTGTTATATGTATCTTTATTTTTTTTTTTCGTCTTAAAATTAAATTTATCCTGCGTAATTTAAGCAATTATTAAAATCACATTCATTAAATTTTTTGCTGAATTTATGTCTTTATCTCATATTTTAATACCGGGATATTTTTTAAATATGTATTTAGTTTTTATCACTTTACTTTTAACGGTGCGAGTTTCTTTTTCTTTTTTTTTTCTTGTAATCTTTAAAGTTTAGGGTTTAAAACGAACTTCCTTTTTCAAAAATATCTTTATTTTATACATTTAAAAAAATACTGATAAATAAGAACTCTGTTGGTGCATTTTTATTTTGTTTTAATATAGTTAATTTTTTTCTACGGAACATGCATAAGTTAAAGAACTGTGTTGATAAATGCGAAAGGGAAGTTTAACGTAAAAAAATGAAGAGCGTGGATTAGCAGTTAAGTGTGTGTATTTTATCTCATGAATTTATTCAAAGAGTATAATTTTCATCATTTATTACGATTAGAATGACTATACATTATTAAACCCCTTGAAGAGCAATGAGATATACTTTATACCACTTTTAATTTTAATCAAGAAGTGTGCAAGAAGTGTACAAGAATTTTTTAATAAAACTTACTTTCATAATTTGATAAAATTTCGGTATTACTTTCATAATTTCGGTAAAAAATGGAATTCTTTAGAAATGTATTTTGGTTTAATAAATTGAAGAAAAATATTTCTAAAAATCTACTTTTTTGTTATATAGCTTCAAAATGATGATTTGTTTTAAACATCTTTATCTTACCTTCTAAACTATATTATTTTTTTAATTAATCTTTTTTTTAATGATGTAATTGTTTAAGTGACCGTACCGTTAATTCGGTAATTCTATATTCTATTATTTGCGAACATATGATTTGAAAAATGATGTACTTTCAAATTTTTGCATACTAGATATGTATGAAATATTCTTTTAAAAGAATTTTAATTGCATGGTAATTTTGGTTCAGAAATATCGGTCGGTTCAAATTGGATTTCATATTCCGGGTCGGAAAATTTTAGCTCTTACAATGCCCTAATAACGCCCTTTTTCCGTATTTCTAAAAAAAAAAAAAAGATATATCTTAGTCGTATTTTGTAGATAATTATTATATATTTAGTTACAATAAATCTGATTCTCTAACCTCAATTTTATAAGAAAAATTATAATATGCGTATAAACTGACATTTTAAAGACAAAAATGAAAAAATTTACTTTTGGAAGCATTTGTTTTGTAGTCTTTGTTAGTTGTTTTAATATTCACAGTCTATCTTGCTTTTTTCTTCTTTTCGGCATGTGTTATATAACAAGGTGCACCATCTCAAAAATTTCTTAGTAGAGAGGTGGGGGAAGGGGACAAAGTTTTCTTTGAAGGGCCAAACATGTTGTTTAATATTGTTGCGCACGGTTGCGAAGAACTTGATACAGCTTTATTCATTCTCTCGGTATATGAAAAGTACCGATAAATAAATTATAAGCTTGTTTTTTTTTCGATTTTTTTTATTGTAGCAGTTTTCTGATAACCTTTTATGCACTAAAAACTGGGTATATATTGGTCGTAGAAGCAGGAGCGTCATTTCAAAAATGCCTTGAGGACGGTATTCTTTTTGGGAACAAAAAATTTTGTTGTGCACGATTGAGAAGAAATTGTTACAGCTTTATTCTCATATGTACTTTTAAAATTAGCCACAGTACCCATTCATGATAGATGTATGTCTCACTTTGAAGATGCTGCAGTAGCATAAGACATCAGCAAATATTATTGATAATTATTAATCTCTGTGCTTTTAAGTGTTTATGTCATGCTAATGTTCCCATTTTAGTCAAATCTGACAAGTTATTTTAGCTTTTGCGCAATTTATGAAAACATTTTTTGAGTCTGACTTATGATGATTGACATATTGTGCTATATCAAATTTCTTCAGTGGTGAAGATGCCCCCCCCCCCCACACACACACACGCACTCCTCCCCGCTTCCCCAGATGCGCCGAAGAATGGAAGTTTTACTGCTTTACTAATTAAAGCATGCAGAAAGTTTTTTAAATATAATTTATAAAAGCTTGAAACCGTATAAAAATTTAAATTTCGTAAAGTTTTAACAAATGACTATTTTGACGTAAACGGTTTCTGACAGGATGAAGTACAACCTTTGAAACTTTTTTGTGATTAAAATCATACTTTTAAAGCTATTGATTTAGGAATTAGCTATTGAATAACGATAAAATATGACACCTGTATAATCGAAAGTGAAAACGAAATTAAAATAATTTTCGACAACGCATGAGGTGGCGTCGAGGTCAAAAATATCAAATACGCTTGTTTTCATGAACAAGAGTTCAATTTTTTGTTGTCTCATCCTTCGTCGATATCAAAGCGTATCTAATGAGTTTAGAATCATCACCTTAACGTCCTTGACAAGTGTTTTCACCTGAAATTTAATGTTTAGAAAAGGCGTTAAATATTTTACGCTTGTCAGGCGCGTAGGCCGAAAAAGTTCAATTTGACAGGAAGAAGAAACAGATGAGGAATTGTAGTTCTGTGTTTAGCTCTCTAATTTTAGATTACGAAGTATACTTTTTAATAACGAAACTGAATACATTTATAGGATTACAAAAATTTGTGAAAATATTTTTATTTATATTGGGGCACAATTTTTGGTCTGGAAAAAATGAATGATTAGCAGAGCGAATCGTTAATTCTTCAAAGACATTAAAAAAAATATTAACCTCGTAAACGGAGGGGAAAAATATGTTTTGAAATGCTTTTCTCCCTTTTAAAATTTTTTTTGAAGAATTTTACATTTTAGTCACAATGTGACGTCACTCATTGGTGGAATTTTGGTCAAAGATGTGACGTGACCAGTCTGACTTAAAGTGATGTGATAGAAGTTTAAATATGTAGTTCAATGTCCATGATCTCAAAAGACTGATAGACAGATCTCAAGAGATTAATAGATGCTCGATAGAACAAGCTAGGCGTTAGTTCTTCAGCTAATGGAAAAAATGTTATAAATATGATACTGTAGGAATTCCCCTTTAATAAAAAGCTACGCGTTGCTGACGACTGGCTTTTTCGCTAATCGTTGCCACAGATTAATCTCGGAAAATGAAACATTTTAAGTTACTGAAAAAATTAATTGCTGGAAAAGTATTTGTCAGAACATTGTTAGACAAACTGCTTTAGAAAGGTAAAAAATTGTATTTTTTTTTTATATATATAAGTTTCAAATCCACTGATTATGCACTTTTTCAAATATTGATTTTCAAAAATTACCAAATTCCACAATGGAGTACCATAGCGAAACCTTCACGCGTAAAAAAATAATGATAACGGCAATGTGTCCTGACGTGTATACTGGTTATATAATATAATGCTATATATATATTCAGGTCCATATGGCTTTAAAATACAAAGTTAAATTCTAGGTCAATATTTCGTTTGATTAAAGGTGCGCAAAGAGAAACTGACCAGCGTAGCGGGCGTAGCTTGCTAGTTATTTTATATTTCCCCTGTAAGAATCCGTGTTGCTTGCTGTATTATCTTTAGATATCGGATCGTAGGAATCATTTGTTGCGCTGCAGTTCTGACAGAAGACTGCGCTTGGATATCATGGTGAAAGGATGAGTTTGTGTTTTACTCGATCAACTTTTGAAAAGTATTGCTGAGATGTAACATTGTGGCGATTGAATATTATATGCTTTTATGTAACTACTCCAGAGTGTTTATATAAATGTTTGTTCCGTAATACGCTGAGTGGTCAATATATTAAAAACACCCTGCTACGCAGTACAAATATCATGTCTCCTCTGGCTTTGCCAACAGCAGATATTTTTAAGGTGATTCTCAAATAATCTGCTCAACACCACGAATGTTCTAACACATTTTTTGACTCATTTTTTAACGCAAAGGCATAAAATTGGAAGGTCTAACTATGAAAGTGATTTGGAATCGAAATGAGTTTTCCTTTTCTTGATAAATAGATTACTTATCGAGTTATAAGTCATTCTGGTCACGTGACGACACGGGTTTTTTTCGCTTCTTAGGCTGCCGCGTTCGGAATTCAATTTAAACACCGACTTTTGCAGTATTTTCTGATGGATCTTCTGCATTTACCAAAAAAAAAAGGGAAAACGTGTTTCGACTACAAAGTTTCTGAATAAGAACACCTGCTAATTTGATACATTTGCGAATAAAAAGGAATAAAAAAAATGCGTCATAAAGTAATCAGTTTGGATTTGAGAACAGCCTTAAAGTGAAAGAGGCACGACTGGTTGAGAGCAATTATGTGTTGGGCTTCAGTTCTGACAGAAGACTGCGCTTGGATATCATGATGAAAGGATGAGTTTGTGTTTTACTCGGTCAACTGTTGCAAAGTTTCGTGGAAATGTAACATTGTGACAGTTGAATATTATCTGCTTTTATGTAACTACTCAAAAGTGTGTATATGAATGTTTGTTCCGTAATACGCTGAGTGGCCAATATATTAAAAATACCCTGCTACGCAGTATCCTTCTGGATCTTAAAACATACAGATGTGCTTTGGATGATCCTGAGTTGTACTCCGCTACAAAGTGTTGCGTTGTAGCTCTTCTATTGCTGCACACAATCTGCGTCAGTCGCCTGGTTCTGTAACGTTCACGAACGATATCCGAGTTTCCGACCACTATAGGGCAGTTGCAATTGATGTCATGCTGTAGGTCACACATTACAATTAGGCAGTTCTGATTGGTGGAACTGCCCTGACCTCCAGTTGAAGTACAATAAATGATCAGCTGATTGCAACTTCCCTATTCTACTTTTTGCTTGATGTTTTTTGGCTTTGGATTTAAATAAACAGTTATAAAAACAAAGTTTATTTTACTGCTAGTAATGTTTGGAAACATTTACGAGTAGTTCTCATAGCATATAAATCAATTTTCTCAACCCGAAACATAGATTTTTCGGATACTATCCATTCTCAAGTAAACATTTTCATGTTCAACCAAACTATTTTACAAAAAACGTGATAAATTAACAGCATTAACATTAAAAGGTTTTTTTTTTTACACTTGCGTGTATAAATTCAGTTTTGCAACTGAAAATGTTTAATTCAGAATAGATAGCATCGCAAAAACGGATATTCTGGTTTGAGAAAAATGATTAACTCGGAAAAATTTCCGAACGTTCAATGTCAGAAAAGAAACAATCTTTTTATAAATGCTTCTTGAAATCTCGAAAGTATATTGGTTTCTGAGGGGTTTTTTAAAAATAAAGAACACTTTTCGGAATTATGGGTAACTCGGAAGAGATTATTGTAATATTATATTTTCTTAAGATTAAGGAACATTTATCTTTTTTTTACAAGTGTACGACCACCTATATATAAATGTTAAAAGGGATGAAAGATGAACTGTGGATATTGATATAAAAATTTTCTAGTTATATTTTCTCATTGATATTTAAACGCAAACAATAACATTTTTTCAAAGAATGAACCATATGCAGAGATTCCTCAACTCTCTAGCTGTAAATATAGATATTTTTTAGCATATTTTCTAATTTGTTTAGTTCATACGCCAAAATAAATTTGCTTATCACAGGAAAGATTTTCCCGGTATAGAAGAATGGATATACAATTATTAGAAGGGGAAAAATAAACACAATTTGGTTTGATTTCAGCGCTCTTGACTTTCACTTTCATAATTTTTAATTAAAATGGAAAGAAAGTAAGGTATGAGTAAGGGTGTTTTAGCGAAGAAAAGATATTTAGCGAATTGTGTTTGAAGCGTCTTTGAAAACAATATTTGACACTTGCACCAGGGATAATCTTCTTTTATTCATAAAAAGTCAGGTAAAATTAACAAACATGTACTGTTATGGTTCAAAAAAAGAATAAATTTAAAGAGGAAAGTAATCTATGAATAAAAATTTCTTATTGTTTCATAGAAAATGCGTGAAATATTAATTTAAAAATTATTATTTCTGTTCAGACTTTTTGTTGGAGATAATTGAAAAATACTTGCAGGTTTTTTTCGCTTTCAATTACATTTATGCTTGTTTATCAAAAACATATTTAGAAGAGAAGAAGAGGAAAAGGTAAGACGAAGCTTCTTTTATCATATTAACCAACATCCATCATTTTCTTGTATTTTTCGTTTTATAGTATCATCCTGGTAATTAACAATGATTCAAAACTTGACTGTACGCCGTAAGATGTTGTAGAAAATGTTTGCATAGCTGAGTTTAAGGGAAATCAGTTTAATCCCGTAGCTACAGTTCCTATTACCTACAGGACACAGGGGCACTTACCTAGAGCCCAATAGATTTCAGGTCCACAAACATTTTTCATTTTCACTAGCAAACTTAGTAGAAAACATCTTAAAATATATTTTTTTTTTAAATAAAAGCTTCTTAATTCATTTCACGATGTGACATCATAAGGTGATGTGACATCACAAGTATGTTTATATTTTTTCTGCGTGTTCAAAATTTCAAGTTCTTTTATGTTGCGTCCAAAATATTTCTAGTTTTTTTTTTGTTTTTTTTTATTCATATATGTTTAAAATTTTATATGACAGTTTTACTTTTATAACTATGTTATCTACAGAATTGTACAGGCATCTGTAGAATCCTATTTTCCTTGGCATACGTACACTGTAGAAAAAACAATTCTTAATCTCGGAAAATATAAAATAACAACAAACGAAAATATACAATAACCTTTTCCGAATTATTCATGTTTCTTAAAAATGTTCGTTACCCTCAGTAACGAATATATTTTTGTTGTTTAAAGAAACAGTTATAAAAACAAAGTTTCTTCTGCTGCTCTTGATTTATGAAACGTTTCCGAGGAGTATTTATACAGTATTAATCACATTTCCCAAAATCGAATATCGGGTTTTAGGATGATATCCATATCAGGATTGGCAGGTTGGCCTTTTTTTTAATTCAAAAATTTCGAATTCTTACCGGAAATTCTAAAAGAAGAATTTTTACTTTAAGTAATCGTGAAATATCTGTCATTAAATAAACAGAAGAATATTGTAGGGAATTTCTGGTGTGAACGCAAAATTTCGAAATTTAAAAAAAAGGTTAAACTGGCAACCCTTAACTATAAGTTTGCTTATCACATTTCCCGGTATAGAAGTATGGATATACAATTATTAGAAGAGGAAAAATAAACACAATTTGGTTTGGATTCAGTGCTCTTGACTTTCACTTTCATAATTTTTAATTAAAATGGAAAGAAAGTAAGGTATGAGTAAGGGTGTTTTAGCGAAGAAAAGTTATTTAACGAATTGTGCTTCAAATGTCTTTGAAAACAAGATTTGACATTTGTCAGGTAAAAGTAATAAACATGTACTGTTATGGTCCAAAAAAAGCGTAAATTTAAAGCCACATTACCAATTTCACAGTTTACCAATTACACAGTTTCACCACCAAACACACAGTTTTTTACACAGTTACCAAAACCATTACCAATTACACAGTTTCAGCTACTTAATTGATTTTTATACAGAATAATAAAATAATTTTAATTTTAATTTTAATGTTAATGCTGTTGCTTTATCATGTTTTTCTGTAAAACATGCTTGTTGAAGATGAAAATGTTTACTTGAGAATGGATAGCATCTGCAAATCCTATATTCAGGGTTAAGAAAACTGTTTATATACTATAAACACTACTCGAAAACGTTTCTGAAACCAGTGGCAGCAAAAGAAACTTTGCTAGAAATTTTGTGTTTATAAATGTCTCTATAAATCTCGAAAATATATTGGTTTCACAGGTTTCTATAGAAAAAGATTGCTTTTCAGAATCATACGTAACTCCTATGAGGTTATATTATATTTTCATTCGTGAATATTTTATATTTTCCTAGATACAGAAACATTTGTCTTTTTAACACTTTCCAACCTAGTTGAAAAGTGTTTATGACTTCGGTTTGTCTGGCCGTCTGCTGTCTGCCCGTGCTCTAACTCCCGTAAATAGGCTCGGATTGCCCTGCAATTTTATATGTTATTGTCGTTTCTATTTCAACTGAAGTGTGTAACACTTATAGTTTTTTTACAGGGACACTCAAAAGAGTTCCGTTACATTACTGTCTATGGGGGAAAAATCATTTGCGGTTTATTTTAATGATGTTACACAATTTCAAACACATTGTAATTGATATATATTACTAAGGTGCATTACAAGAAGCTTATTATGGAATAGGGTGTGCATAGCACTTATAGTTACTTTACAGGGACAGTCAAAAGAACTCCGTTACATTACGTCTATGGAGAAAAATCGTTTGTGGTTTAATTAAATAATGTTTCACTATTTTAAACGCATTGAAATTTATATATATCACTGAGGTGCATTACAAGAGGCTTATTACAGAATAGTGTGTGTATAGCAGTCATAGTTCATTTACAGGGACACACAAAAGAATTCTCTCTGTCTGTGAACAATAATTCCTGGAAGTGCGTTTTAAGTTGCTGAACACGATTTTAAATTTAACTCACTTTTTGTCTATTACTTGGTGTGTGTATAAATTCTGTAGATCATATACAGGGCAGCACAAAAGTTCGCGAACACATTTCCGTTTAATGACAGAAACTCCAGAAGAAGAATTTTAAGCTGTGCTACGCATTTCCTAACTAAACTAAAATTTAGCATCTAATGTAGTATATATACAAATCTATAGATCATATACAGGGCTGAATAAAAGTATTCGGATATTTTCCCGAAAATTGTATATGTTGGAAATTCCTGAAATTACGTTTTTAAATATGTTATGCTTTTTCCAAATTGTTTACTTAGATGTTATCTTTCAGCTTATTAAACGGTAATGATTTGTAAAATTATTTTGGAAGCGTTGGAAAGTGTTACGTAATCTATGCTTGACGCATGATTTTTCATTCTTGTTTTTTTGCAGTGTATGTTTTTCAGTTTTGTGCAGTATTGATTCATGTTTATTGAACATCATGTTTGACTGTAACAGACAAATTAATTTTTATGATGGAATTTCAGTGACGATAATTGTGCATCTTGTCTGCTCAATGATTCACAGTATTTCATTTACATTTGTGCAGTCACTAATACGTAGTAACTAGTGAACCCGTGTGAGGACTTCGCACTGCAGTCTAATAATTTTTAGCAATATGTAATATTTTTTAGAGGCAGATTTAAACTTCTAAAAAAAATTAAGGATAAAAATATCTGCAAACAGCTTGAGTCAAGCCAGAATATCGTCACATTTATTTTATCAAAGTTACTGTAAAAACTGATCGAAGCTAGCAAAAGGCACGCGCGAGAAACTATTTAACAATTGTATTTTAATTGCATTATAAGAGGACGTCATTCGCTTCTTGAAAAAACGTGAAACAAAGAAAAATAAATGGAATGCATTTAAAATACAATTTAATCTAATATAACAAAGCATACATTTTATTTTACACGTGAAGTACCACTGCTTATATCGATTGACGTCATCGTTTTCTTCTAAACATTTGAATTTTAATTTTGAGTTGTAACCATAAATATAAAATAAACCCGTGCGGAGAAATCATAATTTATTTTTTTTGTATTATTTATTTTTTTATAATTATTGTTGAGCATCCTATAATGCGGTATTTCATTTTTGTGGCAACACTCATTTGAGAAAAATCTTTCATTTCATTTATGAAAACAATGCCGATTTAATTTTTAATTAACAGCAATATTTAATCAAAAAGCATGTTTTAACGAAATGTAAGTGTACTATGTCAGAAGCCGCTTCAAAAACTTTCCGATTGATACCTCATTCGTTATTTTGCGGTTTCTAAATGTATAGAAAAGAGGAAGAACAGGGGAGGAAACTCCTATTCTTCCACTCCAATGTTTTTTTTTTCTTTTTTTGGAATGTTACTGATTCTAAACTGCTCCGCCGATGACAATCAAGTTCAACCCAGTGATAGCTCTGCCATGGTCGACATGCTTCATATGGAAAAAAAAAGAAAAAAATTTGACCCAAATCGTGTTTTTGATGAATAATTATTTATCATAAGGGCCATAAGACTTAACGTCATAAAAGCTTAATGACATATGTTTCTTAATTAGTATACAATAACCTTTTCCAAGCGATCCACGATTCCGAACAGCGCTCTTTATCTAATTACAAACCTCAGAAATCAGTGTATTTTCGTGATTTAAATAACTACTTATAAAAGCAAAGTTTCTTTTGCTGCCACTCATTTTATGAAGCGTTTCCGAATAGTTTTTTATAGTGTTGTAAACAATTTTATCAAACTGGAATTTCGGTTTTTCAGAAGCTATTCATTCTGAATTACACATTTCCAGCTGTATATAACTAAATTTCTACATGCAAGAGTAACAAAATAATATTCATTTTAATATTAATGTTAATCCTTCAATGTATCATGTTTGTTTGTAAAACATGTTTGTTGAACTTGAGAATGTTTACTTGAGAATGGATAGCATTTGAAAAGACCTATATTCCAAGTTGAGAAAACTGATTAATACACTATAAAAACTACCCGGAAACGTTTCTGAAAAGGAATGGCAGCAAAATAAGCTTTGTTTTCATAATTTTTTCTTTAAATATCCAAAATGTATTGGTTTCTGAGGAAACAAAGCTTTTTGTAATTGTGTGAAACTCGAAAAAGATTATTGTATATTTTCATTTGTAGTTATATTGTATTTTGCTAGATTAAGAAATATTTGTCTTTTTTTTTTAGCGATTCTATATTGTTGCGATTTTTTTTATAGCGATTGTCCTGTTGTTTATCGCAGCATATTACAGTCAAGAAATTTACCAGAGCTTTCGGAGATATCTTGTTATTGTGAATATCCTGAACAAGATATCTTTTGTGTTAACAGCAACTCTGATGTGGCATAGAGGTTAAACTTTTGAAAAGTTAATCGTAAATTGCCTACAGTGCTAGGAATATTCCGGATTCATTGTTTTATTCTCAGTGCGTTGAAACTAGAATCGGTTGATACTATAGCGTATTGGGAATAGAGATGTCTGGATGTCGATGGCCTTTTAAATGTTTTTATTACGAACACAGCTACAGAACATTAGACATATATTTTTTGGATAATATTACCGTGCTTTAAAAATAAGACTAAAAAAGTTTAGCTTGTCAACAGTTTACAGCTTTTCGTGAGTTTCGCAATTGAGGGACTTAAAGTTTCCAAGTTAACTTGCCTCGATAGCTGCCCATGAGAATATATCTCTCATGCAGGATAGTCTTTGCTAAGACTATCTTCCCTTCAACCAGCGAACCTGAAAATATCCGTACAGCAGCAGATCTGAAGTAAAAGTCCCTGATGTCGCCTCATGGAGACGGTATATATGCCTAGAGCTTTTAGAGTGATTCTGAAGTAGAATATAAGTAAAACATCTGAAAGTTATTCCACAGTTACTGACCATGTAACGTCAAAAGCCCAAAGTGCTTTGAGACTTACCATCTTTATAGTGTCAGATCGAAAATTTTTGTAATACCGGCAAGATAGTTTATGGGTTTGGGATAAAAATATACGCTTTTTTATGCTGGTCAGCTCCTTTATGGAGGGAAAATATAGGAGTTCTTGAAAACTCTGCGACCTTTCTTTTAATGAGTGCAAAGAAAGTAAGAGGAATTCAATTCTTCACAGTACAAACAGCGCAAAGTGGAGTATTTGATGCAAAATCCTGGTCAAAAAGGCAGAAATTAAAATTTGCGCAACATTTATTAAAAGCATATTTCATAATAACTGACTAACTGGTGCATCGATCTATGTGAATTTCAGAAATATGAGTCATGTCCGGTGGCTCCTAGCCTCATATGAAGTGAAAGTCTCTTTGTGAGAAATCGTGCTTTTTTGTTATGTTTCAGCTTTGTTATTGTGTTTAAATGTATACTTTGACATGTGTATTTAAATAATTTTACTTTCTATATAATAAAAAATAATTGAAATTGAAAATGGGTTAATATTAAGTATTTTTAGATCTAATTTATTGAAATATAGCTATTAAAATATATTATCTAATATATTCAAAGCTTTTTAAAACTGTGTCGGGATTTTTTAATTATAATCGTATTGTTTATAGTTTTGAAAGCAATTTTTTTTAATGTTCCGCATAGTGTTGCCATTTTTAGATATCAATGTTTTATTAGAAGACTGCAAATCTATTAAAAACCCCTAAAAACCAGCAGCTCTATACTATAGATAGATACTCAAATTTAATAAATACTAAATGCAGGTAATATATATATATATATTATATAGTATAGGCATTGGTTTTTATAAATAATTAAAAATTATGTGTAGTAAAATTAAACATATTTAATTAAACATTACTTAATTAAACATTAACTAGGATTTCCCTCAAAGGGATTAGTCTGAGTGATATTGTTAAGAACGTAGGATTAACAATTACGACATAATGAAAAAGAGAAAATTAAATGATAGCATTACAAAATATCATACATATATCCATATACACTGTTAAACAAATAGAAAAGAAGTACCGTCCATCAGATTTGTTTTTATAACATTTGGCGAATAATCTAATTTTTTTTTGCTTGATCTTATAAAACGCCAAGCTTTTTAAAGTTACGTAATCAGATTTCCAGCCAATAGCGTATTTTAGCAAGCGTGGCTTAACGCAAATTTAATTACATTGTTGCAACATTTTCCTTGTGACAAATATTTACATTTGAATTAATTTTTTTCCTCTACCCAAACTCTACCTAACTCTTTACCTGTCTCGCTATCCATCTGTCAATCTGTCTTTCTACCTGTCTTGCTTCCCGTTTAATTACCAGTCTCTCGACACGTTTGCCTGTGTACATACTCCTCTCTCTACCCGTCTGTCAACTCGTCTCTGTGCTCTTCTGTCTGCCCATCTCTCTATCCACCACGCAACCCGTCTCTCAACCTTTACTCTACATGCCTGTATATCGGTCTCACTACTCGTCTCGCTACCCATCTCGTGACCCGTCTTTCTACCCATCTCGGTACCCCTCTGTCAACCCTTTTTTTAACCTGTCTCGCTACCCGTCTATCTATTCGTTTCGCAACCCGTTAGCCTATCTCTGTCACTACCCGTCTCTCTACCCATCTCACTATCCGTCTGTCTACCCGTTTGTTTACTCGTCTCTCTACCTCTTCCCGATAGTTTCACAATTCATTCACTATACAGAAGCCGTTTAACTTTATTAAATATAAACAGAAGTAATTCATCTAATAAGTGTAATCAGATGCAATTTTAAAAAATACATGCGTAAACCAGCAAAATAATTCATCAGTTTTAGTTTCATAGTTGTTTATATAATTTGGCAATAAATCTCAACTTCTTAAACCCGAATTGTGTCAAGCTTTTTAAAAAAGCCTAAAGGTCCGTATAACTGGGAAGTATCCTCAGGGTTATTAGATACATGTTATAGTTAAGTGAAAGTTTCATAATCAGGTTTGCAGTTAATTGCTTAAGTCAGAAAACGTAGCTTAACGCCATTTTAAATTCAGTGCTGTAACTTTCTTTTTATTTTCTTTTTTTTTTTTTTTTGAAGAGTTGGTGAGAGAGGGAAAGATTAACAAATATATACATTTGAATTCAAACTTTTGCTTCCATGTTTATGTTAGAGTTGTTTGTATTATTAATTAATACTTTGTTTACCGAGCTTCATTCGAAACAAATGCAAAAGACTTCTTCTACAGTTTTTTTCCAGGGGAAACTACCGTAATCGGGCCCAAAGCCAATCGGAGCATTTAATATCATTATTGTAACTGTTACAGAGTTAAAACAATTTGTTGCTAGCTTTATTGTTGTTTGAGACTAGCCTTGCCTGTGTATCTGAATGGGGAAAAGTGCCGTATCCTGTGCCGGTTGGCGCGATTGGCGAAAAAATTAAACATGGTGCCAAAAGCATCTTACCGAAGCATCTACTTTAAAAAAAGCATCTTACTAAAAGCATCTACTTGAGCATCTTACCAAATTTTTCCAGAGAACGGAAAAACATGTTTTTCAAATGTTTACAAACATACTTTTATTAAACCATGTTTTTGAACCATCTTAAAACATAAATACGATGCTAAAATAAAATTTTATCGCCATTTTCGAAATTTTAATAAGTAATGAAAATACATAAACAAACATATTTAACAAACCTAAGAGGTATTTATGGGATAAATATTTGTTATTGTCAGGGGGAAAATTGTAAAACATTAATAAACGAACGAAAAACATACCTAAATTAACTTTTTGGAACCTCAGGAAAAAAATATCTAATGTAAATAGCATTTAAAATCTTTAAATGGAGAAGTGTTCCGTATAAAAATGCAAAACATTATAAGCTTGATATAAATATTTTTGGAACAGCTGTCGCTAGCGCACTGGGATTGGCGTGATTTTTGTTTGCGCCATTTTGGACAGAAAACCCCGTTTTTGAGAACCCGTTAGGCCAAGATTGCTAAAACAGCATGCTAGTTTGATTTTATTATGTTATAAAACACACACAATTTTTATTTTAAGCACAGAGAAATTATTTTAGGCACAGATGTCATATACGCACCACATTGGTGCGATTTTTCCCCCGCCAATTTGGCGAAAACTTTGTTTTTGAATATTAGTTACAAAGGTACTTCTCTATTATCCCGTCGACCACTTTATGAACTATTTGATGACATAACAATCACGTATAATGCTTCTGAAATCAAGTAAATGGGACTGTATTTTTGGCGTTTAATCTTACAGTTTGGCGATAGTTTTTTGTTATGAAAAGTGGTCGACGGGATAATAGAGAAGTACCGTTACAAAAAGCATGCGATAATAAATGAACAGTTATAAATAATAAAAATAATAATATAAATATCACAATAAATCGTAAATATTAACACTTATTAACACATAAACAAAATGACCGGGTTACCATGTTTGGAATAAAATTGCCATTTTGTTGCAATCGTGCCAATGTGGTGGGTATATGACATCTTTACCTTATTTTGTTATACAACACACACCGTGATTAATTTATTATAAAACACACAATATTTAATTTAACATAAAAACACAGAATCTGCCCTACCGAATTGCTACACGAAGCAAAATCTCACCAAAATCACCAGGTTGCCCACACATAACATCGCGATTTTAGTACCAAAAAGTCCTTCCGGCCTGTACCGGGAGGAAAAGGTAGCTTTCCTATATCTTCGTTTTAAAATTTTAGCTAATGTTACACGAAAACAGCAAGTTAAAATGCAAAGAAACGTTTACAAAAGATTCGTTAATACTGAATTTGAATAAGAAATTCGCCAAATTATTGAGCAATAGCCAAATTGGCTTCATTTATGAAGACTTATTTTGGTCGCCAAATTTGGCGATATTTCGCCAAATGTCGCCAATGTCGCCAATTTTGGCGCTAACGGATATGAATATCTAGTTTTATGTGTATGATTGGGAAAATTATTACAACAATGAAAGAAAATAATTTGCAAGTAATGGCGTTAATGTGCTGTTTTGTTTCAAAATGTCAGCCACCCTAGAATTTCAAACTGCTCTATCTCAGCCATTTTTTAAGATAGAGGTAAACCAAAAAATGCTCTGGAATTCTTGTATCAAGGCCTAACACGTAATTAAAAAATAAATTTGAATTTTTAACTTTTTTGTATATTTATTTTAGTTTTAAATTTTTAAATGTCCGCCATCTTGAAACAAAATGGCAGACCAAGCTGGCCAACGAACTCGGTCGAGACATTGGTGAGCTTAATACACACAATTAGTTTCATCAAAATCGATTTATAAATACGAGCGTTATCGTATGACATAGGTCAGATATATATATATATATATATATATATATAGATATGGATATATCTATATATATAAATCAACATTTGAGCGGAGGGTGGTTTTGGGGTCTGGGGGTCATGATCGGTGAAAATATATCGAAATTTTCCGGAACTACTTTCCTCCGAACGGCTGCAATAGGTAGCTTTATACTTTTTAGTATTGAAAGCTACCTAAAAGATACCCCGATGCGTCTGCGACATCTGTATCATCTTTTTTTAATGTTTTAATATTTTCGAAAGCATACATAAAAAGGTAAAAATCTCATTCCCAACTGCCATTACAATTAGCATATATATACAAAAAAAAATATTTACAAAACATATGTTTACATAGTATTACATCTGCAAAACATAACTTTAGAAAAGGTAACCGAAAGACTGAAGATCGCAACAACCACGTCGAAACACTTATCACCAAAAAATAACTCGCCAAATCTACCGGCACAGGATATGGAACTTTTCCCTCTGAATGCAGAATATTAGTTTTTAGGTAGCTTTCAATACAAAAAAGTATATTAGGTAGCTTTCAATACAAAAAAGTATAAAGCTACCTATTGCAGCCGTTCGGAAGAAAGCAGTTCCGGAAAATTTCGATATATTTTCACCGATCATGACCCCCAGACCCCAAAACCACCCTCCGTCCAAATGTTGATTTATATATATAGATATATCCATATATATATATATATATATATATATATATATATATCTGACCTATGTCATACGATAACGCCCGTAATTATGAATCGATTTTGATGAAACTAATTGTGTGTATTAAGGTCACTAATGTCTCGACCGAGTTCGTTGGCCAGCTTGGTTCGCCATCTTGTTTCAAGATGGCGGCCATTTAAAGATGTAAAATAACTTAAAATCTAAAATAAATATACAAAAAATTTAAAAATTCAAATTTATTTTTTAATTACGTGTTAGGCCTTGATACAAGGATTCCAGAGCTTTTTTTGGTTTACCTCTATCTTAAAAAATGGCTGAGATAGAGCAGTTTGAAATTCTAGGGTGGCTGACATTTTGAAACAAAACAGCACATTAACGCGATTACTCGCAAATTATTTTCTTTCATTGTTGAAATAATTTTCCCAATCATACGCATAAAACTATATATTCATATCCGTTAACGCCAAAATTGGCGACATTGGCGACAAAATTGGCAAAATTGGGCGACATTTGGCGAAATATCGCCAAATTTGGCGATCAAAATAAGTCTTCATAAATGAAGCCAATTTGATTATTGCTCAATAATTTGGCGAATTTCTTATTCAAATTCAGTATTAACGAATCTTTTGTAAACGTTTCTTTGCATTTTAGCTTGCTGTTTTCGTGTAACATTAGCTAAAATTTTAAAACGAAGATATAGGAAAGCTACCTTTTCCTGCCGTTACAGGCCGGAAGGACTTTTTTTTCTTGTACGATGGGTGATTATAATATAATTGTTTCATTTCACATACTACATGCCGTTTGATATATTGGTACTTTTATGTTATCCTGGCGCAGTTGATAAATCGCCAAATATTGTTCCTATAACATTTTCATATTGAATTCATTTCATTTAAAGGTACTTACGTATTATCCGTGCCAGTTTTAAGCCAACTGCGCCAGGCATGGAGCCAATATTACTAATTATAGCAACCTTGTATATTTTTTTCTTGCTACATGGTACATGCCTGGGAATAATCTATAATATTATTCTTTCTTATTTACTATGCTATTTACCATTTATTAATTTTACTAAAATAATGTTATTTACTATTTTTGCAATGTTATGAATTTAGTAAACATATATTACATTTTATTTATTTTATATTAATTACCATTTTTAACTATGTTATTTGATAATGTTAAATTACTGCGTTTGAAAACATGATTGGCAAAGATAAACAAGAATGGTACTTGGCAACCATTTTTGGCGATCAATCTCCTGGCACGGATAATACGTAAGTACCCATTTAAATATAAACCTTTCACTCATTTAATTTAAAATACATGCCTTTCATTAATCCCATTTAAAATGCTAAAAAGAAAAAAAAAAGAAAGAAATAATGCCATAAATCGAAACCTTTTATTTAAAGATCAAATATTTTTTTTTTTTAATTTACACACGCGAAATAAAAAAAGCTGCTATTGCTGAGATTTGCGCCAAATCTCTAATACCAAGTCTACTAACTTATTGCGGGGTTTTTCTTTCAAACAGAAAAAAAATCCAGATTAATTTTCGATTTCTACTAAATTGAAATATATTTTATTGTGCTGAATATTAGTGCGTGCATATTTTTTTGCTCCATGTACTCCATGAACTTTTCAATTCCGATTGTCTACGAAAATCTCCCGCCGTGCCGGTGAAAATGACGTACGCACAAAATTTCGTGACGTATGTACTTTAATTGCGCTTTTTTATCTATTTTTTTAATATAATTTCCAAATGGTTTGACATTTATTCTTGGTAATAAATAGACGTCGTTATCACCTTTATAGGTACCTGCTGTAAAAATTTGAACGAAATCCGTTAAATATTTTTTGAGTTATGCTTGACGAAAGGTTTTAATATCCATCGTAGCTATATATGGGGCAAAGTAATACTGCGCTGTGTATGAGTCTTCGTTGCACTCAGACAATTAATCATTAATTTTCTCTTATAAACAGTAAACAATTAAGTAAACTTTGTAATATATAGTTATTTATTTAAATAAATGCATACATAATATTAATTAAGTGTATTTACTAATAGTAACTCAACAACAACGGTTTTAACTTTAAAACTCACAAAATTTAATTCTGGCCAGAATTTTGCCTCAGATACTCCACTGTGCGGCGGCATTTTTACTCAAATTCATGTCGATCGTATCAAATTCATTAATAATCAAGTCTCTTGGAAGCAGTGGCTCAGCCAAGGGGGGGGTTTGGGGGTTAAAACCCCCCCTAGAGCTAAAAAAATTACTATAATTGCCGCTTATATGAATCAACACTGCTAAAGTTAAAATTAAGTTTTTTGGCCTTTACGCCTTGGCAGAATCTTTTATCGCAGCTTGAAGTGATTCTTTTTCAATTAATGTACATGTCTAAATTTCTTTCGTATGTGCTTGCGGTTTTAATACGAGAAATGAAATCATTTTCAGTTTGGCATCTGCGTGCTTCCTAATGCATACGTTTTGGATCACAGAATAAATAAAGAAAGATAAAATGCAATGTCTATTTCTCAATACATCTGCATGCTAAAATTCCTGCAGGTGTTAAGTTCGGACAGTTAGTTTTCTGTTGTTATAAAGATGCTGATATGGTAATGTGGTTTCGTGGTTTGCGTTAAAAAAAAAAAAAAAAAAAAAATAGAATGTGTTTCTCCCTAACAAATTTTCTTCTGTCATTTTTTTTTTCCGCTATTTCTGGGCATTTTTTTTTTTTTTTTTTTTTTTTTTTTTTTTTTTTTTTTTTTTGCTTATTTTCTGCTCTACTCATTTATTAAATTTCATTATTAAAAGTCAAAATGTATTATTATTTTTTTTACAAAAGACAAAATTGCTTTAAATTTTACAAATAATGTATGAAATATAAATATGCGGGTGGGATAACAAGCATAATGCATACCTCCTTCTAATGAAAGGGGGTTTGGGTTGATGGTTGTTGTTACTGCTGAAAATTAGAGCCCCGGTACTCTTTTTTCCTAGAATTTAAGCCCTGCCTGTGAGTATGGATTTTGAAAAAAAAAAGGCGTTAAATGTGCGCTAAATGCATTTTTTTTAGAAAAATACTATCTATAATTACACACAATTTTACGCTAACCATGCATTAATTTAAATTGATCAGCAATAAATTAGCTATGCATTGATTTACACTTATTGTATTTTAACGAATGCTATCTGCATGTCATTAAAATTATACTAGCTGACCCGTCCGGCGGTGCCTGGGCTCATGATAATTACCTCAAATTTGTATGATTATCTATCTTATATCAATTTTATATTTTTAAATGAAATTTTCACAAAAAAATATTGATTATTAGACAGAAAAGCATTTCTTAAAGACACCTTCTTGTTTGGTTGGGTGTTTTGTTTGTTTCTTTTCCTCGTAAGGGTCTCTCGTTTCATAGTTTAAAAAAAAATAACCCCAGTTGTCTGAATTCTATAAATTTTTCATCAGTTATAAACAGGTCTTGACAAATGCAGTCGCCAAGTTGCCACTGGCGACCTAGTTTTTCTATCTAGCCACCAAGTTATTTAACCTGATTTTTTTTTTATTATTATTATAATTTTTTGTACAAAAATTGACCTAAGAAATGACCATAAATAGCATTTTTTCTCATTTTCGGCATTTTTAATTAGGTAAAAATAAGTTTAACAAATGCAAATTTTAAATTAATAAAAAATAATTATTTGACTGACTTCGACACGAAAACAGACAGAAATTGTTTTCCTGCTTCACTGTTTCATCCATGCCCCCCTCGTCAGATATAGATTTTGCAGCACTCACTTATCCAGACATTTGAAACCTTCAGCAATCAGCATTTCCGAGAACATACCGGTTAATGCAGCCTTTACATTTTTTTCATAGATAAATAATTTTGATAAATTTCATTAGAAAACTTTGTTTATACCATCTTTTTAAATGATGTAACTATTCTAAACTATGTAACTAATAATCCGACAATAGGCTTATTATTTTTCTCAATTAATTGATAAAAAACTTTTGTGCTTTTGAAAATTAGTGACTTCGGAGGGGAGCCGTTTATATTTTTTTACTGGTAACTAGAATTTTTTACTGGCTACCAGATTTTATCAAATTTGTAAAGCCATGGTTATAAATATAATGGTTTTAGAGACCGCGGAAAAATATTGATATCTAGCTGTAAAATAAATGCTTTCTTCTCGCGTCTTTTTTTTTTCTTCTTTTTTTTTTTTTTTTTTTTGCGACGTGTCCTTTAAAATAACAACACAAAAAAGTTATTGTCCGAACTCTCTGAACGATTGTCAATATAACTGTATCCCACCCCTCTTTAAAATTCCGTGAAAAAAGTCTGTCTTTGACTAAAGTCGAAGAGAACAGAGTCACAGAAACACAGAGTTACGTCAAAAAAGACTAAGTCACAGACTTAGTCACATTTAATACTGAAAACATGAGCCGACGCTGAGCAAACCCATGCCAAAATACCCAAATTTCTTTTTGCATTGTCATCGAAAAATTCTGAGATTTTTTTAAATACTTTTATTCATCAGAGCGTTTCCAAATTTTTGTAGGCGCTGTAATTTTGATCTTCCAAGATGCTTTTAATGGATTTAGTCGAAATACAGACGTTTAGTTACTTTTAGAATAGAAAAAAGATAGTCTTCGAAAGGCCCGATATGACGTGAGGTTCTAAATAAATCGTAATTTAGAATGCTTTCAGCTGTTTCACACCTTTAAATTTCCCATTTATAATAAATTCTTTATGCCAATAAGCATTTCCATCTTAAAAGTAATCTCTATACTAAATTTCAAGTTTCTAACACTAACAGTTTCAACTAAATCATAATTTAGAACGCTTTTTGAAAGTTTTCAGCTCATTTCGTCCTTTTAAATTTTTAAATGTTTTTAAAAATGTTATAAGCAATTACTACATAAAAGTAATCATCATGCCAAATTCCATGTTTTCATACCAATTGTGTCACATAAATCGCAATTTTAGAATGATTCTTACTCTTGCATTCTTTTAAATTTCGTAATGAAAAAATAAATTCTGGGGAGAATTTACGTCTTTTAAGTAACATGCATATAAAATTTCAAGACTCTAGCTCTAAAAGTTCTAAATGACTTGTTACATTTGGCAAAAAGCAAGGTAAGTAAGTCTAATGAAAATTTTGTTAAAATTGCTTCATTATTATTAAAGTTAGGAATAAGAATTCGTGATTCTTTGCAATGAAACCTTGTGTATTTTTAACACTTTCCAACCTAGTTGAAAAGTTTATGACTTCGGTTTGTCTGGTCGTATGGCCGTCTGGCCGTGCTCTAACTCCCGTAAATATGCTCGGATTGCCCTGCAATTGTTATATGTTATTGTCCTTATCTATAGCATGTTCGCTATTTCAACTGAAGTGTGTAGCACTTATAGTTTTTTTACAGGGACACTCAAAAGAATTCCGTTACATTACGGTCTATAGGGAAAAATCATTTGCGGTTTATTTTAATGATGTTACACAATTTCAAACACATTGTAATTGATATATATCACTAAGGTGCATTACAAGAAGCTTAATATGGAATAGGATGTGCATAGCACTTATAGTTACTTTACAGGGACAGTCAAAAGAATTCCGTTACATTACGTCTATGGAGAAAAATCGTTTGCGGTTTAATTAAATAATGTTTCACTATTTTAAACACATTGGAATTTATATATATCACTAAGATGAATAATCACTCACTTTTTGTCTATTACTTGGTGTGTATAAATTCTGTAGATCATATATAGGGCAGCACAAAAGTTCGCGAACACATTTCCGTTTATTGACAGAAACTCCAGATGGAGAATTTTAAACTGTGTTACGCGTTTCCTAACTAAACTAAAATTTAACATCCTATGTATAGTAACATATACAAATCTATAGATCATATACAGGGCTGAATAAAAGTATTCGGATAATTTTCCGAATATTGTATATGTTGGAAATATATGTTGGAAATTCCTGAAATTACGTTTTTAAATATGTTATGCGTTTTCCAAATTGTTTACTTAGATGTTATGTTTCAGCTTATTAAATGGTAATGATTTGTAAAATTATTTTCGAAGCGTTGGAAAGTGTTACATAATCTATGCTTGACTCATGAATTTTCGTTCTTGTTATTATGATGGACATAGTTGAATTTTATAAATTTTATAACCGTCTTCATACCCCCCCCCCCTGCCCCCACCCTCCGCCTGATTTTTCGTTCTTGTTGATTGAACAAATGGATTCCAACTCTGTTATTTTCTACGTAAAAATTATTTGCTGTACTGTGCTCTTCCATCTTTAAGTTTACCCCTCATCATTTTTAAACTAACCTAGTTTTGTGTTATTTCATTGGTGCATTTCATAGTTTGTAACTCTAATATTGTAAATGCTGTTTAAATGAATCATAACCAACGTAATTGCGGAGAAAAGCATTATGACTTCATTCATTTAAAAGACTGATTCCATTAACCGATGATTCATATAACCGGCGAAAATCTTTATTATAAACTCAAAAAACCCCCTAGAACCGAATTCTGGCTGCGCCATTGCTTGGAAGCATCAACTTTATCGACTTTTGTTGCACGGCGTTATCACTTACTGTGTATTATTTGTAAAAAATGGTTATATATGGTCAATATATGATTAGGACCCAAAACATTTTTTGTGCCCAATGCCCAAAGTTCTGATAATCTTATGCTTGCATAGCTACCAACGATTCTGTAAACCTTGTTTTATCTTAAGAATTCAATTACAAAAGGACTGATAAGAAATTTTAGGAAATAATAGGTTTCTGAGTTTTATGGAAACAATTCTAAAATAAATGGAACTCTTCACTTGCAGTAAAGTTTCGAAATAAACGCTTCAGTAAATTTAGTCGATAAATTGATTTCTGAAGTTTCTGTGTCGTTGTTCTCTTATTATTTAGAAAGTTAAGGAAAATTATTTCCAAATTTTTAGGTAGCTACGTGGTTACATTAAATTTTCGAAAACAGTTCTTCTATATCAATAATGCTTTTTATAATTTTTCGCAGTGTATAATATTTAGAATATATTCTATGTAATTTTAATCGCACTTTAAAGTGAAAAATCTAGATTGAGTTCGTTTAGCAGCCTATGTGTCAAAAATGACAAATTAAGAACATAATAAATTTACTCAGGGAGTAAAGAATTTTCTTCTTCTATTCTTTGCAGCAAAAAATCACTCATCCATTACAAAGTTTACTAGGTGATTTTAAGTTAATAACTCTTAATCTAGTTATTTTTTATTTCTTTTTCTTTTCTAGTGAAAATTTTTAAATGGACATCGTTTTGCAGCAGTATATGTCAAAAATAATAAATGTATGCAGTAAGACCTTTTTTCTAACACTTTCCAATCTAGCTGAAAAGTGTTTATGTCTTCGGTTTGTCTGGCCGTCTGCCGTCTGGCCAAGAAGCTTAATATGGAATAGGGTGTGCATAGCACTTATAGTTAATTTACAGGGACAGTCAAAAGAATTCCGTTACATTACGTCTATGGAGAAAATCGTCTGCGGTTTATTTAAATAATGTTTCACTATTTTAAATGCATTGAAATTTATATATATCACTAAGGTGCATTACAAGAGGCTTACTACAGATTAGTGTGTGTATAGCAGTCATCGTTCATTTACACAAAAGGGACACACAAAATAATTCTCTACTGTCTGTTAACAATAATTCCTGGATGTGCGTTTTAAGTTACTGAACGCGATTTTAAATTTAACTCACTTTTTGTTTATTACGTGGTGTGTATAAATTCTTTAGATCCTATAGAGGGAAGCACAAAAGTTCGCGAACACATTTCCGTTTATTGACAGAAACTACAGAAGGAGAATTTTAAACTGTGGTACGCGTTTCTTAACTGAACTAAAATTGAGCATCCTGTGTAGTATATATACAAATCTATAGATCCTATACAGGGCTAAATAAAAGTATTCGAATATTTTTCCGAATATTGTATACGTTGGAAATTCTTAAAATTATGTTTTTAAATATGTTATGCTTTTTCCAAATTGTTTATTTAGATGTTATCTTTCAGCTTATTAAACGGCATGATTTGTAAAATTATTTTGGAAGCGTTGGAAAGTGTTACATAATCTATGCTTGACGCATGATTTTTCGTTCTTGTTTCTTTTTATATTCTTTTCTTCGAAAAATCACCCACCGATTACACAGTTTACTAAGTGATTTTAGAAGTTAGTACCTATTGATTTAGTTATTTTTTTGTTCTAGAGAAAAATTCTGGATGGACTTCGTTTTACAGCCGTTTGTATCAAAAAGGACAAATTGAGAGCATAATAAATGGATGCTGGAAGTGAAAAAAAAAATCTTCTTTCTATTTTTCTCTGCAAAAAATACTCATCCATTACAAAGTTTACCAGATGAGTTAAAAAATTAATAACTTTTGACTTAGTTAATTCTTCTTTTCCATTGAAAAATATAGATAGACTCCATTTTGCAGCCCCATGTGTCAAAAATAACAAATTAAAAGCATGATACGTATATACAGGAAGCAAACCTTTTTTTCTTCTTTCTACTCTTTATCTTTGTTTAACAATAATCAAAAATTATTAGAGTAAACACCAGTGAAAAAAAGCACACAGAAAATGTAGATGAGAAATCTATTACTTCAAAATGAATATGGAACTCGAAATTCCCCAAGTGTCGATTAGAGATGAGGCGGACTCAACCCGGTCCCGAAACGGGATCGGGCTCAATTTTTATTCCAGTCTTTGGGAACAAATTGAAAATTTTATTTATCCAAAAATCGAAATAACGAAAATAAAACTTGCTATTTGAGAAACCAGAACGTAGTCTAAGTTTCTTAAATTATTTTACAATCCTTCAAAAATCAATTTGAAAGGGAATTGAATTGTTAGTGATGAGATATAAGGAGAAATATTCAATTTGATTGTCAAACCTTAGTAACATAAAGAAGACATGGGAGACCCGTTGTCGATCTTCGCTTTCTATTTGAAGTCATTTTCCAGAGTGACTAGAAAACAGGACTCATGTCCTTCTTTCAAAGTTGTACAATGATATTTTTAAAGAATAGGATTTGTGATTTTTGCAGATTTCTACCGGTGGGTGGGTATAAATAACAAATATGTTATTTTAAACAGATTTTCAGATACATGAAAAACACGAGGGAGTATTTAGGATAAATACTTCTTTCTGTGTAAGAAGTTACTTTTAAATGAGAAAATTAATCTTTAAACAATTTAAAAATATTATTAACAATTTTCTATTGAGTATCCTCTGTATCGGGCTCGGGCAGGTTCAGGCTCCAGAAAAAGAGCTCGTACTCATCTCTAGTGTTTATGGGGGGTGGGGAGGGAAGGAGGATGGAATATAAATGAAATTTTGCCATATAAACGAAACATTTTAATATTTAAAAACACGAGAATGAATTGGAACTAAGCTTCAAAATAAACAATAAATAGCACAAAATAGAAACATATAAAAAATGTTCCTCTACCGTATGTGCGTAAAATAAATTTCAGTTATTCTGAATTATCTGATATTTATTCAAAACTGAATATTATCAGAGACTCTTAGAAACTGAAGTCATTTGTTACTTATGAAACTTCTTATAAAAATGGCAAGTTTCTGAACGACTTTCAGCTGTAGAAAAACTGTGTAAAATGTTTTACAAAAGCTTAGCATTGTTTAGAGAATTCGTATGTAGCATACGCATTTCTTTATATCTTTTCACAATTTTTTTTTTACTCTCTTTCTATCGTGAAAGTGTCATCCGAAAGTGGGAACATAAAAAATGATCGATCCACTGTATGTGCATAAAATAAATTTCAGTTATTTTTAATTTTTTAAAAGTTATTCATAACTAAATATTATCACAGACCTTTAGAAACTGAAATCATTTTTACGTATGAAACCTCTTATAATAATGACAAATTCATGAACGAGTGACAGCTGTAGAATGAACTGTGAAAAACATTTTACAAAAGCTTAACATTGTTTAGAGAAGTTGTATGATTGAGAATTTGTAGTATTTTCTTTATTCCTTTTCTTGTATTTTTTACTCTTATTATTGTTACTGTGAAAGTAATAATAGAAAGTGGAAACATAAAACGCACTCCATTGTATGTGTATAAAATATATTTAAGTTATTTTGAATACTTTGATATTTATTCAAAACTAAATATAATCACAGGCACTTAGAAAAGGGAGTTATTTCTAACATATGAAACCTCTTATAATTATGAAGTTTATGAACGATTTTCAGCTGTTGAAAATACTGTGGAAAATGTTTTACAAAAGCTTAGCAATGTTTAAAAAACTTTTGTATGTACACTAGGGGGCTCTGCTCCATGCTCGCTACGCTCACCAACCCCCGTTCTGCTTTCAACACGTGATCATTTAATTATTATTTTAAACTTTCATCATTGTTTTTAATAGTCTCGCCCAAATACATTTTTTATTTGAGATAAAACATAATTCTTTGCGTTGATTTAGATATTGGCAACAATATAAAAAAGTGACTTTTTCAATCAAAGATTTTTTACTCGATTTTTAAGGATTTTTTTTAGCTTTAGTTGTCCGACCGTGATAATTTTTTGAAATTCTGAAAGCTTGTTATATTTCACATCTGGTGGTATGATTTTCGAATCCGTAGGATGGCTAGAAAAAAAATAATCGCTTCTCAAAAAAGTCCTTAGTAAAAAAGCGATGAGAATAACCCGGAATATCTAAGCAGATTTTCATTGGTCCATTTCCAAATCGTTAGTTTTTTTATATATAGAGAGAGATTTCTTTATTCCTTTTCGTCATTTTTCTTGTAATTTTTACTCTTACTTTATACTGTGAAAATAACAATAGAAAATGGAAACATAAAACGTACCCCATTGTATGTGCATAAAATAAATTTCAGTTACTCTGAATTATTTGATATTTATTCAAAACTAAATATTATCACATACTCTCAGAAACTGAAGTCATTTGCTACTTTGAAACCACTTATAATAATGACAAGTTTATGAACGACTTTCAGCTGTAAAAAAAAAAAAACTGTGGAAAATGTTTTACAGAACCTTAGCATTGTTTAGAGAAGTTTTATGTAGCAAGCGCATTTCTTTATTCTTTTTCGCCATTTTTCTTTTATTTTTTTCTACTCTTACTTTCTACTGTGAAAGTAACAATAGAAAGTGGAAACATAAAACGTCGATAGTTTATTTTATTATCTTTTTTTTTTGTTGTTGTTAATTTGAAAGTTTTTTAGATGTCCATCAAAGCAGCGATGCTGAACTAATCATTCCTCGCTCAGAATTTTACCACGAAAATAAAAGATCTGGTTTGTTTTTTGTTGGAAAATCGAATGCATTTTGTTGATGTGTCTGTTATAGATGTAGAGTACATATCTATGTCTCTGTATGATAATATATAAATGCATAATACCCAATAATATATAAATGGATGCATGTATGTACACTGTCAGAAAAAACTGTAAATTTATGAGCGTTTGCCCTTCAATTTTTACGGGGAACAGCCTTATTTGATGAAAAATGGTCTGATCCACTAAATAAGCGGCCTTATCCCTTAGATACTTAGAAAATTAAGAGCAATCCACATATTCTTACAGTCCTAGCCCATATGTTAGCAAAAATATGGTACGACCCCATACATTGTCCTCCGCTAGGTCCCTTCATTTTACTCGTGTTTCGAAAATTTTAATCCTCCAAAAAAGCCATTCTGTGATGATTATCTAACGTGCTACGTGCTACGGAACAGTATGTAAAGTGTTATTGTGTTTTAAAGTGCATTATATCCTGTGCATTATAATGCTGTATTACTTTGCCCCGTAAAATTACGGGCTGCACAAAATGATGGGCATGGATATATATTTTTTAATGGGTATGACTGGAATCTCTGCTGCCGGCCTCTGCTCGTAATTTTACAGGAATTTTTTCGTGTGTGTATCTTAATAAAATAGTCTAAAATACATATATGGATGTACTATGTATGTATTATAGGGTGCATGGTATGTACCTATACTGCAAACATGCATCCATACATTATATATATTATACAAGATTCTCCCTAAGGGATATTTCCGAATAGCGAACACGTCTATTTAACGAACATTTTTTTTCATTTCAATACACATACACATTTGTATATTTTTTCCTCTAGAAAGCAGGCAACCGAACTGCTTTTAGAAGACTAAACTCCGAATACCGGACAAATTCCGCGGTCCCGAGTTGACCGCTATTGAGATGTTTTACTGTATACGTATGCATATATATGTAATATACATAGCTATAATTTATATGTCTATATATATACATATGTACCTCATTTTAATAAATGTTACGTATATAGGACGTACAGTGTTCATGTGTGTAACTTATGTAACGTATATTATGTGTATAACATATGGATGTTTGTATTTATTGTGTACTAGTATGTGTTTTTCTGCCTTCATATAACTGTACCACGCTTCTAAAGAAATGTTACCTTTTGTAGGACGTTGACTTTTTGTACACATGTAACATATTTTTTAAGGTAATAATAAAGTAACTGGAGATGAAAAATATACAGAAGTACATATTTTTTTTCTCTAGATGGATGTAAAAACACACTACAATAGTTTCGAGATGAATTAATTCGCAGCTGTCATCATCAAGTGAGCAGTAACAGAGATAAATAACCGTAAAAGAATCTACATGTATATGTATTTTTGTTTCTGTATTAACAATTCTTTTATACACTGCTCAAAACAATTAAAGGATATTGCAGTTTTAGGTGGATTTTGTATCTGGGAAACTTTTTAGCTGATTGATACATGGTCGACAGACATAGTAGGTTATATGAGAATAAATTACACATGTTTGGCAGAAAAAATTGCATTTTATTGCGCATTTGTGTACAAAAGGAAAAAAACACAATTTGTGCATATGAGCAAAAAAGAATAAGAAAAGGTGTTTTCTTCAAAGAAAATCATTTTCAGTAGGGGGTATGGTTTCCACGGGCAGCCAGCAACGTTGAACACCTTTGAGGCATGGACTCAATGAGGCTATTAATGACGAGTTGGGGTATTCTGCCCCACTCTTCAGAAGAGCTCTTTCCAGTTCTTGGAGAGTTTGTGGGGGTTGTTGGCGGCCAGAAACTCGTCTTCCTAGAGCGTCCCAAACGTGCTCGATTGAACTCATGTCTGGAGAACACGCTGGCCATTCCATTCGAACGATTCCTTCCTCGAAAAGGAAATCCTCCACCAGGTTTGCACGATGTGGCCTGCAGTTATCGTCCATTAAAATGAAGTTATCTCCGATTGCTGCAGCGTAAGGGACTACAATAGGTCTGAGGATCTCATCCCTATATCGGCGACCAGTCAGAGCTCCATCTCGAATGATGTAGAGGTCAGTACGCCCGTCAATGGAGATGCCACCATACACCAACACTCCTCCACCGCCAAATCTGACACTTTCGTGCACGAACGCAGGATTATTCCTACTGCCACGGTCCCTCCAGATGAAAATACGCCTATTATCCGGATGCACAGAAAAACGGGACTCGTCAGAAAACAGAATATTGCTCCATTCATTTCTCCTCCAGTTGACATGCTCGGTTGCCCACTCCCTGCGGTCGCGACGATGCCTTGATGTTAATCTAACACATACCATCGGTCGGCGAGCATACAGACCTACAGCATGGAGCCGGTTTCGGAGAGTCTGAGTTGAAATCGTGGTGTCTGTAGCCGAGCGTAGGTGTTGTTGGAGAAGAGTAGCGTTCATGTTTCGGTGTCTCCGAGCTGTTAACGCTAAATATCGATCTTCATTGGGCGTTGTTGCCCATCTACGACCTTGCCCTGGTCTTCGGCCTGCACATCCACTCTCCAAAAACGGTTCCAGATCTTGGAAATGACACTTTGTGACACTCCAATGGCTTGCGCTACTTATTTTCCCATTTTAGTCTTCCCAACATCTTAACACCAGACATTTTATATTTTATATCGCGAAATTAAACAATATCAAATTCTCTCTCAGAAAACGAATCTGTCTATCTATGTTGTTCCGTTTTGTCACTATCAAATGTAAGGGAGAGTAATACACTGTTCGCATCGGGCAATTAAGATATCTTAGATCGCCATTTTTGAGGTGGTACCCTCCCGAAATTGAATACCTGTCCACACCGCAAAACTCATCTAAGATAACTCATTGAACATAACCGTGACAGAGATCTGAACAAACATAGAATGTGCGCATGCGCATATGTTAAAGGCAACCGCAACAGCCAATCGGCCAGAGCCAATCAGATTGAGTGGTATTGGCTGTATCTAGCAACAGAAAGTTCGAACTCACTAATACCCGGTTCAGATCGGATATTTAAGATATCTTAGACAGCCGAACTCACTGAGGAAGTTCCAGAAACTCACTTAGTGAGTTCGAACTTTCTATTACTAGATACAGCCAGTACCACTCACTCTGATTGGCTCTGGAGGCCGATTGGCTGTTGAGGTTGTCTTTAACATATGCGCAGGCGCACATTCTATGTTTGTTCAGATCTCGGATACGGTGATGTTTAGTGAGTTATCTTAGATGAGTTTTGCGGTGTGGACAGGTATTCAATTTCGGGAGGGTACCACCTCAAAAATGGCGGTCTAAGATATTTTAAATGTCCGATGCGAACAGGATATAAGTGAGTTTCTGGAACTCCCTCAGTGAGTTCGGCGGTCTAAGATATCTTAAATATCCGATCTGAACCGAGTATTAAGTCAAACCGGGTACCCTGTTTATTCTCTGATGGGTGCTGCTGTGTGGACAGAATCTGTCTTAACTATATACCTTAGCGTCCTCTAGCAGTGTGTCATCGGTTTAAGAAGTGAATTAATCTCTGTGAAAGAAATTCACCTCAAAATTTTTAATTCTTCGTTGTATTTTCTGCTCTTTAAATAAATCCAATCTGATGGATCGATTTAGGTAAATAAACTACTAATTTCTATAGCCTTCATATGATATTTTGATGCCAAGAAGTAGAAGTGTGTACGTCCAGCTAACCAGGAAAGTTGGCGGCTTTCTTGGTCCTCTTTTATTGTTATAAAAATTGATTCAAAATATCAATTTTGAAAAAATTTCTGTGTAAAAGATGCTTGATAAAGGAAAAAATGTAGAAACAAATCTTGCCTTGATTTGGATCTGAAAGAGAATTACTGAAATTTTGTATTGGAAAGGAATAATGTTTGAAAGTAGCGATGTAACAGCAACTGTGAACAAAGTGGCTATCTCATCATCATTCAGAAAATCCACTATTGAAAATGTAATATTTTTAATATTTTTAAGCAATTTTTAAAGCTTAAGCATAAGTGATCCCTTATTGTACAATTTTAGCGTGACCACTGTCTTAGTAAAGGACATTTTTCTTGTTATAGCAAAGAGCATAACAATATAAAATAATTAATCATATCAATTTTTTTATTAAAAAAAACAATTTCATCTGATTGCATTCCAGTTGATTCGACATATTTCACGCTAAAACACACATAAATAACGCCTGCATTCAACATTTAAAGATATACAATTATTATACAGACATACATACATTAAATACAATAATCCAACATGGAGTGAAAAATTAGCCAGAGCCAGGATTCGAACCTGGCTCCACAGCTTTCTAGGCTGTTGCTCTAACCACTGAGCCACTCCGGCCGATTCCTGAGTCGAACCGAACCTGAGACCACAGCGTTCCAGGCTATTGCTCTACCCACTGAGTCACTCCGGCCGATTCCCGGAATCGGCCGGAGTTGCTCGGTGGTTAGAGCAACAGCCTAGAACGCTGTGGGCCCAGGTTCGATTAAAAAAAAACACGAAAACAAATCGACAAACAAAAACACCATTTTTCGGTTTCAACGTTTTTAATATGGGATCAACCACCAACATTATCCCTTTCCAACAACAAAAAAATGAAATATCAAATTTGGAGCATTCGGTCAAGAGTTATACGTCGGACATAGATATATATAAAAAAAACATATTGTATAACCTATTTTGTTGGAGGTCGGTTAAAAAGGAACTATCAAAATTGGAACATCCAATCAAAAAATATGCGTAGACATACAATTAAAAAGCATACAAACGAATTGTATAACCTTCTTTGTTTGAAGTCGGTTAAAAGTAACTATCAAAATTGGAGTTTCGTATCAAAAGTTATGCGTGTGGACATACAGTTAAAAAAAACATAAAAACGAATTGTATAATCTTCGTTGTTGGAAGTCGGTTAAAAAGGAACTGTCAAAATAGGAGCATCCGATCAAAAGTTGTGCGTGAACACAGATTTAAAGAAACATACATACTTATACAACCTTCTTTGTGGATAAGTCAGTTTAAAAAAACGATCAAAATCGGAGCAACCGATCAAAAATTATGCATGGACATACAATTAAAAAAGCTTATAAACTAATTGTATAACCTTCTTTGTGGGAAGTCGGTTAAAAAGCATCTATCAAAATTGGAGCATCCGATCAAAAGTTACGCGTAGACATACATTTAACGAAACATACAAACGAAGTGTATAACATTCTTTGTTGGAAGTTGGTTAAAAAATCAATCAAAATCGGAGCATCCAATCAAAAGTTATGCGCGAGCATATATTTAAAAGAAACATACATACGAACTGTACAACCTTCTTTGTGGAAAAGTCGGTTAAAAAGAAACGATCACAATCGGAGCATTCGATCAAAAAATATGCTTGTACATACTACATTTAAAGAAACAAACAAACAAATTAAATAAACTCCTTTGTCCGAAGTTGATTAAAAAGTAACGATCAAAATCGAAACATTCGATCAAAAAATATGCTTGGACATACATTGAAAGCAACAAACAAATTAAATAACCTCTTTTGTTCGAAGTTGGTTAAAAAGGATCGATCAAAATCGGAGCATTCGATCAAAAAATATGCTTAGACATACATTTAAAGAAACAAAAAAAAAGCAAATTAAATAATCACCTTTGTCCGAAGTTGGTTAAAAAGTAACGATCAAAATCGGACATTCGATCAAAAAATGTACTTGGACATACATTGAAGCAACAAACAAATTAAATAACCTCCTTTGTTCGAAGTTGGTTAAAAAGGATCGATCAAAATCGGAACATTCGATCAAAAAATATGCTTGGACATACATTGAAAGCAACAAACAAATTAAATAACCTCCTTTGTTTGAAGTTGGTTAAAAAGGATCGATCAAAATCGGAACATTCGATGAAAAATTTGCTTGGACATACATTTAAAGAAACAAACAAAAAAATTAAATAACATCCCTTGTTCGAAGTTGGTTAAAAAGAAACGATCAAAATCAAAGCATCCTATTAAAAATTATACGTAGACATAACATTTAAAGAAAGATACACACGAATTGTGTATTGTGTAACCTTCTTTGTTGGAAGTCGGTTAAAATCAAAAGAAAATCTGTTATTTCGCTGTGTCGCCATCACATCCATTTATTTATTTATTGCAAAGTATGCTTTACTATCATTGGAAGATGAAACAAAAAAACGTATTTTTCGATTTTTATGTGAATCTGATTAGTAAAATCTGAAGATTTTATTTTTGAATGAATGAAACTGAATTACGTTAGAAAGTAACTTGTTTGGATTTAAGAAAGATGTAAAGAAAGTGACAATCTCGCCACTATTCTGTAAAACCATTTTTGAAATATTTAATCCTTTTTATATTTTTGGGCATTTCCTAAAGGCAAGCATAACAGATGCCTTATTCTCCCACTTTAGTGTGGGCAATACCTTAACCTGGGGCATTTTATATCACGGAACAAAGCAATATCAAATCCTCTATCGTAAAAAGAATCTGCAAATCTATGTTATTCCGTTCTGTCACCCTCACCTCCATTCATTTCTCTGAATAACCAGGTATTTTATAGTACTCATAAACGATGTGACCTTTCGTGTTATTTGAATGGAATTATTCATGACCTACTGAGTGAACTTTTATGGGGGGGAGGAGAGCACGAGTTGAGTAGGAAGACTACCGGGTCAGGAGATGCCATGCATGACCGTACTCATGCACGTATAGATGATGGTCTGCAAGATAGCATGAGATCCTTAACAATGAACTGACGGAGGCAGAAAGTATATGCATGCATTATAAAAGTCATTTTGATGTTTTAAGCTTGATTTGAGTGAAAAGGGAAATTTAAAATATTAACGTAGGTTCTTTTCGAAATTCATTTTTTGATAACTGTACAGTTGGAAGAAAATAGTCGGATATAGTCGGTTTTTGTATAGGAAACCACAGTAGCAAATTTTTGATCATAAATTTGTAGCAATAGTGAAGATTTTTTTTTTGTTAATTTCAACAAACTTCACGTTTTTAAGGTGGTTCTCAAATTTAAAATATTATCTATCTCTACAAGTCTGTCTCTATTCATTATTATCAATTTGTGATTATCGATATTATTATTAGATCTGTCTCTATTTAAAATATTATTATCTCTGCAAGGTAGCATGGCGATCCTTAACAATGAACTGACGGAGGGAGAAAGTAATTCCATGCATTATAAATGTCATTTTGATGTTTTAAGCTTGATTTGAGTAAAAAGGGAAAGTTAAAATATCAACGAAGGTGGTTTTCAAAATTCATTTTTTGGTAACTGTACAGTTGGAACAATATAGTCGGTTTTTGTATAGAAAACAAGGGTAGCAATTTTTGCTCATAAATTTGTAACATTAGTGAGAATTTTTTTTTTTTTTTTTCAACAGACTTTTCGTTTTTAAGGTGGTTCGCAAATTTAAAATATTATCTATCTCTACAAGTCTGTCTATATTCATTATTACTATGTATCTATCTATTATTATCAATTTAGTATTATATCTATATTGTTATTAGATCTGTCTCTATTTAAAATATTATTATCTCTACAAGATAGGATGACGATCCTTAACAATAAACTGGCGGAGGAAGAAAGTAATTGCATGCAATTGCATAAAAGTCATTTTGATGTTTTAAGCTTGGTTTGAATGAAAAGGGAAATTTAAAATATTAACGAAGGTGCTTTTCAAAATTCCTTTTTTGGCAACTGTACAGTTGGAAGAACATAGTCGGATATAGTCGGTTTTTGTATAGGAAACTAGGGTCGCAATTTTTGCTCATAAGTATTTAACAATAGTGTTTTTTTTTTTCAACAAACTTCTCGTTTTTAAGGTGGTTTCAAATTAAAAATGTTATATATCTCTACAAGTCTGTCTCTATTAATTATTACTATCTATCTATCTATTATTATCAATTTGTTATTATCCATTAGATCTGTCTTTATCTAAAATATTATTATCTCTACAAGATAGCATGGGATCCTTAACAATAAACTGACGGAGGCAGAAAGTAATTTCATGCATTATAAAAGTCATTTTGATGTTTTAAGCTTGGTTTGAGTGAAAAGGGAAATTTAAAATATTAACGAAGGTGCTTTTCGAAATTCATTTTTTTGGTAACTGTACAGTTGGAAGAAAATATAGTCGGATATAGTCGGTTTTTGAGGAGACCAGGATAGAAATTTTTGCTCATAAATTTGTAAGAATAGTGAAGAATTTAAAAAATTGTCCTCAGAATTCTCCTTTTTAAGGTGGTTCTCAAATTTAAAATATTATCCATCTATGCAAGTCAGTCTCTATCCATTATTACTATGTATCTATCTACTATTATCAATTTATTATTACCAATATTATTATTATATCTGTCTTCTGTTTTTATTATTATATCAGTTCAAATATTACTATCTCTACAAGATAGCATGGCGATCCTTAACAATAAACTGACGGAGGGAGGAAGTAATTGCATGCATTACAAAAGTCATTTTGATGTTTTAAGCTTTGTTTGAATGAAAAGGAATATTTAAAATATTAACGAAGGTGCTTTTCAAAATTCTCTTTTTTTTTTGGTAACTGTACAGTTGGAAGAAAATAGTCGGATATAGTCGGTTTTTTTATATGGGAAAACACGGTCGCAATTTTTATCCATAATTTTTTAGCAATAGTGCAGATTTTAAAAAAAAAATTCAACACAATTCTCTTTTATAAGGTGGTTCTCGAAATCCCTGCTCAACAATGCCAACTTTATGACACATTTTCTGACTCATTTTTAAACTCAAAGGCATAAAATTGGCAAGTCAGACTATTGAAGCCATTTGGAATCGAATAGCGTTTACCACTTTTTTTAAATAAATTAACTATCGAGTTGTAAGCGATTCTTGTCACGTGACTACAAGTTTTTCCCCTTTCTCGCGCTGCTGCATAAGTAATTCGGTTCAAAAAGCCAACTTTTCTGAAAGATCTTCTGGCTTTATCAAAAAATGGAAAACTCCATTCTATTACATATTTTCTGAATAAGAACACCTGCCAATTTCATGCGTTATCGAATAAAAATGAATTCAAAAAGCAGATCCTTTGGATTTTAGAACAACCTTAAGGCTGTTAGATAGTGAATCTCCCCCCCCCCCTCCCCATCCACCTCAGTAATGTTAAACCTATATGCTTAGGATGCATTCATATATTTAAAATATCTCATCAGGAAATTAATATTTTTAACTTCTATTTTCTGTGTACTCTTCTTATAGGATGATTCTTTTTTTTTTCTTAGTTGTCAAAATATTTCTAAAATGCATACTTAATTTATAATTTTTTGTGTCAAATTCTTAGCAAAACTGTGTAACATTTTAAGAGTTCACATAAAATCAAGTATACATTTTAGGATTATTTTGATATGTAAGAAAAAGAGAGACATCCTTTAAGAAGTGTACACAGAAAAAAAGAAGTTAAAAATATTAATATCCTGAGGAGATATTTTAAATATACGAATGCATCCTACGCCTATAGGATTAACATTAGCGAGGGGAATGGGGAAGTTCACTGACGAGCAGCCTTAAGTCGCCAACTTATTTTTCCTTTATAATCTTCTTAAAAGAAGTCTCTTTTTCTCTTAGTTGTCAAAATATTTCTAAAATGTATACTTAATTTATAATTTTATGAGTTAAATTTTTAGGCAAACTGTGTAAGATTTTAACACCTCACATAGAATTAAGTATATATTTTATAAATATTTTGACAACTAAGAGAAAAAGAGACATCCTTTAAGAAAATGTAAACAGAAAAATGAAGCTAAAGATATTAATTTCCAGAAGAGATATTTTAAATTTACGAACGTATCCTACGCCCATTGGTTTAAACTTTAGCGAGGGGAATAGATGTGTTCACTGAAGAACAGCCTTAAGTGAAATGACATGATTACAAGAAGTACTGTAAATGCGCTGTAATTCGTTTAGTAATATCGTATGTTACTGCCCACTGTGTTGAAGAGAAATATGCATGGCTCAGTTATAATATTTATTTAAGATTTTATCCTTTAATTTCCCTTCTAATTGCTGCCCATTCCAACATAACCCTTTTGCTGGGACAAGTTGATCAAAATTAAAGCTTAGAATTAAATACATAAAGGTTTCTCTGGGGTTGGCTAATAGAATAAATTAATTTATTCAGAAAATAATAATAAAAGGAATCCATAGAGATTAAATTTTGGATATGTTCCCCCCATTGCATTGTGTAATTTCGAAGTAGCCCATTACCCTTTTTGAGAATGATCATTCTTGCCCTTAGCTGACTTTTAAAATGGAAATCTAAATAAACAAACACATACTAGATAATTTAAATGAGAAGACTCCAAATAATTAACACTATTATTTATTTACAATATTTACAGTTATTTCAAGAAAAAAAAAAGATTTATCAGAACACATCTGATTTAATTTCCTAACAAAATTTCTCCTATAATATTGGCATTAACACTTTGATCCTTGCAAAGGATACTTATATTTGTTTGTATTTATATTTAAATTGATCTTTGACAACATTATTTGTTTACAATTAAAATACTGACTTCCATTTGTGACTAAGGTCACACTACCAGCTTCTCTTATAATATTTTGATAAAATCAAATAAACTGGGGAATTACTTAGGTCAGAGTCATATTTACCTCTACACATTGATTGAAGAAGGTTTCTCTTTGTATCAGAGCACTGTTTCCGCTAACTAAATAGCACTGCACTTATTGAAAATGTTCATTTCACAAAACTTAGCTTAACTTCCCCACTCTCCATATATGTTGTTCGGGTTCGTTGCTTTCTTACCATCAGAATTGCCACTCACTCTATTTTCCTCTTTCGGACCGCACAAAATTCATCGCGTCATTTTATTTCACCTCTTCCTTTCGCTTCTGAGATCGATGTGTGTTCTGTTTTAATTCTTTTTCACAACTCCTTTTTCATCACCACGGTGGGCCGTACTTCGTTCTGCCCAAAATTTGCATGACAGTGCTTTAAGCCCATCCTTCTTTTTTTTCATTGGGTAGTTGATCTCCCGTTTTAACTGAAATTTGCATAACAGAGGGTCAGTTTCACCTCCTCCTTACCAACCCCAACCAATGGCTATGCATCAGTTGTTTCTGTAGCGTGTTGTTTTCTTTCTCGGAACTACGTGTGTGTTCTTTGATATTATCTCCCAGACCAACTTAAATCAAAGTTCTTCTTATTTGACTTTTATGGCTTAAAATTGTCCCAGCGAGTCTCTGGTCATAAATTTGCCATCCTAAATCTTTCAACTGAGGCGACTTATGGGAAAGTCCCGATAATGTACTTTCCTTACATTATCTTTCCCCCCGTACTAAAAGAAAGAAAACGTCCAGTTTTCTTTAGCATTGCATTTCCAAGAAGTCCATCACCCTTGTAGATAATCTATAGATCACATAGATGATATCAGTCCACGTTCATCTATACAGAATCATATTGTAGACTAAAGTTCATGCAGAGGAAAATGTTCATTTGTAAATTACTTGTGTGACTTTAATAAAGAACAGTTCATATATGTACACATTTCCTAAGTATTCCCAAACAATTTAGAGATAAAATATTATCATTAGTACAAAAAAATTTAAATTTTGTGGTTAAATATAACCGGTGTGTCTAAGATAGAGCACTCACCAAATTCAAAATATCTAAATAGCCAAACAGACCATACAAAACAAAAAGATATAATACACTGTGATATGTAAGGATCAGTATTCAACTTTACAATGATTCTTGATAATTATTTTTAACACAATAGATGCATCATACAATATATAAAACCCAATTCAGGCAAAATCTTACAATTACACATACATAACTGAATATGTAAGATACCTGAGAGAAAAATTATGATAATGAGTATACATTCAAAATATGTATATATATATACATATTTATATAGAGCAATAAAAGTTTTTGTCTAGCTCTACCTCTCTATACTTTGTTGAGAAAAAAAAAATCCTATAGATACACGTGATTTGGATAAAATATACATATGAGTATATCAACAATATACCAATAGAGCAAAGAGTTTAATCCAATATAAAACTGTACATCCACATTCTCAGATTTTCTTTTTTTTTTTTTTTTTTTTTTTTTTTTTTTTTTTTTTTTTCAAATTATTTAATTATATCTAGTGCTACTAAAATTGAAACCAAAATTAGGCCAAAACAAACCAAAAGGAACAAATGTATATCTATATATATATATATATATATATAATAGCAATACTCTTCTGAGTTCGATGAAATGGCATGTCTTCAACTTTACAATATTTACACATATTAATGAATGAATTCAGCACTATATCTAATTAATAAATGCAAACAGACAAATATTTTAGATGGACACAAAAACAGTCCTAGCAATCTGAAAACATGACACATTCATGATGTTGTAACTTTATGATATTCATCTACTACTTGACCCAATTTTATGGATTAATTCAGTTACCATTTGTATTGTCCATTCATATGATTGTTGTAATTTTATTATA
Source organism: Maratus michaelseni (assembly GCA_963931845.1). Lineage (NCBI taxonomy): Eukaryota > Metazoa > Arthropoda > Arachnida > Araneae > Salticidae > Maratus > Maratus michaelseni. The sequence continues at coordinate 170,619,132 of OZ007600.1, read as the reverse complement.
TACATACAATTCTTTCGAATTATTAAACAACAAAGAATGAATAAAAAGAAAAAAAATGAAATTTTTCTTTAATAATTTTCCCTTCTTTCCTATTTTATTTTTCTATTTATTTCTCTATTTCCTTTTCTTTTTCTTTTTTTTTTTTTTTTTTTAAACGCCTAAGCGTAAAAATTCTCATGTTAATTCTAACATGTTGAAAATAATAACTCCCCGTTCTCTCACTGTTCATTTTTTTCTGCCCGACAGAAAGAAGAAAAAAAAAACTTCTACTCAATGATAAGAATCGGAAAGCTGCGTGACCTCAGGTCAAACACTCACCCCGTTTCTGTCAATCATGTAGCCCTACTGAACAGGTGATTCATTCCTTCCTCGTACACCTGAAAATGCTGGCCTAATCCCATACCACGACCGGTTCAACACCTAAATGCTTCCTTACCTGAGATAATGCGTTTCTAACACGCCCCCTGAACGCACCCTTTTTTTTTTTTTTTTTTTTTAACCCTGCAGGTGAATAGCGTTTGCGATCCTTCCGTATGCATAACACCTCAACTCACCTCAGATCTACCTTCCTGATTTGCCCCGTCACATGGAGTATGGCTGCGAATTATGATGTAAGTTTACGAGTTATTATTCTCATTATTTATTTATTTAATGATATTTATATCTATATATATAATTTTTTGATATATATTAAAAGCTTAATTATTAAAACTGACTATAAGCCAATTGTTTAAACTACCCTTCGTCTTGACCCGTAAATTGAGATCACCAAATAACATGCACGTGGTCTTTCATGCAATTCAATATTAAGACAAAAATCCATTTCCCGTTAAATATGTTACCAAATTACCATCTTTATATAAAACAAATATCCTTGAAAGTTTATTATCATCTAATCACGGCCTTATAATTACAAACACTTAGCGAGAAGGAGGAAAAAAAATGACTTCAAGCCTACAAGATCGTGTGAACTAAGTCATCTCCACGCTAAATGATTATTAAATGGTATATGTCCACTACCGGAATGCCATACATTTATTTCCTAAAATCCGTTATCGAATTAATTTCATAAATATGCATATGGGAATCTTATCAATTTCGGTTCCCCTTTAGATGAGCAGCCCACGTTGAAATGCATAGTACTTAAAAGCCTCTGAATCACTGACAACTTTTAAGATTATCTCCAAATGCTCATTTAAAAAAAAAAAGTTTGAATATATTAAAACCGATAAAATTTATTTATTTATTTATTAATCATTATAATAATTATTAATATTATTATTTTTTTTTGTATTATTATTTCTGTTATGTATTTATTTATTTATTTATTTTATTTTATTTTTATTTTTTTTTTTACTACCTATCTACTTATTAAGAAATAATATCTTAGAACATTTAACCTAACTTAAATGGGGAAAAAAAACTTTTATTTATTTATTTATTTATTTATTATTGTTTTTAATTACATATTAATTGCCCGCCACCAATTACTGCAGTTAAGAAACTTTTGCCTGCAAAAATTTCCAATTAGTGTTGGAACTTAATATGCAATTAGCATCCTAGTAATTAAAAAATTTTACACAGCTGGAATTATATGTATATAATACTTTATTATTTCTATTATTATTATTTATTTATTCATTATTAATAATTTTTATTATTTTTTTTAAACTCAGCTTAACGAATTAGTTAATGAGATTAAATGTTAAATCCAAATTGTTTAGTTAAACTAAAAAAAAATAATGTAACTTAATTAATTAATTAATTTTTTTTTTTTTTTTTTTTTTAAACGGCTTGGCTTTACCATGCAAATGTGAATGAAATGATCTTTTGACCGATTCATTTCCCAATTTCATGCAGTCTTTTGAAAAGTGAGCCTTAATTTATAGAAACAAGAAAATAAATTCTGTCATTATTATCATTATCACTTAATTAATTAACTGAATTATTTCCTTTCGTCTTATTATTATTATTATTATTATTATTATTATTTTATCGTTCTCTAAGAGTTTAAAATCGTTATCTAAATTTTCCAAAAAAAAAAAAAAAAAAACACGAAATTAAAACAAAATGATACCCTGAAAAACGAATGTTCGATATTTGTTTATCTGTTTACTGATTTCGTTTTTTTTCCTTTTTATGATGTGGCCCCTGCCAACCTAACCAAGCGGACGAGCTAGGAACCAACTGCTACCGTTTCACGCCCCTGGAGGAAACAGAAATTAACGTCCAGAATGTATCAGTGTCAACAGGAAAAGACCGGGGGACGCATACGGAAAACTCCCCCCCGGTGTGTGTGTGTGCAATTTATTTATTTATTTATTTATTTTGGTGTAATATGGAAAAAATTGGTGTGTGTCAGGGACGCCTGGATTTTCCCCCAAGGAATAGACACACACCCAAAGAGTGCACCCTCGCGAAGAAGACATCAACCGAGTAAGTGATACCCTCATTTATCTATTTTTATTTATTTATTTTTATCTTTACTGACCCTTCCTTCCGCGAAGTTGTCAGCAATGCTTGTTGACATGGCAACTGGGGATGTTTGTTGATAAACAAATCCCTACTCCGCGCCTACCTGGTACGTCACCAAAATCTTTCACACCGCCTCAGAGATTTTATTGCCCTGCGTAACCTAGCCTAGGGATTTATTATTACTTACTTGCTTATTTGTCTTTATCCAAATATTTATTCAATTGATTATGTGATTTTCTTTGTTTTTTTTATTATTGTTTGTGATACCTTGGGTCGCTTTTACTATCAAATTATTTCTTATCAAAATTTGAAAAATGTGCCAGGGATATCTTATTTTATGTTATTTTATTTTACTTATTTATTTTTTTTTTCAACCCTAGTTGAGTATGCCATCGCTGTTTTGAGAATATTTAAATTTGACAGTTAGTAGAATTCTGCAAACCGCAACTAAAATTTTTACATAAACTGTTTAAGCTATTAGTCTTTCTGTAACAGTAACATCTTACTACCCCTTTTTAATGGTATTTTATTCCCACTATTCTCTGATGAGCTTGACTCCTCTGTTTTGCACCTGTCAGCATGCTTTGGTGCCCAGAGTCTGTCAATGTGTCTTTTTATAGTTCCTTTACTTTCTTCCGTTACATCTTGTAAAATGTAATTGTTATTTCGCACTTTTCGAACCACCTTAAATGGGCCTTCAAATTTTTTTTGTAAAACAGTAGGGTTAATGGACTTAAGGTAAACTTGTTGTCCTAGTTCAAGTGTTGTAATTTTATCAAGGTCTTCCTCTTTCACATATTCGGCCATCATTTTTTCCTGCTGTGCCAACGCTTGCAGTCTAACCTCCTGCATGTGGTCCATTCGGTTTTTGACATATGTCTGAGTGTGAATTTGTTCTGTTGGCATGTGTGCAGTAAAAGGAGTGCGTAAATTTCTTCCAAAAAAAAGGAAGGCGGGTGAAAATCCCGTCGCTCTGTGCTTCGCCATATTGTATTGGAGTTTGAAAAACTCTAGGCGAATGTCCCATTGTAAGGAACTTTGTGCCATGGCTGTCAGTGATCCTTTCAGTATTCGATTCACGACTTCTATCAGGCCGTTTCCTTGGGCTCTGTAAACTGAACTGAAGCGAATTTCAATGTTTAGAGCACGCATGTACTCTTTGAATACCGCTCCCCTAAAATATGGCCCATTATCTAATTTTAACTGTTTTGGCAATCCAAAATAACTGAAGTATTTATTAAAGACATTGAGAATAGTCTGGGACTCGACATTGCGAATAGGTATGGCTTCTAGGAATCTTGAAGTAGAATCCATAATCGTGAGAATAAATTTATTCTTGCGAAGTGTAAGTGGAAGCTTTCCGACGATATCCGCATGTAATACACTCCCTATCTCATGGTCCTTAACCATTTTTTGAATAGGAACTTTCATTTTTTTATGTGGCTTTGCGGTGTTACACGGTACACAATTGGCACAATAAGTTCGAATATCTGTATACATTCCGTGCCAAAATATTCTACTTTTCATGGCTTCATAGGTTTTGTCAAAACCAAAATGCGGTTTGTGCACTTCTTCCATCAAAGCAATTTTTAAAGCATCCGGCGCTATAATTAGTTCTGTTTTCTGTTTCCCCGGTTTTAAAATTAGCATCTTCTCTTCATTTAAAGTATACCTTTTGGTATTTCTGTTTTCTTTACCTTGTTCTATTTTCTGAATTATTTTGCTTAATTTCTCGTCTGAATATTGATGTTGTTTAATATTCTCATTAGATAATGCGGGATTAACGGAAAATAAATTATTGTGTAAATTTGTATCCGTAATAATATTATTTATATTTCGCGAAATATAGTCCGCTGGGTTGGTGTCCCCTTTAATGTGATCGAATTCATAAGAGAAATCGCTGAGATTTATCACCCATCTTTTAACCAAATCGGACTGATTCTCTAGATGTAAATTTTCCGTGAGAGCCTTGGAATCGGTGAGAATCTTGAAGTGTCTGCCTTCCAACATAGTTCTGAAGTGTAACACCGCTTCATGAACCGCTAATAATTCGAATTTCAAGCTCGGGTAATTCTTTTCCGGTTCCCGTAATTTTCTCCCAAAAAATTCAATAGGTTGTAATTTTCCTTCAATTTCCTGCGCCAGTACCGCTGAAATTGCAATTTTTGAGCCGTCTGTGATTAAAGTAAATTGTTTGGTGTAATCAGGAGGATGTAATGTTGGGTTGTTTATAATTTCATCTTGGATTTTCTTAAAGGCCATTTCAGTATTTTCATCCCATTTAAATTTAATTTTATCTTTAGTAAGATTAACTAATGGGTTTACTATTTCCGCATATTTTGGAATAAGTGTTCTAAAGTAGTTAGCCAAACCTAAGAGTGACCTTACTCCTTTTTTTGTTTTAGGTCTTACTAAACTTTTAATTTTATCTATATTCCTTGTGGATGGTGAATAGCCGTGCTTGTGAATTTGAAAACCAAGAAATTCTATTTTATCTTTACATATTTGCATCTTGGATGGCTCAATTGTTAGATTATGTTGGATTAGCGCCTGTAACACTTCTTCCAAAATTCTCAATAATTCTGATATAGTGTCAGCCCCTATTAAAACATCATCAATAAAGTAGGCTACCTGATGCTTGTTAAAATGACCCAATACCTTATTTATCAGTTCAGCGAAATAGGCGCTCGAATTGCGAGTTCCGAACGCAAGTCTCAGAGGTCGAAATTTACCATTTTCTGTAATAAACGATAGTTTTTGGCTATCTTCAGGTCGTAAATTAATTTGGAAGAAAGCACTGTGTAAGTCAAGTACTATATAGTACTTCTTCCCACTAATATTCTGTAAAATTTCTTTAATATCTGGAATCGGATAGGAATATGGCTCTAAAATCTGATTTAGCAGCCGGTAATCTACCGCCATTCGAAATTTTGGATTGTTTTTGTTATCCGCTTTTTTTCTTACAAAAATGACAGGAAATGCGTAATTAGAGTCCGATTCCTCGATGATTTTCGCTTCTAATAATTTTCTTATCTCTGTCTTTGCATATTGCTTCACTGCTTGTGGCACTTTATATGGTTTTGTTTGAATGGGATAGTCGTGGTTAAGTGTAAACTTTGGTGTCACCAGTGAGCATTGACCTAAAGTTTGGTAGGATTTCGAAAAAGCGTGTACATGCTTTAAAAGAATTTGTTTGAACGAATCCTGTACATCCGATGGTAAATGATTAAGATCAAAATCTTCCTCATTTATCTCTGCCTCTCTTAATTTATGTACATCTTCCAAATTTAATGCATTGACCTCAAAAATTCTCCCTTGCTCAATATTGTCTATAGATTTATCTTGTTTGTATTCCAAATTAGTGAAAATTTGCCCGATGTTCATACCTGTTTCTAAATGTATCTTGTTATTAGTAATATTTTTAATTAAAATATTTATTTTTCTGTTCCTTGGGGTGTCATGGATAGATCTTTCATAGAAAATTTTATTTTTGTGCTGTATTGGTTCTAGGATAAATGTTTGATTTTCCTCTAATTTTATGGGGCATTCTAATTTTACAAATTTTTCCTCCCCTGGGTTTATAATATTATGGCCTACCGTTTTTGCAAACATTTTCCCCTTTGTAGGTTTTCTGTATTTTTTAGTCCTTGTGTTTTGTTCTGTAATTAATGTATTTACTTCCCCAGTGTCCTCCGAATCTTTGATGTTTAATGCCATTTTTCTTCCTTTGAATTTAAGATACTTCTCTTCAAAATCTAGAACCATTTGATTTTCTTTTAAGAAATCGTACCCTAGTAATAATTGATATTTGCGGCCAAAATCTTTATTTGTAACATAAAAAGTTCCTTTTACAAAAGTGTCCTGTAATTTAAATGACATTCTAATGCACTGTTTGAATGTAATCAGTGAATTTGTAAGTGTTTGAATCTTAATTTGATTTCCCAAATATTTAAATTTTATATTTGCTTATTTTAAATTTTCAAACAAAAGCGGTGAGATCAAGCTCACCTGTGCGCCTGAGTCACAAAGGCTGTTAATTACAATATCTTTAATTTTAAATTTAATTAGAGGAAGTTCATTTGTATCGTTCTGTACACTTGCAATAGTTTTATCCCTTAAAGTATGCCCGCTATCGTGAGACTTGCTCGGGTCTTCTTTATCTGTATTTACAAGTCTCGTATTTAGTTTTCCGCATCCTTATCTTTGTTCTGCTTGTATCTTTTATAATTGCCCCTCTGAAATTTACCCCTTTGATTACTGTCCTTGTTACTGTTTGTATGATTTTCTCTGTTTTCCCTAGAGTCCGTATATTTATTGCGATAGTTATTCCTCTGTGCACCTCTATAATTTCCTCTCTGTTGAGTGTAATACCCCTGTGCATCATAATTATTAAAGTCAGGTTGATAATAAGTATACGGCGTGTTGTAATGTTGTTGTGGTGGGGGTGAAAAAGGTTGAGCATTTGGTACATGATTATAGTAAATATTACCCTCCGGAAATGCATTGTGAGAATCGTGTCTTTCATACTGGTTATAATTCTTGTAATTAGCTCTGTAATTACCCCTATTGTTTACAAATCTATGCCTATAATTCTGGTTGTTGTTTTTATTAGCTTTATTATACCAACAACTATCCTCATTGTGTGACCCCTTCTTGCATATATTACAAAATTTTTCGACTTCCTCTCTTTTTTCGATTGTTCCCAATTTTATGTTATTTATTTCTTTTGATAAATTATTAATCTGCCCCGCCGTTTCTACATTTAATTTCAATAACTTCTCAAAAAGTTGCGATTCATTGTTAGCTGTTATAGTATTTACCTGTTCTGCCCCTATATTATTGTACGCCTCTTCTAATTTAATTGCTGTTTTGCAAGCATCCTCAAAATTATCGGGAAAGGTTTTCCTTAAATCCATACTTAAATCCGGTCTAATCGCATCCAAAAATCGTGTCAATCTTACTAAGTCCAAAAATTTCCCGTTTCCGTTCGGATCAACTTCTGTATGGCTTTTCTCTATATAAAGAGACGCTGCGTTTTTGAATTCGCTAATAAAACTTGTTAAGTCTTGTCCCGGTTTCTGTTTCAGATTGAAAAACTCAGTCTGTACCTGCGTAAATGATTTCTTGATTTTGAATAAATCTAACAATTTCTTTTTGAATTCGTTGTAGTTTTTCTCTTCTATAAGCGATTTATTTTGTGAGAGTTTCTCTCTCGCAGTACCCGACAATTTTGCTTTCAAAATTGTAAGCCTCGCATCGTCTTTTAATATTTGTTTAGTTAAGTCCTCAAATTGTCTGAGAAAATACTCGCAATCACTTAACTTTTTCCCATCGAAAATCGGGATTAGAGAAATTATTGTGTCCACTGATGGATCTGCCATCGTGTTACTCGAATCAATTTGCTTTTCTTTATTTAACTTTTTTATATGCCCTCGCGTTAATACGCCAGAAAAACTCGAGTTCAAGCTATTTCTATGATTTCTACGATTCTTTTTTGGCATTCAGCTTTTTGATAATTAAAATTTATTTAGATACTGAATTCTAAATCTAACTTTAAAAATGCATGGAAATTCTTACCCCTAAAAATATTATTAAGCCAAGTGTAAACATTTGCAAAATTTCAAAGATATCAAAATATAAATGCATTATACAATAAAGTATACAGTATCAAAATATATATGCATTAACAATCTACTAATACACTATTTTATCTGCTACATAAATCCTTATCTTTTTATTTTTTTATTATTCATATCATTTTACGCTATCATTTGATTTTTTTTATGATTTACTTTCTTAGCACAATGTTTCAGTATACTGTTAAAGATCAAATGCAAAGTTCATATAAGAGTAACATAAAATATACATACAATTACGAATATACTGATTTTTCTAAGTTGAATACTGATATTTACGAAATCACCGACTTGCTGGTAGTGGAGCCTTTTAGAGGAAGTCAAACAAACCATCAAAATAAAAAAATCTCCATTTAATATTCCAATAACTTATCATTAAAATAAAAGAGTTGAAATTATTCTAATTAACAGTTTCATAATTATTATTTTGCAATATACTATATAGATTGTAAATTTCCACAATTTGAATATAAAATTTTAAATTGATTACTTTTAACATGAGCCTGTATTTTAGAATACATTAAAGGTATTTAACTTAATGTTTGACAATAACCCAGTTGCAATTTTTTTATCATTAAAATTGAAAACTCAATTAACAATAATTTAGAACTGGACGGCACCAGTGAATTATATAGGAATTGCAGATGTTGAAGAGAAATATGCATGGCTCAGTTATAATATTTATTTAAGATTTTATCCTTTAATTTCCCTTCTAATTGCTGCCCATTCCAACATAACCCTTTTGCTGGGACAAGTTGATCAAAATTAAAGCTTAGAATTAAATACATAAAGGTTTCTCTGGGGTTGGCTAATAGAATAAATTAATTTATTCAGAAAATAATAATAAAAGGAATCCATAGAGATTAAATTTTGGATATGTTCCCCCCATTGCATTGTGTAATTTCGAAGTAGCCCATTACCCTTTTTGAGAATGATCATTCTTGCCCTTAGCTGACTTTTAAAATGGAAATCTAAATAAACAAACACATACTAGATAATTTAAATGAGAAGACTCCAAATAATTAACACTATTATTTATTTACAATATTTACAGTTATTTCAAGAAAAAAAAAGATTTATCAGAACACATCTGATTTAATTTCCTAACAAAATTTCTCCTATAATATTGGCATTAACACTTTGATCCTTGCAAAGGATACTTATATTTGTTTGTATTTATATTTAAATTGATCTTTGACAACATTATTTGTTTACAATTAAAATACTGACTTCCATTTGTGACTAAGGTCACACTACCAGCTTCTCTTATAATATTTTGATAAAATCAAATAAACTGGGGAATTACTTAGGTCAGAGTCATATTTACCTCTACACATTGATTGAAGAAGGTTTCTCTTTGTATCAGAGCACTGTTTCCGCTAACTAAATAGCACTGCACTTATTGAAAATGTTCATTTCACAAAACTTAGCTTAACTTCCCCACTCTCCATATATGTTGTTCGGGTTCGTTGCTTTCTTACCATCAGAATTGCCACTCACTCTATTTTCCTCTTTCGGACCGCACAAAATTCATCGCGTCATTTTATTTCACCTCTTCCTTTCGCTTCTGAGATCGATGTGTGTTCTGTTTTCATTCTTTTTCACAACTCTTTTTTCATCACCACGGTGGGCCGTACTTCGTTCTGCCCAAAATTTGCATGACAGTGCTTTAAGCCCATCCTTCTTTTTTTTCATTGGGTAGTTGATCTCCCGTTTTAACTGAAATTTGCATAACAGAGGGTCAGTTTCACCTCCTCCTTACCAACCCCAACCAATGGCTATGCATCAGTTGTTTCTGTAGCGTGTTGTTTTCTTTCTCGGAACTACGTGTGTGTTCTTTGATATTATCTCCCAGACCAACTTAAATCAAAGTTCTTCTTATTTGACTTTTATGGCTTAAAATTGTCGCCAGCGAGTCTCTGGTCATAAATTTGCCATCCTAAATCTTTCAACTGAGGCGACTTATGGGAAAGTCCCGATAATGTACTTTCCTTACATTACACTGCATTCTGAAATTTGAACACGCAGTTGATTACTGTTTGGATGAAAATAGTTGCAACTTTCGCTCCTTTGATATCGTTACATTACAAAAACTCATTTAAAAGTTTTGTAAGATGTATAGCGCAGGTATTTGGCAGAAGACGCAAACAAAACGTGTAAGAGTGCGGAGTTTATTAATTTTTTACTTACCGATCATACGTAGTATAGGGTAAGCCATGCAATCGTTTTGAAAATGGAAAAAAAATTATGATGGATTTAAACGTTTCAGGCACTGAAGATTCCGAAAAACATATTTTTAGACAAGAAAAATTGTCGTCCGTCTGTCTGTGTGTGTGTCTCTAAACTCTCTATCTCCCGAACAAATTGAGATAGAGACTTCAAAATTTGGTATGTACTTAGTATGTAATAATGGAAAGAAGCTTATTGAATTCAGTAACCTCGATTATCCGGAACTATTTTTTCGGACTCTCGAAATATTCGTTCTGCTAAAAGGTACATAAAAATTTTCAAAATTGCTTATTTTAAGGAGTGAATATAAAAGACAATAAAAAAACATAAATTTTGCATAAAGAATGAAGTTGATCGGATAATGAGTTGACGAGATATTTGTAATCCTATTTTACCACACTCATCGATTTTTCATGACCCTGTATTTCATTCAAATTTCAATTCAAAGATATATTTTAATTGGAAATTAGACGCTTATTCCGACGCAGTAAACCAATAGTTAATTTCATTATCAATTTTGGAGTTATAAGGATGTTTCTTTTACGCAATTCAGTAATAGAGCATTTAAAGCGAGGCTAACGAAAAAGAAAGGTTACATCATTTCTTTACGTCATTAGAGTGCTTTACGCGTATCTTTTTTTTTTTTTTTTTTTGCAGACCGCGGGAGTCACGTGATGCTCGAATTCACCAATGCAGGTGTACGAAAAGAGCATCACGTCATTCTAGCGGTGTGTAAAAAAATATAAGTGGAATGCACCGCGGTAGCCTGTCTTTTTCGTTAGCCTCGATTTAAAGTTTATGACGTCATCAAACCACGATTTTATTCGAATTGCAATGCATTTAATAAGTAGTTTACACATGTTTTATTTTCATATTTTATATTATGCATTTCCATGATGGGTATGCATATTATGGGTATTACGGTGGCCCCCAACGACTAGTTTCCTGTCTTTATTAATTGAGCACTGAGTAATATACCGTTTTGGAAACGGAAAGAAAGAGATAATCTTTTAGGATAAAAAAAATTATGCTTTTGAAATACCCTGTATTAGTTTCACGGGAAATCATTAAATTCAGTTGAAAATTAATATTATAAAATTAATGTTATTTAATTTTATATTATTTAATTTAATGTTTCTAAATATTAATCAATTTAATGTTTCTAAATATTAATTAATTTAATATTTCTTAATATTATTTAATTTAAAATGATGAAATGATGTGCACGAGCACTTGCAATAAATAAATAAATAATTGTGATAGTATACAGCCAAATAAACAATTATTTGTATTAAAAGTTCGTTGCAATAAAAAATAAAATAATAATTATTTTTATAATATTATTTAATTTAATGTTTCTAAATATTAATTAATTTAATATTTCTTAATATTAATCAATTTAATATTTCTCAATATTAATTAATTTAATATTTTTTAATATTATTTAATTTAAAATGATGCATTGATGTGCACGAGCACTTGCAATAAATAAATAAATAATTTTGATAGTACACAGTCAGGTAAACAATATTTGCCATAAAAGTTTGTTTGCAATCCCCGTAATATTTAAAAATACTGTCTTATACTTACTTACTTACTGTCTTACTTAAAAATACTGTGTCTTACTTCAATCCAAAACAGAATTTCCATTAGTAACTACTTTAACAATGCTTGAGATACAGAAATTCATAAGGAATTCATAAGGAGAGGAAATACAGAAATTCTACAACATACTTGTTTTATTCCGCTTGAAAAATGATAGTGTTGTGAGATTTGGCAAAAGTTCATATTTTTTTTAACTACATAAACAACGTTAAAACACTATTTAGGTAATTAACACGTTCGCTGCCAACTACGAGTATACTCGTAGTGCTATCTACGTTTCTTCAATCTAAAATTAGTTATTCGCACCGGAAATTTCAAAAGAAGAATTTTTATTTTATGTAATCAAGAAATGTCTGTAATAAAACAAATAAATATTGCTATTAGTATTTTCTGGTGTGAATTTGAACTTTCTAAATAAAATGAAAGTTCCGGCATTTTTAGCTTGGCAGCGAACGTGTTAAAGGTGTATAGTTTAAAGTTATGTTATTATTGCGGTTTTAAAAAATAGCATTTTTTTCAAAATAAATAGTTTTACTGTGATCCCAGCATACATATTCTGTAAAATTTAGGTATCTTTCTTTATTTTCTTTCGTTTTAAAAGAATTTATTAACTTATATATTTACTTTATTTATTTTTGCAGTGACAGATATAGCGCAGAATTTTATAATACAAGTTTTTTATTGATTAGGATGCTAAAATGTTATTAATATCTTTAACTACACCTTAAACTGTATCTTTAAGCTCATATCTTTAAAATATATTTTTAACTCTATATTTTTATTTTTATCTTTAAACAGTATTATAAGAATTTGATTATTGGACTTTCTACTACTATATTAGGATCTTAAAAATTTCCCTAGAAGATAGATATTATTTCAAGAGTTTCTCATATATATGAAAGCTGGGCAGATTTTCCTTAGAAGCTCTCTATATTATATAAGCACAATATTATACCATTGAAATCTTAATATATATGCAACATTACAAAAAATAAATATTTATGATTCATTCTGTTACTTATACCTTACTTTTGAAAGATATATTCAATGATCTATAATCTCAGTCACGCGTAAATTAGATGAGACTGCTATAACCAATGCATAATGCATCAATTCTTATTTTTCTTATCATTTTTTATTTTCATCAAGGATAAATTAGATATTAAGAAACCGTATGCTGAAGTATTATTTTTACAATTAGACAATTCCTATGGCTTCTTCAGCCCTTGATAAAGTGATAAAGGCATAAAATATGCTGCAACTCGAATACCGGGAAAAGAAAAGTTGATATTTCTTTATTCGCCCTTCTTTCTTTTTAACAGTCGACAATTCGTTATCTTCTCTGTATTCTTATTTAAGTATATGGATTTGATACACTGAAAAAAAATGTGGATTTTACAGTATAATACTGGCATCCCAGCTGTCAGTATTATACCGTAAAATTAACAGTAATAAACAGTAAGATAAGCAGTAATACACTACCGCGCATGCGCGGCAGAACATAATCGAACCGGTCCCGCTATTATACTCTGTCATAATAATAGCTGTCATGTGGTCTAAATGCGATATTAAAAAAAAAAATCAATTTCAAAATTAAACATGTTGTATAGAGACCTTCAAAATGCAAAAATATGCCAATATTTCCATAATCGGGTTTTTATCATGATTCAATACGTTCCTCAAACTCATATGACGTTATAATCACTTGCTGACGTCATATCTACGTGCTTTCTCTATTCCTCATATTGATACTCTCTTTGTATTATTCTCAAACATTTGAAAAAAGTTCGTTAAACTTCCAACATGACGTCAGATTAATTTTCTTTTTAATTCTCTAATGACATCATATTAAGTTGCTTTCTGTACTTACACATCTCATACTCCTTGTATTATTGAGATATGTTTGAAAATTTCCGTTTTATTACCAATATGACGTCCTATTAATCTTTTTTTTTTTTTTTAATTGGTGAAACTTTTTATTTCATTTTCATTTTTCACGTGGAAATATTTCAATAGAAAATTAATTATTGTAGAAACAATTTTATTGTGAACTTTTAATTGTTGGCAACTGCTATAACGAAAAATGTTTAAATGTAATAGGAAAAGGCTGTTAGATTTTTGGTTTTTATCTCTATATATTAAAATAATACGATTTTTTTTTATAATTTTCAGCTTTATAGTAGGTATTCAGCTATAAGTACACAAAATTTCAGGTCTGTAAGTTATATAGTTTCTGAGAACCGACTCTGTGACTTCGTGAATTTCGTGAGATGAACGAAACTCTAATAAAAACTGATTGTAGGATATTAAATATTATGCAGATTATATTACAAATTAGTGAGATTAATGAACAATGATTTGTAGAGCTGACGTTGAGGCCTCTAATCTGCAGATTTACTAATTTTATATTTTGCTACGATCTTGGTGAAGCAGATCAGTTGTAAAGATGATTATTACACCTAAAATAAAACTAACTATGTATTTTAGAAATATTTTGCCACATAAGTAACAAAGAAACTTCCTTCAAGAAGAACATACAAAAAAAGAAGGTGAAATTTTTAATTTTTCAGAGAAGAAATTTGAAAAATACGTATTTATTCCAAGCCCATAGGTTTAACATTTGAGAAGGGAACCTGTCATCTGCCTCAAAAAACAAGCCTTAACCACTCAATAAATAAATTAAAATCTGCCAATAAGGCCATTTTCTTCTCAATCTTGTTTCATACCCTTTTTTATATCGAAACTTTTCTTGAAATAAATTCATTGGAAATAAATTAATTTTAATGAGCTGATTAATTATTATTATTATTATTATTTTATAAACGTTTCTAGAGGTAAAAAATTGATAAATGAAAATTCCAAATGTTGCACTTAACAACGTACTCAAGAACATAAAATCATTTAATTCTATCTGCAGGCAAAAAATCGAAAAGAAGTAAAAATAAAAATAAAAATTTGCATTTTATTGGTAGTAGCTATTTAATACGGACTTAGAACAAATCCTTAATTGCCTTTGGAGAAAGTTATAAAATAAATGTAGATTCAACGCCCCCCCCCTCCCCCATCCCCAGCTTTTCTCGTAAGAAAATAAATGTAAATGTCGTTTCTGATAAGATTTATTTTTGTATCTTCTAATTATTTTGTTTCTTCAGACAAATCTTCAACATGCTCAGACAGCTTCATTTATTCGAAAAAAAACACAAAGAAAGATTTTAAAAAGCGCTCTCGACTTTTCATTTTGCTACACATGGATTGATGAAATCGGTTGATGGAAGAAAAAAGGGAAGGCAAAGCGTGTTGCCAATTTGGCGTATTTTTTCATTCGGAAATCTACCACTACTTCCGAGCAGTAATATTCGCCTTTTTTAATGACCTATTAAATAAGAAGGATACTGCTAATCGGAAATAATAGTAGGTTTTTCAATAAATAAATCCGCTAAATTGGAAACACTAAAGGTTGTTGTTATTGTTGTTATTGTTATGATTATTATTTTATCAACGCTGCTTGAAGATTAAAAAAAAAATCCCTGACGCCTTGGCCTACAGGCACAGGTAGATTTCGAAGACGCAGACCGTGGGGCGCCTTTTTGTTGGGAATTGCGAAAGAAATGACCTTTTTGCCATGATGCGGTAGTTGGAATCGCCCACCTCTGAACCTTACTTGTATCTAGGCGGAGACGGCAGGGATTTTTTTTTTTAATTTATTTATTTATTTATTTTTTTGCTATAAGGGTTGGTCCTATAAAAAACTTGTCAATATAAAAGTTTTAGATAGTATTAAGAGGATTTATAATAAATTTAAGCGGATTTGATATATTGTGAATGGAAGAAGTTATGAATTTTTTTTCTTCTAAAACCCCCCTTTCCCCCCACCCTTGGGGCCAGTTTTAATGATATCAAAAATCTGTCCTACATAAATTTTCGGCCCTTTTCCTAGAAGTAATAATAACTTTAAACGGATTCGATACGTATCTAAAGAAATTATGGGTTTTTTCTGTTTCCACAAAAAGCCCCCCTCCCCCCCCCCCCTTTGCTCGATTTTGCCCATTAACAAACTTGACCGGTATTTTATGCCCCTTGATTTTATGTATGAGTTCGGAATAGATTTGTGCAGAATTATTGCAGTTATCGTGTCCATAAAAAAAGTGACATAGATAGATAGATAGATAGATAGATAGATAGATAGATAGATAGGGGGTGTGGTTTTGGATTCTGGGAGTCATGATCGGTGTAGATCTGCAAATTTTTTCAAAAATTCCAACTTAGGGCAGAATGTAATAGGTAGTATTTCTTACGAAATCTACCTAAAATCAATAAATGAATTCTAGATGATGCACTTAACAAAACGTACTCAAGAACATGAAATCATTTAAATCTATCAGCCGGCGAAAAATCAAAAAGAAGTAAAAAGAAAAAAAAATTTGCATTTTTATCGGTAGAAATTGAATACGGATTTGGAGCAAATCCTTAATTGCTTTTGGAGAAAATAATAAAATAAAAGCAGATTCAGCGTCCACTTCCTCCGCCTTTATCGTTACAAAATAAATGTAAATGTTGTTTCCGATCAGATTTATTTCTTAAACTTCTAATTATTTTGTTTCTATAGGTAAATCTTGAAAATGCTTAAACAGCTTCATTTATTCGAATAAAATCCAAAGAATCTATATTATAAAGGACAAACATGTCCGTGCGTAACGCTGACGTCATTTTGCGAATGGTAACAGTTGACGATGAAATTTCGGTGTTGCAATTTTTACTACTGCAATTTTTTTTAATTTCTAAACGTCGCACATTTTTAATTTTTACACCGTTATACACGAAAAAAAAATCTACTTTCTAAATGCAATTTGTTTGAAAACTGTATCTTAATTGACTGATTTATTATGGCTTTTAAATAAAATTTCAAGCATTTTTTTTTATTTATCTCTATCGCTTGCAGACGATTACAAAATATTAATTCGTTTACACTTTAGAGACAATATAAAAAGTTCAGCATTTCTTTCCAGCTAATATTCAATCAATACCGAAATTAAAACGCCATTAAGCAACAAATAATATATCTATCTAAACTAATAAAAGAAAGTTTCGCTCTGTGTGTCTGTGTGTCTGTGTGTGTGTCTGTTGGCGATGGCAAGGAAAATCTGGCCCACATAGAAGGCTGGAAATTTAGATTTAGGTAGTCCAAACCCTCTCCTGTTGCACCATTACTTCAGAATTTTAATATTTTAATTACTTTCAGAAATATTAATTAAAATGCACAAAGAACTCTCATTAAAAATACGCTTTTATTCTCTTGGGTTGGTTGGTTCACTAGTTGGTTGGATCGATTCTTCACAGAAGTAATTAAATAAACCAGAGTAGCGATGCATAAATAAGGATTTCTAACTAAATAGTGTCGTCAACATGGATTGAAGTTATCAGCGTAGAGGAGCCATGCGAATGTCACGCCACCTGTACATGACAAATTACACATACGTCCCATTGATTAAAATATTTTGCAGGCATATTTTTCTTCATGGCAATTAGTCGGGTTTAAGTTTTTTTTTACATGACATTTATTATTATGATGGAGATTGTTAATACAGAAAACTTTATTTAACAGATTCTTTTTTATATTTGCGGGAATTAAGAGGGACAAGGGTCTAATTACATTTAAGTTTCAAGGTGTATTTCTAGAAAGCAGTTACCAGAATTTCCGAATAGTAGTGTAAA
Source organism: Maratus michaelseni (assembly GCA_963931845.1). Lineage (NCBI taxonomy): Eukaryota > Metazoa > Arthropoda > Arachnida > Araneae > Salticidae > Maratus > Maratus michaelseni. Next base: position 170,601,475 of record OZ007600.1, on the reverse strand, counting down.
AGTAGTAAGCCAAATTTCAAATTAAGTTCCTAGCTTAACCAAATGAATCAATCATTAAAGATGTATTGTGATCCTCCTAATTAGTTATTTGCTGAAGGCCACTTGAACACCCCCCCCCTCCCGGACCGTCCTTCAAGGTTTTTTCTCTAACTTTGCTCCGTTTCCATATCTCAGCAACTATCTTTCCGATTTCAACGTAAGTGATTTCAAACATTATAATTAATTTAATAGTCACCCGTTATAACATTAAACTAAATTTATGAGTAGCGGTTACCACTATTTACGAATAACAGTTTAAGCCAAATTTGTAATTAAATTCAAAGCTTAAGGAAACGAACGAATTTTGAAAGATGCATAGTGGTCCTCCTAATTAGTTATTTGCTGAAGGCCACTTGAACAACCCCCCCCCCCCCACCCCTCCCGGCCCGTCCTTCAAGGTTTTGTCTCTAACTATGCTCCGTTTCCATATCTCAGCAACTATTTTTCCGATTTCAACGCAAGTGGTTCCAAACATTATAATTAACTTAATAGTCACTCTTTATAACATTAAACTAAATTTATGAGTAGCGGTTACCACTATTTCCGAATAACAGTTTAAGCCAAATTTGTAATTAAATTCAAAGCTTAAGGAAAAGAACGAATTTTGAAAGATGCATAGTGGTCCTTCTAATTAGTTATTTGCCGAAGGACACTTGAACAACCCCTCCCCCCCGGCCCGTCCTTCAAGGTTTTTTCTCTAACTCTGCACCGTTTCCATATCTCAGCAACTATCTTTCCGATTTCAACACAAGTGATTCCAAACATTATAATTAACTTAATTGTCACTCTTTATAACATTAAACTAAAATTATGAGTAGCGGTTACCACTATTTACGAATAATAGTTTAAGCCAAATTTGCAATTAAGTGCAAAGCTTAAGCAAACGAACGATTTTTGAAAGATGCATAGTGGTCCTCCTAATTAGTCATTTGCTGAAGGACACTTGAACAATCCCTCCCCCCGGCACTCCTTTCAAGGTTTTTTCTCTAACTATGCTCCGTTTTCATATCTCAGCAAATATCTTTCCGATTTCAACACAAGTGATTCCAAACATTATAATTAACTTAAATGTCACTCTTTATAACATTAAACTAAATTTATGAGTAGCGGACCACTATTTCCGAATAATTGGGTAAGCCAAATTTGTAATTAAGTTCCTAGCTTAAGCAAACGAACGAATTTCGAAAGATGCATAGTGCTCCTCTTAATTAGTCATTTGCTGAAGGGTACTTGAACAACCCTCCCCCCCGGCCCCTCATTCAAGGTTTTTCTCTAACTATGCCCCGTTTCTATATATCAGCAACTATCTTTCCGATTTCAACGCAAGTGATTCCAAACATTATATTTAACTTAATAGTCACCCTTTATAACATTAAATTAAATTTATGAGTAGCGATTACCGCTATTTACAAATAAGAGTTTAAGCAAACTTTGTAATTAAGTTCCTAACTTAACAAAACGAACGAATTTTTATGCATAGTGGGCCTCCTAATTAGTCATTTTCTGAAGGACACTCGCACATCTCCCCCCCCTTCGGCACCTCACTCAAGGTTATTTTCTCTAACTGTGCCTTATTGCAATAACTGGGCTAATAATGTTCCAATCTTCTCGAAACCAGCTCAATTTTGTAGTGCGCCTACTATACAGTAACGTAGGCAGCGGGGACCTGTCTCAGAAGTTCGTTCGGAAAGATGTTTGTTTAGAACAGAATGCTCCCCTGGCAGTGGCAGGGAGAAATAAAAGATTTTCTAGAGCGTACGAGCATGCCTGGTATACGGTGCCGAAGCCATCGTAGACCGTGGCCAGAGTTTCGTTTTTTAAGAGATTTAAGTTTATTACAAGGGCTCGGGCAACGCCGGGCGGGTCAGCTTACTAGGCGGGTCAGCCGGGCAGTATACTAATAACAGAAAGTTTCGCTCTGTGTGTCTGTGTGTGTGTCTGTTGGCGATGGCTAGGAAAATCTAGCCAACCTAGAAGGCTGGAAATTTAGATTTAGGTAGTCCAAACCCTCTCCTGGTGCAATATTGCGTCAGAATTTTAATATTTTAATTACTTTCTGAAATATTAATTAAAATGCACAAAGAACTCTCATTAAAAATACGCTTTTTTTCATCGGTTGGTTGGTTGTGTAGAATATCTTCTCAGAACACATTAAATAAATCAGAGTAACCATGCATAGATAAGGACTTATAACGAAATAGCGCCAACATTGATTGCAGTTACCTGCATATAACCAAGCTAATACAGCGCCATCTACTCACGGCAAATTACATAAACGCCACCTGTTTAAGACATTTACAGGCAAGTTTTTCTTCATTATAATTATCTGGGTTTAAGGTTTTTTTAAAACAGGACATATATTATTATGATAGAGACTACTATTACAGAAAACTTTATTTAACAGATTATTTGCTATATATTTGCGGGAATGGCGAGGGGTAGGGGTCTAATTACATTTAACAATTTTAACCCGTAGCGTTTAATTGTTGTTTTATATACAGAATACCGCTATTTTAAATCTCAGTTTCTCAGTAATATCTCAGTAATAATGTTCCGAACTTCTTCATTTAGTTCCATTTTTACTAAATTATCGTAAAACTCAGCATTCATTGCTTCAAGGTGTATTTCTAAATAGCAATTACCAATATTTCCGAATAACAGCCTAAGCCAAATTTCAAAATAAGTTCCTAGCTTAACCAAATGAATCAATCTTTAAAGATGTATAGTGATCCTCCTAATCATAGAAACTCGACAGAGTTTCTCGCCAAGCATAAGAAACAGCAATGCATTGAACCGTAAATGAAAGGAATTTCCGCCAATGGATGCCAAACGATTTTATATATATTTGTTTTTAACTCTGTCTAGTTTATATTTTGCGGACGGGACAAAACGGGTTTTTGACACATCTATATCTCGCGTTCTATTTATGATAGAAACAAAATTCTTGATTCTATGGAATGGGGCGTGCCCAGTGACTCAGAATTCATAAGTAAAGCAAAATCCGACGAATAGGTTTTCAGTAAATGCGCTTTTAAAAGTGCTGTTTTTTGCCCTTTTTAAATCTTGTTCCGGCCAAAAACTGTTGACAGGGCTACAGCAATGTGTAATTATCGGATTTTTACTCAGTTTACGTTATTTGAATCGTTTTTATGAGTAGTTCAAACCTTTGTAAGTTTCATGTAAAAATATTAATTAGTTTTTGATTTATATCAGTTTAAAGTTATTGATTCCTATACTTAACATAGAGCAAAAAACTGTTGACAGGGCTACAGCAATGTGTAATTATCGGATTCTTACGCAGTTTACGTTATTTGAATCGATTTTATGAGTAGTTCAAACCTTTGTAAGTTTCATGTAAAAATATTAATTAGTTTTTGATTTATATCAGTTTAAAGTTATTGATTCCTATACTTAACATAGAGCAAAAAACTGTTGACAGGGCTACAGCAATGTGTAATTATCGGATTCTTACGCAGTTTACGTTATTTAAATCGTTTTTATGAGTAGTTCAAACCTTTGTAAGTTTCCTGTAAAAATATTAATTAGTTTTTGATTTATATCAGTTTAAAGTTATTGATTCCTATACTTAACATAGAGCAAAAAACTGTTGACAGGGCTACAGCAATGTGTAATTATCGGATTTTTACGCAGTTTACGATATTTGAACTGTTTTTATGAGTAGTTCAAACCTTTGTAAGTTTCATGTAAAAATATTAATTAGTTTTTTATTTATATCAGATTAAAGTTATTGATTCCTATACTTAACATAGAGCAAAAAAATAATAAATGACCCATCTCTTTTAGGAATGGTCGTATACACATGATATTAAGATATGTTATTACACTCGACCCAAGTAAACTTCCTATTATAAAAAAATCGTAACATTTAAGGTTCGTTTACAGGGTCTCACAAAAGATCTTTTGATATAGGGCTAAAGAGTTGTGTAATTATCCAATTTTTACGCGGTTTGCAGCATTTGATTTTTTTTATGAGTAGTTCAAATGTTTAATATTTTGTTTAAAAATATGAATTAGTTTTTTATGCATACCACTTTAAAGTGATTTATTCCTGTACTTAAGATGAAGCAAAGAAATATTAAATGATCTAACCCTTTTCAAAAAGAACTTATGCGCATGATGCTAAAATATATTACTACGAATGACCTTTGCTTCCTATTGTAAAACAGAATTGTAGAATTTACTGTTCGTTTACAGGACAACTCAAAAGATTTTTTAATAAGACTAAATGGTTGTGTAATTAGCGAATTTTTACGTTGAAGTACTTGATTCCTGTACTTAACACAGAGGAAAAACAATAGTAAATAGCATAACTTTTGTCAAAGTGGCTATATTCACAAGATATTCAAATATGTTACTACATCCGATTCATTTAAACTCTCTATTGTAAAGTGGCATTGAACCATATACGTTTCATTTACAGGCTCTCTTAGAAGATCTTGATTACATTACAACCAATGTATATTTACTCAGTGAGATGTATTTTAATGATTTTATACTGTTCCAATCTCTGTAAGGCTTTATTATCTTGCTTTAAAATTTAATACGAGTTCATTTTGTCCGCCTGAAAACTCGTCGATCTTAAGCTCTAAATCTATTAAAATATAGTATTTTCATCGATTAAAAAAAACTGTGTTTATCTATAAATATATAATTCTAGCGCATTAGAAATTGAATGAAACAGCGATTACAAAATTCCAACTTTACATTCATGCGCTGAATAATAGAATGTAAAAATGTTGCAACCCGAAGATTAGAAGTTTTGAGTTTAAATATTTGACGTTCATAGAATCTCCGGCTATGACGAATTTAAAATGCTCTAAAAACGGGCCTAGAGCACAATGAAAAGTAAATAACTTCTTAAATTCCCCATAAAAATTAAAAATGCTAAATTTCGTATACAATAGGTGATCGGTAACGAACTCATGATTTATATCATAGGTGATTTACGAACAAATCCGTTAACGAACTCTTTCGCGTGAGATTTTTATGTTCGGATAACGAACATTTCCGAGAGATTTTTATGTTCGGAGAACGAACACCTCACGAAACAAAGCCATGATGAAGCAATGCCGTGTTTCATATTTGCCGAGCTATACTTATTGCCTCTATTGTCAACTTTGAGAACATTTTAACAGTTGCATACATATGTCCTAATTAATTCATGGACTGCCGGAGATTGGGGACCTGTATTTTAGGATCACCGAATTGGAATGAACAGACTGTATGAACAGAAATCACTTTAATAGTTTTTATACTTTTGCAAACGTTGCGAATTTTATATTTTTCAAATTCTCGAAACATTGAGTTAAAAAACTTAAACAAATAAAAAACTTCTTAGGTGCTCAGTAATTTTCAAAAATAATATATTTAATATGTTAGTATAAAAATCCCTGTAAATTTTTATACTAATAGAAATAGGTTCGTAGAAAAAAAAATGTTGATTATTCTTGATAAAGTATTCTCCATAAACTTATCGTTGTAGTTGACCGAAAAAAAGTGCTTCTTATTTTTCCACATTTTTCTTGAAACTGTAGTATTTTAATAAGTTTGTAAACTACTGTAAAATTGTCTAATTTTTTGTTTTTGAATGTATATAAACGGAAGAGTGATATAAACAAAAGAAAAAGGAAAATAAATATGTCATAAATATTCTGATGAATACAATGTAAGGATATTAATATAAAAGTTTCCCCGTTGTTATGGTAGCGACATGTACATTGGAATAAGTCACTCAATAAATTGCATAATTCTGATGTATAATTCTGTTTAGAGCATCACTATTATTTTTTTTGCCCCTTTCATCTTTTCTTTTCTGAATAAAAATGGAATCCGCATAATTGAAATTAAATGCCTTACAAAAAGGAGTGATATCTCATCAAAAACAACTCGTTGTAAATGATCCCGCCAAGCCACAAACCTAAAACGTCAGTCATAAAAAGAAGTGATATCACATAAAAAGAAGCTATATAGAAGTGCATACTCCGAGTCCCGTGTAAAAATCTATCACCACTCATAATGTTTCCAAAGGACTCGGAGTGAGGGACAGTATGTGAAAACTGCTTGGCGACCTGCAGGCTTTTATAATATATGCAGTATATCAATTTTGAAAATTGAAAAAATAAATTTTTAATTTTTGTTATATCACTTTTATAAATATATTTGCATGCTAAAAAAATGTAAAAACAGAAATAGTTGAGAAACAAGCAGGAAAAAGTATGTAAGTGTGATAATCATTACAATTATACTTTCCAATATTTCTTACCATAAAATTTAATTACAAATATTGTTAAATCACCGTTTCTAAGGGAAATGGTAAAATGGGCGAAATTATTTCTTATTCCGGAATTATTTCTTAAACAAAAAAAAAAAAATTATGCGTTTCCAATACAAAGAATATTATTGCATATAATACTATTAAAACAGACTAGAATGGCTTAAACAGAACGGATTTTTCACCACATCTATGCGATTCCGCTTACCCTAGAATTACTGCAATATATCTCAGTTTAAAGTTTATTGAAGGTGCATTGTTATTAATATGCGTATGACCATTATGTGTATATATATATATATATATATATATATATTACAAACTCAAAATCTTTACATGTTTACTTAAAAATCCTCTTCGTAAGAGTGGTGTTTCTAGTTTAAATAATGGTAAATAAAATCAACAAATTGATTTTTCAATCACATAAATAAGAAAGGACATGCAGACACAGAAACTTCAACTTTTTACAATTTTATGGGAGCAAAATAAATAAATAAATAAATGAAATAAAATAAAATAAAATAAAAATAATAACATAGTGATATGTAATTTCAGGAAACGCAAACATTATAAAACCCTGCAGGTCGCCAAGCAGTTTTCACATACTGTCCCTCACTCCGAGTCCTTTGGAAACATTATGAGTGGTGATAGATTTTTACACGGGACTCGGAGTATGCACTTCTATATAGCTTCTTTTTATGTGATATCACTTCTTTTTATGACTGACGTTTTAGGTTTGTGGCTTGGCGGGATCATTTACAACGAGTTGTTTTTGATGAGATTAGTTATTTGCTGAAGGTCACTTGAACATTCGAGATCCCCCCCCCCCCCTCCGGGGCCCTCCTTCAAAGTTTTCTCTAACTATTTCCCGTTTTCATATCTCAACAACTATCTTTCCGATTTCAATACAAGTGATTCCAAACATTATAATTAATAGTTACCCTTTATAACATTAAACTAAATTTATGAGTAGCGGTTACCACTATTTCTGAATAATAGTTTAAGCCAAATTTCTAATAAAGTTCCTAGCTTAACCAAACAAACGAATTTTTAAAGATACATAGCGGTTGTCCTAATTAGTCATTTGCTAAACGGAACTTGAACAAATCCCCCCCCCCCGAACCCTCCTTCAAGGTTTTTTACCTAACTATGCCCCGTTTCCATATCTCAGCAACTATCTTTCCGATTTGAACGCAAGTGATTCCAAACATTATAATTAACTTAATAGACACCCTTTATAACATTAAACTTAATTTATGAGTAGAGGCTACCACTATTTCCGAATAATAGTTTAAGCCAAATTTGTAATTAAGTTTCTAGCTTAACCAAACGAACGAATTTTTAAAGATGCATAGTGATCCTCCTAATTAGTCATTTGCTGAAAGGAACTTGAACATCCCCTCCCCCATCCCCCCGGTCCCTCCTTCAAAGTTTTTTCTCTAACTATGCCCCGTTTCCGTATCTCCGCAACTATATTTCCGATTTCTACGCAACTGATTCCAAACATTATAATTAACTTAATAGTCACTCTTTATAACATTAAACTAAATTTATGAGTAGCGGTTACCACTATTTCCGAATAACAGTTTAAGCCAAATTTGTAATTAAATTCAAAGCTTAAGGAAACGAACGAATTTTGAAAGATGCATAGTGGTTGTCCTAATTAGTCATTTGCTGAACGGCACTTGAACATCCCCTCCCCCCCCGACCCTTGCTTCAAGGTTTTTTACCTAACTATGCCACCTTTTCCATATCTCAGCAACTATCTTTCTGATTTGAACGCAAGTGATTTCAAACATTATAATTAACTTAATAGACACCCTTTATAACATTAAACTAAATTTATGAGTAGAGGCTACACTATTTCCGAATAATAGTTTAAGCCAAATTTGTAATTAAGTTTCTAGCTTAACCAAACGAACGAATTTTTAAAGATGCATCGTAGTCCTCCTAATTAGTCATTTTCTGAAGGACACTTGAACATCCCCTTCACCTGGCACCTCACTCATGATTATTTTCTCAAACTGTGCCTTATTTCAATAACTTGGCTTATAATGTTCCCATCTTCTCGAAACCAGCTCGATTTTGTCGCACGCCTACTATACAGTACCGTAGACAACGTTAACCTGTCTCAGAGGTTCTTTCCGAAAGAGGTTTCTCCCCTGGCGGTGGAAGGGGGAAATAAAAGATTTTCCGGAGCGTGCGAGCGTGCCCGCTATACGATGTCGAAGCCATCGGAAACCTTGTCCAGAGTTTCGTTTTTTAAAAGATTTCAGTTTATTACACGGGCTCGGGCAACGCCGGGCGGGTCAGCTAGTTATAAATAAAACACAAATTTAACAGACATGTAAGTGAAATGATCGCTTAACAACGCTGAAATTTTCAGAAAAAAAAAACTGCTGTAGATAACGAAATTTTTAGCGATTTCTTCGGCTATTAACTTCTGGTACGAAGCCAATACAAAATTACCACTTTTAATAAATTCAAAATTTTATTTGAATATATAATTAATATATTTCCTATAAAAATGTTCTTTTGTGTTGTCTAAAAAATCTAAAAAAAATTATTAAATGTAAAAAAGTGTTAAAAAAAATGGTTTTTACATATGTCCTCTATCCCGGGAAGCCCTTGTTGGATCCCCTAGTTACTTTAAAAGGCGCTCTCGACTTGTATTTTTGCTACATTGGGATTAATGAAATCGGTTGATGGAAAAAAAAAAAGGGAAGGCAAAGAGCGTTGCCAATTTGACGGATTTTTTCATTCGGAGATCTACCACTACTTCCGAGCAGTAATATTCGCCCTTTTTAATGACCTAATTAAATAAAGAGGATAGTACTATGCGGAAATAGTAGTAGGTTTTTCAATAAATAAATTCGCAAAATTGGCAACACTAACGTTTTTTTTTTATTGTTATTAGGTGCGTTCGTAATTATATAAATACGTAGTACCTATAGTCGTCGTCTGGTCCGTCCGTCAGTCCGTCTGTCTGCATATAACAACGCAAAAACTACCCAACCGAATGGTTCAAAATTTAACATATATAATCGTTGCAGAGTTTTGTCGAGTCATTTCAAATTTTATGAAAATCGAATCAAAACTTTAAAATATTAATAAAGGTTTTCTTTATTCTATTAAATCCTATCACACGTAATCTATATAGTAAAAGCGCAAGTCATGTGACGGAGGAAAACAAATACGGGCTAACCACATCTTTTTCCCCATACCAAGTGGCTAATTTTATTCAAAATTATTTTTCGAATAAAATTACATAAAAGTTACATTTTTAGAAAGATCGTTCAAAAAAATTGTTTGCTTGAGAGATGAGATACATTAAAAAATGTATAGATTCTGAGATAACTTCAGTGAAAATTAGGTTAACAGCCGAATATCTCAATTCATTAAAGTAAATAAACAAAAGAGATTCATTCCTTGTGAGTCATAGAAATATTAAACCATGGACGTAACCTATCGGCAAAGCAAGACCTCCATGGTAAATTTTACAGCGCTACCTGTGTCAAAAGAAAATTCGCATATGTAATAAGAAGAAAAAAAAAAGGCTTCCTCATTTCGCTCATACCAGACGATATAATTTATTTCACTCAAATAATAACTATGATTTTTCTACTTTGTAAAACTAGTTATAGCACGAAACGAGCGAACCTCATTTGTCACGTTTAACTTACAATTTCCAACTTATTAGTATTATTATTTTATCAACGTTGCTTGAAGATAAAAATCAATAAATGAATTCCAAATGATGCACTTAACAAAGTACTCAAGAACATGAAATCATTTAAATGTATCCGCCGGCGAAAAATCGAAAATAAGTAAAAAGAAAAAAAAAATCTGCATTTTATCGGTAGAAATTTAATACGGACTTAGAGCAAATCCTTAATTGCTTTTTGGGAAAGTAATAAAATAAAGATAGATTCAGCGCTCCCCTCCCCCGCTTTTATCGTAACAAAATAAATGTAAATGTCCTTTCCGATCAGATTTATTTTTGTATCTTCTAATTATTTTGTTTCCTCAGGCAAATCTTGAACATGCTGAAACAGCTTCATTTATTCGAATAAAACCCAAAAGAATTACTTTAAAAAGCGCTCTCGACTTGTCTTTTTGTTACATTGGGATTAATGAAATCGGTTGCTTGAAGAAAAAAGGGAAGGCAAAAAACATTGCAGTTTTGCCGTTTGTTTTTTCCCTAGAAATTTACCACTATTTTCAAGTAGTAATATTCGCCTTATTTAATGACCGATTAAATAAGGAGAACAGTACAATTCGAAAATAGTAGTAGGCTTTTGAACAAAAATTCCGCTAAATTTTAACACTGAAGGCAAAACTATACTTTGTGACGTATCCTTCCGGCAGTACATTTGAAAAATAACTATGACACGAAATGAACAATAACAACAGTTTATTAAAATTAATGATAAAGGAAGTTGATAGTGGAGCAGGCAGCTTTAACTAAAACAATCAAATAATTGCCTCGAATCACTAAAAAAAAAAAAAAAAAAAAAAAAAAAAAAAAAAAAAAAACGAGAGGGCGTATGCTACCCAAAATACTCACTAAATTCAAGCACTTGTCTCAATGAAAAATAGCCTGGTTATGCGTTTCCACGAACGTAAGAATTACTCACTTCAGATCACTGTACAATGTCACTAGATACAGTATAAAATATTACTTCAAAACACTACAATTTCACTATCAAGCGAACCCCGTGGATTCCAATACCCTTTTATTTGGAAGAGCAAACTTTTAACTCTTTAGAATGCTGTCGAATTCACGGCTGTAGATTCTACTCTGAACTAGCTAAAAAGTAAGTACACTGGTTGCTCAGCATGTGGGAAACTCTACCTTCAAAAACAGAAAGTGGACAGAATCCAGACTCAATTGAGGCGGTCAGAAGCGAACCCGACTAACTCCATCAAATAAAAATGCTCAGTATAAACAGTTAAAATTATGTTTTTATGTAAAAAAACTATTATTTTTTTCAGTATATTTTGATTATACTCACCAAGAATAAGATATACTCCTTAAAATCAAAGGTAATTTTTCAGCACTGTATAAATATATAGAAAAATTTCAACCCAATCATGTTATTACCTGACCTTATAAAAAATGGAGTTAGTCGGATTGACTTCTGAGTGCCTCAATTATTACTATTGACAAGATATGTCTAATCCGTCGAATCCAACTTCTCCTCCTATATATATATATATATATATATATATATATATATATAGCAGCTATACAACCACAGATACCTAATTATCAAATCATTGCAAAAAATAATTGTGAAAATCTGATTTCTGGAGATTTAGACAAACTTTTGCGAAATTTAAAGAAATAACAGAACAGATATGTCGTCCATGCATAAATATTAGAATTGAGAACACCACTATCGCACGTAAAATCTCAAAATTCATTCGACCATAGACTAGCTGTATAAAATAGTAGCTGGACATTACGCTACAACTTCACTTACTTATAATGTTAGAAGTTTCGATATTGTTTTCATTAACCTCTTATCTGTATCACTCGAACACAATTCGGGGAACTCAATCATGCATTTGATTAAACAGGGAAATCTAAATTCCTAATTATGAGACAATTTCCATAAATATCGGTAAGTATATATGCCCTGAATATTGATGCAATATTTTGCATAAATTTAGCTAATGTTCACTAATATTGATGGGTTAGCATATATTTGTAAGAAAATAAATTAAGGATGTTGGTCCGTGAGATCTCAAATTCCCCTCACTAGTGTTAAATTTGTAGGTGTGTAATACATTCGTATTTTTAAAATATCTCCTCTGTAAGCTAATATTTTTAACTTCTTTTTTATGTGTTCTGTTTTTAAAGGATGTCTCTTTTTTTTAACACTGACAAAGGACTTAATTTTCATTTTGCTAAACACCGTACAACCAACATAGTGAAAAATGTGTCCAGACCGAGGATCGAACCCAGATACCTTGGTATAGCGCACCAAGTGCTTTTTTCATTTAAGCCATCTGGACGACATCCAGTTTGACATTTTTCATTTATATACGTTGGCAAGGCTACAACTTCGCAGGGCAAGATGTAATGTCATACATAAGCACACTATCCAGTGGCGTACATGAGACGAATAAATTCCCAGCATAGGATAGTATCTAAATTTTCAATTACATTTTCAGCAGGACTGAAACTACGCATAAATTTAATAACACTGACAAAGGAACAGGTAGCTCAGATCAGATTTTCCTTTTTAGTTGTCAAAATATTTCAAAAATATATACTTCATTTATAATTTTATGTGATAAGATGTTAGCGAAACCGACAAGCCAAGAGTCAGATTTAACACTCCAAATAAAATTACGTATAAATTTTAGAAATATTTTGACAAAATAAAATTAAATTAAAAATAATAAAATAATAAAATTAAAATTAAAAAAGACAATCTTTAAGAACAGTACACAGAAACAATTTAGTGAAAAACCTTAATTTCCTGTGGAGATATTTTAAAAATACGAATCATTCCACGTCCATAAATTTTGACATTAGCGAAAAGAATTTGAGATCTCAATGACTAACACCCTTAACAGAATAACTTTCATATCAATAGTACAACAAATTAGGTACCAAGAAATGAATTACAGTGTTCATATGGTGCTTATTTTTGAATATCACTTTTACCGAACAACAATATTCGCCGTATTGAATGCCAGATAATCTGCAATTAAATGTGGTGAATATTACTATTTGGAAATAATAATATACAAAAGTAAGTACTGAAAAAAAGTTAATAATCAGCATAACGTAAAATCGAAAGCACAAAACAAAAAATAATATCTGGCGCTGTGTGGTGATCATAGTTTCATAATAAAAGTCTTGTTGTCTTTTCTTGGTTTTATTTAACAACAAACTTAAAAGAACAGTAAATTAATAATGATAATTAGACTGAAAATTATAAATTTCAGGACAGCAGCCAAGATATTGCTCCATATTCAAGATACAAAATTATTCCAACTAAAACGTCGTTGTGGGCCGCCGTAATACTTACCCATCATGGATATGCATACTGTAAAATATTAAAATAAAAATGTGTAAACTACTTATAAAATGCATTGCAATTCAAATAAAATCGTGGCTTGATGACGTCAGAAACTTTAAAGGCTCGATTACTGAATTGCTTGAAAGAGGTTTTTCCTTATAACTCCAAAAATAATAATCCTATTAACTAGCGGTTTATTGCATCTGATTAAGCGTCAAATTTCCAATTAAAATATATCTTTGAAGTGAAATTTGGATGAAATACAGGGTCATGAAAAATCGAAGACTGTGGAAAATAGGATTCCAAATATCTCGGCAACTCATTATCCGATCGACTTCATGCTTTATGCAAAATTTGTTTTTTTATTGTCTTTTATATTCATTTCTTAAAATAAACAATTTCGAAAATTTTTATATACCTTTTATCAGAACGAATATTTCGAAAGTCCGAAAAAAATAGTTCCCTTTAATCGAGGTTATTGAAATGAAATAGGCTTCTTCCCATTATTACATACTAAGTACATACCAAATTGCAAGTCTCTATCTCAATTTTTTCGGGAGATAGAGCGTTAACAGACACACAGACACACAGACGGACGGCAAAATTATTTTTCTAAAAATATGTTTTTCGGAATCTCCAGTGTCTAAAACGTGTAAATCCGTCAAAAAATTTTTTTCGATTTTCAAAACGGTTACAAGACTATATGATGGGTAAGTAAAAACAATAGTTTTCTAATCAGTTCGGGGTTAGTATTACGTCAGGTTACGTAACGCCGTGAGCTTAACTCCGCCCACAGACATGTGATCAAATAAATTCTCAACAAGTACCCATGGAAGTACTGGAATTACAAAATACAAACAATATCACAATGATCCAAATAAAAGAAGTATATTTAATACTACACAATGGCAATAAATGATTTTTCACAAAAAAAAAAAAAAAAACGAAAAAAAAAGAAGAGTTTTTTAAGACAGACGATTTGAAAGTAGTTCTAAATCACTTTTGGCGAGAAAGTAATAAATAAAAGGGAATAGTAATCATGAGATTTAAGATCTCTTTTGCGATCGAATAAATGTTGTTACCTTTTCCCATGAGACTTTTTTATTTTTACACTATTTTGTTAACACTTTCCAACAAAGTTGAAAAGTGTTTATGAATTCGGTTTGTCTGCAGTCTGTTCGTGCTCTAACTGAAGTAAAATTGCTGGCATTATAATGCAATTTATTATTGAGGTTTACCATGGCATGTTCGGTATTGAAAATGAAGTGTGAAGCATTTTTATTTCGTTTACAGGGACACTCAAAAGAATTCCATTACGTTACTGTCTATGGTTAAAAATCGTTTGCAATGTATTTTATGGTAGCATTGGTTTTTCAACATTTTTTTAAAATAATTATTGCTTGTTTGTGGTTTTAATGATCAAGTTATGGGTTGAGGACAGGGGGCAGTAGTGTCTATTCGCATATTTAAATTCCACTTTAAAGTTTTACACACTAGAATTAACATAACATTGTAGAACAATCACAGAGAAACATTTTAACATTAAATGAGAACTTATATTGCAAAGAAATGTCGCGAGACTTATACATGTTTCTAATATTCATAACGTCGATGCAATAAATGCTTTTGTCAAAGAAAAGGCCAGGCGATTGAGATTTTGAAGTGTTAGTTTTATACTAGGTATGATGCTTTCTTGCAAATATATTACTGGAATATTACAACATTTTATTAATTTAACTTCAAATTAGCTGTTGTTACTTTTTAATACATGCAAAAATTTGTATTTGATTATTTGAAATATATTACATATAAATTAATTTTATATATATGCATTTGTTTTCTTTTAAATAAATTACAGTTAGCATATTGATTTACTTATTCTTTAAAAATTTGAGTAGTGGTGAAAAAACGAATAGGTCATAGGGGCGGCAAAATAACGCTCGCCTCAGGCAGTAAAATGTCAAGCGCCGGCACTGTAGGGACACTTATGAGATTTTGGTCCATCTATCACAAACGCAGACCATCGGATCGGCGCAGTTTTTCACACATTCAGCCTACGGCTAAACAATGCAGTGAAAACTGACAGAAGATGAACACACGTATAGTAAACATGTAGGATAAATTTAGACATAGCTATCGACATATTAAAATTTATAACCTATGGCAAAGCCATGCAGTGATAACAATCAGAAAATCTATCCAGAGAAAATGCGCAACGAAATACGAGATCGTGTGCTGCAGCGAAAGATCGTTGTGTGATAGGGTATTTTCTTTGTCATCGTAAAATCAAAATAAAATGCAGCGACAGGTCATTGTAAGTGTCGTCGAAATCAATCATATGCCGGAATTATATTCGGGTAACCCGACTTTACCCGAACCCGATCGACCAGCGATTCTGGTCGGGTCGAGTTAGGGTTGATTACGATTTCTCAAAAGAAAGTCTTGAAATTTTTTCAAATATATAAAACTATATATTTGAATATTAATAAATGTACATGTGTTCATTTTTATACAAAACGGATAAAACTGATGTTAGAGCTATCATTCAAATTACACAGATTTTATAGTACTTGTTCCTTTAATTTTTCCCGTTAGTGCATATACCCAGGCCCCGACGCAGACTATCTAGGGCCCTGCGGCAAGCATCATTCTGGAGGGCCCCCTTCTAACGATCCATAGAAACTGTTCATGAATTACGCTGATGTGACGAGTACTAAACTTCATACCTGTTGTATGTATACATAAATTTCATACCAGGAACTATTCACATCTGTATACAGGGTATTACAAGAAAGATGGAAAAGATGGATTCCTACTATTACTTTAAGAAAAAGTACGAGGAGGAAGACTAGCAGAAAACTAGTAGAAAAAAATGATGGATTGGTTGACGGGAGTATTTCTTTGCAAATTTTCCTTTGCTTATCTACATTAGTCATGTGATGTCTGAAAGAAAAATGCCCCAATTAATTGGTCATCGTGAATGCTTTTAGGAAAATACCAATAATGAATTTCTTTTGAAAACAATGGACTACTAAGATGTTATAATAAAATTTTAATCATTAGTGTTCTAATAATATAATTCAATCTTTTTTGAGGGGGGGGGGTAATGGTAAGCAAAAAGGGGAAGGGGAAGACCGCACTTCTTTCCTAAATCTTTGGAAATGTAAGAATATTGGCCACTTTTGACCAATTTTAAGCATTTGGCATCCTCTTAATAAAATCCTGATTACTCCCATATGCGAGCGCCCCTCAAATAGGGGGCTCGGAGCATCTGCCCCGCATGCCCCTGCATACACCTTAACGATTTTGCGGCATAAATCAATTCTGACAATAACTCAGATATTTTTGTGTGTGTATGTGTCTGTGAGGTGTGCGTGTTTCCCATTTTATTTTCATAATATGCAAGTGAAGAAAAAAGTTTGCTGAAATCAACCCCTTTAGAAAACTTTCCTGCACGAACAGAATTTAAAATATTGCTAAATGTTTTTATGCCGTGTAAATGGCGCTTTTGACAAAGGACTCATATCAAATGAGTGTCAACGGTTTTATTGTTCATTTTAGGGATCAGGTTGGTAGGCCTTGAATGTTATCTAACTGGTTTTGTCTGTCGGTTAATGTTGTCCAATCTCACTTTTTATGCGTAGTAGTTGCTACCTAAGTGAAAGTGATTTTTTTCTACTTGCATAGTATAAAATTACATGGCGAATAGGAAGGAATGTCATTTCCATTGAAGGTCTCTGTTCAAAATGTAATTTAAGACACATTGCCGATATAATGATTTAATTTTTTTAAATATTGTTTGCAAATTGCGAACATAATAAAGAACTATTCCATTAGTTTTTAAAACTGTGTAGTAGTGTCCTACGCCCGAAAATTCTTCTTAAAGTCAACCCGAACCCCACAAAATAAATTTCGTCAACCCAAAACCCGGCACGAATTCAGCACAACGTCAACTCAAAACCGACACGCACCCCAAATATTTAAACCTGAACCAAAACACAACGAAAATTAATTCATGTTTTAATACACTTATTGAAACATACTCTACAATTATATCTCTATTTTTTATATATATAAAAATGAACATATATACATTTATTGATATTTAACTAGTTATGTAGTTTTCTTATTCGAAAAATATTCTTGACTTTCTTTTGAAAAATCGAGTCAACGCAAAGCCGACACGAAAGTGTCAAAAGCCAACACAACTCGCAACAACAAAAAATTAGCGTCAACCCGGCCTGACACGATCCGTGGGTCAGACAGGGTCCGGGAAAAGTAGGGTGCAGGACTTTGCTTTTGTTTAATTGCTGCTTATATAGTAAATGAATATTTGTAAACTAGCAAGCTATGCCCGCTTCGCTGATCAATTTTTCCAAAAGAAACTCGAATCATTAAAACATCTTTTAGTTCCACCTTCCATCGCCAGGGAGTTCATTCTGTTCTAAACAAATCTCTTTCCGAACGAACCTCCGGCACCGGTCCCCGCTGCTTACGGCATCCTAAAGCAGGCGTGCTGAGTACGCGCCGCAAAATCATTTCGTTTTATCTTCCACCACCAGAGGGTATATTCTATTCTAAACGAAATTCCGGCTCGGGGCCCCTCTGCCTACGGCACCGAATAGCAGGCGTGCTGCGCTCGCGCTTCAAAAATAAATTAGTTCCACCTTCCGCGCCAGGGGCGCGAGATCTATGTAAATTAGATTATGAATCTAGGTTAATGTGATTTAACGCGATATTTAAATTACAACCGAACCCCCTCTTCCGCCCCGCCTCCAAATTTAAATAATGACCTTTAAGATTAACACAAATATCGGTAACTTTTGAAACTGAAACAAAATGGCGCATTTGAAACGTAATCAAAATGGCGTGTTGTTTTTATGGTTTGACTTCGCACTTTATTTTCTTTTCGTCTGGGTCAAATTTTTGCAAAAATTAAGAAAAATTACCGACCGATTTTTTAGAAAAATTGCATTTTCGGATGCAGAATTTTCTCTACATATGTGTGGTGAGTTTTAAATCGATACCTCAAATACTTTTCTCAATACTCTCAAATTAGTGAAAACAAATCATTCGTTGCGTCGGCAAAAGAGAAATAACCACTTTTTTGTCGCCACATACACTGTAAAAACAAACTCCTGTAAAAAAACGGAAAAGGTACTGGCAGCAGAGTTGCCGTAACTTTTCCGTTTTTTCACAGAAATTCACTTTTGTGGGTTTTTTCCGTTTTCAAAACTGAGAAGTTCCGTTTTCGAAACTGAAAAGTTCTGTTTTAGAAATTGAAAAGTTCCGTTTTAGGAACTGAAATGTTTTGTTTTAGAAACTGACATTTTCAGTTTTCAGGACGGTTATTTTCCGTTTTACAAGCTGATAGTTTTAGTTTTTATTATCTGTTCGATATTTCTCCCATAAAGGGGAAAGTGAGATCTCAAATTCCCCATACTTATGTTAAACTTATCTGTGGCGGTTATAACTGTTTTTTTTTCTTGTTTTTTGTATTTTTATTATTAGGAATTAAATATTTTTAACTTTTTTTTTTCTTTGTACTCTTCTGAAAGGATGTCTCTTTTGTAGTGGTCAAAATATTTCTGAAATATATACTTTATTTATAATTTTATGTATTAAAATCCTAGCAAAACCAAGTAATATTTTAAAACTTCAGAAAAAAATTAAATGTATATTTTAGAAATATTTTGACAACAAAAAGAAAATAGACATTCTGTAAGAATTGTACACAGAAAACAGAAGTTAAAAATGTTAATTTCTTAAGAGATATTATTAGGATACATATACTTAATATACAAAATTTTATAAAAGGCAATAAATGTGATTTAATTTAGAAAGAAAAAAAAAGTCTGTATTAAGGAATTAAATATATTTATATGAAAAACTATTTTTAGAAAAAATCTTAAGCTTAATTATAACAATATTGTAATTTTTCCATAAAGTATGCTAAAATTTGCAATTTTTAGCACTTGTTATTAATATATATTTTTTAATTTTTACCCCCCCCCCCTTCACCTCACTGTTTATGTATTTTTTTTTCTTATTTCATATTGAGACATATTTTAAAGACTTGGGGCACTAAGTGTTATCTCTTATTTATTTATATCGTTGTTTTAATATCATTAGTATGTATAATCAATTCTGTTATACATATGTAAGATAGAAATCTCATTTTTTGAAGACAAAAATTGGACTCATTTGCCTAGAGAAAGAGAAAATCTATTTCAGTAAATCCTAAAAGGAAAATTTTACTTATTTTCTAGCTTTTAATTCGTTTATCCGTTAGTTTGTATTCGAAAATACTTGCTATTTTAAATCATATGTATATATTTATATATGTTATAAATTATTTTCTTTATCTATTTAAAGTTTTTGTTTATTCAATGTAGTAGTTATCCGACATCCTTACGCGGATGTAAACACTTTCTGGTATTTAAACCATCAAATATAAATAATTAATAACGAGGCCTTATTGTACTCAAATTGTTCATATCGAAACTATTTTTATATAAAAAAAAATTATGCTACAATAATTTTACAAGTCAACCTATAACTCTATAAATATCGCTAGGTGCTATTGAAAAATAAACGTGAGAAAAAGAAAAAAAAAATAACACTTACAAGATCAAACGGTTTGTTCCATTCTAGTCAAATTCCTTACCAGTGGAAAGCAATTAAGACAGTGAAATACAGGGGGTTGTGTAGGACTCTCATACTGTCATCTTCCAGGTCTGAAATGGACAAGTACGAACCCCACCCTCACAGGTTTATTGCTATGGAAGGGGTTTAGAAAGAGGGGTTTAGAAGGTACGCGAAAGAAGCCTGCGGCGAGAGCTGTCGGTGAACTTGTTGGAGTAAAATTTATCGTTTTATTGCTTTTCTGAGCAAGGTTTAGTATTATTTGATGTTTCATGTCCACTGACCAATAAAATGGTATTAAGGCAAAAACAACTAGAAAATTCTGTGAAAAGTATCTTCCCAGGGATTTTCTTTCTTTCTTATTTTCTTTGTAGGATTATTACAAGGTCTGATTTTTGCCACAGTTCAGCTTTGTGTCAGTCACAATGGTAGTGCGCTTTATAAATTCTCTAAAAAATAACAAATTTGCGATATACAACGATTATTTATTACTAAAAAATAATCAAGTATGTGCCTATGAAAGATGGTTAAATGTCTATGCATAGTTTCTGATTCTATAAAACTTTTTTACAGATACGTTAATTTGACCCCCTCCCCCCCCCCCACACACACACTTTCGAAAATTTAAATTTCAAAGTTACCAGGAATTAGCTCTCAATTAGCTCTAATTTGCTCTCTAATATTAAAATTTGCTCTGGTTATGTACCGCGATATTCCAATTAGAATGTTGTGGGGGGGGGGAGGACTAAGTCAACGCTAGCCCCCCCACTTCCGAATATCGAAATTTCAAATATGCCAAAATTTAGCTCTCAATTAGCTCTAATTTGCTCTCGAATATTAGAATTTGCTCTGCTTCTGGTATCGAGATATTTCAGTTACAAGAAGGGGCCGAGCGTTAAGGGGGCCGAGGGGAGCCCCCCCCCCTCCACTTTCGAATATTGCAATGAACAAAATCACCGTTTTTATAAAATTAACTTTAAAAATCAAATTTCCATTTGATCATTTAAAAAGAGTTCATATTCATTTGCACACAACTTGTCTACGAAAACGAATTTTTGCATGGGTTTTTTTTAGTTTCGTAAGTACTTTTAGCATTCCTAGCAAATACAATCATGATAGAAATCTAGGCATTCGTGCATTCAACCTCTTTTTTTGGAGCCCAAACCCAGTGACTCTAAATGCGAACCCGAGTCCGACAGTAGGCAGCAGAAAATCATTAATAAGATTTTAAAATTGTTTAAAGATTTATTTTGTTATTTAAATATATCTCGTTACATAGAAATATATATTAATCCTAAATACGCTTTCACGTTTCGTGATTTTTCATGTCCCTGAAAATCGGTTTAAAATAACAAATTTGTTATTTATACCCAACCATTGGCAGAAATCAAAATTCTTATATTATTTTTTTTAATATAATTGTACAACTATGGCAAAAAGGCGTGAATTATGTTTCTCAATTATTTTGGAAAAGGGCTTCAAACAGAAAGAAACGATAGACAAAGGATATCCCACGTCTTTTTTATGTTATTAACACTGACCATGCACAGGCTTCAAAATCAGGTAGAATATTTCTCCTTTTGTCCCATCAATAACAACTCAATTCCATTTCAAACAAATTTTTAAATTTATTTAAAACACTTTAAGAAACTTAGAGAACATTCTTGTTTCTCAAATAGCAAGTTTTTTTTTTTCGCTCTTATCAATTTGTGATAAAATAAATTAAATTTTTTTATCTTGAATCCGCCCGAGTCTCTGGACTGGCATAAAATTTACAGACCTAACTAGTTTCGCGCTCAAACTCTGATTCGAACTGATCCCTTTTCATATCTAATGCATGGTTAATAAAAGAAAAAAAAAATTACGCACAAATTTTCAACGTTTTGTAAAATGGTAAATCAATCATTCATGCATGTGTGTGTATGTTTGAAGATTTTGCTATTGATAAACTTTAGTTTAAAAATAAAATTATTAGCATTATTGCCACTTCCAATTCAGAATTAAAATAATCATAAATCAATTTGATTCATAATTGAAGAGGGTTTTAATGAAGAAGAGAACTAAATAGTCATGATATTTAGAAATGTTTTACATACATATCATTACTTTTAGAATATTTAATCATTAAATGTATATATTTTATGATACAATAAAAAAATTGTAGTTAGTGAGAGTATTACAGAATGCTTTTTTTTTTCAACATAAAATGTTTTATACTGATTGTTATAAAAATGTGACGTCATAACAGAAGATGGTTATGGTTTGAAAATAAAATTATTTTTTAATAATTACGAGAATTATTGTTTTTTTACCTTCTATTTATTCTGTTAACCGATAATGGCATAAACGTTTATAAAATGTTTTTTTGTTCCCTTAAAAATATTTTTGATAAGCCATTTCAACTTGTAAAATGGCCAACTGCAATTAACTTGATTTCAGTAAATGATATGTTCGTTAAACTTTGGTAAAATTTAATTTTTGTCACTACTTTAAATTTTGTAAACGTAAAAGTTATTTTTCCAAAAATTAGAAAAAAAAAAGGAATTAAGAAAATGTTAAATAAAATAAATGTATTTAATTTGAATTTTTTTTTACATTGACAATATTTGATAAATAATGTACCTAACTTCCATATTTCCACAAAACATTCTGTTCTGAATTGAAATGTTTGTTATTTGAAGCCCTTGCTAATGACATAAAGATATGTAAAGATTAATAATCAAAGACAAAGCTATTTCAAAATATTAAATTCCTAGGCATAAATTTTCCCTTTTAATAATAGTAAATAGAAATAATAAGCAGTTATGAAATTTTAAAAACACCTTCTTAAGAATAAAGGAAAAAAGCAAAAATTCGCAAAAATGATAATATTAACTTAGTAAAATCTTAAATTTAAAGAAATTATAATTTTAGATTTATGCTAAGTTTATGAATTTAAAAAAAAAAGTTAATCACAAACACATATGGATTTATCAATTGACTGAATGCTAAAAACTTATTTTATGTATATCAAAGTTGGATTTTTGAATAGATTTTAGGCATGCGACAGTCCAAAATGCATCGTCATGAGACAAAATCGTTTATGACTCAATATTTAATCCATGCATTTATCAAAAAATGAAAAATGCTATTCGATTTCAAATGTTTTCAGTAATATTTATATTTAAAACGGACTAATGTGCATGAATGTGTCAGAAAATTTTGTGTTGTTGAGCAAAATCTTCAAACATCTACACATATGTATGAATAAATGATCGATTTACCATTTTACAGAACGTTGAAAATTTGTACTTTTTTTTTTTCCTTTTATAAAGCATGCATTAGATATGAAGCGGGATCAGTTGGAATCCGAGTTTGGGCACGAAACGGGTTAGGTCTATAAATTTTATGCCAGTTTTCGGGCTCGGGTGAGTTCAAGATAAAATATTTTATTTTATTTTATCACAAATTGAAATGAGTGACAAAAAAACTTGCTATTAGAGAGACAAGAATGTACTCTAAGTTTCTTAAGGTGTTTTAAATTCATTTAAAAATTTGTTTGAAATGAAATTGAGTTGTTATTGATGGGACAAAAGGGGAAATATTCTATCTGATTTTGAAGCCTATGCATGGTCAGTGTTAATAACATAAAAAAGACGTGAGATATCCTTTGTCTATCGTCTCTTTCTGTTTGAAATCCTTTTCCAAAATTACTGGGAAACATAATTCACGCCTTTTTGCCATAGTTGTACAATTATATTAAAAAGAATAATATAAGAATTTTAATTTCTGCCAGTAGTTGGGTATAAATAACAAATTTGTTATTTTAAACAGATTTTCAGGAATATGAAAAATCACGAAACGTGAAAGCGTATTTAGGATTAATATTTATTTTTATGTATATATATATATATATATATATATATATATATTTAAATAACAAAATAAATCTGCAACAATTTTAAAATTTTATTAATGATTTTCTGCTGCCTACTGTCGGACTCGGGTTCGCATTTAGAGTCATTGGGTTTGGGCTCCAAAAAAAGAGGTTGAATGCATGAATGCCTAGATTTCTATCATGAATGTAATTGCTAGGAATGCTAAAAGTACTTACGAAACTTAAGAACCCCCCTGCAAAAATTCGTTTTCATAGAGAAGTTGTGTGCAAATGAATATGAACTCTTTTTAAATGATCAAGTGGAAATTTGATGTTTAAAGTTAATTTTTTAAAAACGGTGATTTTACTTATTGCGATATTCGAAAGTGAAGGGGGTGGGGGGAGCTAAATTAACGCCCGGCCCCTTCTTGTAACTGAAATATCTCGACATCAGAAGCAGAGCAAATTCTAATATTAGAGAGCAAATTAGAGCTAATTGAGAGCTAAATTTTGGCATATTTGAAATTTCGATATTCGAAAGTGGGGGGGGGGGGGCGTTAACTTAGCCCCCCCATCATTCTAATTGGAATATCGCGGTACCATAACCAGAGCAAATTCTAATATTAGAGAGCAAATTAGAGCTAATTGAGAGCTAATGCCTGGTATATTTGAAATTTAAATTTTCGAAAGTGGGGTGGGGGGGGGGGGCAAGTTAACGCATCTCTTTTTTACAGGAATTATTTTGATCGACTTCAACATTGCGCTTAAAAGAATTCTTCGATCGACTTCAACATTGCGCTTAAAAGAATTCTTTGATCGACTTCAACATTGCGCTTAAAAGAATTCTTCGATTTAAAAAATACCTGCTTCAACATTTTTATTTCCATAAAACTACTTTTCTTTTAGCAAACTACTAAACCTGTATATGCAATAGTTTTCTTAATATAAGCCACCTCCAATCACAAAATATTTAATTAAGGCGGCATCAGCATCAGCTGCTTTTTTTTTTTTTTTTTTACTATACAGAGAAAATTATTGAGATATTTTCTGCAAATTTCCACAAATATTAATAAATTTAAGAAGATTACTAATTCGGAAACCTTTTCCTATTTTATTTTCTACAATATTTATATTTACAGTATTTGTTGTAAAATGAGATATCGCCATTGATTGACCACGCACGCACACACAGCTTACTTATTCCCAACTTTATTAACATCCATTCATATCTTTATTTGAAACAATACATTTCTTTGGATGTTAGGTATATTTTGCGACAAACAAAAGTAAAATAAACACATTTTTGCTCGCTGAAGTTCTTTGTTTCTATACTCATTTTTTGGACAATGGTCAAAAAAGGACTATAACCTTAATTGCTACCAGACCGCTTCAGTAACCTTTTTGACCCCTGAAGCCGCGAAGAGGGTTATGCACGCATGAATGGGTGTGACACTCCTTATCTCGGATCCGTATTTTGATTTGTAAAAGATCCCTAAAGTCCCCTCTCTTTTTTCGGCTTGAAATTTTTTGGGGAAAAAGGAAGTCACGGATCAAACAACTATCAGCATTCTCTAATCATAAAGAGAATAAATAGTAATAATAATAATAATTTGCTCCCATAAAAGCAACTTTAAAATTAAGAGTTTAAAAAAAAAAAAAAAAAAAAGATAATTGACAAAAGCAATATACGAACTGCTGCTAGTTAATACTGTGATAATATAAACATACTCTTGAAATATTTTATAAATTAATAAAACAGTGCATCCAGGTTACTTATAGTAAATGATTAGAAACTGTTAGAAAGTAAAATAATTATATGATTTAAAAAGTATATTCGAATACAAACGCATAAGCTGTAATTTTGAAAAATATATAATAACGAAATAAAGCATAGCTAAAGAACGAATAACACCTGTTAATTTCAGGACATATTTTTACAGTGTATATCTTAACGTTTTATATACGTATATAAGTTGTTAACATAACTTTTTCTTTCTCTTTTTTTTGTTTACTTCGTGGCGTATGCTGAAATAAGATTTCATGAAAAAAAAAATCGATACAACGTTCTAAATACTCGTAGAAAAATGCCAATGCACGATTTAATGAGTGTTGTTATATCTGATTCTAGTAAAAGTTAGGCTTTCTTCTTTAAAAATAACCATTTACAGAGTCTTGTGTTGTATATTGAAAAGATGATTTAAGGAGTAAAATTTCTTGTTTTTCAAATAATGGTAATTTGTAAAAGGATAAGGGATAAAAAAACATAGATTCGTTTTTCTTTTCACAAATTAGATCATTTAAGATGCCTTCTTTAATACCGACTTAGAGTATAAAATTACTTGCAACGCACAGTCGGCTAAAAAACAAAAAGAGACCACCTCGATGTATGTTAATTACCAAATCTACACCCTGACAAAACGGAAATAGCCATTCGACTGGAAATTATGTATTCTTTCAATTTATGTTTAAAAAAAATAAGGATCTATTTTAATTGAAAAGTAGCATTCGAAAAACTGATATTTGGTGTTGAGACAATTGATTAATGCACTGTAAAAACTACTCGGAAATGTTTCCGAAATTTATGAACAGTAAAAGAAACTTTTGTTTCACAAATGATTCTTTAAATCTTGGAAATGTACATTAGTTTCTGATTTCGGCAGATAAAGGAACGTTTTTCGTATATTTCGTGAGTAAAGCGGAAGAATTTATGTTATATTTTCGTAAACCGTATTAAATTTTGTAATATTTCCGGGAAAATTTATCACTTTGTAAAGTATAAGCAATGTTGCTATTTTTTAAAGATGAAACTCTATTAAATATTTGCAATTTTCTAGTATTTTATTTCATATGTTTTTTAATAGTAGTATTATTTCCTTCGAGCAACAAAGTCCAAATTCGCCCCCCTCTCCGCACCATAAATAGCATTAACGTCTTTGGGACAATGTTTGAACTACAGTGGTGGCCAAAAGTTTGGACATTTTTTGAAAGTTTCATGTTTTTCAACTTTGTGTGCTTGTAGAATATATTAATTTTCACTTACATACAAACGTTTATATATCAAATTGAAGGTAATTTAATGTAGAATTTAATAAAAACAGTATTACAATATCTGTATTACAAAAAAAGTTATGCTAATTTTAGTAGAACAAACAAACACAAATCGTTTTGAATAAGGACATGTTTTGTAATAAAGGCGTACTAGCCAATCACAAACACTGTTCTGAGGACCAATCAAATGTCTGTAACTATAGTTTAGGTTATTTGGAAGGTAAAAGAGTTATTGTTGTGGAAATATTTTGCGGAATGATGCATACTAGTACAATTAAATAGAGTATTGCAGTTTTTGAACATTTAAAGTCCTTTTTTTTAATTAAACTAATTTTAAACAATGTCATCAACAAGAAGAACTAATTGGACATCTACAAAAAGAAGCCGAATTGTCATATTGAGAGAAAATGGTCTCTCTTATGCTGAAATTGCAAGACAAGTTGGTGGTTCAGTGACTTGTTCTGGTGTACGAAAGTTTTGTTTACGTTATGAAAAAACGAAATCAGTGGAAAATAAGGTCAAATCAGGCCGGAAAAAATGCACAAATGCTACTGCCGATAGAAAAATTAAACGGCTATGCCTTCAAGATAGAAAAATTTCATCGGATGCCATTAGATGTGAAATGAATGCAGCGGGTATTGCAGTAAGTTCAAGAACAATAAGAAGAAGGTTATCAGGATTTGGACTACAAGCTAGAATTCCAAGGAAAAAACCATATTTAAATCGAAAGCAACGGGAAAAACGAGTTAAGTGGGCAAAAGAACACATTAAATGGTCAGAAAATCAATAGAAGCAAGTAATCTGGAGCGATGAGAGTAAAATATCGCTCTTTGATAGTGATGGTAGAAGATACGTGAGACGTAGAGTAGGAGAAGCACTTCATCCTGATTGCATTGAAGCAACTATACAAAAAACCCAACAAATGCCATGATTTGGGCATATATGTCTGCAGATGGTGTGGGCCGAATTCAAGTGATTGATGGCATCCTGAATGGCAAAAAATACATCGAAACTGTCCTGGAACCAAAATTGATACCTTCCATCAGGGATCTCTTCCCCAACAACGCACCATTTATTTTTCAGCAGGATTCAGCTCCATGCCACACAGCAAAAGTATGCAAAGCATGGTTTCAAAATAAAGGCATAGATATATTTCCATGGCCAGGAAACAGTCCTGATCTCAATCCAATTGAAAATTTGTGGCGACGTTTGAAAATTCTTGTACGAAAAAAACATCCATCCAATAAAATACAACTTATTGAAGCTATAATTGATTCTTGGCACCATGTGATTACGAAAGATGAACTCCAAACACTCGTTCACTCGATGAAAAGACGCTGTGAAGCTGTCTTAAAAAATAAGGGTTATCAAACTAAGTATTGATTGTGTAAGTATCACTTTAAAAAAATGCAAATCTAAGATAGATCTTACAACTTTTTTTGTAATACAGATATTGTAATACTGTTGTTATTATTAAATTCTACATTAAATTACCTTCAATTTGATATATAAACGTTTGTATTTAAGTGAAAATTAATATATTCTACAAGCACACAAAGTTGAAAAACATGAAACTTTCAAAAAATGTCCAAACTTTTGGCCACCACTGTATATACCAGTTCTCCAATAAATTTACAACTGTGGCTCTGTGCCAGTATCAACTTAAAGCGGCAAAACTGAGGCAATTTCGTTTCCAATACATAAAAATTATTTAAAAATCTTAAAGCTATTCTCAAAAAAAAAAAAAAAAAAAAAATCGTTTAATAATGCGAAACTTTGACTCATTTTTACTTTTTTCTATCTATAATACAAGAAAGTATTTGTTATGGTCTTGTCGCATTTTGCGGTCACCGTAGTGTTTCTCCTAGCCTTGAGACCTTAGTCTAATGGTATTTGCTGCCACCACCGGTATTAGACTGACTGATACCGGACACGTTGGAAAAGCAGTTCTAAAAGTTAGAAAAGAAGAAATAATCAACTAATAATTTATTGATTAAATTAGCATGAAAAAATGTTACAGTGATAATCCTTATTGGTCAATGCAGATTATAATCACTTGCCGTATGCGACTGTCGAATGACAATCTCCCTGATCGCACGTTTTGCTATATTTCATTACGCACCACTCATACACATTGTTCCGTATACGCTATAATTAATTCACCCCGTACCAAGTTGTCCGATGCACGTTTTCTCTGCAATTCTACACACTCCTGTGCACACTTAGCTTTGCTCGTCTACCCTATCCTCTGCACACTTGGCTCTGTACGTCTACCCTCTCCTCTGCCCACTGACGACTCTCGCGTCCTACTCTCTCCGCTGCACACCAACCACACTGTAAAAAATCTTCAGCTTTTGCTGCATAGTCACTCCACCGCTTTTATAGAATATCTCTATTTTGACCAATGAAAATGCTCCATAATATAGTAAAATAACCGTTTACTCTAAAAGCGGTGGAGTGTGTCTGCAGCAAGAGCTGAAGATTTTTAACAGTGCACTGCCTCGTACTACCCTCTCCGCTGCACACCAGCCACTGCCTCGTCTCCACTCTTTGCTCCACTCTCCAAAATCAACGGGGCCTGTCTTTTTTTTACACGGGGTTTCTACACCGGTCGAAACATTTATCTAGAACCTTCCCTCTTTCTATTATCTTCTGAACCCAGTTCACTAGGAATCTAGCGCTCATTGTATTCACATTCCAAAACTGGATTAGTTCTTTTCACAATGATCTCGTGAACATCCCCCAAATATATAATCGGATCACGGAAATTCCAATGTCTGGAAGTTTTAAAGAAAAAGAAAAATATATATCAGAATACAGTGATATATAATTATGATTAAATATAATTAATTAAATTAATTAAAAATATACAATATAGGTCCTGTTAAAGTCAGAAACCTGACAGTATTGTAATCGAAAATTTTTTCGACTTCCGGTTTTCTACGGATTTACACGTTTTAGAGGTAGAGATTCCGAAAAACATGTTTTTACAAAATGTCTGTCTGTCCGTGTGTCTGTCCTCTTTGTACCATCGAAAAGTATATGAAGTTATGCTTCAAATTGAACCAAATTTTGTTTATAGGTTTTTGGCTATGTCCAGCAGGTCCCACATCAATTTGGGGATATTCCGACGAAAGGGGGCACTGCGATAGCGATTCTTGTTCCTTTTTCATTATTGTATCATCGAAAAGTGTATGAAGTTATGCAGATAATTGAACCAAATTTTTTGTATATTTTTTGACTATGGCCTGCAGGTCCCAGTTGAATTTGGGGATATTGCGCCTGGAGAGGGCGCTGTCATAGCCATTTAAAGATTTCCAATTCAAAAAGATGTACAAAAATATTAGAAATCGTAATTTTTTTTTTTCATTTAATGTTTGGCCTTGATCCAAGGAGACTGAGATATAGCAATTTAAAATTTTAGGATGGCCGACATTTTGAAACAATACAGCCCGATTCCTGCATAAACGGGTTTAATTACTGCGTTCAGAACATGGTTTTGGCAAATTTTCTGTCATTGTTGTAAACATCGTTTCAACTCTTACATGCTTAACACTATATATTTATATTCGCAAACGTCAAATTCTCGCCAAGCATGGCGAAAATTGGCGAAAAATCGCCAAATTAGACGATAAAAATACGTTGACATATATGAAGCCAACTTGGCTATGTCTGCCTAATTTAGCGATATTCTCATTCAAATTCAATTCTTTCAAATTCTTATTCCTTCCCTCATCATTGATTTTTAAAAAGCACAAAAGTTTATGAATTAATTGCGAAAAACTAATAACAAGCATAATTTAGAAAAATTAGTTACATAGACTAGAATAATACCAAAATTTTTAAATTATGTTGTTTAATATGAATTTTTATACAACTTTTAGCGTTTTTTCGTGTTCCGCGGCGATTTTTTGATATCCTTTAAAGGAATCCTGTTTAAATTTTTTAGCCCAATAGTAAATTTTGTCGACTACTATAGCGATTTTTTTGCGTTTCGCTGCGACTTTTCCAAAGTAGTAAATGGAATTCGATTTCAGTCTTTTAGAACAATATCCTACTAAATTTTGTCCTTAGCGATTTTTTATGCAACTTGTAGCTTTTTTCTCCGTTCCGCGGCAGTTTCTTGGCATTCATAAAATAAATCAAATTTCTATCTTTTAGCCCAATAAAGTAAATTGTGTCTCAGCGATTTTTAAATTTTTCCAGAACTTTTTATGGGATATTTTGCGTTTTTTCACGTTTCGCGACGATTTTGGGACAATTTATTTCTGAAAAACGGAAATAACTCTCCAGTAACTATTCTAAATGCTGCTTGTGCTCATTTCTTAAATCAATTTTTGCGCCCCCCCCCCCCCACAAAAAAAATACTACAATAAATAACTTGGTCTCCAGAAAAAAATATAGTCGCCAATGGCGAGCTCGTGACCATGTCAAGCCCTGCTAGAGAGTATACGCTATACTTTTAATTGAGAAACTAAGCGTATAAGGATCCTCTTTTTAAAAAAACAGAAAAAGGAATTACTGTAGCTTTTTTTCTTTTTCCGCGCTGTCGCGTCCTGAAATTCGGTTCAAAACGTCCACTTTGACAGCATTTTCTGAAAAATCTTCGGTTTTTACAGTAAAACAGTTCAATTACAGAGTTTGTTAATTAGAGTACCTGCCAATTTGATACAATTGCAAACAAGAATTAAAAAATTCGCCAGAAAGTAGCCAGTTTGGATTTAAGAACAGCCTTTACAAAAATGACGCACACACACACAAAATAGAAGAAAAAAATAAAGAAGAGAAATGAGAAAGAAAAATAAGAGAATTTTTCAGCGTGTAATGTCAGGTGCAGGAGTAAGAATGACGTCTGGTAATAATGAAGAAACTAAGTATATATATCAAATTTTCTCTCAGGAAAGTTGAGCTAGTTTGATAAAGTTACAAAACGTGTGCTTGAGAACATCTGCCGAATACGAGAGGGAAGGGTGGTGGGGAGTTGGAGTAACGAAGGATTTTAAGGAGAGAATCTAGTTTGTAATAACAACATTTTCAAGGAAAACTGGAGAGTTTGAAAGACTTACACGGACTTAAAAGCAAATCAAATCCTTCTATATCTGAGAGGTATTGCTCCATTGATAATACTCCCATATTGAATACGTTACCTATATTTATGTATTACATTCTTACTTACATACAGAAAAACCTATGAAAACGGAATCCGTGAATAACTGATTCCTGTATTAAACGAAAAACAAATTATGGTTCTGTCTGAAGGAAAACCATACTATAAAGACGGAAATCCGTGTTAATACGGAAATCCGTGAAATATACCTATTTATCCGGAAACATCTATCCAAAAAACTGTCGGTAGATTATAGGATTGCTATAATTAAAAAATTTTAGTATACAAAAACGGTTTTTAAATTTAGTAATACGCAAATAATAGTACTCCATCTTAAAAATGACGTAATCACCATGGCAACTTAAAATCATTACCTATCCTGGGATATCATTGAATCAATTACGTATGGATAGGATTTAATAGAATGAAGAAAACTTTTATTAATATCTTTCTAAGTTTTGATTCGATTTTCATAAAATTTGAAATGACTCGACAAAATTCTGCATCGATTCTATATATTAAATTTCAAACCATTCGGTTGAGTAGTTTTTGTGCTGTTATATGCGGACAGACGAACGACAAGACGACGACTATAGGTGCTAACGTATTTATATCATTACGAACGCACCTAAAAAAATAACAGGGTTATTTTCCTTGTGTTACTATCATACATCTATTACTATTTTCTGATGATAGAAAAGAATATCTACTACGCCATTAGAAAGTTAAATTACCAAATAATATTTAAATTAAAAAAAAAAAAAGATTTATAACAACATTGCATATTAAATTACATCAAAAAACAAAACAGCTTCAACAAAAACAACATTCATTCATATTCGTTCAGTAATTCTATACCACGAGAGAGAAAAGTATATACTTTCACTTTTCAATGTCTGTAGATGTTATGCGCGGTAAACAGCAGTTTATTTCTAATAACATAGCACAACGAAAGTTGTTCTGCAACTACAATTCTTAACAATAGCTCTTACATGCCAATCTTTTATTGTTTAAAATATATTAAACTGATATAAAATATAGAATAATAGTTTCCCTGTCAATCATTCTTAACGTATTTTCTAAAGTAATTGATTTTTTATGTTTTTTCGCAACCAAGTATTGTTGAAGACAATGGAAAATAAAATGAAATATGATTCGTGAAATATGAATATATATTTCGCCTAAATTAAAATTATTTTTGTTATTTTGCACCGTAAAAAGATAAACGTTTCTTAATCGAGGAAAATATATTATAACCACGAACGAAATTATACAATGACCTCTTCCGAGTTACCCACGTTGGCAAAAAATCTTTATATTTAGAAACCTCAGACATCAATATATTTTCGAAATTTGAAGAAGCAAAAAATTTTTGGAAATGTTTCCGAGTAGTTTGTACAGTGTGTTAATTAGTTTCATCAAATGTAATAACGGTAATAGTTATGTTCTGAATCTCTTTTTAACACTTTCCAACCTAGTTGAAAAGTGTTTATGACTTCGGTTTGTGTGGCTGTTTGCCGTCTGTTCGTAAAATTATTCGGATCGTCCTGAAATTTTTGTATGTTATTGTCGATTTCTATAGCATGTTCCCTATTTCAACTGAAGTGTGTAGCACTTAAAGTTTTTTTTACAGGGACAGTCAAAAGTATTCCGTTACATTGCAGTCAATGGGAAATAATCGTTTCAAGTGCATTTTGATGATGCTACGTCTTTTAAAACATGGTTAAATTGATATACAGGGTGATTATAATTAAAGTTTAAGTTTCAAAACGCTCTAAAAAACGAACAACTGATTAGAATGACGTCAAAATTGAACAGCGTATTATTGAAGAAGGGGGAAAGAACATGAACCAAAAAAAAAAGTCCCAAATTATAGTGGCAGATGGTGCTGTAAGCGTCAGAAGATATAAATTAAAATACCTGGCATGCGCACGGACATTTCAGATGTTATAAAAGCGTTGGGTAAACGGCGTTTCCTCATTTCGAGTCTCAGACGTTTGCCATGAGTGTCTCAATGAAGAACCGCACTCTTCTTGTAAAGTTTTATTACGAAAACGGTGAATCTGCACCAGTAGCTCTGCAGAAGTTCAGGACCCTCAAGTGTATGAAGAAGAAAGGCGTTGGACCGATGACTGTCATGGGTCTGGTGAAAATGATGAAAAAATTCGAAAATACAGGTTTGTTTGATGTGCAGTCTGGTAGAGGAAGGAAAAGATGTGATTCGGCGGTAGTTGAAGAAGTGGCCACAGCAGTTCAGGAGGAGTCGAGCGGTGGTGTGCAACCATGCAGTGCACGGAGAATTGCCAGAACATTGGACAGGTCTGTGAGCACGGTGCATAATATTCTACGAAACATCCTGCAATGCTATCCGTACAAAATTTGCCATGTGCAGGAGTTGTTTCCTTCTGACCTGCCAGCAAGAGAGGGTTTTGCTTTGGAATTTCTTGCTCGCGTGGAAGTGGACAATGATTGGCCGTGGAAAATTCCGTGGACAGACGTAGCCAATTTCCATCTGACGGGATATATCAGTTAACAGAATTTCCGAATATGGGCAACAGAAAATACACTCGCAACGAACCCAGTACCACTTCATCTTACAAAGATCACTATGTGGTGCGGATTTACCGCATCATTTATCGTAGGGCCATATTTTTTCGAGGAGACGGGTGCTTTCGGTCCTGTTATCGTTACCGTAAATGGTCAGCGCTATGAGTCTATTTTGCGTAATGACGTCATTCCTGCTCTGGAACAGCGTGGATGTCTGGATAGTATCATTTTTATGCAAGATGGCACTCCTCCGCACATTGCAAATTGAGTGAAGCAGTTGTTGAGGCGGCATTTCGGAAATGCTAGAATTATCAGTCGTCATTTCTCTACAGCCTGGCCGGCCCGATCACCTGATCTTAATCCGTGTGATTTCTGGCTGTGGGGTTATCTGAAAGATGTTGTGTTCAATACTCCGATTGCCAACGTAGCTGGAATTGAAGACACGCATTGCACGACACATTCTGAACTTGACCCCGGTGATACTTCGATCGGTTGTGGAACATGCTGTTTCCCGATTTAATCTTGTTGCACACAACGGTGGACAGCATATTGAACATGTTTTGCGCCAGTCTCGCGTAACTTAAAAACCGATTGGATGGATACTTTTTATGCGGTTTTTGGCCTCAGGATATTGAAAACCGATTAGATGAATGTTTTTTATGCAGTTTTTGGCCTCAGGACAATTAAAAACCGATTTTTGATTGCTGATATGATACGACCTTGCCGTGGTGGATGGGCTTACGTAACTAACAGTATCACACCTGTACAGCCATGCACACTGAACAGTACAGTTGCTTCATCGTGTAACTTACGCCTTAGCCGTTGTTTTACGATTTGTCATTTGTAGTCGAAATTCTGACGCTTACAGCGCCATCTGTCGCTAAAATTTGGAACTTTTTTTTGGTTCATGTTCTTTCCCCCTTCTTCAATAATACGCCGTTCAATTTTGACGTCATTCTAATCAGTGGTTCGTTTTTTAAAGCGTTATGAAACTTAAACTTTAATTATAATAACCCTGTATAATTATGAAGCACATTAAAACATGCTTTTTGTAGAATATGGGGTACAAAGCATTAATTATTCATTTACAGTGCTAAACAAAATAATTCTGTTACACATTGTTGTATGGGGAAAAATCATTTGCAGTGTAATCTAGTGATATTTCACTATTTCAAACATAATGAAAATTATATGCGTTACTGAGGTTCATTATAAATTGCTCTCTTGAAAGTGTGGTGTGCATTGCGTTTATTTACAGAGACTCACTAAAGATATCGGTTACAGTACATGTGCGATATTTACAGTCTATGTGTGATAAGGGCGTTTTAAACTTTGGTTTGCGTTTTTAAGTTTAACTAAATTTTTTCACAGTACGTGTGTGTTTATAAACTCGGTTGTTCGTATATAGGGCTACACGAGGGAATCCGTAAGTATTACAGACTACTGGATTGAATTGCTTAAGGGTGGTTTTTAATTGTGTTACGCATTTTCTTGCTGAAATATACGCAAAGAAAAAGATACATTGTCGTTTACGGTTAGTAATTGCTGCAAGTGAGTTTTAAGTTGCCTTTTAGCTTAATAGGTGGTGTGTACAAAAGTCTTCAGATATTATACAGGGCTGTACAAAGGATTTCGAGTGCATTTCCATCGATCGGAGAAAACTGCTGAATGTGATTATTTTAACTGAACTAAATTTTATCATGCTACATATCCACATCTATTGATCATATACAAGGCTGCACAAAATAATTCGACTACTTTTTTGACACTGGAAGGTAATTTCGAAAACTGTATTTTTAAATGTGTTATATGTTTTCTAAAATGTTAACTTACATATCTTCTTTCACCTTATTTAACGGTGAAGTTTCGTTACAGATTTCTGGCTTTGTTGGAAAGTGTTTCATAATCTATGCTTGACGCATTATTTTTCATTCTTGTTTATTAAAAAGTTGGTAAAACAATAATCCATCTAAAAAAATAGTGATTCTATGAAATAAAAAACACAAAATAAATGTAACTTCCAATTCTTACCACATCAGTTTCTGTGAACAAACAAGTTGGGATTACATCAAGTCTAAACCATGTAAGCCCTTATAAAATCCCTCAACTACAAATATATGTTGTTAACTGTCATATCAGTCAACTGTATTTGACAAGCTGCTCAAAAGTCTTGATAACTTCTTTTCTTCCGAAATGGAAAAGCGAGATCACATTAAAGCGATATTATGGAAGGTGCAGCCTTCTTGTTTGTGAGCTACAATGTTTGTCTACTCGGTTACAAAAGATTAACCTTTTGTCAACTGCCAGATAAAAATGTTTGAGATATCGAAATATTAAGTAATTATATAGTAAGCTGATATGATGGATAGCGTTTTATGGAAAATATGATTGCATTTGTGTATAAAAATATGTCCATATATAAAGTTTATAATACGAGAACAATATGTTTTGAAAAAGGATTTTTCTTCTCTATATAACTTAAAATCTTGTTTATTTTCTTTTTTTAATGTTAAAAATACATCGGGACGTTAGAGATTAAGTATTAATTATTGTTTTTTTTTAATTTCCGTTTTAGGGTTGTTGCTTTTTAGGTGCGTTCGTAATTATATAAATACGTAGCACCTATTGTCGTCGTCTGATCCGTCCGTCTGTCTGTCCGTCCGTCCGCATATAACAACGCAAAATCTACCCAACCGAATGGTTTGAAATTTAAGATATATTATCTTTGCAGAATTTTGTCGAGACATTTCAAATTTTATAAAAAATCGAATCAAAACTTTAGCAGATATTAATAAAAACATTTATTAAGAAATTTGAATTTTTTTTTTTAAATCGGTGCTTTCTTGTTATAGGAGCTTCTGAGGTTTAATCGTCAAGCGACCGAGATACTTATTTTAGGACAGAAATGAATCTGTAGACGATATAATTCATTTCACAGAATTAAAAATCATCAAGATATGAATATTTATATAACTAGCTATAGTACGAACGCACCTATTTGCGTCACGTTTTGCGTACAATTTCCAACTTGTTATCAATTCGTATGCAGGATTGGAGGTTGGCGAAAAGAAACCCCGGAAAATTTTCTAATGACATAAAATATACGAATAAAAAATTGTTTTTAAATTATATAATGCTAAAAACGTCATATTAATAAAGACATTAATTATGTACTGAATCCCTCCTTTATTTAAAAAAAATAGACGAAATAATAATAATACATCTAAAAAAAAAAAGTACGTGATGTTTGCAAATGAAGAAACACCAAATGAATGTAACTTCCAAATCTAATACTGTGGACAAAATTGGGATTACTCCATGTCTAAGCAATGTAAGCCCTTATAAAAACCCTCAACTACAAATATATTTGTTGTTAACTGTCATACCAGTCAACTGTATTTGACAAGATGTACAAAAGCTTTGATAATTTCTTTTTTTTTTTCCGAAATAGAAAAACGAAATTACATTAAGGTGATAGTATAGAAGGTACAGCCTTGTTGTGCTGCAATGTTTGTCTACTAGATTACAAAGATTAACCTTTTATCATTTGCCAGTTCAAATGCTAGTTTCATTTGCATATAAAAATACAGTTTATAATAGAAAAAGAATACGTTTTGAATAAAGATTAGTCTTCTATATGCAATTTCAAATCTTTTTTTTTTTTAAGGGTAGATTGGGTGAAGATGACGTAGTTTTTGATTTAATTTTTTATAAAATCGTCTGTTGTTTTTATTTTTTATTCATTAATTTATTGTTAAAGATGATACATTTATATATGATTTAAAAATGTATTACATTTTACACATGTCATAGAAAGTACAAAAATTTTGCTTTTGTAAATGCTTGCACTTCGGCATCTTACCCCAATCTTGGGGTAAGATGGCCTACTACATAGGGCAGGGGTAAGATGCCTTCTGAACTTTCAATGTAAACAATAATTTTTGTGAAGCAGTACAACACATAATGGAAGAAAAAAAAAGTAAGATTAATATTTTAGACATACTAAAGTTATTACTTACTTAGTATTCAACAATTATAAAAATATGAATGTTACAACATTGGCAATTTAATAGAAAACAAACTAATATTTGAAAAAACAGATTATGTTCTACTTAAAATTTAAAAGTATTACGGCACTTAAGTATGCTAATTTTTAAAACTTTATAACAAGTTGAAATATGGCAAAGCCACTGATGTAAAGTGCTTTAGAGTCTAGCCTTTTTGCTTATGTTTTTCATACGTTACACCTTTTTTTCGGCAATATCTCAGATCTACCGCAAACTGCACATTTGTCTAGGAACTTTGAGTAACTTTCATGTAACCAACAGTTGCACTGAATACACTTGATCAATCACATTTTTTCCGAGGTTTTATTGTATTCTTCTAGACACTCTGAACACTCATTCTCATTCACTTAAAAAAAAAATCCTCATTTTCTGAATCATGGTGGGGTTGTAATTTAAAATTATTATTATTATTTACAATAATAATAATTATTATAATAATAATAGTAATCAGGGATACTGCAATTAATATATTCGGCGCCATTTTTGGCGCATTGAATACAACCTCGCCCGGATAATACGTAAGTACCGTTTTTTAAATATAACTTATAGGACACAAGGAATGTATAAAAAATTAAGAGGTTCTGTGACAATTCCTTCTTATCCGGACTTTAATAAGTCCAATTAAATCTTAATCTCACTCATTTAAATCTTAGTCATACATGGAAATCTGAAGTGGTAAACCAGATGTGGGCCCCTAATCCTCAGAGGAAGTCGTGACCATATGTTCGGCATAAAAATTCGTCTGTTCAGACCGCCAAATCTCTAACAGATGTAATTCCTAACAAACTTGATATTCATTGCGTTTTCAAGTAGTTATAAATTTGTGTCGCTTGCTAAGAAGTGACGTTACATGGACAGAAATGGCCCTATATATTCTGGTCACTTGAGACCAGATTGCTACGTCTTTCAGGCACTAAAGATACCGACATCTGTTCATCTCTGAGAGACTAAAACACTCGTAAACACTTAAAAATGAACCGAACAGATATACTCAACTGGCGGGAGGCCTTAGGAGGTAGTCTGATTCCTGCAGTGTAAGAGAGCGTCCTACTCTGAAAACCTCTCCCTTGTGAGACGGTGTTATCCGACCCTCAGTGCCGAGTAGATGTATGTAAGAATCTGCCTGAGTGTATTCGGGTGTCTTGACGAAAATTCCCATAGAAACTCTTACATGTTTTGCTTAATGTAATTTGTCTCAAGTGTACTGTGTCGTAATTAAAGTCTGTGTATGCTTAAAAAACTGTTTGATGATTTAATAATTACGCTACAGTTCTATTTCTTAGTGGCAGAACTATTCACCACACAATCTTAATTTCTGTTGTATTTTGAACAATTTTGCAATTTACGTTTCCAAGTGTATTTCAATCTTTTTGGAACACCCTGTTTAAGTTGTTTGTTTACATATTATTTTTTTAATCACTTATCCATTAATTTATATAATACTTACCTATTACAATTTAAAAATTAGTTTACCTAAACAATTAATTCTGCATGTATTTCCATCATCATCCATATCATCGTCTGTTGCAGATTCTCATTTTCTAGCTTTTGACTTATTCTTAAACACTTCCTTTTTAGAAAGGTTTCAGACATCTGGGAATTCGCAGCTGTTATTTTCTCTCTGTTTTGGTTTTCGCTTTTATAGGTGTAGTTTTTGTTTCTATTCTCAACTTTTTCCCCTTCATAAGCTTCTTTTTTTTTTTTTTTTTTTTTTTTTTTTTTTTTTTTTTTTTTTTGCCATTTTGCTTTCTTTTCTTCAATAACATCTGATAAAAAAGTACTTGAGCTTTTTGCCTTCTTTTACTATGCTTACTCTTTTCATAAACTGGAACACCTTAAATTTATTGCAGAAATTTTTTTTGGAGAAGACTGTGTAATATTTTCGGCAGTTGGCCTTAGATCTTCTTGATCACTTAATGGCAAGTTAATTATTAGGCCAGTCGACTGTTTGTGTTATTTTAGTGATGTTCATGGTTGGGGGAAATTTCGAATCAGCTGCTTAGCGGATGGTCTTGAGAGTTAGTTCGACCGTTTTGAAGTGGGGTTCTCCTTGAAAAACTGGGTCTGTGACTCAGCCTAGTTTTACCAAAGGTGTTAAGACGAAATAACAATAGAAAATCACTATTTAAAATTAAAATAAAACAACGCAAACTAGAATTAAACTATCAGTAGGGAAGCCTCTTCCACACGACTGGGAGGCGTTTCCCTACAGCGCCTGCGTATTGGAAAACCACGTGACACGGCATCTTGTCCAACAGGGCATCTCCACCCCAAGTTACCCTGTTAAAAATACATCGTGAAGTTAGCGATTAAATATTTATTTATTAAATCTACTAAAATTGAATTTCAGTTTTAAAGGGGTGGGGGTCCCAATTAGTTTATAAGCAAAATGAGATTGGTGGGACAAAAGAACGGTAAAATTTTCATTTGTCATAAAATACACGAATAAAATTATTAAAATCATTATTAATATTAATGATTTTAGCATTAAATAATTCTAAAAATAATGGCACTATATATGTACTGAATCTCTTTTTTTTATTAAAAAAATAGCGAAATAATAATATATCTAAAAATATAGTGATGTTTGCAAATGAAAAGACACAAAATAAATGTAATTTCCGAATCTTCTCACATCAGATTCGGTAAATAAACAAGTAAGATTACTTCAAGTCTAAGAAATGTAAGCCCTTATAAAATCCCTAAATTACAAATATATATGTTGTTAAATGTTATATCATTCAACTGTATTTGACAAGCTGAACAAAAGTTTTGATAATTTGTAATCTTCTGAAATGGAAAAGCGAGATTGCATTAAGACGATATTATGGAAGGTGCAGTCTTGTTGTTTTTGAGCTCCAATGTTTGTCTACTAGATTACAAAAGATTAACCTTTTGTCATTTGCAGTTCAAAATGTCTGGGTTATCTAAACGAAAGGCATTATAATAAGCTGGGATGATAAATTTCGTTTCGTGTAAAATATTATTGCATCTGTGGATAAAAATAAAAAATATATTAAGAAAAATAACTAGCTGACACGCCTGGCGTTGCCAGGGCTCGTAATAATACATTTTTAAAAATAAATCAAGTTTTTATTATTTTATATCTTTATAACCCGGATCTTGTATGAAAGTATATTTTAAAATGAAAAATTCGCGAAAAAATATTGATATTTAGAGATAAAGGCACACATTTTCTTGTTTTTTCACGTAGCACAGTGGGGCGTTGTCCACCTAGATTCTCAAAGAGGATCTAGGTGAACAAAATTATTGCGTTGAAGTTTAATTAGGTTTTGCTGGGTTTTCGAATGTATCAGTAATAAAATAATCAAACAGTCATAAATATTTGACTTATTTAATTATTTATATTATTATTATTATTATTATTATTATTATTATATTATTGCCGAAACGTCAGTGAAGGCTTACTGTGGAGACCCGAAAAGTTTTTGGTTTCTGTCTGTTTGTCTGTCTGTCTGTCTGTCTGTCTGTCTGTCTGTCTGTCTGTTCCGCGATAACTGCCGTAAAAATGATCCGATTAGTTTGATTTTTGGTAGGTATGTTGGTGCGATACCCGGAATTAGCTGTATAGTTTTTAGTTACATTTGGTTCATTCGTTCGGAAAATATAGAACATTTCTTTTTTGATCATAATGCTTTCCTATGGGAATTCAGACGATTTTGAAATTTTTCAGTCGTTGAAAATAAAATGTCACATTTGATTAATGTATTTAAACGGTAAGTTATGAAGGCTAAAATTTATCAAGTCCGGTGTTAAATTATTTAAATTCATTTGAAATTTTGTTTATACATATTACAAAATTTAAATTTTTTCCGCAATTATTCTATAAAATTTGCCCATTCAATAATATTCGGTATATAACCCAGCTTATTAAAATAATTCTCATTCTTAAAATAGCCTTTTACTATCCATATGTAAAGCCAATTATTCCTAATCCACTTAATAATATTTATTCGAATGCAGTTATTCTAAAAATGGCGATAGCTTTTTTAATTTATTCTTTAAATAGAACATCTTTATTTTAATCCATTATTAAAATTCATTAGTATTATTCCCGTGTGGTCAAATTGCTATAACTTCTTTATTTAAATGCTAAAATATAGTATCTCTTAAAATATTCCGCTCAAAAAACCTTATTTCATAAAGTTATCCTATTATTAAATATCAAA
This sequence comes from Maratus michaelseni, assembly GCA_963931845.1. NCBI lineage: Eukaryota > Metazoa > Arthropoda > Arachnida > Araneae > Salticidae > Maratus > Maratus michaelseni. The sequence continues at coordinate 170,558,647 of OZ007600.1, read as the reverse complement.
TGTCTATTAAAATATTTCCGAAAAACTTTAATTCTTTCTTTTTTTTTTCCCTTTTATAAAGATTCATTTTCTTTTCTTCTTATTATTTTTATTACGTATTAAATTCGAAGTTTAGCTACAGCCTCAAAAACAGATAAGCTCGTTTGTTGATATGACAGGCATCTGGTACGAGATTATGGAATATTCGTGAAGGCCGTAGAAAGTTTTTGCATTTTACAACAAAATAAATCCACCGGAAATATTGATAAAGTTCCAAAAGAGACCTTTTGATTCGATAGAAGTGGGTCACGTGACGTATTCTGTATTATTACGCAAGCTAGTTTAAAAACACGATCATCCTGATTCGGAGAGGATTTTTTGACGCTGGTGTTTGCTAAAGGAATCGGGACGGATTCTAGTAAATAACGGAACGTTGTATTTTTTTTTTCGTTTAGCGTTGGCTAATGAGCATTTTCCCTGAAGAGATGTCTTAAAACTGGAAATAAAAGGTTCTTCGACAAAAATATGGACTGACATTTCTTGTTGTTGATGATACCACACTGCCGCCTGATGCGAGTTAAAAGGGAAACCAATCACATCGCTAACCCTATTTATCACGAGCACGACTGCCTTTTTCCCGGATTTGAACTTGGAAACACGACATTAATATAATAAGTCGAACAGGATGCTGTGATCAACAGAAAGTTTGTGTAGTTAAACGTGAAATTTGCCGATTAGAAGAATATGTTACGTCTACGCAGTACGTCTATGCCATTACAGCACGTTTACGTCTGGTGTTTTGTTATTTTGTAGTTTTATAATAAATTAAAAATGGTCAAGCCTAAAAGAGAAAAGAAGAGGAAAAGTTGGCCTAAGTGAAGTTGTTGCTAGAGAATATACTATTCATCTTCATAAGCGTCTTCATGGTGTTGGTTTTAAAGGATTGCGAAAAAGCAGAACTTTTGTGTTATCAAGAAAATTAAAGATTTTTAGATGTGTCAGACTTTCCTGTGAAATATGCTCAAGAGTAACTGTAAGTTGGTATTTTTATTTATTGGTATCTTTATATGTTGATATTTATTAGTTTATGTTATATTTATTTAATAGTCTACCTTGAAATTTAAAGGTTTTATATACTATGTTATACTGATTAAATTTTTGTTTTTAAAATTTATTTCTGTTGCAAATATTTAAGTGTTGTTAAGGTTAATTAATTTATTTGATGATTCCGTGTGATACGTCATTGTAATATTATAGACAGCGGTATAATTTATATTTTCATGTTTTAAGAACAGATATTCTTAAAAGAAAAATTCTATTATTTTTAATATGTTACTAAGATCTGATCTGTATTTTATAAAGAGACAATTTTTATCCTAAGGGAACATTCCTGGCACCATGCCAAACCTAAGCTACAAAACAGCTATTATGAGGAGAGAAAAAAAAAAAAAATCTGTATGTTGAATAATAAGTGACTGGTGGTTTGAATTGTAGTAAATTAATGAGCCACTGAAAGATTATTTATGATGTAAATATGTAAATAGAGTGTTAGTATTTTATTGTTTATTTAAACTGTGAATATATAAAATTAAATTTAGTATGTTATTGTTTATTTTCATTTAATGTAGGATTTATGATGCATTTACCAACTTGCTAAAATATTTAATATAGAAAATTTGAAAATTTTTGATGGTGTTATAATATTAATAAAGTGTTTAAATAAAATGCTAGGTCAGGTAGAAATTAAATTACTAGAACATGTAGACATTTAGCACTATGTTAACCTAGCTGAATTGCTCTATTAGGTAATTTGAATTTTAATAATCTTAAGCTCACCAATGGGGAATTTTTTTTTACACCTCATTTGTCCATAGCTTAGGTAAAAATAAGTTCATTATTTACCAAGTCCTCAGCAGTAATAAATTTACTAGAATTGAATACTCAGAATAATTATGATGTGATGATAGAATTAATACGTGATGACGATCAATATGAAGATAAAGTCATGTTTTCCTTGATGACAAATAATAAAAATATTTAGAAGAGAAATTGGAAAATGTAGGTAAGTTGCATTCAAAAAATTCATAGGGTATGTAATAAAATTTTGTTGATGATGTTGCTCTTCTTGTTCTTTTTGCTGATGATACAATTGTTATTATTATTATTACTATGATAAAAAAATTTATTCTGAGGTAGTTAATGCAACATATTAAATTTAAATTTAGCAAAAATAATAAATAAAATTTAGGAGATTTTTATGTATTTTATTGAATAAATGTTCTGGTTAATGCTTAATTTGGATTCACAAATTCTTATAATTCTTAAAAATTCAATAGGAAAGGTTTGAATTCAGTTATGTTTCTGTCAGAAGGGTATATAGGGTCTTAATTTGGAGACATGGAACAATTCGCAACCTATTTTTCACCAGATAACTTCAGACTATTTCATGAGCAACCCAAACAACAATCAAAATCACCACAGACATCACAATCACCATCACAAAATCAAACTAAAGTAAAAACAATAGAATAAATTCTAATTCTTTAAATATCTCTTATTACTCTAGTTTCAACATTATCAGGTATGTCTTTGGTGTACAACAGAGATATTACCCATTTTTGAAAGTTTAATATTTTAAAATTTAAAATAAATGTCACAGCTTTTATTTCAACATTGTGGTTATATTTTAGCCTGATCAACTAAAATATTTACTTGTTTTTGAGAGTTTTTGAGGTTGAGTAGACACCTTATGCAGGCATAAGATGTGTATTTTGATTTTAGGAATTGTCAAATTGATGTTGAAAAATGAAATTAAATGTTTTAATTCTATATCAAAATAAACTATTTTTACTTTATTTACTTTTTCTTAAACCAATTGTTTCAAAAATTTAATATTATGTTATTTACTTCAATAGATAATCAAATAGTAACCGTTTATAAGTATTTCTATAATTATATAAATGATTGGATAGTGATGATGTGATTTTACAGTGATTGTTTTGGTGTGACAATAGAAAATTAAGTATCTAAACTAATTGCCTTTGTATTCCATTTCTCAGCTAAAATTAACATCTTTTATTTGTTAGTTATTGTCTTTATTTATTCTAAGTTTGCCAAAAAAACAACTCTCTGCATTTAGGATATGAATACTTATAACTTAACAGTATAATTTTGTAAAAGGGTATCAGAGGAAAAAATTATTGTAAGGAACTAATGGTTGAGAGTTCAATTTCTAAATATTTAGATTTAAATTTATTTGGATTTTGAAATTATTATATATATATATATTTTTTTTTTGTATACTTTCGACTGGCAAAAATACTTTCTTATATAATTTTAAAAAAAAATAAGAAATTTATTTATTTGCTATGTAATTATTTTATCCTCAACCAATATTTTTCCTAACAATAAATAAACAAACTGTGATATTTTCTTAAATTATACTGATGTTATTATATTATTATTTCTACTATTGAATTATATTATGAATTACTACATATGTTGTGAAGTATTAGTTATATTGAAAGTTATTATTATTATGTTTATGAATTGAATTTTATTATAGCATTTATTTATATTATTGAAGAGTTATATTATTTATTAGTGAAAAAATGTTTGACAAATATTAGTTAAAGATGGTGGGATCCCAACAGAAATATAACAAATCCCACAGGAATATAACAAAGATAACATATTCCAAGTACAATAAACGACCAAGAGATAATTTGACTTGTTTATTATGTGAGAAAATTAATGTGATACTTAAGAGAAGATGTTGTGACAAGTGCTAGCATTATAAAGTCATTATAAAGTATTGGTAAGAATGACTACAGTTTTAAAATTTTGATGGAGTAATGTCTTTATTTTCAGCCTTTACATAAAAACTGTATTTTTAAGAAAGGGACTGCAGTAACCATTTAAAAAAAAAAAAAAAAAAAAAAAATGAGGACTTATCACGATCCAAGAAAGAGACTGAAATAAAACAGTTGGATCTAATGAACTCAAATTTGAATTAAGTCGAATTTTTTTTTAAAAACTTTGTTTTAACAATTTGCTAGTGACTACTTATTCTAAAGCTTGTGAACTTGGTAAAAGCAAAATTCTGTTACTATTATTATCCTGTTTTTCCTGTTTATTAATATTTATTATTTATTGTTATTGTATTTTTCTTGTGCACTTACAAATGGTAAGTGAGATTGTAACCATTTCTTGTATTATTTTACAGGGGAAATGCTCGTAGCTTTATTTTTATTTATCTATTAATTTTAATTGATTACTATTATTTTATTTTTGTTTTTGTTTTTGTCTTCCAGTTCTTCAGAAATTCCCCATCTCCTTGATGGCAGTCTCTAAATTTATACTAGTCAAAATTCAAATTTCTAAAGTATTAAATTTATATTGTCTGAATTTATAGTTACTTAACTATTAACTTCATCCAAAATCTTTAGGGAGGGGGGATAATATTACAAAATTTAAATTTTTTCTGCAATTATTCTATAAAATTTGTCCATTCAATAATATTCGGTATATAACCCAGCTTATTAAAATAATTCTCATTCTTAAAATAGCCTTTTACTATCCATATGTAAAGCCAATTATTCCTAATCCACTTAATAATATTTATTCGAATGTAGTTATTCTAAAAATGGCCATAGCTTTTTTAATTTATTCTTTAAATAGAACATCTTTATTTTAATCCATTATTAAAATTCATTAGTATTATTCCCGTGTGGTCAAATTGCTATAACTTCTTTATTTAAATGCTAAAATATTGTATCTCTTAAAATATTCCGCTCAAAAAACCTTATTTCATAAAGTTATCCTATTATTAAATATCAAATGTCTATTAAAATATTTCCGAAAAACTTTAATTCTTTCTTTTTTTTTCCCCTTTTATAAAGATTCATTTTCTTTTCTTCTTATTATTTTTATTACGTATTAAATTCGAAGTTTAGCTACAGCCTCAAAAACAGATAAGCTCGTTTGTTGATATGACAGGCATCTGGTACGAGATTATGGAATATTCGGGAAGGCCGTAGAAAGTTTTTGCATTTTACAACAAAATAAATCCACCGGAAATATTGATAAAGTTCCAAAAGAGACCTTTTGATTCGATAGAAGTGGGTCACGTGACGTATTCTGTATTATTACGCAAGCTAGTTTAAAAACACGATCATCTAGTAAATAATGGAACGTTGTATTTTTTTTTTCGTTTAGCGTTGGCTAATGAGCATTTTCCCTGAAGAGATGTCTTAAAACTGGAAATAAAAGGTTCTTCGACAAAAATATGGACTGACATTTCTTGTTGTTGATGATACCACACTGCCGCCTGATGCGAGTTAAAAGGGAAACCAATCACATCGCTAACCCTATTTATCACGAGCACGACTGCCTTTTTCCCGGATTTGAACTTGGAAACACGACATACATTCGTCAGATTTTTTAAATTAGGTGTATAGTTTTTGGTGCAATTTTATACATCTGTTCTAATAATATAATACATTTATTTTATCACTTTTTGCAAATATTAAAATGCATTCATTTTTATTTTCCTTTTCAATTTAACAGTAACCTAGTAACCATATTTCAAAGAATATCAAAATGATAAAATTCAAGTAACTCAGACGATTTTGCTACAATATTTTATTCGCAAAATAAAATATTATTGGAGGATTTTAATATTTTATTGAAATAAATGAGAATTTATTTTGTACAAGTTACCTTTTAACTACTATAGAATGATAGCCGAAACATTTTTATATGAGATATTATTAATTTTCTGGAAGAGATGTAGATTTTTCGTGGGTGAAAATTAGTATTATTTTAAAAATAGAATGTAATATCTCGTACAACGAGATAGTTAATCTAAAGAAATTAGCGTAGTAAAACGCATCCATACAGCCTGAAAAAGCACAATTACTGGAAACTGAGATCATAAAATGCTATCACAAAAAATACATTATAGCGCCAAATCAAGTTTGCTATTTAGTAAATTGGCAGTGGGCACGATTATGAATGATTACACAATAGGTTTAAAAGTTTCCAAATAAGCATATTTTGTGGATATTTTAGTATGCTATTGCCATCGAATTAGATCAGGATGTACTTAGGTCAAATAAATATTGTACAATGACCATCAAAACTGTTTTTCCGAAACAAAAATTGTAATAATACTAGATTTCTGAAATAGATAAGTGAAATATATAGTAGATTCAGTTTACATTTCCATAAGTTACTTTTGTACACGAGATATTATTCAACGTATCAATCAGATACGAGTGTTTCGTGATTGGTAAATATTGCTATTTAGGTATTAGGATAACATGAATTTATTTTCAAAATTTTTGCTTATCGTAATAAAACCACTGTGCAGAACGAAATGGAAGATATACTAGAATCATTCACACAAATAATAGGAAATCACGAATAAAAATTTAATAAGATTACGGAGGGTTCAGTGGGGTTGAGCCCCCCAAGTTACCTTTTAACTACTATAGAATGATAACCGAAACATTTTTACATGAGATATTCATTTTCTGGAAGAGATATAGATTTTTTTCGTGGTTCAAAATTAGTATTACTTTTAAAATAGGATATAATATCTCGAACAACGAGATGGTTAATCTAAAGAAATTAGCTTAGTAAAAAGCATTCATACAGCCTGAAATAGCACTCTTACTGGAAACTGAGATCATACAAAGTTATCACAAAAAATACTTTATAGCGCCAAACCACGGTTGTTATTTAGTGAATTGGCAGTGGGCACGATTATGAATGATTACCCAATAAGTTTAAAAGTTTCTAAATAAGCCTATTTTGGGGAGATTTTAGTATGCTATTGCCATCGAGTTAGATCAGGATGTACTTAGGTAAAAGAAATATTATAGAATGACCATCAAAACTGTTTTCCGAAACAAAAGTTGCAATAGCACTAGATTTCTGAAATAGATATAAGTGAAAAGATTCCGTTTACATTTCCATAAGTTGCTTTTGTACACGAGATATTATTCAACCTATTTATCAGATGCGAGTGTTTCGTGGTTGGCAGGTAAGTAAATATTGCTATTTTGACATTAGGATAACATGAAATTATTTTCGAAATTTTTGCTTATTCTAATAAAACCACTGTGTAGAACGAAATCCAAGATATACTAGAAGCATTCACACAATCAACAGTAAATCACGAATATAAATTTGTTAAGATTAAGTGGGGTCAGGGGGGCAGAGCCCCCCTGAAGAAATGTATTTTTTTAACCTAAAACATAGAATAAGAAGTTCATAAGAATGTCAGAATATTATTGCATAAACCGTGTTTAATTAAACGTTTCTAATTTTTGAAACCTTCAAATTATTTTAAAAGCGTATAAATATGTATGTAGTAATTAAAAAAAATTAATTTGCGGATTGTAAGATGTTAAATATTATGAAAAGTGAGATAAAAAAAAACATTGACTTTCAGAGCTGACGTTGAGGCTCCTGATCTGTAGATTTACTAGTTACTTATATTATTATTTTTTTTTTAAATTATAATATTGTATTGTCATTGAAACTACACATGTATTCAAAGTTTCAGCTCAGTCGGATATATAAAAGTGGTGAAAATTGACTTGCAAGATTTGAATTAAACACTCAGACGAACACTTCAAGTTAATATAACTTAATGATTCGCAAACTTTCGCAGGAGCTGTCTTAAGTTTTCAATACTTTAGGAATGGCACTTTGATTTAAAAAAATGCTTATTGCTTAATACTGTATTAAAAGTCAAGATGAAGTTTGAAAACAAGATGGCGCTTATTTTCAAACAATAGGTTAAATCGTGTGACAAACATGTGACATATGTCCAGTAAACTCCTGCTTTCAAATAAAACAGAAAAGTCACGACTTGCTTTCGAACTTACAGAAAAATAATGCAACTGTTGAAAGTCTCTCAAATCAACTGCATTCTTTACGGTCATAGTTAATCGACACATCGGGTTTTTTCGACAAAACTCGTACGGATCTCGACAAAAGAGACATTCAGCTACCAGTATACGCAGTCTTGTTAAATTCCGAGATAATCGGAAAAATGAATTTTGTCCACCTAGATCATCAAAACGCCCCACTGCGCGTAGGGTCGTTTCATAGTTTTAAAATAAAAAGTTCGATAAGTTTTAAAATAAGAAGTTTTAAATCGAAAAATTAAAAACTCACAACGTTAGGGATTGGCCTCAGCTATCCTATGCCAAAAAAATCATTTAAAAATATTAAAATTCGAGCGAGAAATCGCGCAAGAACCTTCCCATAGACTTCACATTAGCTTGAGCGTTTCTTCGCGTGACTAGCGTAGGCTCTTAAAGTGGAAATTTGAGAATCAGAAATACGAGGGAAAGTCATCAAGTAAGTCACAAAAGATAATTAAAAATTAACTTATAAGGATTTTCCCTTCAAAACTATTTTTATTTCTCAACATATTCTCCACCCATATTTATGAACTTATATCACCGTTTTATCAGTGCCCCAACACTAGCTGCATACAATTCTTTGGGTTGCTGTCTCAGCCACATTAGGACTACAAATTGAACCTTTTCATCATCTGCGAACATCAACTTGCAACTTCTTCAACATCCACCATACAGCTTCGACTTAGCCTCAACCGATTTTCATCTGTTTAGTCCACTAAAAAACCATCTTGGAAGCAAAATGATGTTCACAGATGATGAAAAGATTCAACTTGAAGTCCTAATGTGGCTGAGACAGCAACCCAAAGAATGTTATGCAGCTGGTGTTGGGGCACTGATAAAACGGTGATATAAGTGCAAATATTGGTGGAGAATATGTTGAGAAAAAAAACAGTTTTAAAGTGAATATCATTGTTATTATTTAATTATCTTTTGTGACTTACTTAATGACTTTTCCTCGTATTTTACACTAAGGGGTCTTCAACCTGTCATTCTCGACGGTACACATTTATAAACAAGTAAATCTACAGATCAGGAGCCTCAACGTCAGCTCTGAAAGTCAATGTTTTTTTTTATCTCACTTTTCATAATATTTAACATCTTACAATCCGCAAATTAATTTTTTTTAATTACTACATACATATTTATACGCTTTTAAAATAATTTGAAGGTTTCAAAAATTAGAAACGTTTAATTAAACACGGTTTATGCAATAATATTCTGACATTCTTATGAACTTCTTATTCTATGTTTTAGGTTAAAAAAATACATTTCTTCAGGGGGGCAGAGCCCCCCTGACCCCACCTAATCTTAACAAATTTATATTCGTGATTTACTATTGATTGTGTGAATGATTCTAGTATATCTTGGATTTCGTTCTACACAGTGGTTTTATTAGAATAAGCAAAAATTTCGAAAATAATTTCATGTTATCCTAATGTCAAAATAGCAATATTTACTTACCTGCCAACCACGAAACACTCGCATCTGATAAATAGGTTGAATAATATCTCGTGTACAAAAGCAACTTATGGAAATGTAAACGGAATCTTTTCACTTATATCTATTTCAGAAATCTACTGCTATTGCAACTTTTGTTTCGGAAAACAGTTTTGATGGTCATTCTATAATATTTCTTTTACCTAAGTACATCCTGATCTAACTCGATGGCAATAGCATACTAAAATCTCCCCAAAATAGGCTTATTTAGAAACTTTTAAACTTATTGGGTAATCATTCATAATCGTGCCCACTGCCAATTCACTAAATAACAACCGTGGTTTGGCGCTATAAAGTATTTTTTGTGATAACTTTGTATGATCTCAGTTTCCAGTAAGAGTGCTATTTCAGGCTGTATGAATGCTTTTTACTAAGCTAATTTCTTTAGATTAACCATCTCGTTGTTCGAGATATTATATCCTATTTTAAAAGTAATACTAATTTTGAACCACGAAAAAAATCTATATCTCTTCCAGAAAATGAATATCTCATGTAAAAATGTTTCGGTTATCATTCTATAGTAGTTAAAAGGTAACTTGGGGGGGCTCAACCCCACTGAACCCTCCGTAATCTTATTAAATTTTTATTCGTGATTTCCTATTATTTGTGTGAATGATTCTAGTATATCTTCCATTTCGTTCTGCACAGTGGTTTTATTACGATAAGCAAAAATTTTGAAAATAAATTCATGTTATCCTAATACCTAAATAGCAATATTTACCAATCACGAAACACTCGTATCTGATTGATACGTTGAATAATATCTCGTGTACAAAAGTAACTTATGGAAATGCAAACTGAATCTACTATATATTTCACTTATCTATTTCAGAAATCTAGTATTATTACAATTTTTGTTTCGGAAAAACAGTTTTGATGGTCATTGTACAATATTTATTTGACCTAAGTACATCCTGATCTAATTCGATGGCAATAGCATACTAAAATATCCACAAAATATGCTTATTTGGAAACTTTTAAACCTATTGTGTAATCATTCATAATCGTGCCCACTGCCAATTTACTAAATAGCAAACTTGATTTGGCGCTATAATGTATTTTTTGTGATAGCATTTTATGATCTCAGTTTCCAGTAATTGTGCTATTTCAGGCTGTATGGATGCGTTTTACTACGCTAATTTCTTTAGATTAACTATCTCGTTGTACGAGATATTACATTCTATTTTTAAAATAATACTAATTTTCAACCACGAAAAATCTACATCTCTTCCAGAAAATTAATAATATCTCATATAAAAATGTTTCGGCTATCATTCTATAGTAGTTAAAAGGTAACTTGTACAAAATAAATTCTCATTTATTTCAATAAAATATTAAAATCCTCCAATAATATTTTATTTTACGAATAAAATATTGTAGCAAAATCGTCTGAGTTACTTGAATTTTATCATTTTGATATTCTTTGAAATATGGTTACTAGGTTACTGTTAAATTGAAAAGGAAAATAAAAATGAATGCATTTTAATATTTGCAAAAAGTGATAAAATAAATGTATTATATTATTAGAACAGATGTATAAAATTGCACCAAAAACTATACACCTAATTAAAAAAATCTGACGAATGTATAAACAAAATTTCAAATGAATTTAAATAATTTAACACCGGACTTGATAAATTTTAGCCTTCATAACTTACCGTTTAAATACATTAATCAAATGTGACATTTTATTTTCAACGACTGAAAAATTTCAAAATCGTCTGAATTCCCATAGGAAAGCATTATGATCAAAAAAGAAATGTTCTATATTTTCCGAACGAATGAACCAAATGTAACTAAAAACTATACAGCTAATTCCGGGTATCGCACCAACATACCTACCAAAAATCAAACTAATCGGATCATTTTTACGGCAGTTATCGCGGAACAGACAGACAGACAAACAGACAGAAACCAAAAACTTTTCGGGTCTCCACAGTAAGCCTTCACTGACGTTTCGGCAATTAATAAACCTTCAAGGCCATCCACAATTTAACTAGTAAATCTACAGATCAGAGGCCTCAACGTCAGCTCAAAAAATCATTGTTCTTACTAATTTTTAACATTATCTGAAAAATATTTGACACACTAAAATTCAATCTTTTTAAGTTATTTATACATTGATAAGAATATAAATTTATCGAAAGTTTCGGAAATTTTAGATGTATCCCCTTAAACACAATGTTATGCAATGATAGGATAAACTACTTGTTACTGTATTTTTTCAGAATAACAATACATTATTTCAGGGGGGCTCCGCCTCCCTGAACCCCCCGTTGTCGCTTTAATATTCTATTCTCAATTTCCAGTAATTGTGCTATTTTATTTCTTGAGTATATGTCTGAATGTATTTGCAATTTTCATTTCATTAGAATAACCATCTCTTTGTACAAGAGATTTTATCCTATCCTTAAAGAATAATTATATTTCAACTACTAAACATCATATGTTTCTGAAGTTGAATAAAATTTCGTGTATAAATTATACTTATACAAATTTAAATTCCTCTTATTTGACCTATATTCAATTTACGCATTCAACGTTTTTATTATTTTCATTTGGAAAACCGATTTGGTAATCATTTTTTAGTACTTAAAATAAATTCTCATCTATTTCATTAAAAAAAAAGCATATTAAAAACTTAAAACCCAAAAATTGGCAATTTTTAATAAAACTTCGCGTAAAAATAATGCGATTCACTTGAATTTTCCTTTGTTGATATTCTTTGAAATATAGTTGCTTAGCAACCATTTATTGAAAGAAAGAAAAAAAATGCACTGGAAATTTTTGTAAAAAATGATAGAATAAAATGTATTATATTATTAGAGCAGATGTATAAAATTGCACCAAACATTGTACACCTAATTTAAAAAATCTGACGAATGTATTAACAAAATTTCAAATTAATTTGAATAATTTAAGACCTGACTTGATAAATTTTAGCCTTCATAACTTACACATTAAATACATTAATCAAATGCGCCATTTTATTTCAATGGATGAAAATTTTCAAAATCGTCTGAATTCCCATCGGAAAGCATTATGACCTAAAAAGAAATGTTTTCCGTAATCTTATTAAATTTATATTCGTGATTTCCTATTGTTTGTGTGAATGATTCTAGTATATCTTGGATTTCGTTCTACACAGTGGTTTTATTAGGATAAGCAAAAATTCAGAAAATAATTTCATGTTATCCTAGTACCTAAATAGCAATATTTACCTACCTGCCAACCACGAAACACTCGCATCTGATAGATAAGTTGAATAATATCTCGTGTACAAAAGCAATTTATGGAAATGTAAACTGAATCTACTGTATTTCACTTATATCTATTGCAGAAATCTAGTGTTATTACAATTTTTGTTTCGGAAAAACAGTTTTGATGGTCATTCTATAATATTTATTTTACATACGTACATCTTGATCTAACTCGATAACTCGATGGCAATAGCATACTAAAATCTCTCAATAGAATATTAAAATCACCCAATAAAATATTGTAGCAAAATAGTCTGAATTATTTGAGTTTTATTATTTTGATATTCTTTAAAATTTAGTTGCTAGGTTACGGTTAAATTAAAGAGGTAAATAAAAATAAATGCATTTTAAAATTTGCAGAAAATGGTAGAGTAAAATGTATTATATTATTAGAACAGATGTATAAAATTGCACCAAAAATTATACACCTAATTTAAAAAATCTGACGAATGTATTAACAAAATTTCAAATTAATTTGAATAATTTAAGACCTGACTTGATAAATTTTAGCCTTCATAACTTACACATTAAATACATTAATCAAATGCGCCATTTTATTTCAATGGATGAAAATTTTCAAAATCGTCTGAATTCCCATCGGAAAGCATTATGACCTAAAAAGAAATGTTTTCCGTAATCTTATTAAATTTATATTCGTGATTTCCTATTGTTTGTGTGAATGATTCTAGTATATCTTGGATTTCGTTCTACACAGTGGTTTTATTAGGATAAGCAAGAATTCAGAAAATAATTTCATGTTATCCTAGTACCTAAATAGCAATATTTACCTACCTGCCAACCACGAAACACTCGCATCTGATAGATAAGTTGAATAATATCTCGTGTACAAAAGCAATTTATGGAAATGTAAACTGAATCTACTGTATTTCACTTATATCTATTGCAGAAATCTAGTGTTATTACAATTTTTGTTTCGGAAAAACAGTTTTGATGGTCATTCTATAATATTTATTTTACATACGTACATCTTGATCTAACTCGATAACTCGATGGCAATAGCATACTAAAATCTCTCAATAGAATATTAAAATCACCCAATAAAATATTGTAGCAAAATAGTCTGAATTATTTGAGTTTTATTATTTTGATATTCTTTAAAATTTAGTTGCTAGGTTACGGTTAAATTAAAGAGGTAAATAAAAATAAATGCATTTTAAAATTTGCAGAAAATGGTAGAGTAAAATGTATTATATTATTAGAACAGATGTATAAAATTGCACCAAAAATTATACACCTAATTTAAAAAATCTGACGAATGTATTAACAAAATTTCAAATTAATTTGAATAATTTAAGACCTGACTTGATAAATTTTAGCCTTCATAACTTACCGTTTAAATACATTAATCAAATGCGACATTTTATTTTCAACGACTGAAAAAATTCAAAATCGTCTGAATTCCCATAGGAAAGCATTAGGATAAAAAAAGAAATGTTCTATATTTTCCGAGCGAATGAACCAAATGTAACTAAAAACTATACAGCTAATTCCGGGTATCTCACCAACATACCTACCAAAAATAAAACTAATCGGATCATTTTTACGGCAGTTATCGCGGAACAGACAGACAGACAGACAGACAGACAGACAAACAAACAGACAGAAACCAAAAACTTTTCGGGTCTCAACAGTAAGCCTTCACTGACGTTTCGGCAACTAGAGAGCATAGGCAAGAAATGTATACACGCCTAGTTTTCAAGGTCAGGAACAGGTTCTATACAGGGTGTACCAAAGAGATTGAAACGCGCTTTAATATCTTAACTGTTGGAGATATGTAGACAATGTAAATTGAAAAAGTGTTTAAAAAAAAAGTAGGAATTATTATTCATGAAATAGACCTGCCTTTCACACGACTTTAAGAAAGGCACCCTAAGTTCGAAAATCGTCATTTCATTTATGCACTGGATACAGATCCCGCCCCGGAGTTTACGACTGCTAGTGGTTTGAGATCAGACTGCAACATAACATGCAAGCAGAATATTTTTGGAAGGATGGTGTACTAAATTAAAGAAATCACCCCTGAATGAGGCTTACACCGTTTCAGAAGAATATATAGGGTAACTTGGGGTGAGATGCTGTCTTGTACAAGATGCCGTGTCACGTGGTTTTCCTATGCGCAGGCGCCGTAGGGAAACGCCACTCAGTCGTTTTAAATAGTACTGTTCTATATCTATTTCGTCTTAACACCTTTCGTAAGTGTCCAGAATATTTTACGCTCTTTCTTTATGTAGTTCCTATGTAGTTGGAAGTTTCATCTTACCCCAAGATTGGGGTAAGATGCAGAAATGCAAGCATTTACAAAAGCAAAATTTTCGATGCTTTCTATGACATTTATAAAATGAAATATATTTTTAAATCATACGTAAATGTATCAAGTTTAACAAAAAATTAATGAATAACAAATAAAAATAACATGCGATTTTATAAAAAATTAGATAAAAAACTACGGCATTTTCACCCAATTTACCCTATAGTTTTGCTCGATGTGTAACTTTAATTTCAATTCTGAATGACTGATTCTTTTGCAATTGTTTATGATATTGATGTTTCTACTTATTAGGTGCTATATTTATAGCGAGAAACGTCTATTTTAATTTTAATTTTAATGTAACTTAATGTTGTTTTAGGGTTTTTAAATTAAAGTCTGATTATTTATTTTTATAGTAATATATGTTCTTTTAGTTGATTTTTTGTTTTTACAGGTTATAATGGATTCCTTTTTAATATATATTTTAAATGTTCCATACGAAATGTTCGTTAAACATAAAACATTTAATAAAAGTAATGCTTTACCCATTTGTAACAAATAATTCTATAAGAAAGTAAGTCTTATAGAACCACATAAAATATGCAGATCTTTCACTCAGATAAGAATTTTTGTATTTAACTATAACTAATTTATTTGATTAAGATTCCTTTTAAAAAGCGTAACTGAAGAATAACGTAAGATTTCTGCTTACTACAAAAGACTCTTTCATAGACGGTTGGCTTTTATCCAACTAATACACTTCTGAAAAAGAAAGAAAACGAGAAAGAAAACGAAATCAGTCGCTTGCCCCAGTTTACGCTTCATTATTTAACATTTCTTTCACATATGGAACAAAGTGCATGTTTATACACGTTATTAAATCGTGTTATAGGCATTTAAATATATGCTTCGTGTTTTTACTACTATTATTTGTTTTATTATTATTATTCTACACGAGCAATAATTCACGCTACAGAAAACTCCTTTTATGGATTTTTTGCATATTGTTTTTCGAAAGGAAAAAATATTGATTTTACGTATTACGTTTAAAATGTATACTGACAATAAAGATAATGTGAATTTGATTATTTGTTTCGATTTTT
Source organism: Maratus michaelseni (assembly GCA_963931845.1). Classification (NCBI taxonomy): domain Eukaryota; kingdom Metazoa; phylum Arthropoda; class Arachnida; order Araneae; family Salticidae; genus Maratus; species Maratus michaelseni. The sequence goes on along the minus strand of OZ007600.1, from coordinate 170,542,599 downwards.
ACTTTCTTCTGTGTATATATAATATACATATATAATACTGAATTAAAGAATTTTTTTAATGGTTTTAAGCGGTTTGAAATAACCTGAATATGATTTGACTATTTCTAGAAAAAGTCTGTATGAATATATATGTAATGAATTATTGCGGGGCAGATTGGCATCATCGTTTTACGTTGCGTGTGCGTAATTTCCGGGACCGAGGCGACGTCGTGTCGTGGTCGTTGAAATAATTTTCAGAGTTCATTCCTGGAGTTGGACTTTTTTATTTCTTTATAAATACAGTCTCTTTGGTACCAAGCCAGACCCATGGGTTTGTCGAGCCGACAGTTACGTGGACAGCCGCATTAGAGATGGCAGTTTCGGGCCGGTGTCGACGTGGCTTCTACAATCAAACAGGCCCCGAACACGATATTTTCAGGAAGTGGCCGAGCGTGGGTTCTCATAGCAGTCAGGAGCGGCCGAGAAGCCACGAAAAATGCGTGCTCCTGCTTTTTGATGTAGCCTAACTCCAATATTTTTTACTAGAGAACGCTCCAGGGTGTAGGTGATGACAGACATTTAATTGGCTACTTAGCTATCGCATGTTGCCCGGGTTTTTCCCCAGGCCAGTTACCGCAGCATCTGGCGGTCCAACCCTTTAAAGAGAGATCAAAAATGATGCCTGAAAGTAATAATTGTGATGCAGGAAAACGAAGATATCAGGGGCAAATTAGATTTATGAAATTAGCAAAAAAATGTTTTTGTGGTTTTAAATTTTGAATTTTAAATTTGCATTTTAAAAAGGGTTTTACTTTTTATCCTCTCATTTATATATATATGAGTACTGCTGGTCAGTACTGGGTGTAAATCGAAGAGACTTCGTTAAAAGATAACACCGTTTTATACACAAATCTTGATTATATACATGGTTAAACATAGTTATATATACACATTAATTTTCAGGCACAATATTATGCTTGTGGCTTACTGGCCAGACATCCCAGTAGTACACATAGTAGTTTGGAATTAGACTGAGGTAATTTGGCACTCTTCAACAGTTCGCGAACAACTAACTTACATTATAAATTGTTCTTTAATTTGCTTATTTCTTTCTTTCTTTCTGACAAAGTTACTTACCGCATTGACAGCGCGTGGGAAACTGTTGAGTATGCCTGTCATGTGCGCTCTGTTACTATGCTAACCAGCTATACCTGACATGTATGTCTGTGTGAATGTGTTTCACAAATTTTTTCGCCGCTCTAAGTCGACAACTATTGTGCGAAATGTCATAAAATTTCATACCTTGGCAGTTATAGAAATAAATTGGGTTTGATTAGGTTTGGTGTATATCGACCAACGTGCCACATTGCTATGGCGTATTTTTCACGATTGCTATGTATCCACGTGTATGGGACAGAACTGCGCCATATTTAATATGCAGAATGCTTATTATGATAAAAAATATGATGGTTCAATTTTAACGTTGGTCTTTCAACGTAGAATGATTTTTGAAAGTTTTATAATGGGTACAAAACAAGTTTATGTATTTTACCGAACATAGTCTGTCTTATAATTAATTCTATTGTTATAATAACTGTTGTAACTCTCATACACTTATAACCTCAATGTTGTTTCCTCCGTTGAACTCTATACGTCGATATGACGCAAGAGGCGCAGGGGCGGAAATGTCCTCCAGATATTTTAGCACGGAATGATAATTTCGTCCCGTGTTCTAAAACATTCAGAAGAAACCCTTCTGGGGTAACTTAAACACAGAATTCCCCTGCAAATTCACTATTTCCCTAGATTTAAAGAAATTTTCAACTAGAATTGGCAATTCCCTGACGTGATGCAGTATACTGTATTTTTTCTAACAGTCGTGAGTGCAACCTTTCTAATCCCCTACTTTTATTTAAATTTAATTATTTTTAGTAATGTTTTACCTTGTTAAACTTTTGTATGAGACTTTTTCTCCCCTCTCCTCCTGAACCGGCGGCTGAGCTCACCCTGGGAAAGCATAGCGACTAGCATAGGTAGCAAGCACTAGGCAAGTCCGACGAATTTTTTATTCCTTTAGGTGTTCCTTTTGTTATGGTTTTCTTTCTTCCCCCAAGATTTTACTAAGTATTTGTACTACAGTCTTTTTTCCATTATTTTCTAGTTTTGATTTTTAACGTGTTAAACAAAAAAAAAGAGTTATGCGTGAAATGTAGATTACTTTACTTACAAAAAGCACAAACATAGTAATCACTCTCTGCGCCCATGCATTCGTTATGGAACACATATCGCATTCTAAACATCAAACCCAAAGTTTCCCCTTCTTGTGTACAGAACCCCCTGACAAAGCACCAAGGCAGAAATTGCATCTCCCTTTTTCACCTTTTATTAATCCAATTCCTGCCTCTTTTGCCTGTATTTTTTTAGTTTTTCTTCCATCATTTTTCTTCTTTCTCCTTCTGTTTATTGTGGACGATTTTCGAGTTTCGAACAATGGTTTTCTGTGAGGTGATCCGGTAACCAGTGTCTCTTCTGAAGACATACAACCATGTTCGCTTTTTTATAGGAATACAGCATCGCTGATCTCATAAATTAATTTATTTTTCTCCCATTCATGCGAAGCAAACCCAAAGATGTGCAAATACCGTCTAGCCGGTTTTTAGACCGGTCTAAAAACCGGCTAGACGGTATTTGCACCTCTTTGGGTTTGCTTCGCATGAAGGGGTGGCCGGTATTTGGACAACTGCTATGTTTAATTTAAAACCGGAATTACTTATTCATATAGAAAAATACCAATAACGTGCGTGCGGTATTTGGGAGCTAAATATGTCTAGAAAATAATTTAATCGTCAATTCAGGCCAATGTACGGTCAGTATGATTATTTATTTTTTATGAGAAACATATACCGAAAAAACTTTTATTATACCAAATTTTGTCGCGTCGACATTTTTTTTGCTGCTATTTGTAAATGAGACTGACTTCAGCGACGTACTGTTCGAGCTTTCCTTCTCTCAATTAAAAGTGCAAACTCAATCTATCCCCGCCAAGGTTGCGCTGCGCTCAGTTTTCAGAACACATACTAGTCGGTATTTGGACCTACTCCTGTGTTATAAATATTTCTAATGCTTGTGAAACCCACTTTTCAAATAAACATATCATAACCTAATAAAGACATTTTTTTAAATAAGCTGAATCAGTCTGTGGTGCTTTTGAAATTGAAGATTTGGGCAAAGTTTTGTAGACCCGAAAAATTCGAAAAAATATTTAAAAAAATTATTTTGGAAAAATTATTAACTGCACTCATAATTTAAAAAATATATTTTTTTTTCTAGAACTTCAAATTTGTGAATTCAAATTACAGCTTTTTCCGCCAAGTAGTTTTTAAGCAACGATTACAAATGAATTTGACATTAAGAATTCCAAATTTTAAACCATCACATTTCCTGAATTTCTCGGCGGAATAGACTTACCGAAAATGCCGTTTTTAATGTCAAAATTAATTGTTTGGTTTGAAAATTTCAAAGTTCGGTACAATTTCAGTATGAAAACGATCATCAAAATTGTCTAAGGTGCTAGGAGAGTCTGCGCACAATTCAAAAGAATAACAATAAAAAATCTAAATATTAAATTTTGCTAAACTATCCATGAATAATTTTTACTTCATTTGTGTTTTTTATGCATTTCCATTGCTATTTTGTTGTTATGCTGCAATTTAATAGAGCAGTTGTAATAAAACCAAGAAAATTAGTTTGCGCAATCTGTCCTTACAGGGTTGGGGTGATTGCGCACATTGGTAGGAGAGATTGCTACTAATAATAACTACAATTAAATTGTTAACAATAATAATTATACTTAAATGACATTGTTGTAAGGTTTTTGTGAACAAATATTATTGTATTAGGAGTGAATATTGGTACCTAATGATTAAAGAATCAAAAAAAGGAAATAATTTTAAAAACGATTAAAAATTTTAATTAAAGGAAAAAAATAAAGAATCAGAAAAAGCTAGTCCAAATAAGAATACAAAATAACATTAAGTTACGTGATAACACGTTAAATTTAAAATTTGTCCATTTTCATTTTTACTTTATTTTTATGCAAATTTACCAATAAGCTGCGTAATCTCTCCTAGCATGGAAACTAATGGAAACTATGCGCCATCTCACCTAAGTAGCAGATGCGCAAACTCTCCAATCTCGGTAGGAGAGATTGCGCGGCCTTTTGTTTAAACATGGCTGCTACTAAAACGAACCGTTGATGTACACATTGTTAGTCTAGATAAGTAGCTTATGAGAAATCGTTTAAGTTTAAAATATTTTGTAATATTCACATTGTATAGAAATTCTGATGAATAGCTATGAAAATTCAAGCACTTACTTTGGGAAAACAAAATAAAATAGCAATGTTTTATCTTAGACGCTCAAAACAATCAACGTGCATTTTCAAGTAGACATTCCACTACTGCTGTTGTACAACTCCCTGGAGTCCCTGCGCGCTCACTCTACTTTTTCCCCCCGAACCTCTATGTGCGCAATCTCTCCGACCGCGCCATCTCTCCTGGCTTTACCTTATGCACAAATATCTATGTATATTTTTAAACATAAATTGAAATAAGACAATTTCTAATGGCTATTTCCGTTTATATATATATACAGGGTGTCCCTGAACTCATGAGCAAAATTGTAAGGGGTGATAGAACACGTCTAGACAACCTCAAAACATCATACAATGCATGGTCGTAACTGAAGGAACGAAGCGCTACATGGCGCTGTCTTATTGTGGAGAGAACCATGTTTTCTACACAATATCTAATAAATGATTACTTATTTTAATTATTCGGAATCGTGTTACTAAGTAGGATGCTAACATGGACGAAAAAAGTTAGAAGAAGAAATAAAGGAATTGCAATGTAAGTAGCTCAAGAAAGTGGTTGGGGATGGGGCTGTATTTTAAATTGGGCCAAATTTCCTTTAGAGAAGTTGAAGGTGAATCGCAACTCATGGGCAGAACTTTAAGGGATGATAGAACATATCTAAACAAGGTATTTTCGCCTCATAATGCATGGTCGTATCACAAGCGGCAAACTGGTAAATGGCGCTTACACTAAACATGCAAAGCACTGGTTTGTCGCACACATCGTCATCCCTATCGTGGATTTCAAAAGGGATGGCTGGTTTTACCAATCAGGAAAAGATGGACATGCACTTCATGCATTGTGCTGCGTTTGCGAATTCTCTGGATGCTCTGATTGTGTAGTAAAAAGGGTTATATCTACAATCAGAAACAGTCCTGTAGCGCTTCATTGTTTGAGTTACTACAATGCATTGCATGGTGTTTTGAGCTTGTCTAGGCATGCTCTATCGCCTCTTACAATTTCGTCCATGACTTCAGGGGCACTTTGTATATATATATATATATATATATATATTATTTTATTCATATATTTATTTATTTATTTTGGTGGAGAGCAATTTTGGGATTGAAATTTAGGAGTATTTTCGTTCTCCCTTTCCTTTAACAGAGTATACGACTTTATACTGAAATCTGAAGTGATTATATTGAATATCGAAAAATATATTAATTTATATAGAAAGTAATTTTCACTGCGCATGTGTGAAATGTAACAGTTTTTCTTCCTAACTTAATAGGAAATTATAAATACCCAATTACACAAAAACTACAGCAGAATATCGTATAAATTCCGGAAAATATCCGCAATATACTTATCTACAAGTAACTGAACGATAAAAGATACGATTTTTTTTATCAAATATCGTAAGTTTGTTACATTGAATTAGGTCAAAGTTAATAAATAATTATGCATATCTGTAAATTTGATAATTGCATTTTATAAATTACAAGGATTATGTTACATGAATCGCATTTTGAGAAATTTCCTTAGGTTTGTGCTAAAAATGTACAAAATCCGCAAATTTCTTTCACGTATCATTAAACAATAATTTGGATATTTATATACAGTTTTATATTTTATATATTTATTTCATTAATATGCAATCTGACAGATCCTTAATTAACAGCTCTCATATCAACTTTATATTAAAAAAAAAAAAAAAAAAAAAAAAAAAAAAAAAAAAAAAAACGAACAAATTTCTGTCAAACATCGATAAACATTAATTCTGAGAAGCTTTAAATAGTTGTATTATTATCTAATCTATCATAATATTTAACAAGTCTTATAGTTTACATAATGATTTCACTTACAGCCAACATAAAAAGCCATTAATTAAATATTGATTTATTACGGTGGAAAGTGTTCATTAGCTGATGCAACTAATCAAATCATATCACTTCACTTCGACAACATTTTTTACAAGAAAAAAAGATAAAGTGAAGCTAAGAAAAACTTTTTATTCGCTTTATCTTCTTCTAAATATAAACTAAAAAGCAGGTGACAAGGAAAAAGAAAGAAATCATTATCATCACTTTTTCTCTATTAAAAAAAAAAAAAAAAATGGTATTTATTCACTTAAAGAAGATATTTTTGGGGCACTATTAATTATCTCCGAATATTAATTAATACAAAAAATTATAACAACCATTATTATCATTTCAGTGTGTTTAATATTTATTCTAGGGAAGTGTAAACAAAATGTATAGATGAATAAAAAATATTTTTTCTAGTTCTTTTTTTATTAAATACCTGATAAAAATCTACATTTTTGTACTTAGAAAGAGAGAAAATTTTTGTTTTACGTATAGATTAAACGTTTTTACTAATATTATAACTATGAGGAAATGGCGTTATTTTCTAAGGTTGACAACAATTAGTTAATAATATTCAAAAATTGTGTTTTCAGAGTAGTTTACAAGTTCATAATGTTCGATAAGGTTTAAAACTCGGTATATATATAAATATATCTATATAAAAGAACGTGAAATCCTCGCCAAGCATAGATTATGAAACACTTTCCAAAGATAATGTCTAAATAAACAATTTGAAAAACACACAACCCAATTTGAAAACTTAGTTTTGGGTATTATCATCAATAGTTGGAATAATATCCGAATTTTTTTGTGCAGCTCTGTATATGATCTATGTTTTATATATAATATATAGCATGCTATAAAATATAATTCAAGTACTCGAAATCTTTTGTACTGCCCTGTATGTGATCTATAGAATTTATGCTTACCAAGTAACAGATGTGATCTATAGAATTTATGCGTACCAAGTAACAGATGTGATCTATAGAATTTATGCGTACTAATTAACAGATAAAAAATAAGTAAAATTTAAAACATGTACCACAACCAAAAACGCACTTCCAGCAATTAATGCTAAAATGAGCCTGGAAATGAACTAAGCTATATAATATGCACACCATATTCTATAGTGAGTCTCTTGTTGTGGACCTCAATAATATATATCAATTTCAATATTTTGGAAATATTATAACAGCATAAAAATATATCACAAACGATTTTTCCCCATAGACCCTAATGAAACGGAATTATTTTGAGTGTCCCTGTAATTGAACTATAAATGCTACACAGTTCTCTTTCAAGACCGAACATCTCATAGTAAACCTTAACAACATATATCAATTACATGGTAATCCGAGTATATTTACGCGAGTTAGAGCCCGGACAAACAGCAAACAGACAGACAAGCCAAAAACGCGTTTTAAAAATGTTAAAAAATGTTAAAAAGGGGGGATAAATAATATAAATAAATTAGAAAATAATATAAATAATATAATAATAACATAAATTAAATAATAATAATAATAATAATAATAATAATAATAATATAGCTACAGAATAAAAAAAAAAAAAAAAAAAAAAAACCCTCTGTTTTTGTTTTAAATATTTTCCCTCAGATGATGCGCAAATTGTCACATGCTTAATCCATTTTTCAAAGAAAATAGCCAAGGCATTTTGTGAAAGCTATTTCTGAGATCTTTATACAGTTGAAATAATATCAGCATCTGTACTGAATTTTGAAGGCATGGCCTAAAGGTGATGGACAGGTGACAGGTGAGTGATAGGTGAGTCCTTATTCCATATCTTAAACTTGTTATAGTTTTTAGTTTCACAACAGTTTTAAGTAAAAGTATGAATGCTTTGGAGCGGTTTGGATTGTTTTAATATCATCATATGTCTTCAATATCAAGAATTTGTGCTGTCTTGCTCCGCTATGTTGTATTATGAAATCGCCATGTTTGAAAATGTTCGACGATATCGACACACATAATTTTTGGTGAATTTTGATCAAAACTCTAACTATCGATTAAACATACTGTCAGCAGGGATGACCACCTGAGGAAACCCGGCCTAAGCCTTAGAGTTTGTGTGCAATCCTGAGGGGCTGACACGCCTCTATCACCAGCGAGACCACAGTTACAGAATTATGTATGCAAGTTTTACAATATAATATTACAATTTTTCTTCTTCTCAGAAGTTTACAATTGATGTATATGGAAAAATATGATGCACACATACAGTTATTATAATTAATTCGATTATACAATTATACAGTTTAGACCATTTCCAGAATATGACTATATACAAGTACTGTGCAGACTTCATATTTAGGATTTTTGGTTAAATGCGATGCAGATTCTTGGTTAAATACTTCTAATACAATTAATAATATACTAATATAAATATACAGATGCGAATACACTGAAAATTTACAAATAATATGCAGATACTAATAATATACAGACAGTGTGATGTTAACTCTCATTACAGCAGTTATTATATTCAAATACAAAATACAATTATTTATATACATATGTGCAGAGAAAACAGGACCCCTGCTAGATTGGACAAGCGGGCGCTCGACTACAGAGGAAGAGGATTTGAAAATAAAAATTCATTTTTTTTCAATAAATTTCATGCAGTTGACTATGCGCTGGAGAAGAACCGGACGGTCCAGGAGATATTGTAGCCAGTTTTTAAGTGACATTTGTGGTGATTTTTTGACATGGAAATGTGAAGTTAGAGTGCAATTTAATATGTAGTGTAACGATGTTGCTTCTGATCCACAGATACAAAGTGGTGAGTCACTTCTGTTAATTTGGAATAGGTGTTATTGAAATGGTCCATGATTTGTTAAAAATAGGTATAGATATCTGTTGTGTACTTCTAGTTGTTGCGAGACTTCCGGAAGGAAGTCTCTTGTGTACTGACCCACTTGTGCTGTAGACCAGTGTTGTTGCCAACTGTCTGTGATTTGTTTTTTTAATTCTCTTTTGAGTGTGGACGGTGGTACAGGTAGGAAAGTTGTTTCCAGTGTTTCATCGTTTGTTGCTGACCCCGCCAACTGATCCGCCAGTTCATTTCCAGCTACACCCGAATGACCCTTAACCCAATTAAAAAAGTTTTTGGAGGATAGATTTACACGTACTAAAATTTCCTGTGCAACTATTATATGTATCACATTCTAACACATAACAGAAATAATTTTGTTGCGGTCCAGATAACATAGCAAAAGTATGTAAGAGAAAGAATAAGGTTGAATACAACTGAACTAAAGAGGTATATATAAAAAAAATGATGTATCAGTAAGCAATAAATATCTGATAGGTTTTATGTAGCCAATAATAATATCTAGCATGAGAAGTCATTTAAGAGGTCCAATGTAATTTTTATATCGAAAAAACCCTCCTCAATTTAGTATCAGTAAACAACATTCCAGTAAATTTTACTTAATAGCATTAATATCTAATAATGTCACATTATATTTAAAGAATCTCACAGTTTATCATCTGACTTAACAGCCAAAATATTAAGCCATTAATTGAATATTGATTTATCACGAAGGAAAATATTTATTACCAGATGGAAGTAATAAAATCGTATCACTTCACTTCGACAACACTTTTTACAAGAAAAAAAAATAAAGTGAAACGAAGAAAAAAATTATCTTCATTTCTTCTCTTTAATTTTTAAAAACAAAATCTAAGGAATCGTGTTCAAGAGTGGAAATGTTTTTAAAAAACGTCGTTTTTTTCTTTTAAAAAACTTTTCATATTTCTCACTGAAAGTATTTTTTAAGTACTTTTAATCAAATTTAGAAATTAACTACAATGAAAAATATAAAATAAGAATCCTAATTCCAATAGAAAATTCAATCTTTACTCTTGGTATCTGTAAAGAAAATGATACTTGAGCAAAAAGCATTTTGACCTAGTTTTTACTTTATTAAAAGCTTCAAGAAAATACAATTTTAATTACCGAGAAAGAAAAAATGTGGTTGAATTGAGGCATAGATTAAGAGCCTTTTTTTCAATATTACAAATAATTACAATATTTTATCCATGTTGACAGTCAATTCACATTATTCCAAAAAATATTTATATTTCCATAATTGAAATCTATGACAAAGAAAAAAAAACTAGTTGTTGGGGGTTACCGTAATACTTACCCATCATGGATATGCATAATATAAAATATAAAAATAAAACATGTGTAAACTACTTATAAAATGCATTGCAATTCGAATAAAATTGTGGCTTGATGACGTCATAAACTTAAAATGTTCTATTACTGAATTGCGTAAAAGAAACATCCTTATAACTCCGAAATTGTTAATCCTATTAGCTAATGGTTTATTGCGTTGGATTAAGTGTCTCATTTCCAAATAAAATATACCTTTGAATTAAATTTTAGATGAAATACAGGGTCATGAAAAATCGAAGAGTGTTGAAAATAGGATTACAAAATATCTCGGCAACTCATTATCCGATCGACTTCATTATTTAAGCAAAATTTAGGTTTTTTTATTGTCTTTTATATTCACTCTTTAAAATAAACAATTTCGAAAAAAATTATATACCTTTTATCAGAACGAATATTTCGAGAGTCCGAAAAAAATAGTTTCGGATAATCGAGGTTACTGAAATTCAATAAGCTTCTTCCCATTATTACATACTAAGTACCTACCAAATTTCAAGTCTCTATCTCAATTTGTTTGGGAGATAGAGCGCTTACAGACACACACAAAAATCTATATTCCGGGCTGAGAAAACTGATTAATATACTATAAGAAAAACTACCCGGAAATATTTTCGAAAATTAGTGGCAGCAAAAAACTTTGTTTTTATAAATTCTTTTTTAAATCTCAAAAATATATTGGTGTCTTATATTTCTTAAAGATAAAAAACGCTTTTCGTAATCATGGGTAACTTGAAAGAGTTTATTGCATATTTTCGTTCGGGGGTTATATTATATTTTTGTAGATTAAAAAAATATTTTCTTTTTTTACAATGTATACCAAAGGCAAAAAATTCCACAAACATTTTTAGTAAACAAAAATTCTGATAAATTTTACTTGACACTATTAGCATCTAATCTGACAAATCCTTATTTAACACATCTCGTAGTATGTTTATAGAGGGGGAAAAGTGCACACACACACGTACAAGCTTCTTTTAAGTATCAATGGACCAAAATTCTGACAAATGTTTCATAGCAGTATTGATATCTAATTTGACATTACACTTAGCAAGTCTCATAATTTCTTATTTGATATAACAGTCAATATACTAAGCCATTATTTAAATACTGATTTATAACTATGAAAAAGAGTTTATTATTCATTTTCAAATCATTTTATTTCATTTCACTTTTACGACAAAAGTTAATAAAGTGACGCGAAATAGCAAATCTTATTGAATATCAAAAATATTTAATTAAATTTCTATAAATAGAGAGAACTCGAACTATGTCATGAGATGACGAAGATTTGTTTTAGTTGAGACAGTTCGCTATTAAATTACTCAAAAATATCCACTTTCCTGCGCTTTATAAAGCAATTAAAACTAGGGCTTAATTACCGGCGGGGCAAACCTCCATCAGGAAAAAAAATGGAAATTTTTGCCTTGTTTTTGACAGAAATTCAGTCTTAAAAAGACATTTAAATAATCCAAAAATTTCAATTCTTTTTTACTGGTTGGAGTTTGTCCTGCCGGTAATCAGGCCCTAATTAAAACTAAAGGTAATTAAAATGCGTTTGTTGAGACAGTTCTCTTTTAAATTTTCAAAAAATATTCAGCTTCCAACATTTTTTAAAGCAATTAAAACTGTAATGTTATAGTTGAAACAGTTCCCTGTTAATTAAAAAAATATATTTAGCTTGCAGCACTTTCTAAAGCAATTAAAACTGAAGATAGCTAAAATGTTTGAGGTGAGACAGTTCCCTGTAAATTTACAAAAAATAGTCAGCTTCATACACTTTCTAAAGCAAATAAAACTAATGGTAATTATAATGCTGTAGTAGTTGAGATAATTCCCTGTAAATTTCTAAAAAGTATTCAACTCCCAGCACTTTCTAAAGCACTTAAAACTGAAGGTAATTAAAATGTTTTAATTGAGACAGTTCCCTGCAAATTTCCAAAAAAAAAATATTCAGCTTCCTACACTTTCTAAAGCGATTAAAACTAAAGGTAAATTTCCAAAAAATATTCACCTTAATACACTTATCTAAAGCAATTAAAACTATAGGTAATTAAAATGTTTTAATTCTGACAGTTCTATATTAAATTTTCAAAGAAATATTCACCTTCCTACACTTTCTAAAGCAATTAAGACTAAAGATAATTAAAATGTATTAATTGAAATAGTTCTCAATTAAATTTCAAAAAAAATTTCACCAGCCTGCACTTTCTAAAGCAATTAAAACTAAACATAATTAAAATGTTTTAGTTGTGACAGTTGTCTGTTAAATTTCTAAAACATTTTCACTTTCCTACACATTCTAAAGCAATTAAAACTAAAAGCATTTAAAATGTTTTAGTTCAGATAGTTTTCTGTTAAATAAGAAAAAAAAAATTCACCTTCCTACACTTTCTAAAGCAATTAAAACTAAAGTTAATTAATTTTTTTATTTGGGACAATTGTCTGTTACTTTTCCAAACAATATTTACCTTCCTACACTTTCTAAAGCAATCAAAACTAAAGATAATTAATTTTTTTTAGTTAAGACTATTAAAAAAGTATTCACTTTCCTATACTTTCCAAAGCAATTAAAACTAAAATTAATTAAAATGTTTTAGTTTCAACAGTGCTCCGTTAAATTTCCAAAAAAATATTCACCCGACTATACTTTCTCAAGCAATTAAAACTAAAGGTAATTAAAATGCTTTAGTTGAGACAGTTCTCTGTTAGATTTCCAAAAAATATTCATCTTTCTGCACTTTCTAAAGCAATTAAGACGAACGGTAATTAAAACGTTCTAGTTGAGACTATTAAATTTACAAAAAATAATCACTTTCCTACCCTTTGAAAGCGTATAAAACTAAAGATAATTAGAATAGTTTACTTACTACAATTATCTGTTAAATTTCCAAAAAATATTCCCCCTACTTTCTACAGCAATCAAAACTAAAAATAATTATAAAGTTATAGTTGAAACAGTTCCTTCCTACTTTCCAAAAAAATATTCAGCTTCCAGTACATTCTAAAGCAATTAAAACTGAAGGTAATTAAAATGCTTTAATTGAGACTATTAAATTTACAAAAAATAATCACCCGCCTACCCTTTGAAAGCGTATAAAACTAAAGATAATTAGAATAGTTTACTTACTACAATTATCTGTTAAATTTCCAAAAAATATTCCCCCTACTTTCTACAGCAATCAAAACTAAAAATAATTATAACGTTATAGTTGAAACAGTTCCTTGCTAATTTCCAAAAAAATATTCAGCTTCCAGTACATTCTAAAGCAATTAAAACTGAAGGTAATTAAAATGCTTTAATTGAGACTATTAAATTTCAAAAAATAATCACCCTCCTACCCTTTGAAAGCGTATAAAACTAAAGATAATTAGAATAGTTTAGTTACTACAATTATCTCTTAAATTTCCAAAAAATATTCCCCCTACTTTCTACAGCAATCAAAACTAAAAATAATTATAAAGTTATAGTTGAAACAGTTCCTTGCTAATTTCCAAAAAAATATTCAGCTTCCAGTACACTCTAAAGCAATTAAAACTGAAGGTAATTAAAATGCTTTAATTGAGACTATTAAATTTACAAAAAATTACCGCCCTCCTACCCTTTGAAAGCGTATAAAACTAAAGATAATTAGAATAGTTTAGTTACTACAATTATCTGTTAAATTTCCAAAAAATATTCCCCCTATTTTCTACAGCAATCAAAACTAAAAATAATTATAAAGTTATAGTTGAAACAGTTCCTTGCTAATTTCCAAAAAAATATTCAGCTTCCAGTACATTCTAAAGCAATTAAAACTGAAGGTAATTAAAATGCTTTAATTGAGACTATTAAATTTACAAACAATAATCACCCTCCTACCCTTTGAAAGCGTATAAAACTAAAGATAATTAGAATAGTTTAGTTACTACAATTATCTGTTAAATTTCCAAAAAATATTCCCCCTACTTTCTACAGCAATCAAAACTAAAAATAATTATAAAGTTATAGTTGAAACGGTTCCTTCCTACTTTCCAAAAAAATATTCAGCTTCCAGTACATTCTAAAGCAATTAAAACTGAAGGTAATTAAAATGCTTTAATTGAGACTATTAAATTTACAAAAAATAATCACCCGCCTACCCTTTGAAAGCGTATAAAACTAAAGATAATTAGAATAGTTTACTTACTACAATTATCTGTCAAATTTCCAAAAAATATTCCCCCTACTTTCTACAGCAATCAAAATTAAAAATAATTATAAAGTTATAGTTGAAACAGTTCCCTGCTAATTTCCAAAAAAATATTCAGCTTCCAGTACATTCTAAAGCAATTAAAACTGAAGGTAATTAAAATGCTTTAATTGAGACTATTAAATTTACAAAAAATAATCACCCACCTACCCTTTGAAAGCGTATAAAACTAAAGATAATTAGAATAGTTTAGTTACTACAATTATCTGTTAAATTTCCAAAAAATATTCCCCCTACTTTCTACAGCAATCAAAACTAAAAATAATTATAAAGTTATAGTTAAAACAGTTCCTTGCTAATTTCCAAAAAAATATTCAGCTTCCAGTACATTCTAAAGCAATTAAAACTGAAGGTAATTAAAATGCTTTAATTGAGACTATTAAATTTACAAAAAATTATCGCCCTCCTACCCTTTGAAAGCGTATAAAACTAAAGATAATTAGAATAGTTTAGTTACTACAATTATCTGTTAAATTTCCAAAAAATATTCCCCCTATTTTCTACAGCAATCAAAACTAAAAATAATTATAAAGTTATAGTTGAAACAGTTCCTTGCTAATTTCCAAAAAAAATATTCAGCTTCCAGTACATTCTAAAGCAATTAAAACTGAAGGTAATTAAAATGCTTTAATTGAGACTATTAAATTTACAAACAATAATCACCCTCCTACCCTTTGAAAGCGTATAAAACTAAAGATAATTAGAATAGTTTAGTTACTACAATTATATGTTAAATTTCCAAAAAATATTCCCCCTACTTTCTACAGCAATCAAAACTAAAAATAATTATAAAGTTATAGTTGAAACAGTTCCTTCCTACTTTCCAAAAAAATATTCAGCTTCCAGTACATTCTAAAGCAATTAAAACTGAAGGTAATTAAAATGCTTTAATTGAGACTATTAAATTTACAAAAAATAATCACCCTCCTACCCTTTGAAAGCGTATAAAACTAAAGATAATTAGAATAGTTTACTTACTACAATTATCTGTTAAATTTCCAAAAAATATTCCCGCTACTTTCTACAGCAATCAAAATTAAAAATAATTATAAAGTTATAGTTGAAACAATTCCTTGCTAATTTCCAAAAAAATATTCAGCTTCCAGTACATTCTAAAGCAATTAAAAATAATCACCCACCTACTCTTTGAAAGCGTATAAAACTAAAGATAATTAGAATAGTTTAGTTACTACAATTATCTGTTAAATTTCCAAAAAATATTCCCCCTACTTTCTACAGCAATCAAAACTAAAAATAATTATAAAGTTATAGTTAAAACAGTTCCTTGCTAATTTCCAAAAAAATATTCAGCTTCCAGTACATTCTAAAGCAATTAAAACTGAAGGTAATTAAAATGCTTTAATTGAGACTATTAAATTTACAAAAAATTATCGCCCTCCTACCCTTTGAAAGCGTATAAAACTAAAGATAATTAGAATAGTTTAGTTACTACAATTATCTGTTAAATTTCCAAAAAATATTCCCCCTATTTTCTACAGCAATCAAAACTAAAAATAATTATAAAGTTATAGTTGAAACAGTTCCTTGCTAATTTACAAAAAAATATTCAGCTTCCACTACATTCTAAAGCAATTAAAACTGAAGGTAATTAAAATGCTTTAATTGAGACTATTAAATTTTCAAACAATAATCACCCTCCTACCCTTTGAAAGCGTATAAAACTAAAGATAATTAGAATAGTTTAGTTACTACAATTATCTGTTAAATTTCCAAAAAATATTCCCCCTACTTTCTACAGCAATCAAAACTAAAAATAATTATAAAGTTATAGTTGAAACAGTTCCTTCCTACTTTCCAAAAAAATATTCAGCTTCCAGTACATTCTAAAGCAATTAAAACTGAAGGTAATTAAAATGCTTTAATTGAGACTATTAAATTTACAAAAAATAATCACCCGCCTACCCTTTGAAAGCGTATAAAACTAAAGATAATTAGAATAGTTTACTTACTACAATTATCTGTTAAATTTCCAAAAAATATTCCCCCTACTTTCTACAGCAATCAAAACTAAAAATAATTATAAAGTTATAGTTGAAACAGTTCCTTGCTAATTTCCAAAAAAATATTCAGCTTCCAGTACATTCTAAAGCAATTAAAACTGAAGGTAATTAAAATG
Organism: Maratus michaelseni; assembly: GCA_963931845.1. Taxonomy (NCBI): domain Eukaryota; kingdom Metazoa; phylum Arthropoda; class Arachnida; order Araneae; family Salticidae; genus Maratus; species Maratus michaelseni. Next base: position 170,525,831 of record OZ007600.1, on the reverse strand, counting down.
CTTTAATTGAGACTGTTAAATTTACAAAAAATAATCACCTTCCTAACCTTTGAAAGCGTATAAAACTAAAGATAATTAGAATAGTTTAGTTACTACAATTATCTGTTAAATTTCCAAAAAATATTCCCCCTACTTTCTACAGCAATCAAAACTAAAAATAATTATAAAGTTATAGTTGAAACAGTTCCTTGCTAATTTCCAAAAAAATATTCAGCTTCCAGTACATTCTAAAGCAATTAAAACTGAAGGTAATTAAAATGTTTTGATTGAGACTATTAAATTTACAAAAAATAATCACCCACCTACCCTTTGAAAGCGTATAAAACTAAAGATAATTAGAATAGTTTAGTTACTACAACTATCTGTTAAATTTCCAAAAAATATTCCCCCTACTTTCTACAGCAATCAAAACTAAAAATAATTATAAGGTTATAGTTGAAACCGTTCCTTGCTAATTTCCAAAAAAATATTCAGCTTCCAGTACATTCTAAAGCAATTAAAACTGAAGGTAATTAAAATGCTTTAATTGAGACTATTAAATTTCAAAAAATAATCACCCTCCTACCCTTTGAAAGCGTATAAAACTAAAGATAATTAGAATAGTTTAGTTACTACAATTATCTGTTAAATTTCCAAAAAATATTCCCCCTACTTTCTACAGCAATCAAAACTATAAATAATTATAAAGTTATAGTTGAAACAGTTCCTTGCTAATTTCCAAAAAAATATTCAGCTTCCAGTACATTCTAAAGCAATTAAAACTGAAGGTAATTAAAATGCTTTAATTGAGACTATTAAATTTCAAAAAATAATCACCCTCCTACCCTTTGAAAGCGTATAAAACTAAAGATAATTAGAATAGTTTAGTTACTACAATTATCTGTTAAATTTCCAAAAAATATTCCCCCTACTTTCTACAGCAATCAAAACTAAAAATAATTATAAGGTTATAGTTGAAACAGTTCCTTGCTAATTTCCAAAAAAATATTCAGCTTCCAGTACATTCTAAAGCAATTAAAACTGAAGGTAATTAAAATGCTTTAATTGAGACTATTAAATTTCAAAAAATAATCACCCTCCTACCCTTTGAAAGCGTATAAAACTAAAGATAATTAGAATAGTTTAGTTACTACAATTATCTCTTAAATTTCCAAAAAATATTCCCCCTACTTTCTACAGCAATCAAAACTAAAAATAATTATAAAGTTATAGTTGAAACAGTTCCTTGCTAATTTCCAAAAAAATATTCAGCTTCCAGTACATTCTAAAGCAATTAAAACTGAAGGTAATTAAAATGCTTTAATTGAGACTGTTAAATTTACAAAAAATAATCACCTTCCTAACCTTTGAAAGCGTATAAAACTAAAGATAATTAGAATAGTTTAGTTACTACAATTATCTGTTAAATTTCCAAAAAATATTCCCCCTACTTTCTACAGCAATCAAAACTAAAAATAATTATAAAGTTATAGTTGAAACAGTTTCTTGCTAATTTCCAGAAAAATATTCAGCTTCCAGTACATTCTAAAGCAATTAAAACTGAAGGTAATTAAAATGCTTTAATTGAGACTGTTAAATTTACAAAAAATAATCACCTTCCTACCCTTTGAAAGCGTATAAAACTAAAGATAATTAGAATAGTTTAGTTACTACAATTATCTGTTAAATTTCCAAAAAATATTCCCTCTACTTTCTACAGCAATTAAAACGAAAAGTAATTATAAAGTTAAAGTTGAAACAGTTCTCTGCGAATTTCCAAGAAATATTCAGCTTCTAGCACATTCTGAAGCAATTAAAACTGAACGTAACAAAATGTTTTCGTTGAATCAGTCTCCTGTAAATTTCAAAAAATATATTCAACTTCGAACATTTTTGAAGCAATTAAAACTAAAAGTAATAAAATTTTTACAGGCTAGCATAATTCTATTGCTCTTTATTCACCGATAAGTTTAGCCATTAACGAAATATTTTTCACTCTTTGAGTTAAAGAATAAATATTTTGATCAAAAGATTAAATTTAATGCTTATTTTTACGACCATAGTTTGACAACATTGACATCGATTGAGAAAGAAATTTTTAATTACGTTAACCTGAATGAAATCTGAGTTCAATTTCCAGGAATTCTATCATTCATTAAACTGCTTCGATATTTGAATCTTATTGATATATTATTTTGAGAAAGTTTTGAATATTTCAAAATAGATATAGTAAATCTATTACCGTAATTTCCGTCGTATAATCCGAGGATCAAACAATCATTTTTCGACCCAGAAATTTTATTTTATAAAATGTAGTTTACTGAATTGCTGTAAATATTTTACTTCAATTATTAAATAAAATTTCTGGGTCTAAACCTAATTGTTTGATCTGCGGATTGTGGCTCGGAAATTATGGTAATCATTTTTCATGAAGTTTAACATATGCTAACCTAATTGCATATGTTATCTAAACCTAAGCTAAAGTACCCAGTAGTTGACACTGGACCAATACTTGACACTTTTTTAGAAACAGTAGTGTAACAAGAAAACGTCACAGGTAGGAACATGAGAGACACAGAATTTTAAAAATCTATCACCTTGCGGCAAAACTGAGAACTAAAACTATAAACAGTCGAGCCCAATTCCAATATGGCGGAAGACAACAAAGAAGCATGTGTGCAAAGTTGAATTTTTCGAATTTATCTTAAAAAAAGTGATAAGGATCGCACGTTTTAGTAAGTATTAAAACCCGTAATTTATCTTAATTTCTGGTTATGTTTTGATTGATATTGATTGTTTCGATGTCCAAGAATTGCATTGGAATAAAGTTGATGCATTTTGTGCAAAATAGCGGGAGTGAGTGTGAGTGTCAACTATTGAATATGAAAAGAAACAGATTTTCAAAAGTTGACACCCAGTGTCAACTACTCGCTCATGTTGGGGTTTTGTTAATATAATTCAGTGCAATGAAAATAAGCTGGAATCTACCAGATAAATTCAGGACTGACCTTTGAAAAACTAAAAATGCATTTAAACCAATAGATGACACATGGTGTCAATTATTGAAATTAGGGAGTGTCAACTACTAAAATTAATTATTTATTTTTTTAGATGCCACCTACGAAGGGAAATTTTAGGAATTACACGGAAGAGAGCATGAGAGCTGACGTAGAATACGTTAAAGTCAACAAAGCTAAATTATTATTAATTTAGGCCCCGCCGCAGTCAGTGTCAATTACTAGTTCACGAAGGTGTCAACTACTAAACTCTCACGTTCATGATGGTGTCAACTTCTGGACAAAAATCATGTTTTCATATCTCCTAGAAATTTTTACAAAATGTATTCATTTCGGGACATTAAACGTTATGATTTTGTGGAAAAATGTTCAAACCCCCTAGTAATGATCAAACTGTTTCCCTTAATTGAAAACTGCACGAACCAAAGGCGACGAACGTCGAAAAATTCCTTAAGGTGTCAACTACTGGGTACTTTACCTTAACTGTTTGATCCGCGGATTATAGGCCGAAAATTACGGTAATAATTTTTCGTGAAGTTTAACACATGCTAACATCAAATCATGTCATTTCAAATCGAGTACATATTTTAGAATAAAAAATTATAAAGTGAACCGAAGTAAAGTATTAATCAGTTCAATCTCTTCATCTTCGTTTAATTAGAAGCCAAACCCCCAAAAAATTCTTTTTTTTTTATCCGTCTCACTTTTAAAAAAAAATTCTCATTTATTAACTGAAAGAAGTTGTTTTTTACTAAGCTCTATAAAAAATTTCTAAATATTAATTATCACAAACAAAAATAACAAGCATTATTAATCGCTTCAGAATATTTAATATTTACTTCCGGGAACTGTAAGCAAAATTTATACTAACATATGCTAATGTCAAATAATGTCATTTCAAATATAGTACACTTATCGAAGAAAAAATAATAAAGTGAACCGAAGTAAAATGTTAACTCGTTTATTTTGTTTTAAATAGAAGCTAAAAAGCCAGTACAAAAACAAACGGAAAAAAAAAACTTCATCGCTTTTCCGAAAAATTCTCTCATTTATTCACTGAAAGAAGTTTTTTCTTAGAAGCTCTATTAATTACCTCTAAATATTAATTACCAGAAAAAACATAACAAGCATTATTATCGCTTCAGAATATTTAATATTTACTCCTGGGAACTGCAAGCAACATTTATACATGAGTAAATATGTATTTTGATCTAGTTATTGCTTCATTGTGAACCTAGTAAAAATTCATTTTTCTAATCAGCTAGAAGAAAAATTATGCTTTTGGCATACATTAAATGCTCTTTGTAATATAATGAAAGTTTCGCATTATTTTGCCATATTGACATTTAATGCATAATAATTGTAAACATTCATACAGCTGTGAGTCAAATATAATATGAATGAAAAATAAATATAATAAGAGTGCGGCAAGCATAGTTAATGAAACACTTTCCAACGCATCCAGAAAACTGTAACAAAACTTTACTGTTAAATAAAATGAAAAAAGATAGGTAAATAAACAGTTTAGAAAACATATAACACATTTAAAAATCCAGTTTTAGCAATTACATTCCATAGTCAAAAAAGTAGTCGAATTATTTTGAGTAGCCCTTTATATGAAATATACATTTGCATATATATTGCATAACATGCTAAAATTTAGTTCAGTTAGAAAATTCCCTTTTAGCAATCTTCGCCAATTCATGGTAATCCAGTCGCTTTCTTATGTGCAGCCATGTATATTATCTGAAGACTTTTGTACACACCGCATATTAAGTTAACATTGAATTCAGGCAAAAAACGCATAACACAACTTAAAATACGCTTCTATCAATTGCCAATCATAAACGGCAATGTATCTTCTTCTTTTCTAAGCTCTGCACATGGATTTATTTATCTTTCAGAAACATCTATTAGTACATTAAATATAATTCAGCAGAAAAATTCATACCACAATTAAATCTACTTTTAAGCACTTCACTTCCATAGTCAGTAATATTTACGCATATTAGTATAATAATTCCTTTGTGTACACATGATGAACAGAATTTATACACACAGCGTACTATACAAACATTTATTAGGGTGTATCAAAAACATTTTCGTTTTTCCAATGCTTTTATATCAAAGCCTGTAGCTGGCACTTTATCACCCCTATTGTTGAACTTAAAATGTTATTTAAGAGGATGTATGTCCCTCTATATTCTATAATCATACAGGCTTCTTTCTTTCATTTTTAGGTCACGTAATGTTGAGATTTTTTGCATCTTAAGGCATGATTTTAAACTATCCTTAAAACCAATAAAGCTGTCCTCAACACTCGTGCAGTTGGAGGCTAGGATAAGAGTAGTGTCCGGATAGTTGTTCAAAGCAAATCCAAACGTTTTAAGGAAGGGGTCCTCAGCCTTGAAATCCAACCCAGAAGTGACAGGCCATCAGTTGTGAATTTTGACCCGTTGAAGTGAAAAAAAAAATCCATTCCCCACAATCAATTTTGATGCTAAAAATTAACAAAATTACACATTCAAAAATTATTAATTTTTTAACTATTATTTAACTTGATTATTATTTAACTTGATTTTGGTGAGCAAAAATTCATCTTTTCTTAAAGTTTTTAAAAATTTATATAAATTGAAATTATTAATGTTTTTATTATCATTATTATTATTTTTAATCGATTCCCGAAAGTTTGCTTAGGGGGTAAAAAATATATAATTGGATGAATAAGATATCAAACGGATATTGATTAATAAACAACAAACTTCTCATTTACGGAAAAATGAATATTTTATTTAAAAAAGTTGTGAAAAATTCAAAAGATTGCTGTACGAATAAACTTCATTAAAAAGAGGATGAAATTTACCATATCGGACAAAAATATTGAATTTGGATTGTTTTTATCAGCAAGAAAATTGCCTGCGAAATTGGAAGATGGGGGAAATACGCGAATCGTCCCATTCAATATAAAATAACAAAAAAATTAATCAAAAAATTCAAAATCTGAGGATTAGGTGCATTCATACCTGTATTCGTATAACCAAATTTTCAGACCTCTAAGTGTGACAGATTTACCTAGCCATTTCGCACATACAAACACACACACAAACATCGTTCTTTTATTAGTATAGACCAGGCTTGTCCAAACTTTCAATAACCAGAGGCGAGACTCAACTGCTGGCAAAACAATAAAGAGTATGATATAGAATCATATATATTTTGCCTTTTATTCTGAAAATGAATTTTCCTATCTTAACTTTCTCTCCATCAATTAATTTCTTTATTCAAAGTCATTTTCTATTCATTAACCACAAAAGTAGAGTTGCAAAGAGCCGGTTTATTCCCGGGTTTATTTCCAATAGACCCGGTTTATTCCCAGGTTTATTCCCAAAAGACCTGATTTATTCCCCCAAAACCCGGTTTATTCCCCGAAAACCCGGTTTATTTCCGGGTTTAAACCGGGTTTTTTCTAGCCTTTGCAACTCTACACAAAAGTAATCCTTTTTCCTAACTCAAAATGCTCGCAGCTATTTTTATCCTAACACTAAATGTAATTGTACGTTAGTTTTATGCGGTTTCAATTCTGAATATTAATGTACTAGCTAGGTGGACTTTACATCTGCCATTCTTTTTCTTTCGTATCTTGTGTTAAAGCGAACGCGTTTTCAGTTTAACTTTACTGCTGCATCATAATGCATAATCAACAATTTTTGTTTCTGTTCTCATAATACAGTCATCGCGTTCCCAAAATAATGACAGGGTTATCTTCCTAATGTTGTTTTATTGATAAATCGCCAATCTGGTAGGGTAGACGATTGGCGAATTGTCGTTCAAAAATGTAATACACATTTATTCATAACTGACAAAAAGGGGCATCTGGTATCTGGCACATTCGTAGCAGTTTGCAGCTATGAAAACATTCTAAATGTATACTCCGATTTTCCAGCCAGGCATATCATAAAGAGAGCTATTATTCCCATGACTGTAAATTTACGAAGTTAATATATCTTTTTGGTAGTGTTAGCGATAGACTCACGTCTCTTATGACGCAAATACATCTCACAGTAATTGCCACGCCAGTGTAGAAATAAATTGCAAAGAAAATGGAAATCATACTAAATTTAAAATTAAATTTCCCTTTCACGGGTTTATCTCAAAAACTTTTGTAGGGCAAGAAGCCAAAAACCGTAATGGTGCCTTACAGAAAAAAAATCTTGCAAATGTTAAGGATTTAAAAATAAAACATTTCTTTAAATTTATTTTTATATTTAAAAATACCTGGAAACAGAAAATATTCGAAAGACCGACCCACACACGGCTGATACGATGCAGATACATCTTATACTTATATCTCATGCCCATGTAAAAATAAACTGCAACATATATGTAAATCATTTAGAATTACATTTCCCTGAAAAAAGCTATTTTAAAAAAGTCCTTCCGGTCTGTACCGGGAGGAAAAGGTAGCTTTCACAGCCTTTGTTTTTAAAAATTCAACTCATTTTAATCAAAGACCCGAAGCTAAAATGCTTGGAACATGATTATAGAAGATTCAATCCCGGTTTTCGTATACTGAATTTGAATGCGAATTGCAGCATGACAGAAATCGATTGTTTCAAAATGTTAGCCACTGTAGAATTTTAAACTGCCATATCTGAGCCATTTTTACTTACCCATCATACATAGTATAGGGTAAGTCTTGTAATCGTTTTGAAAATTGAAAAAAAAAAATTGACGGATTTACACGGTTCAGACACTGGAGATTCCGAAAAACATATTTTTAGAAAAAAAATTTTGCCGTCCGTCTGTGTGTCTGTGTGTGTGTCTGTGTGTGTGTCTGTAAACGCTCTATCTCCCGAAAAAATTGAGATAGAGACTTGCAATTTGGTATGTACTTAGTATGTAATAATGGGAAGAAGCCTATTTCATTTCAATAACCTCGATTAAGCGGAACAATTTTTTTCGGACTCTCGAAATATTCGTTCTGATGAAAGGTATATAAAAAATTTCGAAATTGTTTATTTTAAGAAATGAATATAAAAGACAATAAAAAAACATAAATTTTGAATAAAGCATGAAGTCGATCGGATAATTAGTTGCCGAGATATTTGGAATCCTATTTTCCACACTCTTCGATTTTTCATGACCCTGTATTTCATCCAAATTTCACTTCAAAGATATATTTTAATTGGAAATTTGACGCTTAATAAGATGCAATAAACCGCTAGTTAATAGGATTATTATTTTTGGAGTTATAAGGAAAAACCTCTTTCAAGCAATTCAGTAATCGAGCCTTTAAAGTTTATGACGTCATCAAGCCACGATTTTATTTGAATTGCAATGCATTTTATAAGTAGTTTACACATTTTTATTTTAATATTTTACATTATGCATATCCATGATGGGTAAGTATTACGGTGGCCCCCAACGACTAGTTTAAGATACAGCCAAAACAAAAAATGTTCTAGAATCCTTGTGTCACGTTCTAACACTTAACGGAAACATTCTTTTTCAATTTATATTTTTTGTTTTCATCTTTTTGAATTTTTAAGAATTAAAATTATTTTAACTGGTCAAAATTTTTAAAGAAGATGGCGGATGAAGCTGGCCAACGAACTCGGTCAAGACCTTGGTATGTCCTATACACATACTCAGTCACATCCAAATCGGTTCATAAATAAGAGAGCTACAGCATGACAATGTCAGCTATATATAAATATATATATATATATATATATATATATATATATATACAGAGAGAGAGAGAGAAATCAACATTTGATCGGAGGGTGGTTTTGGGGTCTGGGGGTCATAATCGGTGAAAATATACCAAATTTTTTTGGAATTTCTTTCCTTCGAACGGCTGCAATATGTAGCTTTTTGTAATGAAAGCTACCTAAACTAGTCGTTAGGGGCCACCGTAATACTTACCCATCATGGATATGCATAATGTAAAATATTAAAATAAAAAATGTGTAAACTACTTATAAAATGCATTGCAATTCAAATAAAATCGAGGCTTGATGACGTCACAAACTTTAAAGGCTCGATTACTGAATTGTTTGAAAGAAACATCCTTATAACTCCAAAAATAATAATCCTATTAACTAGCGGTTTATTGCATCTGATTAAGCGTCAAATTTCCAATTAAAATATATCTTTGAAGTGAAATTTGGAGGAAATACAGGGTCATGAAAAATCGAAGAGTGTGGAAAATAGGATTGCAAATATCTCGGCAACTCATTATCCGATCGACTTCATGCTTTATGCAAAATTTATGTTTTTTTATTGTCTTTTATATTTATTTCTTAAAATAACCAATTTCGAAAATTTTTATATACCTTTTATCAGAACGAATATTTCGAGAGTCCGAAAAAATAGTTCCGGTTAATCGAGGTTATTGAAATGAAATAGGCTTCTTACCATTATTACATACTAAGTACATACCAAATTGCAAGTCTCTATCTCAATTTTTTCGGGAGATAGAGCGTTTACAGACACACAGACACACACACACAGACACACAGACGGACGGCAAATTTTTTTTTCTAAAAATATGTTTTTCGGAATCTCCAGTGTCTGAAACGTGTAAATCCGTCAAAAAAAATTTTCGATTTTCAAAACGATTACAAGACTTACCCTATACTACGTATGATGGGTAAGTAAAAGCATGCAAACATTAATGATTTAAAATTTAATTTTTTTAAGCATTTTAAAATAGATTATATATATAAATATATATTTAAAAAGAGCTTGTAAACAGGAAGCATTCGAAAGGGCGCTAAGAAATCCTTCAAAGTTTGCTGTGGCGCTCGCGGGCGCCGCGTTGGACAATCCTGGTCTAGACTATAATTAATAATTTTTTAGCGATTGTAAACTTCATAAGAGGTTCTTTTTTCAAATTTCGTAATAAATATAAGATATTTAAAAGTTCAACATTGTTTTATCTTAATAATCCTTTTTTAATATATTTCACGTGCCAAATATGTTTTTCATCTATTTAAAAATAATGCATGCATTAAAGGATAAATAAATGTTGATATGTTTGATCGGAAAAAATTGGTAAAAAATAATAATATAACAACTCTTTCTTTAACTATATTACTACTGATCCAGTAGATCCTAGATAATCTTCTACGAATATCAGTCACCCATCCTCATCAATAAATTACGGTGACACGAAGAGGATCTATCAAAAAAGTCATAGATAACATTGATACCAAAAATCTGTGTCATAACGTAATAGACTGACTGACATCAGTATGAATTACTAAAGGGAAAAAAATATTGGCTTAAGGCAACATAACGAAAATCTCTGATGTGATTTATATCTTGAGTTTTATTTGGAGTTGATTTAAAGGCATTTTCTCGACTAAATTCTTTATTTTTATTACTTACCCATCATACGTAGTATAGGGTAAGTCTTGTAATCGTTTTGAAAATCGAAAATTTTTTTTTGACGGATTTACACGTTTCAGACACTGGAGATTCCAAAAAACATATTTTTAGAAAAAAAAAATTGCCGTCCGTCTGTGTGTCTGTGTGTCTGTGTGTGTGTGTGTCTGTAAACGCTCTATCTCCCGAAAAAATTGAGATAGACACTTGCAATTTGGTATGTACTTAGTATGTAATAATGGGAAGAAGCCTATTTCATTTCAATAACCTCGATTAACCGGATCTATTTTTTTCGGACTCTCGAAATATTCGTTCTGATAAAAGGTATATAAAAATTTTCGAAATTGTTTATTTTAAGAAATGAATATAAAAGACAATAAAAAAACAAATTTTGCATAAAGCATGAAGTCGATCGGATAATTAGTTGCTGAGATATTTGTAATCCTATTTTCCACACTCTTCGATTTTTCATGACCCTCTATTTCATCCAAATTTCATTTCAAAGATATATTTTAATTGGAAATTTGACGCTTAATCAGATGCAATAAACCGCTAGTTAATAGGATTATTATTTTTGGAGTTATAAGGAAAACCTCTTTCAAGCAATTCAGTAATCGAGCCTATAAAGTTATGACGTCATCAAGCCACGATTTTATTTGAATTGCTATGCATTTTATAAGTAGTTTACACATTTTTGTTTTAATATTTTACATTATGCATATCCATGATGGGTAAGTATTACGGTGGCCCCCAACGACTAGTTTTATTTATTTATTTATTTTGCGATAATGTAGGCTACACCGGGGCACATTTACGCGGTTTTCTTTCAATGAATTTTCTAATTTTTATGTTTTAACTTAAGAAATTTTAGACATTGTGATTTTATAAAGCAGTTATTAAAGTCAAAATTTGTGTATTCAGTTGTTGCTCTATTTTTGTTTTTAACCGTTAAAAAAACTTTTTTTAGGCCCAAGTCTTTTGCGCAAACTTGCCCTGGGAACGGGGCAAGTTTACGCATCAAGTGGGACACGTTTACGCATATATAAGTGATACCAAGGAGTAAGTGAAATAAATATTTAATCAAATTGAAATGGTTTATTTATAACTTAAAACACTGTTTAAGAATAAAAATAAATAAAGAGAATTAATTAAAGAACATTTTACAGGCTAAACTGAAAACATGGGGCTTATTGCTAATTACAAACAGAAACTATTTAGTCATCTTCATCATCACTGTTATAGTTTAAAAATAAATAAATAAAGTATTTCCTTTTGCATACTTGTCATGGGACTACGTTTTGCATCTAAGACAATGAACCCAGTCTTGTCCTTTTTTGTATTGGTTGTATGATTCAAACAATAAATACACACACAGTTTTCATTTTCGTCATCAGATTCACTCTCTATTTTCTTTTTTTTTAGAGTGTACCAACTTTTTCCCTTTTGCAGTTTTTGGTTTCATACTTTTTCTTTTGCTGTCTACTTGCTCTGCTTCCATAGAAACTAGTAAATTTTTACGTAATTTCTTCTTTTTGTTTTGTTGTTCACGTACGATGGCATGAAATCAACCTCAGAAAATATAAGTGGGTTTTCTTTTATAAATATAAGTTGGTTTTCTTTTGCTGTCTACTTGCTCTGCTTCCATAGAAACTAGTAAATTTTTACGTAATTTCTTCTTTTTGTTTTGATGTTCACGTACGATGGCTTGAAATCAACCTCAGAAAATATAAGTGGGTTTTCTTTTATAAATATAAGTGGGTTTTCTTTTGCTGTCTACTTGCTCTGGTTCCATAGAAACTAGTAAATTTTTACGTAATTTCTTCTTTTTGTTTTGTTGTTCACGTACGATGGCAAGAAATCAACCTCAGAAAATATAAGTGGGTTTAGTGGTTGAATCCCTGTCACTTTAAATCCAGCCATTATGTTTGCTGGAGTAACTGCTAGGTGTAAGGTTGATGCCAAAATTGAAGGAATGTCACGAATTGTCATTTATGTTACTGAAACATTAAATGATGATTTGCAAAACAAAATAGCCTGAAAATACTAAAAAGGTTTGAGACAGTACGGAGCAAAAAAGCTTCAGGGGCACGTTTACGCAGTAAGAACGTGCGTAAAGGTGCCCCGATGTCAATGCGTAAACGTGCCCGGTCGCCATGTTTGGATTTATTTTTAACGTGCAACGAAAATTAAAAACATTTCTGTTCATACAAATACAGTTCTCAAAAAAGGATAAAATTCTTCTAATGTTCATATATTTGTTTATCCTTAACTAAGTATTATTAGTTCACAATAAGTTTCAATAAGTTCAACACAAAATTTACACACCTTGACAGAAAACAGGTTATCCTTTCCGCATGCTAGACCAAAGCTCAACTGACGCTCCAAAATCTTGTAAGAATACCCACTGGGGAGCAGCATCAATCTGTCATGACCGGTGGCGTGCCAGTTATAACTCGTTTCGGGAAAAGTGCACTACGTAAACGTGCCCCATGCGTAAATGGGCCCCGGTCTACCCTACTTTTTAACCTTTTTCAACCTAGTTGAAAAGTGTTTATGACTTCGGTTTTGCTGTCCGTCTGGTCTTGCTCTAACTCTCGTAAATATACTCGGATTGACCTGAAATTGTTGTATGTGATTGGCACTTACTATATAGCATGATCTCTGTTGAAAATAAAGTGTGTAGCATTTATAATTTATGTACAGGTGCAGTCAAATATATTCAGTTACATTACGGTCAAGGGGAAAAAATCGTTTCAAGTGCATTTTGATGATGTTACGCCATTCGAAACAGGATGAAATTGGTATACATTTATGTAGCGCACTAAAACGTACTTTTCTAAAATATGGTGTAGAAATCATTTATTATTCATTTACTGGGTCACACAAAATAATTCTGTCACACACTGTTCTTACGGGGAAAAATCATTTGCAATGTAATTTAATGATTTTTCACTATTTAAAACATAATGAAATGTATATGTATTACTGAGATGCGCTTAAATTTCTCACCGAATGGTGAGCATGGTGTGCATTGCGTTTATCGTTCATTTACAGGGGAACACAAAAGAATTCTGTTGCAGTCTTTGTTTGATATCTACTGTCTATGTGTGATAAGTACGTTTTCAACTTTGGTTTCAATTTTTAGGTTTGACTAAATGTTTGCATAGTACGTGGTGTGTATAAATTCGGTTGATCATATACACGGTTACATAAAAGAATTCGTAAATATTACTAACTGTGAGAGTAAATTGATTAAGGGTAGTTTTAATTGTGTTACGCATTTCCCTGCTGAACTATATTTAGTAGACTAATATAAGTTTGTGGAATATAAATAAATTTTTATACAGAGCTACGCATAGACCAAGACACGTTGTCGTTAATGGTTAGTAATTGCTGGAAGTAAGTTTTAAGTTATCTTATACGTTTTTTACCTGAATTAAATTTTAGTTTAATATGTGGTGTGCACAAAAATCTTTGTGTAATATACAGGGCTGTACAAAAGATTTCGAGGGCATTTCCATCGATTGGGGAAATTTTTTCAAAGTGAATTTTCTAACTGAACTAATTTTTATCATGCTATGTAGTATATATTCAAGTCTATAGATCATATACAGGGCTGGACAAAATAATTTGACTATTTTTTTCACTGTGGAAGGTAAATGCTAAAACTGGATTTTTGAATGTGTTAGATGTTTCCTAAACTGTTTACTACATATCTTTTTTCACCTCATTTGACGGTGAAGTTTCGATACAGTTTTCTAGATGCGTTGGAAAGTTCTTCATAATCTATGCTTGACGTATGGTTTTCCGTTCTTGTTTAACTTTTTAACACTTTCCACCATAGTTGAAAAGTCACGACCCTCTGAATTGGGTTTTCTGGAAAATTTAGCTATTTATCTTAATCACGAGTTATTGTTAAATGAAAAATCTGATTCCACCATGCTCTCTGCAGCTTGAAAAAACTTGTTCAGCTCAACCACATAATAATATTTTTTTTTCATTTTGGTATTAACTTTTATGTTTGTTTGTTTATATTTTGTATATTTAATCCTAATACGTTTTACTTTCATTTTTTAGGCATTTTAATTTTTTTTTAAATTTTTTTACCATTTTCTTCATAATTTTCCTTATGTTCTGCATTCTAGGTAATTCTCTTCTGTGATTGGCTGATGCCATCTGTTTTTCTATTGGCTGTTCTCTTAACTTGTCCCTCTTTCCCTCCCATTTCCTTTCAGTCTTGCTCCTGCCTTCAAAGGGGTTGCACGTCTTCTTTGCGTCTGACGAAGAAAGACAAAGTTCTTTCCAAAGGCCTTGCGCATTCCTTATTTTTATAGTCTTACTAAGTTATATTTTTATGCTTTTAGAGTTGAAAAGTGTTTATGAATTTGGTTTGTCTGTCTGTCGTCCAGCTGTCTGTCCATGCTCTAAATCCCGTAAATATTTTCGGATTGGAATGAAATTTTCATATGTTACTGTGGTTTACTATAGAATGTTCGATATTGTAAATAAAGTGTGTAGAATTTATAGTTCATTTACAGGGATATACAAAAGAATTCCGTTACATTACGGTCTACGGAGAAAAATCGTTTGCGGTGCATTTTATTGATATTACGTTATTTCAAACATATAATGTGATTGATATACGCCATTGAGAGGGACTACAAAATGTTTTCTAAGGAGTATAGAATAAGTGTAGCATTTATAGTTCGTTTACAGGGATGCACAAAAGAATTCCTTTACATTATGATCTATAGAGAAAAATCGTTTGCGGTGCATTTTAATGATATAATAACGAAATAACTGAAGTGCACTAGCGCTTATCGTTCATTTACAGAGACACACAAAAGAATTCGGTTAAAGGACTGACTAAGATCGATAGTTGCTAGAAGTGCGTTTTACTTTGTAGTATGGAGTTTTTAACATCTAATTTTCAGTGTATGAGGTGGTGTGTATATATTTTATAGATCGTATACAGGGCTACACGAGTGACTTCACACACGTTACCGTATATGGACTGTTATTGCTGAAAATCGATTTAGTTTGAGTTATGTGTTTATTTTAAGTCGCATTTTTAGATATTTCCTTTCATTCTAGGAAAAAAGTGATATTTCTTAATAATATCTTGTAAGTGTTCGAAAGTGTTTCATAATCTATGCCTGATGCAGGATTTTTCGTTCTTGTTTAAATTTCAGTATGATATAATATCTTTTTTGAGGTATTATTAAATGGCTTTTTGAAGAAAAAGGATTTACTAAACAACAATTCAATTCTAGTGCTAAATTTTAAAAATTTAAGTAGCTTTTAAAAACTTACTTCTCGTAAAATTTTGCACTTTTTGAAACTTGTTTACATGTTTTTCTGACAAATGTATGTTATAATGTTAGGAATCAGATTTCTAGAAAAAATAATTAGTTTAATAAATCATATATTCTAATACGAACAAATCTTGTGTATATATGCAAATTTTATCTTAAAAACGGCTCTAACGATTTTGACGAAATTTTGTATCCTACCATTTTGGGGCACCAGAAAACCATTGGGCTAGGTCACATGTTCGAGAAAATTCGATTAGTGGGTCATTTTGGGTCATGGTCAAGCTAATTGTATCTAAAAAACGGTTCAAACGATTTTGACGAAATTTTGTATCCGACCATTTTCGGGCACGAGAAAACTATTGGGCTAGGTCACATGTTCGAGAACTTTCGATTAGTGGGTCATTTTTGGGTCAGCGGGACAAATTAATTTTGTCTAAAAAACGGCTCTAACAATTTTGATTAAATTTTGGATCCTACGAGTTTCGGGCACGAGAAAATCATTGGCCTAGGTCACATGTCCGAGAAAATTCAATTAGTGGGTCATTTCTGGGTTATTGTGGGTGAAGCTAATTTATCTAAAAAGCAACTCAGACTATTTACACTAAATTTTGCATGCTATGGTTTTCGGGCACGAGAAGACTGTTGGGCTAGGTCACATGTTCGAGAAAATTCAATTAGTGGGTCATTTTGGTCATGGGTCATTATGGGTCAAGCTATTTTATCTTAAAAACGGTTCAGAGGATTTGAAATAAATTTAGCATCCTACAGGTTTATGGAACGAGAAGACTATTAGGCTAAGTCACATGTTCGAGAAAATTCAATTAGTGGGTCATTTTGGTCATGGGTCATGATATTTGAACTCAAATTTAATTTTGACCGAGCATAGCTCGGTCTTCCCTGCTCGTGATAAATTAAATGACGTGATAAATTAAATGAGGACATATGCAAGAATACAGTAAAAAATGAATATTAATTTAAGTGAGTATTTTTTTTTTAAACTATATATATTTTTGAAAACCCGAATCTGTTTATGGAATGCTTTAGTATCGTCCAAAAAATAGGGAGATAATTGAAAAGTATTAACACTGACAAAGAATATGATATAATTTTCACTCTGCTAAACAGTGTCTCTGCTAAACGCATAATCAACAGAGTGAAAAATGTGTTCAGACCGGGGATTCACTAAAAATTTAAAATTTGCAAAAATTTACCAACCAATTAGAAATTCAAATTTATGTTTTGTTTAAATATTAGGCCTTGATACAAGGATTCCGGAACATTTTTTGTTTTGCCTCTATCTTAAAAAATGGTTGAGATAGAGCAGTTTGAAATTCTAGAGTCGTTGATATTTTGAAACAAGACAGCAGATTACAAAAATTCAGAGATTAATTTATAAGTTTTAGTGACCGTGATTTCTCGCAAATTATTATATTTAATTGTTGTGATCATTTCCCCAATTATACGCATAGTATCCGTTAGCGTCAAATTCCCGCCAAACTTTGCGACACTTGGCGAAATATCGCCAAATTTGGCGACTAAAATAAGCCTCCATAAATGAAGGCAACTTGGCTATAAGCCACTAATTTGGCAAATTTCTTATTCAAATTCAGTATTAACGAATCTTCTGTTCTTTGAATTTTAGCTTGCTGCTTTCGAGTAACATTAGCTAAAATTTTTAAACGAAGATATAGGTAAGCTACCTTTTCCTCCCGATACATGCCGGAAGGACTTTTTAACAAACGTACTTGCTTGCGCAGTAAACTTTGTATAATGGAGTTAGGCGCACACGCGAAATTAATGTATTGTAACTGAAATTTTTGGAGAAAAAAACATGAGTTGCAGTCATAAAATTAGATGTGATTTTCAAGATGAACACTGAATGCTGATAAAAGAGTGTTTTTTTTTTTTTTTTCAATTCCTACTATTAGCTCACACCCTCTATATATTTATATATCTTGTTCAAATTTGCAAATTAATAAAATACTTTTTATTCATCCATTCAAGTTCAAATACATTTTTTTAAAACTTGTAGTGGATAACACTTGATGTTAATACAGTTTTTTCAAATATTAATTAATTAATCAATTAAGTTAATTTAATTAATTAATTTTAGCTTTATATTTCATGTCTGTTCAAAAGTATAGACTCACTCCATATTTATAGTCTCCTTCGCCCGCGCGTCGTCTGAACTTCGTCCGTGAACAGCCCCATTATCTTTTTACGCGTGAAAGTTTCGCTATGGTACTTCATTGTGAAGTTTGGTAATTTTTGCATTTCAATATTTGAAAAACGGCATAATCATTAGATTTGAAATTTATATCAAGAAAAATACAATTTTCTACCTCTCTAACGCAGTTTGTGTAGCAATTTTGTGAGAAATACTATTCGAGCTATTAATTTTTGGTATTTTAGCTATTTATTTTTTATTTAATTTTTAATACATTTCAAAAATTTCTCTTATGTAAGATATTTAGCAGGATATAAATTTAGGAATAAATACCGTCAGTGGCGAAGCGTGTAGATCGCTGGAAAAAAAATTTCTTTTTGACCTAAGTAGGAATTGACTTTAAAATTTATTTTTCATATTACTTGTTTTTAAACTGTTTTTACCATTATACTTCTTTTAATGCGAATATATATGAGTTGTCTTCCTCTTGGAAAACTCATTGAGATCTCTAATATGAAATATATCCGACATAATGTAATGGAATTAGGAATTACTGGAAAAAATCATTAACATAAGGTTTCATAACGAAAATCTCTGACATGATGTAAAGCTTTGCGTCTTAAAATAATCCCTAGGAAACACTAAGAGGATTTATTGGTTTATCATTTGAAGTTGATGGATAGGTCTTTTTCACCTTGACAAACTTTGCAGTGATAAATAATACAGAGGAAGGAAGAACATTTGAGATTAATGACTAAAATCTCGAAAATCCTTGACTATATATTCAACATTGTAAAGAGTTAGTTAGTTTGATTGTAAAAGTTATTAAAATGATATTGAAAGATTACTTTAAAAAGTCCTTCCGGCCTGTACCGGGAGAATTTGACGCTGACGGATATGGATATATAGTTTTATGCATATGGTTGGGAAAATGATTGCAACAATGAAAGATAATAATTTGCGAGAAATCGCGTTCACTAAAACTCATAAATTAATCATTGGTTTTTTGTAATGTGCTTTCTTGTTTCAAAATATCAACCATTCTAGAATTTCAAATTACCTCAGCCATTTTTTAAGTGTAAAGTCCTCCAAGTTCCCTGTGAATTATACCTCTGGGGGTGCCTAATCAGGTGGTCTCGTCACCTGATCAAGACTCTAAATTACGAGACCAACTCGCATAACGATGACAGGTCCATATAAAAAGAATAACATCAATTAGCAGCAAACCAAAATGGAAACAAAACTAAGTCCTCCACATAGCCGTCCTGTCAGCAACGGCCAGCCGCTACGCGGCATCTCTTCAGTAGCGCTACGCGCCCCGGTACCAGGCACTAAACCCGTTTAAGCTAGGGAAACCTGGCAGGTAGGGGCCTGGTCGCCGGTCTCAAAAAAAAAAAGATAGAGGTAAAACAAAAAATGTTCCGGAATCCTTGTATCAAGGCCTAATACTTAAGCAGAAAATAAATTGGAATTTTAAACTTTTTTGAATATTTATTTTAGTTTTAAATATTTCATTGGTCACCATTTTGAAACAAAATGGCGGACCAAGTTGGCCAACGAACTCGGTCGAGACATTGGTGAGCTTAATACCCACAATTAGTTTCATCCAAATTGGTTTATAAATACGAGTGCTATCGTGTGACATAGATCATATATATATACTAGCTGTTACCCGTGACTTCGTTCACATAACATTAAAAAAAGAATAAATGCATTAATTTAGCAAAGCATTTCATTCGATAATTAAAAACATATATAGTTAACCAAATCTTTATCACATTTTATAGGAGACAATACGGCATTTCTTTGCCATAGGGGCCTTAACATAACCCAGTCTTTAAAAAAGTGAAATTTCATTGAAAATAATATATACAATCGCGAAAATGAAACTGCAACCAATGGAAAAAGAAGGGCCCAGTAAAATCGTGAAAATCGACGAATCCCTCTTCGTAAAACGAAAAATAACACTGAGAGAATTTTTCTATACAACAGTGCATTTTAGGTGGTATTTGGTGTGAAATTTGTATATGTATTCATTTCTAAATGGGCATTATTATATTGTTTATTTGTATAGACATGTGTTATATATTTCTTACTACATTATTGTTTTATGTCTTGTTTATGTATATATTAAATAAAGTGCTTCTCGCTAAGTGGTGTAAATAGTGAACAAACTGCTTGTGGATTTTATACATTGATAGATATTTCATAAAGATATAACAATCTGATGCGATTCTAAAATGTAAATAAAGGTTGCTGGAAAGTACTTTAAATTCTGCCCAATTTAACCTCGATATTTTTTCTATCGCGTCAAGGACTCTCTAAACAATTAACTACCGACAACACCAATCTGATGATCTAAATTTACATATTTTTGTTTTTATATATAGAATTATTTTAATTTATTTCGTACGCTTGAAATTTTTTACGCTTTTTCGAGGGTTAAGTGTTGAATAAATGTACTTTCTTGTTATTTTATTTTGCCATTTCTATTTATTCTATTTTACATTCATTCCATTTATGGATATTTATTTAATTTACATATTCGTTTCAAAGAATATTGTTTAAAGTTATTATTAGGATTATGATAGGATACGATTAGGGTTAGGATTAAGATTATAAACTGGACGACAATGGTATGATTAATTCAGGTTTAAAGGATGAACCAGGATCTCTATTTACATCATGAAGCAATAAGAAAATTAGAAAATTATCGGCTGATATTTTTTAATATGTTTTACAGTCATGGTTGGCATCAAAGGTGAGCGAGGAAATGATCATCTAAAATACCATTAAGTGTTTACCACGTAAAAAACAAATCTGGTTACAACAATGTATTTAATTTTGCGCCAAATTTCACTTGATAAAAAAAAAGCAAATTGGCTATGGATCCCATTACAGACCCCTAACCTTCCTATTCTCGGAAATTTTCTACCTATATGTAAAAAATGATCTACTATATAGAACGCGCTTTCACGTTTATAATGTTATGAATTGGCACGATCGGCTTGTTCAAGTTTACACAATTCGGCTGGAAGAAAAGTTTCATTACTTTTTGATTTCTTCTTTGCTTTTGCATTACGCGAATTAGTCGGTAAAATTGATTTTCGTTTCGATAACATTGTTGTTTTTTAAGTTTTTAAAACTATTGTAATTTTACTTAAACATTGCTTTAAAATCTATGCCATTTTTCTCAACCTACAAGACTTTACAAAAATCTATTATGAAACAGAACTTTAAAAAAAGCTGCATTTAAAAATGACAACAAAGTTTTTACTATTTTAAAGCTAAAAGAAATGTAAAAATTCCGGTTCGAAACGACCATTTACAAATGTTTTTAGATTGTGGGAAAATGAGAGAGGAAAAATGCTATTACTTCGACGCAATCATATTAAATCTTTAGCTTTTATGAAAAAATGCAACTTTCTGTTAAAAAAATAAAGTTATTTTTACTAAGATTTTCCGATTTTCTATACGGATAATTTTGCGGTGCATATTATTAACATTTGCCGTCCAATAGCTTTTCAGAGGTTTTCTTTTTTTTTTTTTTTTTTTTTTTTACTTTTTAAAATTTAAATTAAAAATATGGTACCTGTATGTTAGTCGTGTGCAGACGATAAACCGCCAAGTATTATTCCTATCACCATCATTCGTTTTGAATTCGTATTAAAATATAAATATTTCACTCATTTCATTTAAAACACAGAACTTTAATTTACAACACATACATTTAAAATAATTCATTTCATGTGAAATAGAAAAGGAACAAAAATAGAGAAATTAATCACAAATAATTTGATAACCCAAGATCATTTTATTTCAACATCAAAGCAAATCTGTTTTATTTTCGATATATGACATCATATTCGCTTGCTTTCCTTACTTACTCGTATTTATGCACCTTGTATTATTATCAAATATTTGAAAACTCAAGTTTTATTTCTAATATGACGTCATTTCATATTCTGTTTCTTAAATAATTAATTTCATTTTCATTTTTCACATGGAAATTTTTCATTTGAAAATAAATTATTGAGTAAAAATTATTATTCCAGGTTTTGATTTAGTTTTGGCAACGATGAAGTATTAGCAACGGTAAAGTAAATTTAACCATTTTAAAATATTATACGAAAAAATTTCCATTTATTCTCTATGAAAATAATGAAATTTTGAATTCTTAAGAAAAATATTTGAATAAAATAAACAAAATTCAGCCTATGTTCATTTACGGATTATAATCAACCTATATGCAAAGATACATGATCATTAAATTCTCCATTTTAACGCTGGCTTCAGCCTAAGATTTGCACACAATCGGATTTATAATATTATTAGGATATATATCAACATGTGAACGGAGGAAGGTTTTGGTGTCTGGGGGTCATGATCGGTGAAAATAAACCGAAAATTTCCGGAACTGCTTTCTTCCGAACGGCTGCAATAGGTAGCTTTATAATTTTTTTGTATTGAAAGCTACCTAAAAGTTACATTATTGTTCATTGTTAAAAAGAGCAGATGTTTCTTAATCTAGGAAAATATATTATATCACGAACGAAAATATATCACCTCTTCCGAGTAACCCGCGATTCTGAAAAAAGCTCTTTATCTTTAGAAACCTCGGAAACCAATACATTCTTGAGACTAAAAGTAGCATAGAGAAAAACAAAGTTTCTTTCGTTGCCACTGATTTTCGAAAACGTTCCCGATTAGTTTTTATCGTACAATAATCACTCAACCGGAATATAGTTTTATCTGATGCTATCCATTCTGAAGGAAACATTTTCATGTTTAACAAACACACAAACATGATACATTAACAGAATTAACATTAACATTAAAATTAATATTATTTTGTTACACTTGCATGGATAAATTCAATTACGCAACTGAAAATGTTTAATTGAGAATTAATAACATCCTAAAAACTGATATTCCGGAAAACTGATTAATACACAGTAAAAATAACTCGGAAATGTTTCCGAAAATCAGTGGCAGCGAAAGAAACTTTGTTTTTATAAATGCTTTTTTAAATCTCGAAAATACTGCCGGAAAAAGAGCATCTCAGATTAATGACTAAAATCTCGAAATTCTTCACTATCTTCACCATTCTAAAGATTTAGTTGGTCTGATTATAAAAGTTATTAAAACGATATGACAGCTTAATTAAGGGAGGGGGGGGGGGCTTTTAGTTTGTCGAAACGATTAAAAACATCCCCATTTTCAAAGTACCAAAACTAAAATAATATGCATTTAAGATTTTTTTTTTTTTACCTTTCTACCTAAATTATATTATTCTTAAATATATGACACAGAAAAATAAACGTTGTATATAAACAAATATTATGTGAATTTTGATTTTAAAAAGTCATATCACTAATACGTGTATGAAAATCATTAACTGCTGAGCATATGATAAAACTGGAAACTATGCAGGTAGGAAAATTGTTTGACCAAAATAAAATCAAAGCACTGTTACCTCTAACATAAAACCAAAATATACTTTTAAAATATTGTTTAAAATTTAATTATAACACAAAATTTCAAACATAGACATAAAAAAGCAAAGTATGTCTTTTTTTTTACTTTAGCATGTAGACTACGATGAAAGGCATATGTTGTTAATTTTTTTTAACTGCAGCTTATGCGAGTATATAAGCAGTTAAAACAATCTAAGCGCTATAACTTTTCAATTTATCGCAGACTCGTTTCGGTAGTATTTATCGAACCTTCATCAGTACCTTGAAATGTTTATGTCGTTTAATGTGGACTTCGGTTAGAGCGAACGAAAAATGGCCTCCCTTGGAAGTTCGCACTAACGGGAGTTAAGTTCATTGTAGTTGATTTCATTTTGAATACAGTGAAGTAACATTTCGACGTTTTTTTATTCGCATGTTTTTGGGATTTTTTGTCCCAGTGCATTCTATTTTAATTGAATGATAAAATGTTTCGTTTATGGAACATAATTTGACTATTAATTTCAGTTATACATTTTTATGACATATATGAATGACAATTTCACAAAATGCGAATAAGAAAGTTTTAAATACTGTAATCAAGATTAGGCGGCTGGGAGAGCAATTAGATTAATATAAATTTTATTAAATAACAATATCAAAACACAGTCACATATAATAACGTCAGCTTCATACTTTCTATCATAACAGGTTCTTAAATTATATTTATCTTCATGCACAAAAATTCCAAGTAAATAATAATTCAAGTTTCTAAAATTTCTCCCGAAGGATCCATGCTATAATGTTATCCTATAAACAGTATAATAATAATAATGTCCATCAGGAGTCACGAAAACGAAAAACACACATTTTATATCATAATCAATAACTACGTCATGATACATCAAGATGTGCTATGTTTTTTCAGTCAGGAATCAAACTGGAAAGAAGAACAACAAAAAATAATTACAGCGCCGATAACTGTCGTGTCAAGAGCTGGCATTACGCCAAAACAATATAATTGAAATTAAGAATCATCTAAACTCTAAAGATTCGGTTAATCTGACTGTAAATGCCATGGGGTTGGGGTATCATATATATGTTTATAATTTACATATGTTACTTAGACCTCCTTACTCCCCCTTCTTTCCCACGTGTTCTAATGATAAAGTGTTTAGTTTATCATTCCATATAAAATAAAAATATTTTGGAAAAAAGTCGATGACATACCATTTTCCATTTCCCATTTTTAACACTTTCCAACCTAGTTGAAAAGTGTTTATGACTTCGGTTTGTCTGGCCGTATGGCCGTCTGCCGTCTGAACGTCTGTCCGTGCTCTAACTCCCGTAAATATGCTCGGATTGCTCTGCAATTTTTATATGTTATTGTCGTTATCTATAGCATGTTCCCTATTTCAACGGAAGTTTGTAGCACTTATAGTTTTTTACAGGGACACTCAAAAGAATTCCGTTACATTGCGGTCTATGGGAAAAATCATTTGCAGTTTATTTAAATAATGTTTCACTACTTTAAACGCATTGAAATTTATATATATCACTAATGTGCATTAGAAGAAGCTTAATATGGAATAGGGTGTGCATAGCACTTATATTTACTTTACAGGGACAGTCAAAAGAATTCCGTTACGTTACGTCTATGGAGAAAAATCGTCTGCGGTTTATTTAAATAATGTTTCACTATTTTAAACGTATTGAAATTTATATATATCACTAAGGTGCATTACAACAGGCTTACTATAGAATAGTGTGTGTATAGCAGTTATCGTTCATTTACAGGGACACACAAAAGAATTCTCTACTGTCTGTTAACAATAATTCCTGGAAGTGCGTTTTAAATTGCTGAACGCGATTTTGAATTTAACTCACTTTTTGTCTATTACTTGGTGTGTATAAATTCTGTAGATCCTATACAGGGCAGCACAAAAGGTCGCGAACACATTTCCGTTTATTGACAGAAGCTCCAGAAGGAGAATGTTAAACTGTGCTACGCGTTTCCTAACTAAACTAAAATTTAGCATCCTATGTAGTATATATACAAATCTATAGATCATATACAGGGCTGAATAAAATTATTCGGATATTTTTCCAAATATTGTATATGTTGGAAATATATGATGGAAATTCCTGAAATTACGTTTTTTAATATGTTATGCGTTTTCCAAATTGTTTGTCACAGAAGAAAAAAACGGAAACAGCCACTTGACTGGAAATTATGTCTTCTTTCAATTTCTACTTTAAAAGAAAATGCTTAGTGTTACGCCACCGTATATTGTTTCTGTATTTGTTACGCCACCGTACATTGTTTCTGTATTAATCTATGCTAATTTAATTCATTAAATTCGGTTAATTATACACTTAACTTAATCTTATAATCATTTTTCAGTAAAGTCCTTTTTCTTTCTAAATTTTCAATATTCAGTTAAAGTAATATCAGTAAAAAGATAAGTTTTTCGCGTGTCAATACAAACTGATACGAAATATTTCTAAGTCCAAAAACGAAAATCATAATTATTAAATATTAAATATTTTGTATTAAAACCATATTCAATCTATAGATAAAAAATTCTACTTCAAGAATCCGTTTACGGTTTTTAAATACGTTATTTAGTTCAGCAGTTATGGCAAGAAATTCTATTTATTCAATTCTCTTTTCAAAGATCGCGCGTTTTGTTTTGCAGAAATATCGACATTTTGATTGCGCATCTTCCCCAAGATACTTGTTGTTTACGATCACGTGACAGGATTTCTCGGAAGAAATAGCGTACAGTTCATTGCACTCAGGCAGAGACGCGCTCCCATCTCAGCGTCCATCCGGGTACTTTTACGGCGTCGTTGCCATTCAGGAGTAATGATGATTTTATTCATCTCAACTCTGCGTTGCGTAGCGAACGCTCGATAATGCTCGATGCTCATTGGCTGAAAGTTAGCTTTCAAAAATCTAACTGACTTTTGAGCACGATGTTTTCAATCACTTGTCAGCGAGGGATTAACGCGTTCGGTTGCACTATTTAAGCTGCGGACCTTCGGGTCCCGCAGAGAAAGTTCGTTTCAACGATGTTAGCTTCAGCAGTCTTCAAAGTTATTGCATTTTAGAGTGTAAACTCTCTAACTAAATTTTTATCGCAGCATGGAGATTGCTTAAATCATTTCAAGTAACTTTTCCTGATTGTTAGCAGCCTCATACCAACCATTCCGGCCATCGTCGATCATCTTAGGCCCGTAGCTTCATCTGTAATGAGTTGTTATAACATCCAGCTAAACTTCGCTAAATTTTTTTAGCCTGAAATCTCTTGTACACTGTAAAAAATGATTGTCAAATTCACTGCATTTATTCCAGTAAATCGCAACGTAATATTTCCGTATGTAAAAATACTGCAAATATAACAGTAGATTTAACCAGCGTTTTCGCTTTCAAAATCCTTTCATGCGAACAACCAATCAGATCACATCATTCATTTTCTAATCGGCGCCTGCGCGCAAAGACATTTTATTAGCATGATTTGCGCAAGGAACTTCTATTCAAAAGTACGTGCTCTTTCCCGCGCGACGGCGAAAGAGAGCAAAATGGTGTGTTTCTTGACTTACGCTTAGGAGCCTGCATTGTTTATATATCAGTGTTTAATTACAAATGGTATTTTATATTTGTATTAGATAAACGTAAGCTTGTAATTCTAGTCCAATTATCTAATATATATATATATATATATATATATATATATATATATATATATATATATATATATATATATATATATATATATATTATCTAAATTCTTCTCGTCCTTCAGAATTGAAGTGTTTCTTTTTTTAGTACTACAAATATACTCTCTCTATATATAATGTATTTACACATACTATTATAATGAATATTTGATGTCTCAGTTTTGCCACATTAAAAAAATTCCTATTAATAAATTCTGAATTCTTATATATATCATATACAAAGCAGTAAAGAAATGTTTTATATGGGATTGAATTTCTATACATAAAATAATGAATTCCAATGTTTTTCAAACAAGCGATGAACTTTATGACTATTCTAATAGTCATCTAAAAATGAAAGTTGATTAAAATCAATGATTTAAAAAAAAATATGGCTTTTAAAATTACAGCAGCTATTGTGATAATTTGTACGGAAATAGGACTGTTAAAATTACAGAACTTTTTGTGGTAATTTGTACGGAAAAATGGCTGTGAAATTTACTGCATTTATAACCGTTGAAATGACGGAAAATATGCGATAAAATTTACATCGATTTTTACTGCTATTTTTACGTAAAAACTGCTGGCAACATTGCTGCCTGCAGTTTTTGCCGTAAATTTGACGGATTTTTTTTTTACAGTGTAACGGAGATAGCTTGAAACATCACAACTCAATTTTCCTGATTGTTAGCAGCTTCATCAAACAATCCATTCCGACCATCATCGATCATCTTAGGCCCGTAGTTTAATCTGTAATGAGTAGTTTTAACATACAGCTAAGCTTCGCTAAATCCTTTTTTAGCCTGAAATCTCCAGTGATTCATACATCTATAGAAGTAGTTCTGTTTTTCCCTCTTTGAATTCACTCAGCGTGTCCCATCTATCATCTTGGTTCCGTTTTAAACGATTTTAACTTCACCTCTCTTCATTGTGCTCTTCAAGCAATATGCCAAAATTGTCTAGCTTCATATTTTTACTGTAAGAATTCCACTTCACAAACTCATTTCATTATAGTGACTTATCTCAAAGTCTTAACGTTATTTCATACAAGAACTCTGATCATCCTATTTGATCCTAATTTATAAACTTACGTCGATGCAGCGTGGTCCTCTACAAATGAATTTACCGTAATCATAGTTCTGAAACCCTGATAGAGTAATATGTAATTTCAATATAATGATACAAAATTTTTAAATGTTTGTTGTTTTGGTTGGCCAACTAAGCTTTCTACACCTTTATGTTTATGTGTTGTTTCATCAATAAATATCTATTTGTTTTACGTCAGTCTCTTTGTTTTGTCAAGACATGGGTGAGTGTTACTTTAATTTACTTTACATCTTAATCTAATAATCGATTTTTAAATTTAATAATCTTTTCCAAATTGTTTTGTGAAGTTTATTTAATTGTTCATCCGGCCTTGTTCTTTAAATTCTTTTGCTATAAATTTTACTGTTATGTCGATTATTGGGTTAATTGCCACTTTACGATCACGTGCCGTGACGTTGTTTTGGATTGGCATTTTTAAAGCATTTCTTTAGTTCTTTTAACTTTATTAATTTTTGCATCTCTATTTTTCAAAATTACTTTCAATCTTTAAATTTCTCACACCAATCCGAAACGACGTGACACTTAGGATGTCGTCTTGATATTGAAATTGCACCAAACTCTGAAATTTTGAGAACGAACAACTGATGTTGATATCATATTTTCTTTTTTGGTAAATTTATCATAGGATACCAAACGGAAAGCGAATCGGTCTAGTAGTTTAGGTTTATTGGAGGTTTAAAGTTTGGAACGCGTAAGTTAAATTCCTTTGTATTCGATGCAAGACAGATTGTAATGCGGGAATAATCTTTTAAGCACAAATTAAAAACTGCTTGGCGGATTGAGCTGTAATTTTGGATTTGCATAATTTGAAACTTCAAAAAATCGATTTCTGTAAAAAAAAAAATAATAAAAAAATAAAAATAATAAAAACATGGGTTACATTTTATATTTTTTTAGAGAATTCATTTAAAATTCGATAATTATTCAAAATATGTATTTCTGAAATAAAAATTGTTTTTTGCTTGTCTGCGGTGTAAATAATGGGCTATATATCTATCCCAGGCACATTTAAAAAATATATATATAGTATATGAAAATAATTTTTGTGCATCCATAAGGGTGGCACATATTACCTAAATAATTTTATCAAAATCAAAAATGATGCACCACAGTTCATCAGTTGGTTTAACTTGGAATTAATCCATATACCGCATGATGTGTTAAGAATTTTATTTACATATTTTTTTTTTTTTACTTTCTTCAATCTATACTATAAAATAACCAGTCGGATGTGCCAATACTAAAACTTTCTTCTATCTCACACAGGTTTCGCATACACTAAAAACGAATCAGCACCAATTTATATCAACTGAATCTAACTGAATCTGAAGTTTTATTGAATTCCGTGCTTGAGATATGACTATCGCTAAAATCGTGTAAATCCTGAAAAATGACGCATAACAGTGCCACCTGTTGGGAGATTCACACCAAAGCCTAATCAACAACAACTTATGTCAACGTCTAACTGAATCTGAAGTTTGATGAAAATCCGTGCATTAGTTCGTGAGATATACTAGTTATCAGGAAAATCATTAAAAAAATAGCCCCTGTTTTCCCCCTTTATACTTAACCAATGAACCCACAATACTAATCAGGGAAGCGCCTTATCACAATGAAACTATACACAAAATTTGAAGCAAAACGGATATTTCTATCCAGAATTACGTACATACGTACATACGTACATACATACATACATACAGAACGGGTGAGCTAAAAAGTACTGGATTCCTGAAAATTTTTAACTTCCGATTTTCGGATTTGACTGAAAATGTCTGCTCACGAGTCTGTGTGTAACAGGAATTTTGATGGCGTACTAACTCATGAACTACTGTATAGCAGAGGTTGAAATTTCAGATGAAGTTCTATCCTTATATGAAATGGTGCTGATTAGTTTTGGGAAAAAATCGCCCAAGAGAAAGAGGGAAGAAAATCTTCCCAAATTCAGACCAATTCACAAACTACTGTGTAGAATATGATGAAATTTCAGATAAAGGTCTAGCCTTATGTGAAATGGTGCTGATTCGTTTTGGGAGAAAATCCCCAAATAGGAGAGAAAATCCCCACACATCCCCCGAAAATCGATGATTTATCCGATTTATGTTATGCTTATATCGCCAGTTTATGTGCGCAGAATTCAACGAAACATCCAATTTAGAATCTTCGTGTTACGAATAGATTGTCATGCAATTTTGGTTGTGGTTATCTAAGACGGGGTGCAGACATTTGATAATTTGTTCGAAATACGCGACACTTACATAGCCAGTTTAAATTCACAGAATTCAAGGAAACTTCACGCTTAGCATCCTGAATATGGGAATACATAGGGGCAATTTCAAGCTAATGTTACCATTAATTGTATTTTATTTTTTACAACAAATAGGTAATATATATACTTTTTAATAGTATTAAACTTATATTTTTTATATTTGCAATGCATTTTATAAAATGTTGAATAGACAAAATCAATAAAATCCATTATAATCAGCATGACTTCTTTTTATGTCTTTATTTGTTTGTCTGTTACATGTTAAATGTTGGTCTGTACAGGTAAGATTACATATTTTTCATAACTATCTTATGGCAACAGTCAAATTTTGTGAAAGATGTATGTTTCAGAACTCCCTCTGAATGAAAATACATTTTTATTATAATAAATTGTTAGTTATTTTATAAGTAATATCGATAAACATCAAGGTATCCGAAAAGCCTGGTAATTCCTGTTTGTCTGTTACATTACCATTTATTTTAATCATAATTATTTGTATTAAATAATTTACTCATAATAACTATATTAATTTATCTTCTAATAACATATGCTAATTGTAGCCATCTTTGAATTACAGAATAATTACTTTTTTAAATGAGGTAAGGCCATTTTTCCCTCTAGGAAAATTTGTCTGTTACAATGGAATTGTCCATTGTCATTCAATTTTGGTTGCAGGTCTATAAGGGAGTGTCAAAATTCACTGATATGTTAGAAAAATGCTATGCTTATATAAATATGAGGGTGAATCAATGAGAAATGCCTCCATTGCTTTAAATTTTATTTCTTTCACAGTTACTGGACTGTCTATGCTTGATATTATAGAGGTAACCTTACTCTTATTTTCCTTTTCAGATTGGCAGATTAGAACCATGGATCTGAAACTAAAAGAAAGAGTGGTCATCGAATTTTTGGCAAAAGAATGTTGTGCACCTAAGGAAATTCATAAACACTTGAAGAATGTTTATGGAGACGCTGTAATGGACATTAGCAATGTGAGGCGTTGGTTGAAGAAGTTTAGAAACGGAGAAACAGAAACTGCTGATAAAACGAGACGCGGCCTGCTGACAACATCAGTTACAGATGCAAATCGAGAACGTGCCGATGAACTGATTCGAGGAGACAGAAGTGTTACAGTTCAGGATGTTGCTGACGCATTGAACATCTCGTATGTCTCTGCCCAAGGAATGATTGCTGACTTAGTATATCACAAACTTTGTGCTAAGCGGGCAAAGCGGTTCCCAAGCAATTGACTCTTGATAATCGGAGGAGGAGAGTGAAAGTTTGTCAAGAGCTCCTGGACGCATTTGAAGCAGAGCAGCAGGACTTCTTCAGGAATGTGGTCACTGGAGATGAGACCTGGGTGTACCTGTATGATCCAGAGAGTAAAGTGCAATCCAAAGAATGGTATCACAGTGGTTCTCCACGTCCCAAACAATTCAAGTCTACCAGATCAGCACAGAATTTTTCTAAAATGTTTTTGATGCTTGGGTTGAGGCTTGACTGATGGCAATATTTGTGCAAATGCATGGTGACTATGTTAAGCAGTAGTTTTGTGTAGATAGAAGACAGTTCAGACTATTATCTATAATAACTTTTGCTGTTATATGTTCATTAATAAAGTTTTTAAGACACAGGGGGCATTACTTATTGATCCACCCTCGTATATTCGTTAAAATAACGTTATAACTATATTCGTTAGCGTTCAGTAAATCTTAATTGTTGTGTGATTGGTATGGCTACTTTTAATTTTATTAACGTATTAACGTAAAAGTATTTTTTTTTTTCCAAAATTGAACAGAAATTCCGAAAAGGTTAATTAATATTATTAATGAATAAATGATAAAAAAGTATCAAATGTTTCCGATAAAAAAAAATGCACTTTCTTATTACATAATAAAAAAGTATGTCTAAGTCAGAAAAAAGCGTACCACAATTTTTCACTAATGAGGTACATGAAGTAAGTTACAAATTACTAAAAGTGTGATTAATTAGTTTTAATGAAGTAGCAGACAGTATTTAAAAAAAAAAGAAATATTCTGTTTAAATAGTAACGCACGTACTACACTTTATTTAATTAACTAACAGATTCAAAAACTGGAATGTCAACAAAAAATTCCGAAAAGCAGAAAAGTTCTAGAATTGTAGTCTTTATTTGTAATTTAATATCCAGTTAATAAATGAATTCAACATTTATTTGAACAAATCAGAAAATCAAATATCTTATATTAATACTCCGAATTTTTTATGTACACTTTCTTTACTGGGTGATGCAAAAGAAAATTCTTGAATACTTCTTATTTCAATTGATCATAACATAAGGAGTTGTTTATCTTTTATTGATTGAATGAGAAAATGCTATCAAAAATAGCATATGTAATTTTAAAAAATAAAAAGATACAAAACATTAATGTTTTTCAATATATTTTTCTGTTGTTGTAATTGTGAATATAGTGGACCCTCGTTAATACGTCTCCGCTTAAGATGTATCTCTGGTTAATGCAGACAATTTCATTTTCTCCATCTTTTTTTTAATTATTATTTATTTATTTATTTTTCAATTAATGTTAAGGTCATCCCTTAATACGTATAATGCGAATCGGATAATGCGATTTTGTTTCACAAATTGACCGTTGCATAATCAAAAGTATAGTTCTATACATTATTTTTTCAACAGCAAAATTTGGTTTAACTTTGGTTATTGTGATATATATAAATTGGCAGTGGCAAAGAAGGGAAAGAAAACATTCCACCACAAAAAAAAAAAAAAAAAACGTAATCGGTTTAAACATCACCACTACAGACTATTCACACATGGTACCAATCAAAATGTGACGTAACAGACCAAAATTTAGAATGCGTCTCAAAATTAGAAAATAGTAGTAAGTGCATTTAATAAACTATCGCAAAGAAATGTGAGAAATTAATTAAAGTAAAATTATGAAAGTACAGCAATTTCTTTGAATAAAGTAATTTTATTTAGCCTGAGTAATTCATTTTTATTGTATTAACAAGTTGTCAGTCACTTTTTTACTAAACTTACTAAATTAAAGAAACAGTTGTTTCTTTTAGTATAAAATTGGTAACCTTATTATTTTCTGTCTAAAACTGAATTCAATTTATCCGATTATTTTACACCACGGAAACACGTTCACACCAATGCAAAGAGGTTAAATAAAGGAGTTCAACAAAGTTGTTCATACAAAGATGTTCAACATATAAAAACCTTCTTCGCAAATTTACCCAGCTAACAATGCAACTATCTTTGAAATCCGTCTAGCAGTTACGTTATGTTCCTTTTCATGTTCGACGTTTAATACGTGCTATATACACCTTCTTTTCCTTTTGATCCATAATCCCACCGATGTGTACGAGGGAAGTGACGCCATCAAGATGGAAAACTTCCCAGACCATTACTGATCCGTTTTCGTGCTTCACCTTTGGACGTTGGTACAGAGAATCCATTTTGAAGCCTTTTGGGCGACGAAAATAACGTCGTATATGTTGTCCAAAACGCTTCAGAATACATCCCCGGTAAAAACGTCCAACAGCGAAGCATTGAAACGGATCAGTAATGGTCTGGGGAGCTTTCCATCATGATGGTGTCGTCCCCCCTTGTACACATCGATGGGGTTATAGATAAAAATGTTTATAAAAACATTTTAGAAGATCACATGCTGTCTTATGCTCGTAAAAAAAATGCCTCGAGAATGAATGTTTCAGCTGGATAATGACTCGAAGCACAACTCCACAAATGTGAAAAATTGGTTTACAGCTAAGAAAATTAAAGTTTTGGACTGTACGTGTCAGTCACCTGACCTCAATCCAATTGAACATCTTTGGGAACACATCGGAAGAAATGTCGCGACACGGAAGCATTCTTCAAAGGCAGAAATCCTTCAGAATCTGCAATAGGAATGTGCGAAATTCCCTAGGTCCATCTTAGAAAGCCTTCTTAATTCCATACCCAAACGATGTGCTGCAGTTCTCAAAGTAAAAGGATTAGCAACTAAATATTAAATATTGCTGTATTTCATCATATTAAGACGCTTAATTTTAAAAAAAGTTTAGAAAAACTGAATCGTCTCAAAACTTTTGCTTGCGTAATTTTGCAAATTTCCGAATTATTTTTAATTTATGCATATATCTCAATTGTTCTAATGTTGCATCTTGTTCAGCTTTAAAGGAGTAAAAAGTACCAATTTACATCATTAAGAAATTTTACTTACAGAAAAAGTTAGAACAGAAAAACATATCGTCTCAAAACTTTTGCCAGCTACTTTATATATTTTTGGCTGTTCATGTGGCTTTCGCAAACGAATATTTCACCAACGCCATCAGCAGCCATACAGCTCCAGATCATAATGCTGCCGCCTCCGTGTTTTACAGTTGGCACCAAACAATGGGGATGATATTCTTCGCCGATACGTAGCCTCACGAAGGTCACGCCGGGTGTTCCAATTACCTGGAAATAAAACAAGAACGAAAAATCATGCGTCAAGTATAGATTATGTAACACTTTCCAACGCTTCCAAAATAATTTTACAAATCATACCGTTTAATAAGCTAAAAGATAACATCTAAGAAATCCGAATACTTTTATTCAGCCCTGTATAGGATCTATAGATTTGTATATATACTACATAGGATGTTAAATTTTAGTTCAGTTAGGAAACGCGTAGCACAGTTTAAAATTATCCGTCTGGAGTTAAATAATACGGAAATGTGTTCGCGAACTTTTGTGAGTCCCTGTAAATGAACGATGACTGCTGTACACACACTATTCTGTAGTAAGCCTCTTGAAATACACCTTAGTGATATATATAAATTTCAATGCGTTTAAAATAGGGAAACATTATTTAAATAAACCGCAGACGATTTTTCTCCATAGACGTAATGTAACAGAATTCTTTTGACTGTCTCTGTAAAGTAACTATAAGTGCTATGCATACCCTATTCCATATTAAGCTTCTTCTAATGCACCTTAGTGATATGTATAAATTTCAATGCGTTTAAAATAGTGAAACATTATTTAAATAAACCGTCAATGATTTTTCCCCATAGTCCGCAATATAATGGAATTCTTTTGAGTCTCCCTGTAAAAAAACTATCAGTGCTACACACTTCCGTTGAAATAGGGAACATGCTATAGATAACGACTATAACATGTGAAAATTGCAGAGCAATCCGAGCATATTTACGGGAGTTAGAGCACGGACAGACGGACAGACGGCCAGACGGCAGACGGCCATACGGCCAGACAAACCGAATTCATAAACACTTTTCAACTAGGTTGGAAAGTGTTAATAAAATTGACACATCTTAAGATATTCTCATTTTTATTACAAAAGCTGACTCTGACTGGATAATGGCTATTTTTCATTATAAAAAAAGGGTTAAATGCTTACCTCAAAGTTAGATTCATCAGACTACAGAACATTTGACCAATCCTCTTCCGTAAAATGTTGATGCCGAAGAGTCCACTCCAAGCGATTCTTCTTCTTGTTTTCTGAAAGCCAGGACTTCTTCCTGGCTTTGCACCCTTTTAACCCAGCTTCTGCCAGTCTTCTTCTTGCCGTTTGATCACTTATAGTCTGTCCAATGTATTCTGACAGAGCTGCAGCGAGCTCAGAAGAAGTTTTTTTTTTTTAAGATCTCTAACAAATTTCACGTGTCAACAATTACGCTGTTATATGCCGATGACTCGACAAAATTCTGCAACGATTATATATATTAAATTTCAAACCATTCGGTTGGGTAGTTTTTGAGCTGTTATATTCGGACAGACGGACAGACAGATGGAGAGACGGACGGACAGACAGACGGAAGGACGGACGGACAGACAGACGGAGAGACGGATGGACCAGACAACGACTATAGGTGCTAGGTATTTATATAATTACAAACGCACCTAAAAATGACACGATATTTTGACATGTGATTACTAACAGATCACTAACAGATCCGATATTTTCACGTGTAAACCCTTTAATAGCAGATTGCACTGAACATCGAGAAGATTTCACCAACTTGCTTATCTCTATTTGAGATTTGCCTAGTTCATGCAAGACCTGAATTCCCACTCTTTTTTGAATAGACAACTCATTTTTTTTAGGCATTTTAGAATAAAATAATGTATAATTCGCCACTAGATCATACACGGAAGTTACTTTGCGCTGCGAATGTCAAATAAAGACTGAAAACATTCGAAATATTTTTTCAAAAGATTGAATTTTTTTTTTTTTTTTTTTAGTTACCAGATGTCGCCAGTCGTTCCAAAGAGATTATCTATGTTTTGACTGACGTTTGATAACACCACTTACGCCTTCGTATAAAGCGTTTATTATTGTTTCTAATATTTTGTATGATTCAAATATTTTGCAGGGAGTGCACAACACTTTTGGCCAAGGCTGTAGTTTCAGTTAAATGAATTATATCGTCTGTTATTATGATATGATTAATTTCCCTAATAAAATAAGTACATTTTAAGCTGGTAACATTTTATCTTTTGTTGACATTTACTGAAAATTACAATGGCAAACTTAAGCCCAGTTTTGAAAATGTCTGAACTTGAAATCCATATTTAGACTCTTTTTCCATTTAATATCATTTTTTCCGGAAGCATCCATCCAAAAACGTGTCGGCGATTGCTATAATTAAGGAATTTTAGTACACAAATTCGGTTTTTAAATCCATTAATACGGAAAGAATTGGACTCCATCTTAAATAGGACGTAATCACCATAGAAACCTGGAATCCTAACCTATCATGGGATATCATTGAATTAATTACGCATGATAGGCTTTAATAGAATGAAGAATTTGACTATAACTTGGACATAGAGGATATAAATGTTATCATGTATGACTATAACGTCATACATGTCAGATAACTTGGTGATACATCTCAGTCGCTTGTCGATTAATCCTCGGAATCTGCTATAACAAGGTTCGATTTTAAAAAAAAATAAATTACTTAATAAATATTTTTATTAATAAGTTTTGATTTTATTTTCATAAAATTTAAAATGACTCGACAAAGTTCTACAAAGATTACATACATTAAATTTCAAACCATTTGGTTGGGTAGTTTTTGCGCTGTTACATGCGGACAGACGGACAGACAGACGGACGGAGAGACGGACGGACCAGACGACGACTATAGGTGCTATGTATTTATATAATTACAAACGCATCTAAAAATGACACGATATTTTTCGGGCAACTTTGTGATTTAAAATGGTAAAGCAAGATTCTTTAATTGGTTTCAGTTTCATTTCTATGAATATAAAAAAAATTAAGAAATAAAAAATTCACGCTTTGATAAAGTTTTAATTTAAATATGACATAACTAAAATCCTAATATTTCAGTCATCACCTTACGTCATATGAAGAATTTAATATTGTGTATCTTTTTTTTTTTCTTTCTCGACTTTATAAAGTTAACAACATCAAAAGAACTTCGCATAGGTTAATTATGTCTATCATGACAACGAAAGCCCCTTCATTTTTCTTTCTTTAATTCTTTCACGAGATTAAAAAAAAAAAAATCTTACGATTTTTTAAGTTGCGTAAGCAACATGTAATTAAGAAGTTTTCTAGGGAGATATGTAAAATATGCAAAGATTTATAAGAGAATAAGGAATTTGTTTAGCTACTCTGAAGAAGTACTTCAATAAATTGTCATATTAATTGAAAGTGTTATAGTCGTGTAACTGATAAAAGTTTAAGGAATTTGTAAAATATCAATAATTTAAGATCGGCAAAAAAAAAAAAAAAAAAAAAAAAAAGAAAAAGAAATATATAAAAAATATTTAAAGAAAAAAACAACAACAAGGTTTTATTTACTTTAAAGTGCACTAAAAAGTAAAAAATAATTTTTAATTAGCCAGAATAAGAAAAGTATTTCTGGATATGACTGATGATTAAAAATAAACGTTTTGGGCGCCCAGAAAACATTGAACATGAAGGATACAAATCAATGAACAAAAATTACAACCGAGTGTACAGTTTAATGTTAGGTTCAAATTAGTCTGGCCGATTGATGGATAAATTTGAAAATAATATTAGAGGTTACCAAGTAAATTTGCATCACGGCTAATCGACAAAAATTTGCACAAAAATTTGCTCCCGACAAAAATTTGCATCACGGAAATCAACTAATCTTGCAATTTGATGTTTTCTGAGCGCCCCACAGTGGAGTATTTGACACAAAATCCTGGCCAAAATTAATTTTCATGTGTTTTCAAATTAAAACCATTGTTTTTGACTTACTATTAGTTAATACACTTAATTAATGTTATAAATGCATAAATGTATGTATTTTTTTAAATAAGTAAGTATATAATACAATGTTTATTTCATTTTGTTTTTTATAAGAGGAAATTATTTGTTCATAGGTTTGTTTTATTTACAAGTAATGTTTAATTAAATGTGGTTAATTTTACTACGCATACATGTTTAATTATTTATAAAAACCAATGCATATATTATATATATTACTTGCATTTAGTATCTACCAGAGTTGAGTCTCTATATAGTATAGAGATGCTGGTTTTTTAGTGTTTTCAATAGGTTTGCAGTCCTCCCAAAAAACATTGATATCTAAAAAGGGCAACAATATGCGGAACATTTTTTTAAAAATTGACTTCAAAACTATAACCAATACGATTATAATTCAAAAATGGTCCGACAACCCCCGACACAGCTTTAAAAACCTTTGAATACATCATATAATATATTTCAATAAATATATTTCAATAAATATATTTCAATAAATTAGATCTAAAAAGGCTTTTCCAACCCATTTTCAATTTCAATTATTTTTTATTATATGAAAAGTAAAATTATTTAAATGCAGATCTCAAAGTATATATTTAAACACAATATCAAAACTGAAACATAACAAAAAAGTACGTCTTCTTACAAAGAAACTTTCACTTCAACTGAGGCTAGGAGCCACCGGATATGACTCATACTCCTGAAATACACATAGATCCACGCACCAGTTAGTCAACTATTATAAAATATGCTTTTTACAATTGTTGAAAAAATTTTAATTTATGCATTTTTATCCAGGATTTTGAATCAAATACTCCACTGTGCGCCCTAAGCTTTAATTTTAATGTCATATTCAAAAATACTATTCTTATTCTGTCTGAGGGAAACAAATTACTTTTTAATGCGCTTTAAATTAAACAAAAGCTTGTTTTTTTTA
This sequence comes from Maratus michaelseni, assembly GCA_963931845.1. Classification (NCBI taxonomy): domain Eukaryota; kingdom Metazoa; phylum Arthropoda; class Arachnida; order Araneae; family Salticidae; genus Maratus; species Maratus michaelseni. The sequence goes on along the minus strand of OZ007600.1, from coordinate 170,486,196 downwards.
AATATATATATATATATACTTATTTATTTACTTTTTGGTCTTATTAAATAATATAGATCATTGCTTGCTACTAAAGAAAACAAGAAAGTAAAATCATGCATCAAGCATAGAATATGAAAGACTTTTCCAACACTTTCAGAATACTTTAACAAACATTCGCTGTTTAATAAGGTAAATAAGATACCTAAGTAAACATTTTCGAAAACGCAAAATACATTTGAAAACCTTATTTCAGCAATTACAGACCATAGCCAGAAAAGCACTCCATTTCTTTTGTGCAGTCCTGTATATAATTTATATATACTCTATACAGTATGCAACAATTTAGTTTAGTAAGAAAACAAATAACACAGTTGAAAATTCACTTTCAGCAGTTTCTACCAATCGACAGAAACATATTCGAATTCTTTTGTACAGACCTGTATTTTACCTTACGATTTTCATACACGCCATATATTAAGCTAAAGTTTAATTCCGGCAAAAAACATGCTGTAAACTACTGAAATCATACTTCCAGAAATTATCATACATCAGCGGCCATGAATCAACTTCTTTGCATGGCTCTGTATAAAATTTATTTATTTTCAATAAACATTTCTTAGTATACTAAATATATTTCATGTTCAAAATGCATAGCTCAATTAAAAAACCCCTTTAAGCAAATTAAGCTGATACACAGTAATTGTTAGGAACTTTTTGTGCAATCCTGTATGATCTATAGTATTTATACGTAGCACATAGTATGCAAGAATTTAGTTAAACACATACCTAACTGAAAGCGCACTTCTATCAATTGTCGCTTATATAGACAATACTTCGGATACAGTACTGTATCCGAAAAATTTTTATGTGTCCCTGTAAATGAACGATGAATGCTATGCACATATTGTAACCTGTTGTATAATATTATACAACAGGTATCTTGTAGTGTCTCAGTAATGTATTAAATTGATTATATTTGAAATAGTGTAACGTTGTTACGGTTGGTTTCAACAAATTTTTTTTTTTAATCTACATTAATTATTTAAATCACTTTCTCAACATTTATTTAAAAGCACTCTTTTTTTCTGTTTCTAATAAAAATTTAAATAAATAAAAGTAATTGTAATAATTATAATAAAATCAGTTTTTATTTTTTCTTCTTTCTTTTTCTTTTTGCAAAGTAATTTCAACGTTTATAGTCTAACGTAGCTTCCTGTTTTTCAAATACGAAAAGCAGACAGCAAGGGAGGGATGTTTTGTCAGTAGACTGCACAGGTGGAAAATTTGGAGTCATCTAGTCTGACTTTGATATAAGAATGACCGACCGCCCTGTATAAGAATTACGTTATCTTATGAGTGTACTATACACGCAATTAGGCTTTGTAAGTTTACGTCAGGCTTCAATTGGCTCTGCTATCAGGCGGATAGCTGGCGCCCATGTAAACAGAGGCTAACAGGACCCCCTTCAGCACACGCCATGGGGGTGATGCATGGTTTCCTTCCCCCATGAAGCGGCCGGCAGAGTGGAGCGGCAAGCTGTAGTCTTCACGGTGAGTCCATTTTTCCTTTTGTTTCCATTCCCGTACCCCTGGCAGAGTGGATCGGTCCCGTTTTTCAAGCAGCGCGGGAGAATGAATGTTTACGACACTTGTTGCTTGGCCAAGAGACCTGTCGTTTGACTCGTAAAAAAAATTCGACTTATTACGGGGCTCGAAGACTGGCCTATGGGCTGGATCGCGAAGTTGTTGAAGGCGGACAGGTTTCTGGAAGATTTTTTTCTTGAGAGTGGGGCATTGATGGCCCTACATTAATTATCCTAAATCATGATGTTATGATGAAAAGAGGCTATAAGGGCATTTTCGAAGTAAGGATCTGTATCTGATAGAGGGCGAATGAATAGAAAATATGTTTGACCCATCATGTAGTAGCGGCGTTCCTAGAAAAAGTGTTGTCTTGTGTTGACTTCTTAAGCGGCGGTTGTTATTGATGCCTTGACGAAAAATGAATTAATGATTAGACGAGCATCATTTCTGGAGATGGGGCATTATTAATCCTAGACTAAGAAGGCTGGCGTGACTAGCTGAGTAGACTTGCCCGCTTTACAAGGTATCGGTGATGTGACGACGTTAATGTGGGCACACTTCTTTGCATATATGTTAGTCTGCCATAATCTCTTTTTTTTTTTTCAACCTATTCTTTTCAGCTGCCTCTACGAGTCAACACCGTTACTCCATACATCACTTGGAGATTTTGATTTATTCCCGATTCAAAACGTCGTCACATCACCGATACCTTGTAAAGCGGGCAAGTCTACTCAGCTAGTCACGCCAGCCTTCTTAGTCTAGGATTAATAATGCCCCATCTCCAGAAATGATGCTCGTCTAATCATTAATTCATTTTTCGTCAAGGCATCAATAACAACCGCCGCTTAAGAAGTCAACACAAGACAACACTTTTTCTAGGAACGCCGCTACTACATGATGGGTCAAACATATTTTCTTTTCATTCGCCCTCTATCAGATACAGATCCTTACTTCGAAAATGCCCTTATAGCCTCTTTTCATCATAACATCATGATTTAGGATAATTAATGTAGGGCCATCAATGCCCCACTCTCAAGAAAAAAATCTTCCAGAAACCTGTCCGCCTTCAACAACTTCGCGATCCAGCCCATAGGCCAGTCTTCGAGCCCCGTAATAAGTCGAATTTTTTTTACGAGTCAAACGACAGGTCTCTTGGCCAAGCAACAAGTGTCGTAAACATTCATTCTCCCGCGCTGCTTGAAAAACGGGACCGATCCACTCTGCCAGGGGTACGGGAATGGAAACAAAAGGAAAAATGGACTCACCGTGAAGACTACAGCTTGCCGCTCCACTCTGCCGGCCGCTTCATGGGGGAAGGAAACCATGCATCACCCCCATGGCGTGTGCTGAAGGGGGTCCTGTTAGCCTCTGTTTACATGGGCGCCAGCTATCCGCCTGATAGCAGAGCCAATTGAAGCCTGACGTAAACTTACAAAGCCTAATTGCGTGTATAGTACACTCATAAGATAACGTAATTCTTATACAGGGCGGTCGGTCATTCTTATATCAAAGTCAGACTAGATGACTCCAAATTTTCCACCTGTGCAGTCTACTGACAAAACATCCCTCCCTTGCTGTCTGCTTTTCGTATTTGAAAAACAGGAAGCTACGTTAGACTATAAACGTTGAAATTACTTTGCAAAAAGAAAAAGAAAGAAGAAAAAATAAAAACTGATTTTATTATAATTATTACAATTACTTTTATTTATTTAAATTTTTATTAGAAACAGAAAAAAAGAGTGCTTTTAAATAAATGTTGAGAAAGTGATTTAAATAATTAATGTAGATTAAAAAAAAAAAATTGTTGAAACCAACCGTAACAACGTAATTAAAATAGGCTGCAAACAGTTTTTCTCCGTAGATCATTATGAAGCCGAATAATTTTGTGTGGCAATGTAAATGATTGATAAATTCTTTACACTCCATATTCTACGGAAAACATATTTTAGTGCATCTCACAAATTGATATCAATTTCATTATGTTTGTAATAGTGTAACATGATTAAAATGCACAGCAAAGATTTTTCCCCATAGACCCCAGTAATACAGTAATTTTTCCCCAGTAATATAGTAAAACCTCCATAACGGACACTCCCGAATAGCGGACACCTCTTTTTAGCGGACACTTTTTCAATCCCCAACACAAATATTTTTTGCATAGTTTTACCTCTGAATAGCGGACACCTCCAAATAACGGACAAATTTAGCGTTCTCTCGGTGTCCGTTATTAGGAGGTTTTACTGTATAACGGAATTCTTTTGAGTTTCCCTGTAAAATAACTATAAGTGCAACAAGTACCATATTCGATAGTAAGCATCTTGTAATGCACTTTACTCTCCATGCACTTCAGTGAAGTATATCAATTTTAATATATTTGTGTATATAATAGTGTAACATCATTAAAATACACTGCAAAGGAATTTTTCTTATAGACCATAATGTAACGACATTCTTTTGAGTGCCCCTGTAAACGAAGTATAAGTGCTACATACTTCATTTCTAATACCGAACATGTCATTACATATATCAATAACGTATTATATCATCAATAACATATATCAATTGCATGGAAATCCGAGTATAGTTGGTTGACTAAAAGTACGGACAGATGACCAGACAAACCGAAATCATAAACACTTTTCAACTATGTTGGAAAGTGTTAAAAAATTTTGTTAAACTTTTACCCAGGACACTTAGCAAGAAATCTGAATACTTTTTAGCAAATAGGTTGAAAGGAGAAATAATGTATAAATGGAAAATCTATCGGCTTGAACTGAAAAAGACCTTCCGGGCTGTACCGGGAGGAAAAGCTAGCTTCCCTATTTCTTGCTTTTAAGATTGTAGCTAATTTTACTCGAAAACACGAAATGAAAATGCGACGAACCAGATTATAGAAGATTCATTCCCAGGTTTGTTTCAATACTGAATTTGAATGAGAATTTCACCAAATTAGTCTGTTATAGACAAGCTGGTTTCATTTATGATGATTTAATGTTGTTCGCCAAACATAGCGATATTTCGCCAAGTATCGTCAAGCTTGCGGAAAATTTGATTCCAATAGCTATGAATTATTATATATTATTTCACCTGTCAACATCCCTTTTTCTAAGAAAATACGAAACGCAGAACGACGATTGAGATAGCATATGAAAGGATTTTGAACAGGCTTCTGACATAGCACACTTAACATTTCGTTAAAACATGTTTTTAGGTGCGTTCGTAATTATATAAATACGTAGCACCTATAGTCGTCGTTTGGTCCGTCCGTCTGTCCGTCCGTCTGTCTGTCTGTCCGTCCGTCTGTCTGTCCGTCCGCATATAACAACGCAAAAACTACCCAACCAAATGGTTTGCAATTTGAAATATATTATCTTTGCATAAATTTGTCGAGACATTTCAAATTTTATCAAAATCGAATCAAAACTTTAGGAGATATTAATAAAAATATTTATTAAGAAATTTGATTTTTTTTTTAAATCGGTGCTTTTTTGTTATATGAGCTTCCGATGGATGTTAAATCGTCAAGCGACCGAGATACTTATTTTATTACAGAAATTAATCTGCAGACGATATAATTCATTTCACAGAATTAAAAATCATCAAGATCTGAATATTTATATAACTAGCTGATACATATATATCTGAATATTTATATAACTAGTTAAGATATTTGTATGAACAGTGTCATAAAATATATACTTAACTAGCTGTTTAACCCGTTCTACGCACGGGATATCATGAATTTAATTCTAAAACGTGCGTACGAACGCACCTCGTTTGTAACGTTTGACGTACAATTTCCAACTTGTTTGATTAAAAACTGCATTTATTAAAAATTAAATCGGCATTGTTTTCATAAATGAAAAGAAAGATTTTCCTCAAATTAGTGTTGCCACAAAAAAATACTGCATTATCAGATGACGTCATCCTAGAATGCAATTAAAATACGATTGCTAATTTATTTCTTGAGCGTACTTTTTGTAAAAATATCGAGCTTTTAATCGGGTTTTTATTTAATTTTTACGCGTGCGTCACCTGTTGTTTATTTGTTTACTTTGTTTAATCATATATGCGTACTGTATCGGAGCACCAGTAGATTAATTAATTCAAGGATTATCTTCCTTTTAGATATACAGCTCATTAGGATTCACAAAAATTGTAAGTATTTATTTTTTAATATTTCATTAAGCTGTTAATATTTCTGACGTCACTTAAATGGCTGCTGGACCACAAAGTTTGAACATCCCATGTTTAAGTTCCCATAGACTTGCAAAAAAGTGGTGTACCAAATATTGATTTATGTATTTAAGACATTTCTGGAACAGTTTTGCAAAATCTGAGGAAATGTTTTCATATGAATTCCCTAAACGTCTGATTCAGTGTTTAATTTTTTTTTTATAATTCGTTTTTTTTTTTCAGTATATGGTCTTGACAACCTAGAGAAATGACCTTGGTTCCCATTTTCTTATACACAAGCAATCATCATATATATATTATTTATGTTGTCAACATCCTTTTTTCTATTCACATACAAAACATATCACGATGAATGAGGTATAATTCGAAAAGTGTTTGAACAAGTTTCTGAGATAGTACACCCATATTTCGTTAAAACGCGTTGTTTTATTTAAAAAAATCAGTTAATTAAAAATAAGGGCTAAAACGTACTAGGAAATAATCTTAAAGATTGCAGTGCGAAAGCTTCGCACGGGTCCTTCTGGTATAGTTTTAAAAGCATGAGAGTAGGAACAATGGTTGCAAGAAACGTAAGTTAGAAGTGAAACTTCAGAAAGATAATCTGTATTATGGAGCACAAATGTGTGCGTCGTGCAATGCTGGCATCACAATGTACGCGTCGTGCAATGCTGTCATCACAATGTATGCATCGCGCAATGCTCCCATCACAATCATGCTAGCTCAACGCACACACAATGATCACAGGCGCAACAATGTAGTTAAAATGTATTAGAGTTAAAACAATGGAGGTATTTTTATTCATTTAAAATTAAACAATTGCAATGTTATTTCTATGGTGAAAATGCAAGTTTGTGGTTGAGATTTTAGGGTGTTTTAATGCACGAAACCGGCAATTTTTTTTAATTGTATTGTCTTGCAAGATCTGTATAAGTGTGCCAAATTTCAAGACAATAGCTTAACCTTTAGTGAATGAAATTAACGTTGCAAAATTCCAACCATAAAACCATACAAATCCAGTTAAATGAAACCTTGTAAAAAAAGCCTTTGGCTCATTTTATTTACTTGTAAGATGAATAAATATTTTTTTAAATTGTTAAACTACCTACATACTGAATACTACACAGTTATTAGACTATTTCAACATTTACAAACACCTTACATACTAAAATGCATCTATACTTATATACAAATTTCAGTACATACAACAGAAATAACAAACTTGATGATATCGACTGATGATTAACAACTAATAAATGAATTTAATACACTGAACGACAGTTTATACTAGATTAATTTTAACACAATTATTCAAATTGGTAAAGAAATCATATGAGTTGTAATTTCCAACTGGACGAAAAGTGTCCGGCCCAGGATTCGAACCTGGGATCTCTTGGCTGAAGATGCCATGCTCTACCAACTGAGCTATCCCGGTTGAATCTGGAGGGCATAATTCATCCAGTCAACCTTATCTAGTGTAATCATCACGTATCCAGCGTTTACTGGAGTTCCACTACCTGAATTCTATTCTGTTGAGCTGATTCAAATATCAGACCAGATGCTATGATCAATAAGATTAACTGGATGAATTATGCCCTCCAGATTTGACCGTGATAGCTCAGTTGGTAGAACATGGCTGCTTCAGCCAAAAGATCCCAGGTTCGAATCCTGGCCCGACATTTTTCCTCCAGTTAGAAAATTACAACTCGTATGACAGTTTATATGTTTCTCATTTATGTAACTTTCCATTTATGAGTCATTTTATAACGGTCTTTTCAGAAACGCATAAATGATTCTAAAATGTATTAAATATTGAAGAATATACTTTGATCTGAATCCACAAAGCAACAATTACTACAACAATGAATTTTTTCCATGATCAGCATACTTTTATCGTAGGTGGGATAACGTTTTTCCGACTGTTGGAAACATCAACCAACTCATGCTCTGTCTGTTTATATAACGGTTACATTTATGCGTCGTTTCATTGTGGTACAAAAGTGTGTAAAGTGTTTTACCCTTGTTAAAATTTAAGTTATATGCCTTTCAATTTATACGTCATTTTATAATGGTCCTTATAGATACGTATAAAAAAAGCATTGAGCAATGAGAAATATACTTCAATCCGAATCCATAAATCAACACTTACTACGGGATTTTTTCCATGATCGGAATACTTTTATCGTAAGTGGGATAACGTTTTTCCGACTGTTGTAAACATCAACCAATTCATGCTCTGTCTGTTTATATAACGGTCACATTTGTGCGTCGTTTCATTGTGGTTAAAATGTGTGTAAAATGTTTTACCCATGTTAAAAATTAAGTTATATGCCTTTCAATTTACACGTAATTTCATAATGGTACTTACAAAGACATATAAAAATGCATAGAGCAATGAAAAATATACTGTAATCCGAATCCATAAATCAACACTTACTATACGAATTTTTTTCCATGATCAGAATACTTTTATCGTGAGAAAACGTTTTTCCGACTATTGAAAACAAGCAACAAGCAATTCACACTATGTCTCTTAAAATTATAAAATAAATCAAAACATAAAAATATACTTTTATAAAAACATTTGAATTAAAATGTGAGATAAATGAAATCCTTAATTTTTTTTTCCAGAAATCCATTTCTCTCGTACTGAGAATTTAATATATTTCCCTCTTTCCAGTACTTTATAAAGTTAAGAACATCAAAGAACTTCTGGAATACACTAATTACCTTTACCGTGGCAGTGAAAGCCTCTTCAATTTCTTTTAATTTTTTTTTTCCTTCGCGAGATAAAAGGAAAACACACCTTAAGATTTCGTATGTGTAAACAAAACGTAATTAACATGTTTTGAAGACAAATCTGTAAAGTATGTCTTGCAAAGATTCTAAAAAAAAAAAAATAAGGATTTTTCTTTTAATCTTTGAAGAAGTATTTGAATAATAAGATTATAATATTAAATGAATGTGTTATTATAGTCGTGTAAGTGATAAAAGTTTCAAGATCACTCTTTCTCGAGATAGAAGGAAAAGAACTGTTTAAGATTACCTATGCTGAGTAAAAAAAACGTAATTAACATGTTTCTTAGACAGACGTGTAAAGTGTGTTTTGCAAAGATTGTAAAAGAAAATGAGTATTATTTAATCTCTAAAGAAGTATTTGAACAATAAGGTTATAATAGTAAAGTATCAGTCACACGTAACATACGATCACAGTCACATGATCACAGGCAACTGAAAGAGAGTAAAGTTTCAATCACACACACATTCATACGATCACAGTCAACAGAAAAATGATAAAGTTTCTACAGAAAGAGACAGAACTTTTTCAACAGAAAGAGAGTAAAGTTTTGATCACACATACAATCTGACGATCATTGACAACAGAAAAAGAGTATAGTTTCAATCACACGTAACAATCATAGGATCACAGACAACAGAAAGAGAGTAAAGTGTCAATCACATGTACCATCATACGATCCCAGGCAACAGTAATACAGTAAATTTTCTATCAAACGTGCAATCATACGATCACAGACACCAGAAAGGGAGCAAAGTTTCAGTCAAACGTACAATCATACGATCACAGGCAACAGAAAGGGAGTAAAGTTTATGTCACACGTACTGTCATACGGTCACAGGCAATAGAAAGAGCGCAAAGTTTCAATCACGCGTATAATCATAAGATCACAGGCTAACATTGAAAGAGTAAAATTTCAATCACATGTATAATCATACGATCACAGGCAACAGAAAGATAGTAAAATTTCGATCACACAGATAATCTTACGATCACAAACAAGAGAAATAGAGTAAAGTTTCAATCACACATAAAAGCATACTATCATATGCAATATAATGTTAATAAAGTGTTAATCGTACGTACAATTATACGATCTCAGGCAATAGAAAGAGAATAAAGTTTCAATCTCACGTACGATCATACGATCCCATGCAGCAGAAAGAAATTAAAGTTTCAATCGCACGTTCGATCACACGATCATAGTCCACAGAAAGTGAGTAAAGTTTCAATCACACGATCACAGGCAACAGAAACGGAGTAAAATTTCAATCACTTATATAATTATAATATCACAGACAACAGAGAGTAACGTTTCAATTAGACGTACAATCATACGATCTGATATGGATTGTAAAAAATGACCAATGTTTCTTATTTTATAAAAATATACTATAACCACGAATGAAAATATAATATATTCGTCTGAGTTATCCGAAATTCCAAAAAGCGTGTTCCATTGTCTTTTGAATCCCAAGAAACCAGTACATTTCCAAAATTCAAAGAATTATTTATAAAAGCAAAGTAATTTTTGCTGCCCGTATTTTTCAGAAACGTTTCCGAATAGTTTTTATAGTATATTAACCAGTTTCCTCAGCCTGGAATACCTGTTTTTCGAATGTCATACATTCTCAAGTAAACGTTTTCAGCTGCATTAAGTTAACTTATACATGAAAGCGTAAAAAAATAATCTTAATTTTAATGTTAATGTTAACGCTATTAATTTTGCATGTTTGTCTGTTAAACATATGTGTTGAACATGAAAATGTTTACTTGAGAATTGATAACATCGGAAAAAACTATATTCCGGGCTTAAAAAACTGATTAATACACTTTAAAAGCTACTCATAAACGTTTCGGAAAATTACGTGCAGCAAGAGCAATTTTGTTTTTATAAATGATTATTTAAATCTCGAAATTCCATTGATGCTTAGAGTTTCTAAAGATAAAAAAACACTTTTCAGAATCATGGGTAACAACGATGAGTTTATATTATAAATTTATTCGTGATTATATTACATTTTCGTAGATTAAGAAACATTTGTCATTTTTTACAGTGTACAGTGTCGGTCAAAAGTTTCCGGCCAACATAAAATTTTTGGTTCATTTGTAAGTATACCCATATGAAGAGGAATCTCAAAGTGATACTTATACATATTATTGTCATAATAGTTAGGAACGTATTCATGGAATAACAAAAAAAATATCATTAAATTTATTTAACAAAATTAATTGCAAAGGAAAACTCGTGTTCTCAAAAGTTTCCAGCCATCTTGGCAAGTTTGGAAAAAAATGGTGTTATAATAAAAAATAACAGAGATCAACAACATTTACAATTAGTATTTTGTCGTCTTGTCGTCATAGCTTTAGCAATAAGTACTGCGGCGCAGCTACGTCGTATCAATTCAATGAATGGTTGAAAATCGTCTTTGGTAAGGTTTTTCCACTGTTCTTGCAAGTTTTGGGAAAATTCTGCTGAAATGGTATATTTATAGTTCCGCACACGTTTATCAAGTTCGTTCCAAAGATTTTCTATTGTATTCAGATCGGGTGATTGGGCTGGCCATTTCAAAAGCGAAATTTGTTTGTGCGAAAGTCATTGCTTGACGAACTTGCATGTATGCTTTGGATTGTTATCATACTGAAACAAACAGTTGTGATCACAATTTTCCCTCCAATAAGGCAGCAAATGATCTTGCAATATATCCTTATACATTGCACCGTTCATCTTGCCGAGGATTTCAACTGACGGACCGACACCTTTTTCAGAAAATGCTCCCCACAGCATAACGTTTACCCCCCCCCCCCCATGCTTCATTGTAGGAATAACATATCTCAAATCATATCTTTCGTCATTCGTAGTGTCTGCCATCACATCCAAAAAGGTTACACTTTGTTTCATCGGAAAATAGTACATTTTTCCAGTTTTCATTTGACCAGTCTTTGTGTTCCTTGGCAAACACCAGTCAGCCCCGCTGACTTTTTTCTACTTATGAAAGGTTTTTTAACACCTACTCCTCCATAAGCCCTACGTCGCGTAAGCGTCTTGACACGGTAAACCGACTTATTTCAGCAATATTTTCACTCCGTAAATCGCGGTATGTTGCAGCGGCATTTTTATGCTGGTCTTCAACTGCTTTTCTCCTGATAATTCTGTCCACACGAATAGTCGTTTTCCGGGATCTCCCGGACCGTGGAAAATCTTGAAGGCCATATCCATCTTTATATATTTTTTAAATATCGTTCACAGTAGATTTTCTGATCGATAAATTTGCCGCAATCTCAAGAGAGGATTGGCCCTTTAGCAACAAACAAATCACTCTTTTGCGAACAAAAATTGTTGAACTTTTCATATTTGAATTTCAACTACGTTATTCACGTTAATTAATTAACAAACACGGCCAAAAAATAGTTTACCGATAGCAAAAACTAACGAATGACAAATAGCCGGAAACTTTTGCACACGCGAATTTCGAATTCCTCCTCTTTGCATCAAATGTCTTCAGTATCAAAACAAAATGATCACGTGGCCAGAGGTTTTTTGCATATTCCAAACTTTTGGAGCAATTGCGCTTCTTCTTTGCTGAAACGTTCTGGCAAACAAATCAAAGAAACTAACTAGCCGGAAGCTTTTGACCGCCACTGTATATGCTATTGTCTCTCGCTTCCTTTGAGTGGCTTATTCGGGTTGAAGTTGTTTTGAAGACTAAATGGAACCCGTTATGCTACGATTAAGCGTATTTTTCTATATTATAGAAAATATCGGATATTTCCTCATAACTAGTAATAATAATTTCCTCAATAATTTTCAAGCGGAAAACGGTCAAAAACAGAACTTATTGCTAATTGTATCTCCTGCAGTAGATACCAGCTCAAATTCCATCAATCAGAACGTTCTAAATATAGTTGTTCTCAGATCTTGGACTTTACAAAATACGCTTTAATCAATTTATAGTTTTATATTAATTAAATTATGATTATAGGATGAGAAAACAATTCAGAAATTCTGAATTTATAGTTAAAATAAGTATTTTTCTTTCTTTCCTGTTTCGAAATCTTAAAAAAGAAACAAAGAAAAAAAATATTTTTTAATAAATTTACTAGTTTGCGCTTTCTAACAAGCGTAATTCATCATCGGGAATTTTACATAATCGGGGCCTATGCCAAATTAACGTTATGTAAAGGAAATTTTTTGGAACAACATGTATTGCAGTCATGATATTATGCGTGATTTTTAAGATAAAAATTGAATGCGTATAAAAGAGTGTTTTAAAAAAATTGTTTTTATTTCTATACTTATTTGTTTTAAAATTTCTTTATATTTCAGCCAATGAAAACAAAGAGAATACAGGGCTAAGGAATCTAAATTTATTCTTTCTGTTGAATATTTAATATTTTTCTCAGATTTCTATAAAGATTCGCAAAAAAAAAAAAAAATCTTCAATATAGAAGCAAATAAAATTGAGTTATTCGCTGCAAAAGTTTAGAGAGTGCCGCGTCTGCAATAAATTGTGTCTCTATGGAGATTTTAAATTATGATAAGAAATTTTTCCTGGCACATTTGTCAGATAAAAGCATTTCCTTTTGATGTAGTAATTTAATAAATTCGTATTGAATAAACGCAAATATTTTGAAAGCTATATATTTTGAAATCTTTTCTAATATTATTTAATGTGTACTTTTTAAAGAAAATATATGCAAGAAATAGGAATCATGTATAACATCTTAAATAAAGAAAAGCTTAAATAAGAAAAAAAAATTTTTAAAGAGGGGGGGGGGGTGATCTAGAAATTCATCTGTCAGGGTATCACCTCGTTTGTCGCACGGGTGGAAACCATGGCAAAAAGCATAAAAAGAGTACAAGAGCTGCCAAAAATTGAAATTAAACAAAAAAAAGTATGACATATATTATGTGGTATCCGAAACGAAAGAATATTTTATGTTATACCCGCTCTTCGCTCCGGTAAAATGGCTAACTTTTCGTAATAGAATCCGTAAAAATATATAAATATCCATATAAAAGTTTAAAGTTTAAAATATAATGTTTTACAATTATTTTATGTAAATGTAGTTAAGTAAAATCTTTTTTCTTTCTTTGGCATCTTTGACTAATTCAGTGGAAGTAAAAATTTTCATTTCCTTCATACTATAAGGAACTCTTGTGTCTTTTTATTCATTTTTTGAAAAAAATAAAAAGTGAGGTGGAGGGATGGGGTTATCACGTGCACCATTCGTTTAGTGTAGTAAGAAAAAAATTGTTCTCACAAATGTTACTATTACTGATGAGAAAAGTAAACAAAAATATTATCTCATAGAAACAAATATACGCAAAAAAACAGCTATTGTACGCATAATGCGCATTCTTCAGTCAAACGATTTTGATTTCTCGTGTATTGCCATCCTGGAAAGCAAACTGATAAACAAAATTTTTCATAAAATTAGACACATCCGTTTGAATAATAGAATTAACCGAAGAAGTGCTTTCATGAGAATGCTTCGCTGAGCATAAACATAAAGAGTTAATAAAGTATGAAGCGAAAATGGTGTGAAGAAAAGAATGATGGGAAATTTTAGCAATATGATTATTGTTCCGTGAACAGGAAGATGTGGTTTCTCTACTCTGATAATATTTCCTGCTGAAATTCATGTGCTAGACATTCTAAAAATTTAGAAGAAAGTTTTAATGTTTTATGCGAAATACGAAATCACCCTCTCGTGGAGATCCAGCCGTTAAGCATAGGAACTTTTCTGCACGAGGGGAAATGTTTATTGAAAATTCCTATTTTAGAGTACAGATGTTGAATATTGCATTAGAGATTAAAATAAAATTAGTACAAAGTTACTTTTTACAATACTGGTTGAGATCACAACATTCTTAATACTTAGAGGGGGAAAAAATTATATAAGAAAAAGTATAAAAGAAAGTAAATAATACTATGTGATACAGCAATAATACTACCATGTAATAATACTGTATGATGCCGAAGTAGATAATAATATTGGATAGAAGTAAGTACTAAATGAACAATAATGAATGAATAATAAAACTAGAGTAAACAAGCATAAAATATCAGCAAATTAAATTGTACAAGAAATTTCAATTCCAATTCAGCTGGGATCAGCCTTAATAAACTTAAAAGACATTCAATATTAATACGTGAACGAATTAAAATAAATGGGAGAAGATGCTAACTTAATATAAGAATTAAAAGAAAATTACCTATGCTGTTGAAGGGCCAGCTGGAAAAGTGTGCTAGAATAACAAACGGAATAACAAAAGGAAATATTTAAATGCAAACAAAATAGTTTCAATTAAAAAAAAAAAAAAAAAAATCCAGAAGAATAATCTTATATCATAAAAAATTATCAAATTTTATAAGAACTTTTACACCTGTTACTGATTTTAAATTTCAATTTTTAATGTTTTATAAAGGATTTGAAAGATATTTTAAAATTCAAGTGTGTTTTAGCATTTCTTTATTTTATATTTTTGAACCATTGGACAAATTTATTTTGCCGTGTAAAACATTGGAGTTTTCATCATTTCATTTTACGAAATTTATGTGCTACGCATTCTATATATTTTGAAAAAAAGCTATAATGTTTAGAATGGATCTGAGAAACCTTTCAAAATTCAGTTTTAGATTTTTTTTTTATTTATTATTAACCATCAGACAAATTTATTTTGCCGTGTGATTCATTTAAGTTTTTATCATTTTATTTTACGAAATTTACGTGCTACACATTTTAAACATTTTAAAGAAAGTTTTAATGTTTATAATGGATCTGAAAGATCTTTCAAAATTCAAATGTGTTTTAGATTTTTTTTCTTTTATATTTTTGAACTATCGGAAAAATTTATTTTGTTGAGTAAAACATTAGAGTTTTTATCATTTTATTTTACGAAATTTATGTGCTACGCTTTCTATACATTTTGGAAAAAAACTATAATGTTTAGAATGGATCTGCAAAACCTTTCAAAATTCAGTTTTAGATTTTTTTAAAATATATTATTAACCATTAGACAAATTTATTTTGACGTGTGAGTCATTCGAGTTTTTATCATTTTATTTTACGAAATTTGCATACTACACATTCTAAACATTTTAAAGAAAGTTTTAATGTTTATAATGGATCTGAAAAATATTTCCAAATTCAAATATGTTTTAGTTTTTTTTTTTTTTTTTAACTATTGTACAAATTTATTTTGTTGAGTAAAACATTAGAGTTTTTATCATTTCATTTTACGAAATTTATGTGCTACGCATTCTGTATATTTTGGAAAAAAAGCTATAATGTTTAGAATGGATCTGAAAAACCTTTCAAAATTCAGTTTTAGATTTTCTTAAAAATATTTTTAATCATTAGACAAATTTATTTTGTCGTGTGATTCATTCGAGTTTTTATCGTTTTATTTTACGAAATTTACGTACTACACATTCTAATCATTTTAAAGAAAGTTTTAATGTTTATAATGGATCTTAAAGATCTTTCAAAATTCAAATGTGTTTTAATATATATATTTTTTTGTATTTTTGAACTATTGGACAAAATTTTAAAGATCTTTCCAACTTCAAATGTGTTTTAGAATTTTTTTTATTTTGTATTTTTGAACCATTGGACAAATTTATTTTGCTGGGCAAAAAATAGGTGTTTTTATCATTTTATTTTGTGAAATTTACGTGTTACGCAATTCTAAACATTTTAAAGAAAGTGTTAATGTTTAGAATGGATCTAAAAGACCTTTCAAAATTCAGTTTCAGAATTTTTTTCGTTTTATATTTTTAAACCTTTGGACAAATTTATTTTGTCGTGTAAAACATTAGAATTCTTATAATTTTATTTTACTAAATTTAGTGCTAAATATTCTAAACATTTTGAAGAATGTTTTAATGTTTATAATAGATCTGAAAAATCTTTCAATATTCAAGTTTAGATTTTTTTTTTTTTTAACTATTGTACACAATTATTTTGTCGTGCTTTTCACGAACCACTGGACAAATTTATTTTGTCGAGTAAATCATTAGAGTTTTTATCATTTTATTTTACGAAATTTGCATAGTACGCATTCCAAACACTTTAAAGAAAGTGTTAATGTTTATAATGGATCTAAAACACCTTTCAAATTTTAAGTGTTTTTTAGCATTTCTTTATTTTGTATTTCTGAACCATTGGACAAATTCATGTTGCCGTGTAAAACATTAGAGTTTTTATCATTTTATTTTACGAAATTTACTTGCTACACATTCTAAACATTTTAAAGAAATTTTTAATGTTTATAATGGAACTGAAAGATCTTTCAAAATTCAAATGTGTTTTATATATATTTTTTTATATTTTTAAACCATTGAACAATTTATTTTGCCGTATTTATCATTTAATAACACTCTTTTATTTAACATAACTTGTTTTCTATATGTACAGATCGAATTTAGTAATAGATTGTTCAGTCATTTCCTATGCTAGAATTATAAAAATTATGTTCGCAGGTGTGTTACCGATGACAAAACAACATTTTATTGTTTTTATAACTTCTTTATAAATTAATACATTGATTTTAAGGCATTTTTCTGCCAGCCAGCCACAAGTGATAAATCGCCAAATATTCTTAATGGTAACAACGATCGATTGAATTATGCGACAAACCACGTTCGCCAAAATAGGCCAACTGGCTGTGAAATTGCAATAGCGTAATATTTTAAACACTAAAACGTAGAAAATTTAAATAAGAAATAAATGTTGTAATTTTTTTTTTATATATATGCTTCGATCAATTACTAGTTTCATATTGAGTAAATTATGATTATACGTTGAGAAATCAATTTAGAAATTCTAGAAGATAGCTTAAATAATAATTTCTTTTATCTTTCCTTCTGAAATATCTTTTAAAAAAAAAAAAAAAAAAAAAAAAAAAAAAAAAAAAAAAAAGAGCAAATATTATATATTTTTCAATAAATTCACTAGCTTGCGCTTTTTACCAAGCGTAAAAAAAACTATGAATTTTCCAGAATCGAGTTCCGTGCCCACGTCAAATCAACGTATTGTAACGGAATTTTTTTGGAAAAAACATAAATTACAATCATTAAATTAGGCGTGATTTTCAGGATAAACATTGAAAAGAGATTTTTTTTTTTAAAACTATTTTTTATTTTTATAGGTTGACTAATAGGTTAACTTATGTGGCTGACTAATTTAGCAAAATTTTCATTCAAATCGAGTATTGTCGAAAACGGGTTGGAATCTTCAATAATCGCATTGTAACTTCGTGTGTTTCAGTAAAATTAGCTGAATTTTTAAAAACAAGCAATTGGGAAATTACCTTTTCCTCCCAGTACAGGCCTGAAGGACTTTTTTATGGTCATTTCATTCACAATCTTAAAATCGAAATGCTTTAACAAATAAAACGATTGAAAGGTCAATGGTTAAATATTTCGGTTTAAGGCAATGCAGTTTCAAAAATGATATTTTGAAGTAATTGTTAACATGTTTAAAATTTTCGAGTCTAGTTGAGAGTTGAGATTGAAATAATCTATATATATATAAAACTTTAAGTAAAATTTAACCATTGAAACATAATATATATATATATATATATATATATATCGTACGTAGCACAGACATCGCGATTATTTGTTAATTCTTTAATGGCAACGCCCGAATGAATTTATCATTGGTTATTGTGTAAAAGTCCTTTGGCAGGGTTTAGGCCGAGATAAATAGGGTTTATTTACGTTTCGCTCTTTCACTGCAATCTCTTTCGCTACAATTATGGAGCTTCAAAATATCATTAGAAATGCCCGAAAAAGAAGATAAAATTGAAATAGATTGGATCGAGAACGTCGTCAATCTATTATCTAATCGTCGTCAATCAAACACAGAGCATAAGCGATCTTCAAAATAGGCTTAATAACCGTCGCATGAATCCGTTGCTTCTGAAACCTAAACTGATTTAAACGTTCCGAAGCATTATCTAGCCTCGATATTGTACCGATATGCCATTTAAGTTCAGACGTAAGAACTCCTCTAACCTTTTCATTCTTTAAAAGTAAGTGTAATAATTTTCCCTGACCGTTTAATTTTTTAAACGTAACTGTTATACTTTTGAAATTTTAGCTCTTATTTAATTTTTTTACAAGCTTTTGGTGTAAATAAATATTATTCAATCTTTTTTTATGAAGTCCACTCTACTGTTATATTTTTCAATGATAGTCTGCCCGGGCAACGCCGGGCGGGTCAGCTAGTCTAAATTATTTATTTTCCAGCTTGTTAAATCCAACGAATAATATTAGTAGTTTTTTTTTCAAGTTACATATTAAAACATTATTTCTTTTAAATCCAAACACTACATCTTTGTAAAAATAATATTAAATAGATTAACAATGCATAGAATTGTTTAATATTTTATAACATATATTTAAACTGTTCTATTTCCATAAATGTATTTTAAAAGGAACATATTAAAATATCTTTTTACATTCATTTATAGCATATTTTCAAAATTTAACTCGCATAAAGATTTAAAGCCACAAAGTGTAGATATTTTCTCTTTCTACATACATATTCGCCAAAGTAAATTTGTTTATCATAAAACATAACTCAAAGAAATGTTTTTTATTTAAAATATATATGTAAAATTTGGAGCTTCAACACTGCAATGCAGATGTGAAACTTCTACTTGATATTTCGAAACCTCTTAAGACAGGCACTTTATTAGAATTTAGAGACTTAAGCTCATAAATGTCTCAAGGGGAGAACAGGAGAGATTAAATATTTATTAAGATGAAATGTTACATTTCTTACATGGTGAATAGAGTTTTCTTTGTACATAAAGATACAAGAATGTCTAGAGATAAATATGAGTAAAAATAACGTTCGTAAAAACTACTTATAAATAAAACCTTTAAAAAATTCTTTTTTTATACAGTGGGATACAAATAGATAAGTAAAATCATTTCATTGATTATATCTATATCTATATTATATACCAATATATAAAATTGAAGTGTCTGCCTGTGATTTTCAGAAAAACATATTTTTCTTATTTCATTCGACTATTTACATAATGTACTTTGTTTAAAAGAAAAAAGAAAGAAAGAAAGAAAGAAAAAGAAAGAAAGTTGATTGCCAGTACAATTTTCGTATTTTTACGGAAAAAAATTTCCCCGATGAAATGATTTCGTGAATGTGTCAGGAAGTAGAGAATAAGGATTTTCGAATGTCCTTTACAAATAACAGTGCTAAAAGTCTAGTTGGTTTATCATTTCCGCTGAGGCTTTGGGGAAATTTTTTTTAATATTTTTACACTATAAAAAGAATTTCGTATTTTGCCAGTACAATTTCCACAGTTTTACGTATTTTTTTTTTCTTTTGCAGTGTAATAATAAAAATAAATCCTACAGCTTAAAAAACACTGAAATTTTAACATAATTTGTCCAGAATATTTTCAAATCAATGTTCGAAATATTTATTGATTCATTTACGAAATCCCTTTCATTCAGAGAAAAATTCCGTAAAAATTCGGAAATTTTATTGGCAGTTAACGGAATATTTTTTACAGTGATATAGTTAATTTTTTTTCTTCTTTTGGCTGATTGTCTGTCAGTTTGCCCGTAATAGACTCAGAAACGGTTTCCTAGCAAGCACTAAACTTATAAGGGACAGGTAGAGAATGCTTATGTCTACAATCTTCAGTTTGTCGCATTCAGACATCTGAAATACTTTTTGAGAAAACAGCGAAAGAGCTGGAGAATCAATCAATCAATCAATCTTTCAATGCTCAAAAACTCCAGAACTGATTAATCAATTTTAAGGAATCGCATGGCGATTGGAAAGTCTAATTAAGATTTATAATAATTATAATAATTAATATTATGTATTAATTGTATAATTATGATAATAATTATATATTTAGTTTATACATTTTAATTTAAATACAGAATTGTAAGTTTTTTTTTTCAAGTATTAATTGTAAGTATTTATTACCTTTTTAAGGTTATGACGTAAGTATATTAATTTATACACTGGATTGGTAAATATTTCCCTAAAAAACTCGATTTATAATATACAAATGCAAAACAATGGGCTGCTATGGGTCTAGTAATAATTATAATAATATTTATCCGCATATGATCCATATCAATTGTTCTCCCTTTGTATTTAGAAATTTTAATGCATAGTTGTGGCACAGAGTTTCAGACGTTTTGAGAATGTCGAAGTGAAAACAAGACACGCCATGCTTCACAAAGGGCATATTTTTATTCTACTTTCTATCTATTGTGGATCATTTGACTATCTTTGTAAGTAGATTTTGCGTATCATACGAGGGTCACACTAGAAGTTTTGCGATACGGCTAAATGGCACAAGTTAAATTTACCAAATCTTACAAGTACTCCAAACAGTTACCTCCAACATCAATGCACTTTTGTTGACGAATATTTTAAAAATTAAATTTTCAAGCCATCCATTTCTTGCAATCTATGCAAAATATTACTTTATAAGCCTCATCAATCTTCTCTTCGGAATGAAAATGATGCCTACGTAATTTTTTTTCTTAATTACAAAATAGCCAAAAGTCACACATAACAAGATCAGAAAAATTGGACGGATGTTCTATTACTTTGATGTGCTTTTGTTCAAGAAATTCGAAAATCAATCTTGCTGAATGGGAAGATACATATCACAGTTCCCAAACATATACTTCTTGAAGAATTTTTTTAATTATTCTTAGAGGTATTCCAATTAATTGTAACTGTCTTCTGTCTTTCCAGCTTTATGAGTTTCACCAGTCCTATACTTCTGTAGAAAATGGCATACTTTACTTTTTGTTGCTCGTTGAATTTTCCCATTATTTGTTTTGTGTCATCCACACAGACTCATATTTTACTTACTTTTCTTGGCGTGTTGAAACGGCATATAACGGTATGTACGTTTCATAACCAAATATTGTTTTTAGAAATAATGCAATATCTACCATAATTTAGGATTTCTTTACCGATTTTAGCTTGCTGTTCTTTTCTGCGTCGCAACAGCGAACTAATATTTCATATGCTAATATTTCATCATCATGAATAAATTTATGCATAGCTGCAGCTCCAATGTTGAGTTTCTTCAGCAGAGTAATGAATTCATGGGATGGTCCAAGGGGGAGGGTTATCTTCCCCCTGAAAGGCTAGAGATTTTGTGTTTAAATATCATTTAGAAGTGCGAATTCCTCCCCGGAACAGCAAAAATCTCCATAGTGTCTGAATTCAATACTGCTTCTGCATCATTTGGTAGGTACAGTGATTATCATCGATTGACATTTTTTGTGCGGCCAACACATTTTCTGGAGCTAGAGCTAACAATAGTGTTCCTGTGTGTTCTTCATTCATTAGAGAATTTCAGCCTCTACAAAAACCTGTAAGCCATCTCAATACATTGTCATGAGATAGAGATTCATTTCCATATGCTAATGGAGGCATTTAATATATTCTTCTTGATTTAACCCCACTTTAAAGTCATAGAAAGTCATAGAGCGATAATGCGGTTGCGTCAACTCCATGTTCCTTTCTTTCAAAATTTATTCTGCAATAGCTAAATTACAATTGCAGTCATAAATTATTGCTTTCGGACAATAAAGAGATCAAATTTACATAGTTAAATAATAATTATCTTTTGGCGCATATAGTTTGCACCCATCTCTAAAATTTCAGGGATACAATCGTAATATCCCAAACGTTCTCCATGGGATTTAGATCCGAGATGTTGGTCGGTCAATCGAGTGTAGAGATCTTAGAAATTTTATAATCTCCAAAGTACAATTTTTTGTCTTTGTTAGAAAGAATTGGTGCATTGTTCTTTTGAAAAATATTATTAAAACCAACAAATTTCCTTCTGGTTCAATAAATGGCGCTTTAACATGTGAATATGCGTATGTCTGTTTTGTCGTTCTTCTAGAAAATCATTTTTCAGCTTACCTCCTGAAGAAAAAGCTAACCAAACCATTAAGGAGCATCCACTTTGCTGACAAGTGAAAAAATATTTCTTTTCCTTTCGAAGACCATGTTAATAGGAATGAATACCGTCCGGGTCATAGAAATTAAACTTCGTTTCATCAATGAACCAAATAGTTGGTTGCTTTAAATGCTTCTTTGCAAACTGAATGCGGGTATTTTTATGAGCAGATGTTAAGGAGCATCCACTTTGCTGACAAGTGAGAAAATACTTCCTTTTATTTCGAAAGCCATGCTAATAGGAATTAATACTGTCCGGGTCATAGAAATTAAACTTCGTTTCATCAATGAAAATAATTTTTGACCAATTCGTTTGTTGCTTCAGATGTTTCTTTGCAAACTGAATGTGGGCATTTTTATGGGCAGATGTTAAGGAGCATCCACTTTGCTGACAAAGGAGAAAATACGTCTTTTCCTTCCAAAGGAAATGCTAATAGAAATGAATACCGTCCGGGTCATAGAAATTAAACTTCGTTTCATCAATGAAAATATTTTTTAACCAATTCGTTTGTTGCTTCAGATGCTTCTTTGCAAACTGAATGCGGGCATTTTTATGGGCAAATGTTAAGGATCATTCACTTTGCTGATAAGTGAGAAAATACTTCTTTTCCTTTCGAAGGCCATACTAATGGGAATGAATAATGTCCGGGTCATAGAAATTAAACTTCATTTCATTAATGAAAATAGTTTTTGACCAATTGGTTTGTTGCTTCAGATATTTTTTCGCAAATTGAATGCGGGCATTTTATGGGCAGATGTTACACGAGCACAGCGACGTGTTTTTACATATTTAGAGATTCCTAACCCTTCAATTGCTCTTCTTACAGTCCTTGCTGATGTTGACGTTTTTATTTGGTCTTCAATTTACTTTGAAATTATCAATTTGCTTGCACTCGTCAAATAATCGAATGCTCAGATCGTTCCGAAAGAATTTTCCGCTTTCCTGTAGATTTTGCAGTACCATAAATAGTCGCATTTTGTAAGAAATTAAAAATGACCATATTTGAACATTCAATTTTATCAGCAATTCTTTAAAGGGTCCTGTATTGTTATAAGCTAGGGTTTGGTCTCTTTCGAAGTCAGAAAACATTTTTCATCTTCCCATATTCAAAAGATTGTGTGAACTGAACGAGTGCAACCCGATTATCTTTTAAATACTTTGCTAAATGACATACAAAAATATCTACCAATCACAAGCGGGTTTAAAAAAATTTACTACTGCCTTACCATTTTACACCAGTGTAAATTTAACAAAATACATTTTTTTAAATACATTTTAAAGTATATATACAGTTTTTGTAAACTATTGTTTTAATATGAAATGGAATATCAAGTGTCTAATTTTAAAAGAAAAAATATTCGCACATTTGCACAGCAAACGCAAGCTGATTTCAATTGTTTTTACGCCGTTCTCATCATTTTTCGCTCGCCTGTATTGTCATTCATTGGTATCCAAGAATTAAAGGGAAAACACAAACTGATAATTTTCAAATTCAAACTCAAAAGTTAATTGTGAGTACCCAAAATAAAGTTATATAAATGGCTGTTGTAATCAAATAGGCGCTAATCTTATAGTACTGTCAGTCAAAGTGACGTCAGTTTGATGTCACAAGTATTCACAAGTGTCACAGTCACAAAGGTACACCAAATATATAATATTTTTCATTTGTCTTATTATTATTCTCAAGTGAACGTCATATTGTGATTCCATTGATATGTCACGGTGACAGTTAGTTTCTGAAATGTTACCAGGTGACATTACGATGAAATCGCTTTGTGACTTTTATGTGATCGTCATCTGGAGACTCCACTATGACGTCACCGGAATTGCTTTATAACGAATTTCCATGCCACATCAAAAGGAAATCATAAAGCAACGCTTATGTTCAACCAAATAGTCTCCAAATTTCGGTCGCCTAATAGTTACTATGTATCTTTATTGTGACATCATTCGGTGACTCGTCACAAAGCAACTGTCACGGTGACTTCGAAATGGAGTCACCAAGAAGGTGTTCACTAAAGAGTAATAAAAAAAACGAATGAAATATATCACATTTTATTTTACCGTAGTAACTGTGACAAGTATGGCGATCATTTGCGACGTTGTGGTGACAGGACATCGACTAATTCTGCTGTTAGAGTAGTACCTATTTGCTACACCTGCCGTTAACATTTCTTTCTTTGAGTACACATAACTAATTTTCGTGCTTGAAAATTAGCATTTTGTGTTTGTCCCTTAATTTTTGGACACCAGTGTATTATATTATTTAAAATTGCTCTATTTTATTCAAATAGTTGGAGTATCATAGTTGAAGTTTATTCCAACAGAGTGAAAAATGTCCAGACCAGGAATCGAACCTAGATATTTTGGTTTACCTAGCCAACGCTCTTCCTATTGAGCTATCTGAACGATATCCTGGCTGGCATAATTCACTCTTATTTGTTGGACATGGCTGCGAACTACAGCACTCAATTCATTCATCCGAGCTATAACTATAGCATTTACGTGATGAAAGCATGATATAAGATAGAAACTTCTGTATACCGTGCAATTCGGTTATAATGAAGAGAGGAAAGTTTTACAACCAGCTAAATCATATTCAAATAGTTGGAGTATCACAGTTGAGGTTTATTCCAGCAGAGTTGAAAAATGTCCAGACCAGGAATCGAACCTGGATACCTTGGCTCATCATATTCAAATAGTTGGAGTATCATAGTTGCGGTTTATTCCAACATGAAAAATGTCCAGACCAGGAATCGAACCTGGATACCTTAGTTTATCAAATTCAAATAGTTGGAGTATCATAGTTTAGGTTTATTCCAACAAGGTGAGGTTTATTCCAATCATATTTGAATATAGTATGCGGTAACAATACACCAAATTTCTATTGCAACGTATTATCAATTGCTATTAACTTTCAAATAAATACTTTGTGACATCATTTTCTAGGAGAATGACGCGTCTCTAATATGTCAAAATTTGCAATTCTGAGACTAGACAGATCGATCGTGTATTATTCTAAGAAACATTTTCTTTAGAAGGAAACATAATTCGCAATGAAGTTGGAACACCTAGAATTTCCTGCAGCCGCCTCCTGATGTATGAATTTTTCACTTTTGTTTATATATTTTTAAAATTAAATTTTGAAAAAGTAACAGTGCATTGCAGATGCGAAAGCCTTATATTTACTATTCAAAAACTTTTTCGAAAAACGAAAAATATTTTAGAGAACTTTTCAATACAAGAATTTTCAAATATCAGCGCGTAAAAATCTCGCAGAGAGAAGAGAATGGATTAAATATTTATCAACAACGAATATTATATTACTCATATGCTGTATAGAATTCTTAGTGGGCGTCATCTTACATGGAAGTCTGGAAACAAATTTATTGAAGAAGATACAGAAACAACATGTAAACAAATCATAAAATATAAGTTATTTATTATGGTTTCTTTCCAACTTTATTTATGCGTTTCTCTCGCTACTCTTCATATTCCTTAAAAATCTTAAAGCATGTTATACTTTTTTTTTTTTTTTTGAAAAAAATCGAATTTATGTATATATATATATATATATATATATATATATATATATATATATATATATATATATATATATATATTTGCACTCTTTAAACCCTCAAAACCTTTGTGGTAAAGCAGTTTTTTTTTAAATTCGTATTGTTTTAAAAATTATTTGACTTTTGGTGTTGCAGTGTACAGTCTCATTTTTAGCGTATTGTGTGCGGTATGCAGGTAGAAACAAAAGAATTGAGAAAGAAGAAGTTCAGGAGGCTCCATTATATTCCCCTAGTATAGATAATTTTATGTAAGCTGAAAATTGTCACTGTTATCTATGTTTGTTTAAAAACTTTGTAAAACTTTAAACCTGTTTTTTTATACTCTCTTTTACAAATCGGTATCAAGTAGAACTCGAGATTGGAACGACCGATTTGGTTGAAGTTTTATGTTTTTCTAGTATATATGGGAAAGTTGGGTAGCCGCGGACATTTCAATTTCTAAGAAATTCGAAGTCTTGCGCAAATACAGAGTTATTGTAAATGAACGGCCTCTAGAGTCAAAACAAATACAGTTTAACTGCGACGTGTAAGTTAGTCGTGAGTGAGTGTTTTGTTGTCGTCAATAAATTTTCGACAAAACGAGACAGAATGCATCATATGCTGAGAAACATTTGAAGAAGACTTGATTCAGTGACATGAATGCAAAGACTGGGCCCATGAAGATTGTGTTTATATAGATGCATCGGATTTTTATTATAATTGTGATGTTTGTAAGGCCAAAAAACGGTTGGGACACCATTGATTAGTATGTCCGGGGCTCCCCGCCGTTTTTCGTGACTCCAAAAAAAATAAGGCCATACTATTTTCAGTATATTTCGTTAAATAATTCGATATTATTAGCAATGTTTAATTAAAATCATTAAAGAAGTTCGTAATTTTATTTTAAGTACAAAATAAAGACAGAAATTTCATTCATTTGTTTCTTATTTGCAATTTATCCAAGTGTCCGGGGCTACCCTATCTTCCTCTACTCTATTTTAGTCACAAACGCGTTTTTGAATTGTCTTTTTTTTTTTTTTTTTTTTTTTTTTGCGTGATTTAAATCAAAAGATTTTTGTAAGTGAAATTTCAACAGCCACCATTTTTTTCAGGATCGAAAAATTGATAAACCCATCCGAGAAGGACTACAAAATATCGTAAATTTCAAGGTTTTTATTTGGTTTTTTTGTTACAGATAAACAGATTCTGATATTCATCTGGTACCGCGGAACACTTCACTTTTTACACACCCCTATATCAAAGGACGCCTGAACACCATTTTTTCAACCAATTTCCAGATAAAAAATTGTTTTTAAAAGTTCAAAATATGATTTTTCATTTGCAAAAAAATCCATTATTATTACTGAATAATTACTTTAAAAAACTATAAAAAAATTGGATAAATTTTCGATATATATTTTTTTAAGTTATAACATGCCTTAAAATTACAATGCAGTTACATAAAAAATTCTACTGCGAAATTTAATATGACAGTATCCTTATTGTCACTTATCATAATAGGATTTATCATAATAGAATTTATTTATGATAGTATTTATACAGTATGATAACATTTATATGGTGTGATAGGATATTAATGTACTAATATGATATAATGGTATTTATTGTGATAGATGTTATTTGTGATAGTACTTATATAATATGATATGATATTAATAAGCTAATATGATATAATAGCATTCATTATGATGTAATTTATTTACAACGCATGATTTTTCTTTGTTGTTTTTAAATCACACATTTAGTCTAATTCTCAAAATAGGAAGATTCTTGTAAAAAACAGCCATTTCGAAGGTTTTCCATTACAGAATCGTACATCGAAAGTCGTATATAAGTGATTAAATTATAGCTCTCTCGATCAAAACTTAAAGAGTTGAAGCAAGTTTTTACTTTATTTTTTATAGTTACCTGCAATCTACTCTTGTGGCGTATGCAAAATCATGTATTTCAGTTGATCTGGTATTAGTATAAATTTTGACTATGCCTGAATTTTGACTATGCTCTTATTGCACTGAAATTTGCTTACTTACAACGAAAAAAACTAGTCGTTGGGGGCCACCGTAATTCTTACCCATCATGGATGTGCATAATATAAAATATGAAAATGAAACATGTGTAAAATACTTATAAAATGCATTGCAATTCGAATAAAATCGTGGCTTGATGACGTCATACACTTTAAAACGAGGCTAACGAAAGAGAAAGGCTACCGCGGTGCTTTACGCGTATCTTTTTTTACAGACCGCGGGAGTCACGTGATGCTCGAATGCACCAATACAGGTGTACGAAAAGAGCATCACGTCACTCTAGCGGTCTGTAAAAAAAGATAAGTCGAATGCACCGCGGTAGCCTGTCTTTTTCGTTAGCCTCGCTTTAAAAGCTCTATTACTGAATTGCGTAAAAAAAACACCCTTATAACTCCAAAAATGCTAATCATATTAACTAATGGTTTATTCCTTCGGATTAAGCGTCTCATTTCCAATTAAAATATATCTTTGAATTGAAATTTAGATGAAATACAGGGTCATGAAAAATCGAAGAGTGTTGAAAATAGGATTACAAATATCTCGGCAACTCATTATCCGATCTACTTCATTCTTTATGCAAAATTTACTGTTTTTTTATTGTATTTTATATTTACTCCTTAAAGTAAACAATTTCGAAAATTTTTATATACCTTTTATCAAAACGAATATTTCGAGAGTCCGAAAAAAATAGTTCCGGATAATCGAGGTTACTGAAATTCAATAAGCTTCTTTCCATTATTACATACTAAGTGCATACCAAATTTCAAGTCTCTGTCTCAATTTGTTCGGGAGACAGGGCGTTTACAGGCACACAGGCACACAGACAGACGGACGGCAATTTTTTTTTCTAAAAATATGTTTTTTGGAATCTCCAGTGTCTAAAACGTGTAAATCTGTCAAAAAATTCTTTTCGATTTTCAGAACGATTACAAGACTTACCCTATACTACGTATGATGGGTAAGTAATAAGGTAAAACAGACTGAAAAATCTCGAAAGAAAAACTCTTAACCGCAATTTGACTCGTAACCTCATGATGCTTCTAAGTCATTTTTTTTACTAAAAAATTGTCTCTTTGTTAGAATAAGTTTCCTGAAAACCGCATTCAATTATTCTTACCCCTTCCAATTTTATGAATTTTTGAAATGTGAACAAACGTAAGGGAAACGTGGAAAACATTTTTAATTTATCAATCAAATTAAATATCGCTAAATTAACATTCAGTCAAATAAATTGACAAATTTTAAAATTTCAGTTCAGATTCATAATTAAATTGGCGTATTAACGGGCTACTGAATGTAGTATATTGCCACTAATAAATACTTAAAAGTCTAAAATTGAAAACTAATTCTTTAATTTATTCACTTCTTTAACCAATTTCACAGAATGTGAGCCAAAATAAATATATAAAACTCGTGAAAGGAAAATAAGATTTTATAGCAAATAATAAACAGTAAAATAACTCCTGCAACAACATTTTTCTTTCTTTTACAAAAACTAAAAATGCACAACTTTGTAAAAATTGTCTTGAAACATCAAACTGAGTCTTTTGAAAAAGAAAGCAGAGAATGAATGAAAACAAAAATACGAAACATGCATGAATGAAAATAAAATTCTGAAACTTAAAATAACATTTTCTTTAAATGAATTTTTAAAGTTGCTTTTACAATTTTCTTCAACAAAATCCAAAAATTTTAAACGAAATAGAATTTTCTTCTTTATTTCCACGTTTAAACACAGAAGCTTCATTTGATTTTGAGCATAGGCATTGTTTTGTCTCTTTATATTTACATTATCTTAAAGTTTAAGGCATTTCTAAAAAACGTTTTTAATGACTTTATACTTTTTTTCCCTTTTACTCTTTTTTCTTTTGAAAACAGCTCATTAAAATGTAGTTATTTTTAGTTAAAAGCATATTAAATAGCTATAAGTACATAGCAATTCATATCTTGTCGAACTTATTTTCTACAATTCAAAGTATGTTCAGTGGACTCCCTCACATCCACATAGCTTGGGACCAGAGGTTGTGCAGATTTTAGAATTTTTCGGATTTCTGGTCACTGTTTTGTTTACACTTTTTAAACATTAATTTGAGTGTAATAATGCACTTGAATTTATAATGAAAATGCTTACAATACAGTAAAATATTAAAATAATTAAGTAAAATAATAAAATTATAATGTAAAATTATAAAAATTAAGAAAATGATTATTAAAATATTAAAAGTAAAGGTTCAGTAAATAATTAATACTGCATAATAATGATGTGATGATTTTTTTTAAATTATTCAATGAAACTCGCCTAATAAAGGTACACTAATAATTAACATAAAAATCTTTAAATAACAAAGTTTTATTTCATGTTTGGTCAGACTTAATAACCTAAAAAGCTTGATTAATACATAAATGTATTTGGCAAAAAATTCGCAATCGCCACTGACATTGCTATCTTGAAGTTTTTCGGAAATAGATTTAAACTTCCTCCATGAGAAAGCATGAGATCAGTCATATTAACCAGAAATATAGGTTAAAATGTATACAGAATGATATAAAAGTTTAAAATAGATATATTGTTTTTTTTTTCACCTACATCTTAACTGTAAGTTTCACTGTTTACATCTGAAACGATGTGCGGATTTTAGGCGTTTGTGGATTTTACTGTATTTAACATATTACTAGTTAACAAGAACAGCAGTTGAAATTCTAAAATATTTCTTTTCAAGTGGAATCTTTAAAACTTGTTTCCAATTTTATTCAACAAAAACGAACGATTTTATGGAAAATATAATATTCTCTATTTTTATGTTTTTGCAGGAAGCTTCATTTGATTTATCATAAGACATATTTTGCAGCTTTACATTTGCATTGTTACTTTTCTAAAAAATAGTGTAAGGTATGTATTGTAATTATGATTTTTGTAGCTTTACATTTGCATTGTTACTTTCTAAACAATAGAGTAAGGTAAGCATTGTAATCATGATTTCTGTAGCTTTACATTTGCATTGTTACTTTCTAAACAATAATGTAAGGTAAGCATTGTAATCATTATTTTTGTAGCTTTACATTTCCATTGTTACTTTCTAAACCATAGTGTAAGGTAAGCATTGCAATCATGATTTTTGTAGCTTTACATTTGCATTGTCACTTTCTACACAATAGTGTAAGGTAAAGTATTGTAATCATGATTTTTGTAGCTTTACATTTGCATTGTTACTTTCTAAGCAATAGTGTAAGGTAAGCATTGTAATCATGATTTCTGTAGCTTTACATTTGCATTGTTACTTTCTATACAATAATGTAAGGTAAGCATTGTAATCATTATTTTTGTAGCTTTACATTTCCATTGTTACTTTCTAAACCATAGTGTAAGGTAAGCATTGCAATCATGATTTTTGTAGCTTTTCATTTGCATTGTTACTTTCTAAACCATAGTGTAAGGTAAGCATTGCAATCATGATTTTTGTAGCTTTTCATTTGCATTGTTACTTTCTAAACAATAGCGTAAGGTATGCATTGTAATTATGATTTTTGTAGCTTTTCATTTGCATTGTTACTTTCTAAACAATAGTGTAAGGTAAGCATTGTAATTATGATTTTTATAGCTTTACATTTGCATTGTTACTTTCTACACAATAGTGTAAGGTAAAGTATTGCAATCATGATTTTTGTAGCTTTACATTTGCATTGTTACTTTCTAAGCAATAGTGTAAGGTAAATATTGTAATCATGATTTATGTGAGTGTCTATGAATGAACACGGTAACTCCCAAACAGTACTTCCGACTGAGCTCGCATTTGGCCTATATGTTATGGACATCTGTCGAACTGTATAGATTTTCATACAAATCGGCCGACGTATTAGGCATTGAAACCATTTTAAAACCAATTTGCGACCTGTTATATACACTGTAAAATAAGTCAAAATTTTCTTAATCTAGTAGAGAATAATATGTCCACAAACGAAAATATACAATAATCTTTTCCGACTTCCCAGCGATTTCGAAAAGCCTTCTTTATCTCTATAGACCTCAAAAATCAATATATTTCCGAGATTTAAATTTCATTTATAAAAATCATTTCATCATAAGAGTCATCAATCATAAGAGTCATTTATAAAAACAAAGTTTCTTTTGCTGCCACTGATTTTTGGAAACGTTTCCGAGTAGTTTTTAAAGTGCATTAATCAGTCTTCTGAATCCGGAATATCAGTTTTACGGATGCTATCCATTCTCAATTACATATTTTCAGCTGCGTAATTGAATTTATACATGCGAGAGTAACAAAATAAAATCAGCTTTAATGTTAATGTTAAGGTTTATTTTTCAAATTAGTCTGTAAAACATGTTTCTTGAGTTTGCCGTTTCCGAGTAGTTTTGATGGTGTATTAATGAGTTTTCTCAACCGAGAAGACAGGTTTTTCAGTTGGTATCCCTTCTCAAGTAAATATTTCTATGTTCAAAAAATACCTTTTGCATAGACAAACAGGATAAATTAACAGCATTAACATTAACCTTAAAATTAATATGATTTTGTTAATCTTTCATGTACAAGGTGAGACCGATAAATTACACGCATTTCTCTTTCTTTCGAAAACGTGAACACCAACGCGCTGACACATGCGCATTACATTCTATTTTACGCAATGCCTTATGACTATCTTACGTAAATAACTTCTTCCATTTTCCTTCCCAATTTTTTCCATTTTGCACTTCGTTTTCAAAATTTCTCGGTAGGTGTTTGTTCATGCGGTAGCTGCAACGCAACAATTGTTAGTGCATTTCGTCATGGAGAGTGAATATGAAGTTTTGTTTCAAATTGGGAAAAAGTGTGCAGCGAACTGATATCTCTTGAAAAGTATAAAGCGATTTACTAGCTTAGAGTAACTGGCTTAGCCTTTTGTTCGACGCTAACGCTCGCGTCTACTGTTCTAGAGATCCTTGGTTCAAACCCCGGCAGCGCCAATTCAATTCCAAATTGGTAACCCGGACAAACACGTACCCTTCAACAACCGCAATCATCTTCTCTCATAACCAACAGATGGCAGCACCAAATAAATCAATCATTCCCAGCCTGCAAAGACTGTAAAATGCTCACAGCACAAAGCCTGTCGCAAATCGCACTTGCGCACGGCAACAAGACAGCAAAAATCACTCATGCGCATCGCTCGTCAAGAAGACGTTTTCCTCACTGGGGATGGAGTACATAGCGTTCTCATCTCACCTGAATAGTATGTAGCGAATTACTAGCTTAGAGTAACTGGCTTGGCCTTTTGCTCGACGCTAACACTCTCGCCTACTGTTCATGAGATCCTTGGTTCAACACGTCTTCCTTACTGAGGATGGGGATGAAGTACGTAGCGATCTCACCTTACCCGAACAGTATATAGCGAGTTACTAGCTTAGAGTAACTGGCTTGGCATTTTGCTCGATGCTAACATTCTCGCCTACTGTACATCATATCGCTGGTTCAAGACATCTTCCTCACTGGGGAGGGAGTGTGTAGTGATCTCACCTCACCTGAACAATATAAATCCACTTACTACCATAGAGTAATTGGCTTGGCCAGTTACTCTATGCTAACACTCGAGCATCATCTCACCTACCGATCTCATCTCACCTGAACAGTATAAAGCGGGTTGCTAGATTAGAGTAACTGGCTTGGCCTTTTGCTCGACGCTAACACTCTCGCCTACTGTTCATGAGATCCTTGGTTCAACACGTCTTCCTTACTGAGGATGGGGATGAAGTACGTAGCGATCTCACCTCACCCGAACAGTATATAGCGAGTTACTAGCTTAGAGTAACTGGCTTGGCATTTTGCTCGATGCTAACATTCTCGCCTACTGTACATCATATCGCTGGTTCAAGACATCTTCCTCACTGGGGAGGGAGTGTGTAGTGATCTCACCTCACCTGAACAATATAAATCAACTTACTACCATAGAGTAATTGGCTTGGCCAGTTACTCTATGCTAACACTCAAGCATCATCTCACCTACCGATCTCATCTCACCTGAACAGTATAAAGCAAGTTGCTAGATTAGAGTAACTGGCTTGGCCTTTTGATCGTCGCTAACATTCTCGCCTACTGTTCATCAGATCCCTGGTTCAACCCCGACAGCACAATTCCAAATATGCAACGGAGACACACTAAATGTGTACGGGGATGAGGCTGTTTCTCTCAAGACATTATATCAGTTGTTCAAATCATTTCGTGAAGGTCGTAAAAGAAGTGGAGGATAAGCATCGTTGTGGAAAACCGCTGACAAGCAGAACAACGACAAATGTTGACAGAGTTCGGCAGTTATTATTACAGGATCGATGTGTGTCCGTCCGAATAATGACTGGCGAATTGAATCTTCCTCGGGAAATCATTCTAACCATTCTGACTAATTATTTGGGTAAACGCACACTTTGTGCGACGTTTGTTCCTCATCACCTAAGGGGTGAGCAAAAACTAACAGTCGTGCGGCAATGCAGTCGTGCGGCGATTTCATTCATACTGCGAATAAAGAAGCCCAGTTTTGGCTGTCAATCGTTATTGGAGACGAAAGTTGGTGTTTCCAGTACGATCCAGAAATGAAACGGCAAAGCATTGTGCAGCGCAGTCCCTTATCCAACACTTGTACGAACGTTGCAAGAAATGAATTATATCCGGCGCGGAGTACTTCAGAAGACAATAATTTTTCTTATTTGAAAATGTAAAATATTGTAATATTTCTGTGATCAATTACCTTATTTATCGGTTACACCTTGTATGCATTCAGTTACGCAGCTGAAAATGTTTAACTAAAATTTGATAGCATCCTAAAATCCGATTTTCCGATTGGAAAAAACTGATTTCCACTATGAAAACTACTCTTAAACGTTTCCGAAAATCGGTGGCAGTAAAAAGGAACTTCTTTAAATATCGAAAATATGTTTGTTTCTGATATTTCTAATGATAAAGAACGCTTTTCCGACTCGTGGCTAACTCGGAAGAGGTTAGCGTCAATTTTTGTACATGATTATGTTATATTTTCGTAGATTAAAAAATATTTGTTTTTTTTCCCCCACTGTAGGAAAAATCCTCCAGGAAATGTGTGACTGGGTATAAGTGATAAATATTGCGGAGATGTAATCAAAAATTAGTGGCGCTAAAGTAACGTTGCAACTTTCAAAATGGGAGGCCCAGTGTTCAGCCGATTCTATATTGTGTCAAAAATTTATTTAAAAAATCCCTTATTTTGACTTTCTGCACTGATGGCAATTTTTCAAACATCAGTTTTTGAAAAGTCAAGTGGAGTTACTCCATATTTTCTTAAAAGTTTCAAAATATACACATTTTCAACACTTTCCAACATAGTTGAAAAGTTTTTATGATTTCGAGTTGTCTGTGTCTGCCATTTGTTTGTGTCTCACAAATATACTCGGATTGCCATGCAATTAATATATGTTATTGGAGTTTGCCATGATATTTTCGATATTGCAAATGATGTGTGTAGCATTTACAGTTCGTTTACAGGGACTCTAAAAAAAATTCCGGTACATCGTGGTCTATGGGGGAAAATCTTTTGCAATGTATTTTAGTGACGTTAAACAGTTTTAAACATATTGAAATTGATATATACATCACGAAGGTGCCCTACAAGATTCTACACGAATAGGGTGTGCTTAGCACTTATCGTTCATTTGTAGTGATACACAAAATAATTCGGTTACAGTACCTACTGTCTATGAGCAGTAGCTGCTGTCTTTGAGCAATAAGTGCGTTTTCAGTTGCCGTACACGTTTTTAAATTGAACTAATTTTTTGCTTATTATTTGTTGTGTATAAATTCTATAGATCATATACAGAGCCCGCACAAAAGCATTCGAGTCATTTCTACTCATTGGCGGACATTGCTGAACGGGAATTTTTAACTGTTCTTTGCCTCTCCTAACTGAGCTAAATGTAGTATGTATACAAATGTATAAATCATATACACTGAAAAAGAATGTTGATTTTGCGGTATAATACTGGCATCCCAGCTGCCAGTATTATACCGTAAAATTAACAGTAATAAACAGTAAGTAAGTAGTAATACGCTACCGCGCATGCGCGGCAGTGTATTCCTGCTGGAGATGGTAAAATATGGTAATTGCTGAAATCGTGTTTTCAAATGTGTTACGCGTTTTCTAAAATGTTTACATACCGATCATCTAAGTTGTGTGACAGAATTCTGAATGTGTTGGAAAGTGTTTCATAATATATGCTTGAACGCATGGTTTTTCTTTCTTGCTTTAAATATATTTTCTCGTTGTTAAGAGTTTCTTAAAATTCAATTATCTTTAGCTAAAAGCATATTAAATGCATAGAAGATGTTTTATTTTACATTGGAAAAAAAGCGGGAAAACGCGGGAGTACATTTAGAAACACTTAACATCTTATTAGAATATATTTTTAACATACAGAAAACAAGATATTTTTCAAAACAATACAAGCTAAAAATAAATATATCCTTAAGTATGAATTTAGTTCTTTAAAAACAAATGTAGTTTAAACTTAAAACTACATTTTCTTCAAATGAGTTTTAGAAATTGTTTTTGCAGATTTCTTCAAGGAAATGAAAATATTTTAAAACAAATAGATTTGTCTCCTTTGTTTTCCTGTTTCTGCATGAATCGTGACGTCGTTTAACATAAACATATTTTGTAGGTTTTCATTTATATTATTTTAAAAGTTGGAGACTTAAAAAAAAAACTTTTAATGAAATTTTATTTGTTTCCTTTTTGAAAACAATTTTTCGAAGTGTAATTATTGTTACTTAAAGACATAGTATTAAGGAGTTACACATATCTTCTTTCACATTTCTAAGGGAAAATCGAAAATGATACTTTTTTAAAAAACATTGCACATCTTAGGAGATATTTTTTAACATACAGGAAACAAGATATGCTTATGAAAAGCATTTAAAAACAAATCAAAACGTATATTTATCAGAATACTTAAAAAAGAAGTGTAGATAAAAAAATTTTCAAGTGCATTTTTAAAATTCTTTTCATAGTTTCCTTTAAAAAAATATATATATGAACTAAATAGAATTTGTGAAGGTGTTATCTCGGACGTGATCACTAAAAGGAAATTTTAAATTTATACGTCAATACACATAAAATCCTTGAATTCAAAAACGCAATTGATAAGAAGGAGTAGAACAGTATGAAAAGTATTTTAATCAACCAGGTTCACATAATATAGCACAAGTACTGATAGTCTTATAAGTTACATGACTATCGCTGGCGGTGGCAGTAGCACCCAAAATACATTACATTTATGTCGAATATTACATGCTGACTGTTAGACGATCAGAGGAAGAAATATTTAAAAATCTTACATCAGTTATTCATTTTAAGTTATTGGCAAAAAGATTTGCCGAGAGAACGTGGAAAAAGAAATATCCCTTAAATAGCAACGCATAGGTAATATTTGAATGTAGGGAAATACGTGAAATTTATCAGTCATGAATCCTAGCCAAATAAAATACAATGCAAAAATTATTACAACCCAGTGAAAAGGTTATATTATTGATAATAGTGTTGATATTAAGACTTGCGCGGTAGCGCAAGGCTTATTTATTTCCAGTGTGACATCCTAATGTTAATTTAACACAGGAAATCCCATTGAACGAGTTAATTTACTAGAGTTTTTCCGACTTTTTGTACGCGCTTCCACAAATTTTCTTCAAAACACCTAATTCTGTAAAAAAATAAATCCTCCAATCAAAAAACTCTAAATGTAGTAAACGTGGAGTCTTTAAATTAAAGTCCAAATACTGCTTAAAGTGATGAAAACATAATACGGAATATTTAAAATAATTAGCTAAAATTTGGCACGCGATGATCGATAGATTGAAGAAGTAATAAAAATAAAAACAAATAATAATTTTTCACGTTTCCCAGTTTTGGCCAATTTAAGCACCTGCTAGCCTTGGACATGCGATCTCGTGGTATATGTTTACTATTTCAAAAATATGTGAGAATATTGTATTTATCTTTAAGATCCGAAGATGTCACCAATAGTTGTGAACGATCTACATTAAAAAAGTATTTTAAATATTCCTTGTTATGTTTTTATCACTTTAAGCAGTATTTGGACTTTAATTTAGATGTTACTGTCTTTATCAAAATTGGATGAATGTTCGATATTTACTTATCTAGTGATCCTGTGATGTTACGAAATGCGTTTTTAAATTTCTCTCTTAATCGATGATTACTAAAATTCAACATGGTGAAAAAATGCAAATTTTCTGGTTGCAAGAGTGATGCACGATACTTTTACAAAGACTATATGCAGGGAGTTTTGTTTTTCCCTTTTCCTAAACCACAGAAAAACTTGAGTAAATGTAACGAATGGCTTTCTGCTTGTGGTATAACAAATACAGAAACGGTGACTAGAGACTGGTATGTTTGCTCTCGGCATTTCATTGATTTAAATGGCCCAATTGAAGAGTATCCTAACCCTATACAAAGAGTATCTCTGTCTGAACCGTTAAGTGATACATCAAATAAATATTCACGATATTATCGAGGAAATCGTGAAATTAAGTCAAGGAATGAGCCTGAATTGTGTAATGATTAACTTGGGTCCTAACATTTTTGAAAGTGGCATGTCTTATGTTGCTTTATCCAGAGTCACAAGTTTAGAAGGTTTACATCTTCTTAAATTTGATGCAAGTAAAGTTTATGCCTCACCAAATGCTATTAAGGAATATAATCGTCTTAGAAAGGAATACAGATCTGATTTGCCACAATTAGCTGTATGTTCCAGAAAATACCCTGAGAGTAAAATGGTTGTTTCATCTGACATATCAGTAATTGTTAGTGAAAAAAATAATAAAAACCATATTACTGATTTAAATTACTTTGTCTTTAAAGGCTTTACAAATACAGATCGTTTGTGTTACGCAAATGCTATGTTGCAAACTCTCTTCTGTATCCCAGAATTAGTTTAAAAAATTCAGGAAAGAGTTATTGATCCTGGTCCTACAACAAAAGCTTTGAAACAAATGTTCACTACTTTGCAAAATCCACAGATTGATACCGTAGATACACTCGAAGTCAGAAAAACACTTCATGTAAAGTTTCATGATGGTACTGATCAAGACCCGTTAGAATTTCTTGATTACCTACTGGAAAATTTGTCAAAACAAAAAGTCAATGCCATAGGTCTTTTTCAACTGAAGCAAGATCTTTGGGAGAAATGTGGTAATTGCCCAAGTTATCGAGATATATGTATTAGTACAGAACCATTTAATTCATTTATTGTGAGATTTCCACATGACTTTAATAATAGGGAAGATGCAGTTGATTTCAATGATCTCCTAACACGATGGCAGACTGAAAACATTGCCTGTGTTCATTGCAAAAACAGAACTAAAATGTGTCAAACTCGATTAAATTCTTGTGGAAAATATTTGTTTGTGCAACTAGCCAGATTTTCTTCAACAAATGTCTCTATGGGTCCGAATAAAACTTTTTAAATTACGTGCCCTATAACAGGATTTTCAAACCAAAAGGTTTTAATAAATAATATAACGTTTAAACAAAATCTGCTATTTTGCATAAAGGAAAGTTCATTGATTCAGGCCATTATATAACAATGGTGCATTCGGCATAGTCCTATTTCAAGCCACCATTTGGCGCTTTTTAAAAATGATGCCACATTGGCGATTTCTAAATTGTTTACTTACATTTATCATATTGTAACCCACAATAAGCAAGTGGTAAAATGTTGCCATTCTTAATTTTTAAATAGTTACACATAGGAAAAGTAATGAATTTAGAGATAAAAACGTCACTGAAAAATATATTGCATTTATACGAGAGTAACAATGTAACGAATGTAAAATTTTATTCGTTCAAAACAATTTGGACAAAAGAATGATAATTTAAATACAGAATTATTAAATTATACCATACACAGTTGATTTTTTTAGATACTGCATTTATGAGTGAAATAAAATATTTTATTTGACAAATTTAAAAAGATAGATATAAAAAAGATGATATGAGCAATAAAAAACAACATTTTATACACATTTCATCGATATTACGTAAAAGTTAACGATTAATGTGAAGTTGAAAAAACGAAAATACACGAAATTCGTTAATGCCGCGATCACTGTACTGCACGTATGATCGCTTCGCGAACACAAAACCGAAAAAAAAAACATCACTGGATACAGCAAACTCGTCGTATCAGAATCCCAAGAAATACACGAAATTCGTTAATTCCGCGATCACTGTACACGCCGCACGTATGATCGCTTCGCTAACATGAAACCGAAAAAAAAAACATCACTGGATACAGCAACCTCTTCGCATCGGAATCCCAAAAAATACATGAAATTAGTTAATGCCGCGATCACTGTACCGCACGTATGATCGCTTCGCGAACCTGAAACCGAAACAAAAATCACTGGATACATCAACCTCGTCATATCGGAATCCCCGAGAAATACACGAAATTCGTTAATTCCGCGATCACTGTACCTCACGTATGATCGCTTCGCGAACATGAAACCGAACAAAAACATCACTGGATACAGCAACCTCGTTGTATAGAGATCACAAAAATACACGAAATTTGTAAATGCGGCGATCACTATACCGCATGTATGATCGCTTCGTGAACATGAGACTTCCATGAAAACTGAAATCAATTAATTTATACTGTTCTAAAGTAACAAGAGTAGCCACTCACATACATAAAAAAAAAAATCAAGCTTTAAATAAAGAAGCAGATGATGAAATTTTTTCAATGCTTTTTTTCTTTTAATATCATATCACATAACCATTTAATGACGTAAGTGTTATTTAACTGTATTAAAAAAAAAACATGTTTTAAATAACTTATAAATCATTAAATATCATTAAAATACAAATAAACGTCGAATAAAGAATCACTTGATGACGTAACAAATACGTCATACGTAACAAACGCGTCATCACAAAAAATATCATTGCTCAGCCTTTCCAACAATAAAAGAGCTACATCTGGCTAACTATCGACGATTTGGCACGATTTCGACAAATGGTGGTCTCAAATAGGAACCAACCGGTGCATTCAAATGAAAACGAGATCAATAAATGGACTGTTTGTGACGATATGAAAATAACAGATCGTACACGTTTTGTAAAAAATCTTGCAGATGTTTACATTTTGCTTCTACAGAAATGTTAAATTAAGAAATTGTCAATATAAGGTAAAATATTTATTCAGCTACAAAAGGAAATATTTTGCTGAAAATTTCATCCACCATAACTACAC
This sequence comes from Maratus michaelseni, assembly GCA_963931845.1. NCBI lineage: Eukaryota > Metazoa > Arthropoda > Arachnida > Araneae > Salticidae > Maratus > Maratus michaelseni. The sequence continues at coordinate 170,444,757 of OZ007600.1, read as the reverse complement.
ATTTTATAACAAAATCAGAATACAGTTGTTTCATATATACTCATTATTATTTTTATTCTTCTTATGTGATAAAACAACATAAGATTTTATTAATAGCTTTCACACACCGCTTACTAGTGTCTCTTTCCAAAGTGGTTGCAAATGTATTTTACACGATGGAATAAAATTATTTGCAAAAATGAACATGATTCGTTTATTATCATTATGAAGATGAGAAACAATCCGTTAAAGTCCGTTATATACATTTTTTTTGTTAAAAATTACTTTTATTATTTTAATTGTTTACAGAATAATCAATGTTTGAACTGTATATTTCATATTACCAATACTGATTTTGATATGTGCAGTCTTTCACATACTTGCCTCGTTTGAATCTTATCTGCTTCATATTAAATTGTTATTAAAAAACTTGAGATATTAAAAAAAAAAGGAACTTGCAAAGCAAATTAAAAAAATAAATTTATTTCTATATTGTTAAGCCCGAGAAGGGACAGATATTAAAATTATTTTATTTAGTCAATGCTACAATAATGTTGCATTTTTATATTAAATCTTGCTCAGACTATTTAATCTTAAAAAATTAAATTTAAATTTGAAACATGATATTAAAGCAACTTTAAAACATTTCATTTAGAAATCTAAATAAATCTTCAACTTTTTTTTTCAGTTTTACATGCATTATGCAAAATTTGTATTGTAGCAAATTCTAACAGACAAGAAACAGGAGAAGTTCAAATAATTTAAAAAGTTGAAGATTTATTTAGATTTCTAAATGAAATGTTTTAAAGTTGCTTTAATATCATGTTTCAAATTTAAATTTAATTTTTTAAGATTAAATAGACTGAGCAAGATTTAATATAAAAATGCAACATTATTGTAGCATTGACTAAATAAAATAATTTTAATATCTGTCCCTTCTCGGGCTTAACAATATAGAAATAAATTTATTTTTTTAATTTGCTTTGCAAGTTCCTTTTTTTTTAATTAATTATATGAGTTATACTCACATTTATCTGTAGATGAAAATATATGAGAACGTTACATGTTTTTGAGAATAGAATTAATGAGGGGGATTACATATCCAGAAGGGAGAGGATAAACATTAATCCCAGAAATGCATTTTAATGACAAGGAATGACGGTGTCGCGTCAATTCGTCGCGCACAATTCATCGCGGAACAATTCATCGCGGAACAATTCATCGAGCACAATTTATCGCAGCGTCAATTCGTCGCGACGACAACTCATCGCAGCGTCAATTAGTCGCAGCGTCAATCCGTCATTGCGTCAATTCATCGCGACGTCAATTCGTCACAACGAAAATGTTTTTGAAAGGGAAATTCACAAAAATCACATATAAAAAACAAGTTTTTAAATCTCCCCCCCCCCTTATTTAGCTGCAGAAATTTATTGCAAATTCTGTAATTAAACCATTTTAAGAAGCAGTTACAAATTCTGTCTATATTATAAAGGACAAACGTATCCATGCGTAACGCTAACGTCATTTTGCGAATGACAACACTTGACGATGAAATTTCGGTTTTGCGATTTTTGCTGCTTCAGTTTTTTTAAATTTCTAAACATTGCACATTATCAATTTTTACACCGTTACATAGGGGGGGGGGGATCTATTTTCTAATGCAATTTGTTTGAAAACTGTATCGCAATTTATTTATTTATTATAGCATTTAAATTAAATCTCAAGCATGATTTTAAAAAAATCTATCTCTATCGCTTACCGACGATTACAAAATATGAATCTGTTTGCACTTTAAACAGTATAAACTAGTCGTTGGGGGCCACCGTAATACTTACCCATCATGTATATATATAATGTAAAATATTAAAATAAAAATGTGTAAGCTACTTATAAAATGCATTGCAATTCAAATAAAATCGTGGCTTGATGACGTCATAAAAAGGCTCGATTACTGAATTGCTTGAAAGAGGTTTTCCTTATAACTCCAAAAACAATACTCCTATTAACTAGCGGTTTATTGCATCTGATTAAGCGTCAAATTTCCAATTAAAATATATATTTGAAGTGAAATTTGGATGAAATACAGGGTCATACAAAATCGAAGAGTGTGGAAAATAGGATTACAAATATCTCGGCAACTCATTATCCGATCGACTTCATGTTTTATGAAAAATTTATGTTTTTTTATTGTATTTTATATTCATTTCTTAAAATAAACAATTTCGAAAATTTTTATATACCTTTCATCAGAACGAATATTTCGAGAGTCCGAAAAAAAATGTTCCGGTTAATCGAGGTTATTGAAATGAAATAGGCTTCTTCCCATTATTACATACTAAGTACATACCAAATTGCAAGTCTCTATCTCAATTTGTTCGGGAGATAGAGCGTTTACAGACACACACACAGACACACAGACACACAGACGGACGGCAAAATTTTTTTCTCTAAAAATATGTTTTTCGGAATATCCAGTGTCTGAAACGTGTAAATCAGTCAAAAAAAAATTTTCGATTTCCAAAACGATTATGACTTACCCTATACTACGTATGATGGGTAAGTAAAGGTTCAGCATTTGTTTCCAGCTAATATTCAGCAACGAAATTAAAACATCATTAAGCAATCAATAAAATAGTATAAATAAAACACAAATTTAACAGACATGTAAAACTTCTGGCACGAGGCCAATGCTAAATTAGCGCTTTTTATAAATTTTCAAATTTTATTTGAATATATATTGACATATTTCATATAAAAATGCTCTTTGGCGCTGTTAGGACACAAATCTAAAAAACTACTAGTAAATCTACAGATCAGGAACCTCAACGTCAGCTCTGAAAGTCAATGTTTTTTAATCTCACTTTTTATAATATCTTACAATCCGCAGATTAATTTTTTAAAATTACTACATATATATTTATACGCATATAAAATAATTCGAAGGTTTCAGAAATTAGAAACGTTAAATTAAACGCGGTTTATGAAATAACATTCTGACATTCTTATGAACTTCTTATTCTATTTTTTAGATAAAAAATGCACTTCTTCAGGGGGGCTCCACCCCCTGAACCCCCCGTAATCTTATTAAATTTATATTCGTGATTTCCTATTGTTTATGTGAATGATTCTAGTATATCTTGGATTTCATTCTACACAGTTGTTTTATTAGTATACTAGCAAGCTACGCCCGCTGCGCTGGTCGGTTTCTACAAATGAACCTTGAATCAAACAAAATATATCGTAAATTTGATCTTGTATTTGAAAGCAATCTGTATATTTACCTGGAATATATTTCCACATTACTGAAAAATGACGTGATTGCGCTATTATATTTTCTAATGTGCAATCAAAATTTTAGCTGTTAAGGACCAACTCTTTTATTTGGTCATATACAGTTAAGGTTTGCTAAAGAATGATAAAACTATATGCAATATACTAAAACCATCCCTAAAAATTGTAGAACTAACAATGCAAACAAATTAACTAACAAAATCCATTCAGTAGAAGTTTGTATAAAGGCTAATCTTTGATAATCGGGTTCATCTGATTATAGAACTTTTCCATGTAATTCTAAAACTAACAGAACTATATGAAATATACTAAAACCTTCCTTATAAATTATCTATTAAACAATGCAAGTATACGCCCAGTAAAAACTGTCAAAAATGCTAATCTTTCGGAATCGGGTTCACCTGACTATATAACCTTCACACATAACTGTTTGACTAAGCAACGTAGAACAATATGCAGTACATTAAAACCGTTCCTGAAATAGCATCTAACAATACAATTCTAAAATACAATAACTAAGCTACGTAGAACGATATGTCATACAATAAAACCTTCCCTGAAATATTATCTTACAGTTTAAGTTCTACGAAAATCCATTCAGCGAACTCGAGTTATAAGCAGCCGGAACGAAATTTCATATATGTAGAAGTAAATAGAAGTATATTGCCATTAATATAGTTTGCATTTGAATTTAAAAAAGGTACTTTTCGGTTAGCCGGGCGCCAGTGATATATGTATATATGTATATGTGTGTGTGTATATTCATGCATATAAGTGTATATATATATATATATATATATATATATATATATATATATATATATATATATATATGTATATACATGTATTTGTGTATATACATGTATTTGTGTAGATATATGTGTATATATATACATGTATATATATATATCACTGGCACCCGGCTAACCGAAAAGTACCAAAAAAAACTGCAAAAATGCAGTCGTACACTTAAAAAAAACACCTTTTGGCTTAAAATCTGTCATCAAAACTGATTTTCTTTTTTTTTTCTTTTCTTTCTTTTTTTTTAAATAAAATTAGTAACAGTTTTTTCTTTTATTTTTCCAGATGTATAGCCATTTCAATTCTTTCTGCAACAAAAAAAAGACACCTTTTGACTTAAAATCAAATTGTTTGGTGTCAAAAGTGAAATCAAAATCGCCAAAAACAAAAGATACATCGCCAAATATTGTTTCAAAATAGAAATCTTGCCCCTTGAATAATTTTTTAAGCATTACGAACATTCCCAATCATGTTTAAATTAAATATTTTTGTTTTATAATATTCTCTCATCAAAACTCTGTTTTTTCTTCTTTCTCTTTCTTTTTTCTTTCTTTCTTTCTTTTTTTTTCTTTTAATAAAATTAGTAACAGTTTTTCTTTTATTTTTCGACATGTATAGCCTTTTCCTTTCTTTCTGCAACAGTAATGATCGCCAAAAAATTAGCAATGGTAACCTTTTCGGCCAAAATAACAGAACTTTCTATCATAATTCTATAACTAATATACGTAGAACGTTGTGTTATATACTAAAACCTTCCCTGAAAAATTATCTCTCGAACAGTGTAAGTTCCATCAAAATCTATTCGGCAGAACTCCAGTTATAAAGGAACGGAACGAAATTTCCGTTTGTGTTTTATGTATATAGTAGAAGCAAAAATTTCGAAAATACTTTCATGTTATCCTAATTTTTTTTTCAAAGACCGCGAACGGACTTCGTATTTCTACATAAAGATGTAGTACAATGTGTGAGGTGCAGCTGAAAGTGCTCAGCCTACACCCTCCTTCGGTTTGCTAGACGTCATGTGCTGGTGCAGTCCGTGAATCATACAGCCTCCGATGACAGCCCTGGATGAGACGATCTTGAAGTCTCTTGTCTTTAAAATTCCGAAGGCCACTAGTTCTTTGTAGGAGGACCCCGCCACCACACCCCTCCAGTTAATTGTTAGGGTGTCGCAACGGAATCCCCCCGGGCGAAGACCACCTAATTGCTGTTCTAAATCCTTATACTTCCTTTGCTTATTGAGAGGGGCTTCTTGCAAAGGGAATTGATCATTGATGACTTGAACATCAACGGAGTGAACTCTGTCTTGTGAGTACAAGATTAAGTCGGGCCTAAGTTTCCTCCCCTCGATGACGAACTCCTTCTCTCTATGGACTGTAAAGCCCGGTCCTGAGTTACCCGTTGGATGTACTTTACCACTGCGTCGTGTCTTTTAATTCTGCCTGGATGGGACGCGTAGCACCTTTGAAGGATGTGATTCAAAGTTTCAACTTCACCGCAGCCCTTACGACATAGCTTTTCTTTCTCTTGTCTACCCCTGGCACAACGACTTCTGCTGTATAATAAGTTGTACCGAAGATGTATGGATTTGATATAGTCCTTTCCACTTAGTAAATTCGTACCATCGCTAACCCAGCTGTGCGCCGCCGGACATTTACTAGATTCAGCAAGACCCCTTCCATCAACGCTGTTATATAGTTGATTTTTGAAAAAGGAGTTGATTCTCGAAGATGAAGTGTATGAATGTATGCCTATTTTGAGTAAGTTAGGATGAGGTTTATTGTATACAAGCCTTCTATTTGCAATCATCGGTATAGTAAATCTGAGGGATGGTATACCCATGCCTCCGTCGGCTACCCTCGCATGGAAGGCAGCCTTCGGAAGGTCATGCGGAATATGAAGAATCTGTCTAACTGTCTTTCGGACCAAGATATCTGCTTTATTTAAATGACTTGCATACAGTTTTGAAAATATGTAGGAGTGGTAGAATGACGGTAGAAGAAAGTTCCTGATCATGAAAACTTTTTGTTGCGGTTTTGCTGCTGCCCGCCTTAAAACACACAATTTTTCCTTAAGAGACTGTATACTAATTTTGCTGAGACCTTTAGGGGTAAAATCAGCACCAAGATATCTAAAGTCTTCATCAACTTGAATCTTTTTAAATTTTATGTTGTTACTGTAAAAGTCCTGATTAGCGTCAAAGATCATCTTTTTTGTCCTTTTATTTTTGATCCATGTAATCTGCGTAAGCAAGATGGTTAATGAGGGCGCCACGGAACCAGAAGCCAATGTCTATGGGTAGGGAATTCAACACTGAATTGAACACCAGTAAGAATAGGGTTGGTGATAGGGGGTCGCCCTGTCGAACCCCTTTGGCTGGGTGAAATTGTTCACTATTGTCAGACTGAAAAGTTAAGAAAGTTTTAGAGTTATGATATATAAATTTCAGATATGACTTAATGTTTTCAGGTACGTTCAACGTATCTATATGATCAAAAATAGCCACATGGGCTACACTGTCAAACAAAGCCATTAAATAATAAGCCCAGTCAGATAAATGGGAAACTTTTCGCAAGTTGAAAATAGCGCCATCTAGCGGTTGGGATTGCTGCAACGATTCGCGGATGGTGGATTTGTCGTGAAGGAATGGCAACACAATGACGGGGTAAGTTAAGTTCTATGTTTTGATTTTCGATTTTGCATATTCAAATTTTGTATTTTTATTTTACTGTTTCTTTATTTAACATTGGTTAAATAAATCATATATAAATCAATTTTTTCTCAAGTAAGATTAATTTAATTAAATGTTTTTATTTTCGGTTTGTAAATAGTTTGTATACGGAAGAAATGGCGATATGGAATTGGTTTTTCCCTTAGCATTCAAAACTTCTTTAAACAACTTTTATAATTACTAATTAATAAAACAAATATGAAATAAATTAAACTGGTTAAATGTTATAAATATTTCATAAAATGATTTCAAAATAAAACTGCGGAGCTGATGTAATCTGTCTCTGATATGCAGATTTATAAATGTAATTAATATTTATAAATATATTATTCACACAGTTGTTATATCAGAGCTCGACCATTGAAGGCTGAAAATAAAGTAATAGTTTTCTAACGATTCGGTACTTAAAAATTACGCTGTTTCCAGTAAATAGTTTAAACCAACAGAGTTCGGTGATATATAAGGTATAGCCAATATTTATGTGTAAAATATCATGATGTTCGCTATTTTCATATACTTGATATTTATTTTCTAAATACTGTGTATGATATTTTCAGTCAAATAAGTGTAAATGAATTTTTCAACTGTTATTAATTGTGCCCTTTTTTAGAGCTAGAAATACATTTTCCTAGTTTGAAGTTGATAATTTAAATGTAAAACCAATAATTATTCGAGATATTATTTACATGAAATAGCCACTGAAAGATAAACTGTTAAATTTAGATATACATTATTTAAATTTTCATTTGAAATAATCTTTTCTGGTTTGATTTATTTTACTTTAAACTGCAATATCTGAAAATATTTATAATCGTCAATACATTGTTTATTTTGAAAATATCGGATATTTTTGTGTTTATATATATATACTATATGGTAGATGTGCCAATAATGGGCCACCTTCAACATTTTTGGTTTGTAAAAAAATAACCAATAAAAATTCAGCCTTTTTTATTTCATTAATATGCTTTCTTTAAATTCTAGTTTTAAATACAATCATAATATCATTTTGTGGGGTGTCCATTACTGGAATTTAGGGTGTTTTGATTTATTTCTGTTATTTACAATTAAATTTCGATTCACATTGGGAAATGTGACTATGAGCATGGTTAAATATTGCTGGTAGATTAATATAACATTAAAAAATGTGGAATATAACAATTATAACTATTAATTAAAAAATAATTTTTAAAGAAATTTCGGTACTTTTCGGTTAGCCGGGTGCCAGTGATATATATACATGTATATATATACACACAAACACATATATATACATATCTACATATACATATATATATACATACACATATATATACATATATGTATGTATATATATATGTGTGTGTATATACATATGTATTTATATATGTACATATATCACTAGCGCCCGGCTAACCAAAAAGTACTGAAATTCCTTAAGGGTGTCCATTACTGGCACATCTACCCTATATATATATATTTGGTATAGATGCTGCAGTGGTCTGCAAAATATACGCGCGAAAAAATCTTTCCAACTTTGGCGATACTCGCTAAGATCCAAAATCTGGTCCTAGAGAAGTGAGATTAAGATACGATTTTGTATATTCAATTTTTTTTATTTTACTGTTTATTTATTTAACCTTTGCTGGCTAAGATGCTTTACACTCACGCAGAAAAAAACAAGTTGGAAATTGTACGTCAAACGTTACAAACGAGGTGCGTTCGTACGCACGTTTTAGAATTAAATTCATGATATCCCGTGCGTAGAACGGGCTAAACAGCTAGTTAAGTATATATTTTATGACACTGTTCATACAAATATCTTAACTAGTTATATAAATATTCAGATATATATGTATCAGCTAGTTATATAAATATTCAGATCTTGATGATTTTTAATTCTGTGAAATGAATTATATCGTCTGCAGATTAATTTCTGTAATAAAATAAGTATCTCGGTCGCTTGACGATTTAACATCCATCGGAAGCTCCTCTAACAAAAAAGCACCGATTTAAAAAAAAAAATCAAATTTCTTAATAAATATTTTTATTAATATCTCCTAAAGTTTTGATTCGATTTTAATAAAATTTGAAATGTCTCGACAAAATTCTGCAAAGATAATATATTTTAAATTGCAAACCATTTGGTTGGGTAGTTTTTGCGTTGTTATATGCGGACAGACAGACAGACGGACGGACAGACAGACAGACGGACGGACAGACGGACGGACCAAACGACGACTATAGGTGCTACGTATTTATATAATTACGAACGCACCTAAAAATTAATCGGTTTAAAAAAGGAAAAAAGTCGCCAAATTTAGGGGATTTTTTCCTTTAATGGCAACCTAGCCATTGTATTAAAATTAAGTTATTCGTTTGGCGCGGTCTTGAAAATCGCGCCAACCAAAAAGTCGCCAAACTTATGTTTATATGTTTGCGTGAGTGTAAAGCATCTGTTCCACATTGGTTAAATAACCCATATTATGTAAATCAATTTGTTTTTGAAGTTCTGTGTCTATATATTGTGAACAGCTATTATATACTAATTATTAATATGCAAATATTTATTTTATCAATATTAACAGTTTATCATTAAGGCGATTTACATAAAAAAGACTTTTCTCTGCTCAACTATGTTAAAATTCCTGGGCACAGATGTTATATACAAACCATGTTGGCGCAATTACAACAAAATGGCAATTTTTAGCCTCACATGGTAAACCGATTATTTTGTTTATTTTTTTTTATTTTTATTCTATAAATTATTTTTACTATATTTATCAATAGAAAAGTATCAAAGTAACCTATTTATTTACATCAAACTACCATTTATTTATTTTTATTATATTATTTTATTTTTATATTGAAATAAAAAATCACGTGCTATTATTGCATACTATTTGTAACTAATATTCCAAAACAAAGTTTTCGCCAAATTGGCGAGAAAAAAAAAATTCAACATGGTGCGTCTGTGCCAATTCCTGACATGCTCATACTTTTCTCTCGTTTTTTAAACATTAAAGTATGAAACAGATCCCTATTTCTGTATTATTTTTATGCTGATATGATTAAAATTTGGGTACTTTCATGTTATCACGGGTTCCAAAGATGAATCGCCAAGCGACCAAGATTTATCGTCAAATTATAAAGCATGTATGGCATTATAATAATATATGATATATATATAACATTTCTTGATGTATATGCCCAAGTTATAGTCATATATAATGCATATATGATGTATATATATGACATGTGTATATGATGTATATATATGACATGTGTATATGATGTATATATGACACATAAGACGTTAATAATATGTGTGTAATGACGTATATGGCACATATAGGAGTGTTTGGAATATATATATATATATATATATATATATATATGCGTATCTAGGATGCATGTATAAGCTTTGCGATGATGTTGGCGAAATCATAACTGCAACCTTGGCAGGCATTTTTTTAAGCTTTCGGAACATTTTCCTAATGGTTATTGTAATTTGTTAATTTTTTTTTTTTTGACATGGTGTCAATGTTGACTTTTCTCCCCCCACCCAATCATCAGATAACCATTTTATAGCACTCAACTGCTGAGGCATCAGCATTTCTCGGACATGGCAGTTAATTCGGCCTTTATAGCATTATTTTTTTTTAGAGATTATATTACAAAAGGAAGTTTATGTTATCTTTCTGAATTTAATTATATATTATTCTAAATTTTTCTCAATTCATAAAATAAAAATTTGTGTTTTGTCAAATTACATATATATTTTTTTTTACCTGCGAAATGTTTTCTTCGTTACTAGATTTTATTAAATTTGTTAAGTACAGGTCGTATATGACATGTGTATACGATGTACATATGGCATATATAAGTAACAACACATGCATTATTAAGGGGCTGCTTCACTGAAACTCCCGATCATGAAATCTAATGTTAGTCTACGGAGGAAATTTAGAAGCGTGATTACTCATTACCAAATATAATTATTAAAACAAGATTTTCACCATCAGAAAGTAGGCATCAGATGCCAACAGTTTACGTTTTAAAAATTCTCTCTTTTAAATCGTTAGTATTCCTAAGAAGATGATAAAATTTCATCTTTCCTATTCAACTTGTAAATATCCACAAATTGTATGCTCGTAATTTATATTAATTCAAATTTGAATTCTTATGTCTTCCTTAGATGTCAGCGATGGATAAAGCTTATTGGAATTCCGGAAAAGAGTAAGTCGGAAATCGGTTTGTATAATAATTACAGACTTTGTGGTGATCGCTCTATATCATCATGATAATGAACTTTAATGATACCAGAAGCACACACTCTGCAAACAGCTATCTTACTCTAATATCTCAAGATGTAAATATTTTGCATCTGTGTGCTGTATTTTATTATTTCAATTAAATATAAAGTATCACAAAATAATATAATTTTGAAACATTCATTTTTATTTATTGTTTGTTTTTAAATGTTTAATAAATGTGTTTGTTCTTTTAAATGATCATCTTTATTGTCTATCCATCACATAACATTGTTATCCTTTTGCAGTTAAGTTAATTACTTTGATTAAATGTTAAGTAATAGGAGAAGTCAGTAATAAGAAATAAGGGGAAATCCCTATCTTACTTCTAAGATACTTACTTCTAAGATCTGTTCTTTAATCGCAAATCTTTAAGTAAAAAATTCAATATCATGAAAAGCAACTTCATTTGAGAATTCACTTCTGCTCTTGTAGTGATATTACTTTATTTTTTAATGTATGATATTTTTACCGATGGTATAAATGTACCTTACTAAATAACTATACTTTATTATTTAAAAGTTTTTTTTAATATATTGTATTGAAAAAAATATATATCGTAATATCTAAAGATCTGATAAGAATTCTTTGAAACAGTCAAGCAATGTGGTGATTTTTTTCTTATGTATTATATTTATTCTAGAACCATTTTAATTTATGTAATGTTGTGTATACCTAAACTATGGTAAGCTGATTAAAAATAAGATCTATCATTGATGTAAATCAATGTTGAAATTTTATTCTTGAAAAATTTAACCTTCACGTTATTCAGATTAAATAAGCCAAAATTTTTGCTCTACTATGCTTGATAAATTAATACTACTGTTGTTTATTCTATAATATCTTTCAACTTTTATCTATGTCTGTTTCACAGCGTTTGAAAGCACAAAATACAGATAATAAAGGCTGGAAGTCTACATGTGTTTATAAATGATCAATCAAAAAAAAATTATATGTTTTCTCTTGAACAGAAACTTGAAAATTCTTTTAATAATATAAATAGATAAGATTTTTTTTCTTTTTCTGCTGATTGTAAATTTATTAAAACATCTTATTAAAGTACCTGAAAATACCATGTTCACTATAATATTCTACACAAAGACACATATTAATGCTTCTACTTAATAGTAATAATTAAGTAAAGTACTAAATAAAAATTAAAGAATACAAATAACTGTTATTTTTATGCTAGCTGGGTGCCAATGATTACATCTCTATATAATTAACATCCGTCTAACATAAAAAAACCCAAATATATTTAGAAAGATTCTTTCCTCTAAATGAATAATAATACTAAAAAGTACAAAATGATTGAAAATTTTTTCATGTGTACAAAATACTTTGTACACCTGACAAAAAAAAAAAAAAAAAAAAAAAAAAAAAAAAAAAATTTGTATTATTTGAGTTATAACAATAGAAAAGATACAAAACAATCTGAAATAAAAAGTACTTTTTAATGTATATTTGTAAAGTAAAATTGGAGAAATTGTTTTTGAAGTTAAAGATTATCTGATTTCTAAACAATTGTATACAGTATTTTTTTTTTCTAAATATTGTCTTAGTTTACTTTTAAATGATCTGTATGTTACTAAATTACTTCTGCCAACATAAAAAATAACATTGTTCCAGCATTTGTCTTCATTAAGACAGCTTGATTTATTATAATAATATATATATATATATATATATATATATATATATATATGTATATATATATTAGTACACATTATTTTAGCAAGATTTTTACAAGAATACCCGAAGTATGAAGACAGATTATTTTTAAAACCTCCTACAAATCTAAGTTGCATATCAATATCTTAACTGAGGAAGAAAAAAAATCCTTAATTAAAAAATCTGATTTTAATTTTTGAAAAGTATTTTTTTTCTCCCTTTTTTTCACACTTTGATCTAAAACAACCCTTGAACATCCTTGAAAAGTGCTTGAATTTTATTTGATATATTTGTATTTTGAGAAACAACTAACTTATATAACATAAAAAATATGTAGAATTTTACCTTTCTAAAAACACTCCATACAAAATGAAATGCATTAAATTTAATATTATTATTATTTTTAGTTATGGGTACTGTGAAGGTCAGTGTTAAAACAAAAATTCTCCTCCAAATGGGGAGGGGGCGGGGTGAACATTGCACTTCTACAACAAATATAAACGTAAAATCGTTCTCAAGTGTATGAACCATGAACTTTGTCGTTTTATCTGTGTTTTTAGAGACAACTTACTTATGATATAACTTTAAACATAAAAAAATATATTTATAAGCATAAAACCACAAATCCTCCACTGTGTGTATCCCAAGACTTCTGCTGAATTCATCACTGCTAAAACGAGAGAATAGTTAGTATTAAACAATGTTTTTGAATTATGTCTCAGTTCTATGAAACAGTTCTATGTTGATAATTTTTCCAATTCATTTCAATTAAGAAAACCATTTAAAGATAAAGCTAAATTGTTTTCACCAGATTTGTTTTACATTTATATGACAATTTACATTTTTCACAAAAAAAAAAAAAAAAAAAAAAAAAAAAAAAAAAAAAAAAAATGTGCTTTTAAGGGTGCGGGAACATTTTAGCAGGCGAAATGGTTTGTTTTGGACAATTTTGCTTTTGTTTTTATCTTGACTGAATATATTAAGGATACGTATACACACAGATTACAAATAAACAAGAAGTATGCTATGTATATTATGAACATAAAAAAGTGTACTTGTAACAAATAAATAAAATTTTAAAGATGACAATACGTTAAACTGGACAATTGTAATACAAAACATACCAAAGTAATATATTTTATGATCTTAACATACTTGAATTATTACCCATTTATCTGTAATTCTGATTGTGTGAATAGGCATGTAAAAAAGATTCTTAATAATATTTAAGTTAGATAAAAGGAAACAAAAATAGTGTCCAAGAGGTGAGTATTTTCATCTGTCATTGTTCTTACTCCTCATAAGGAAAAAGTCTTTATGATACGGGATTTTTTTCTGATTAAAAAAAAATATATATATTTCCATAAAGAAAAGAAAGTTACTATTTTACAGAGGTATTTTTACCTTTTTCAAGATTCCCGAATGAATAATTCAGAAATGTTTCTTTTTTAAAAAGGAATGTTTTCTGTCTATTCTTACAAAACTTTTTTGTGTGAATTGAAAGTTATACAGATTTATAGGAATTGATTCTATTATTAAAGATGAGTTTACTTATTGATTTGGGAAGCTTTTGTTTATACATAAGGAGAGATTTCATTAATCTACAGGAATTTATTCTGTATTTAAAGATAAGTTTCTGAATCAAAAAGGAAAAGTTTCTTGACAGAAAGAAACAACTTTCTATTTTTCCAGATTTTATTCCTTGTAGATTCGGAAAAGTTTTCTTATCGATAAGGGTAACTATAATTCCATTTCCAACAGGAAACTTTTTCATTTTTTTTTAAGTGCACAATATTTGTCATTCTACCTGTGTTTTGAAATACAGCTTACTTATAATGTCTTATAATAACAATTTTAACATAATATAAAAATAAAAGCATAAAATTGCAAATCATCTGGTGTATGTGTACCCTGCCCCAACCGCTGAATTCATCTCTGATATAGTATATAATTCAATGATTCGATTAAATTTAACATATGCCACAGAGAAATCTATACAAATGTTGATAGTTAACTATCTGCTAATTAGTCATTAAATACATATATTGGGTTATTCAGAAAGTTCCTTCGGCTTAAGAATTTGTACCAGAAAATTCTGCCCCTCAATTATTAGACATTAGCTATCTGATTTAATGTCTAATAATAGAATTTTCCAGTACAAACCAACTTTCCGAGCTACCCAATAGTTACATTAAAATTTTGAAGTCTTATTATTTTTTAAAGTAGCATTTTAGCTGCAGTTTACTAAATTATTAAAATCATAAGTTTTCTTTTTCTTTTCTAAAGTATCTGTGGATATTTGAACCAAAAGTGCAAGAAATTTTTTTTTACAAAATTTCATGATGATCTGTTTTTACATAAAATATTTATT
Organism: Maratus michaelseni; assembly: GCA_963931845.1. Classification (NCBI taxonomy): domain Eukaryota; kingdom Metazoa; phylum Arthropoda; class Arachnida; order Araneae; family Salticidae; genus Maratus; species Maratus michaelseni. Next base: position 170,429,621 of record OZ007600.1, on the reverse strand, counting down.
TAATGAAAATTCGTAGTTTTTTAAGAGAGAAGGGTCAATTATATTCTTTAATTCTTTAAATAAGCTTTTTACTAACAAGGGAACCTCTTTTGGTGCAGCTCGCACCTAGCATTGAGACAGGGTGGCATTTTAAAGCCCTATATTACGCAGTTTGAGAATTGTTGAAAATTTTGTGTTAAAATCATTTTTTTATTTTACAGCAGCATAACTTTCAGAAAATGCAATTTTTGAGACCATTTATTGGGCTATTAACAGAGAAGTTTTTTAAATACTTTAAAATACAAATTAGTTAATAGTAAGAATAAAATATTGAAAGAAGTTTAAAAAACTCTTTAAAAACCTACGAATTTCATTTTGAAAAATTTCAACATTATAATTGCATTTTTGGTGGCGTGACATTGACTGTAGACTTTTTTCAGACAACCCTGGACGAATGTCATACTTTTCTGCAGTGTCAGTAGTGGTTTGGATTCATAGCACCCTATTTGGCGACTTGACTCGCTTTTGGCATGAAATTATCAGTTAAAAATCCAATAATAAAAATATAATATAGTATAAAAAAATTAAAAATATGACTTTAACAGAGAAATTTTGTCAGTTCTCTAACTTTTATGTATAGGGCTACGAAATTTACCATGTATGGATGCTAGGTGCGAGCTGCACCAAAAGTGGTTCCTTTGTAAATATAATTTTTAGCAACTAGAACTAGATCAATGTATTAAAAACAAGAACAAAAAATTATGTGTGATTATGAAACACTTTCCAACACAGCCAGAAAATTGTAATGAAACTTCACCGTTAAATAAGGTGAAGGGAGATATGTAAGTAAACATTATAGAAAACATATAACATATTGAAAAATACAGTTGTCAAAATTACATTCCAGTGTCAAAAAAGTAGTCGAATTATTTTGTGCAGCCCTGTATATGATCAATAGATGGGGATATATAGCATGATAAAATTTAGTTCAGTTAGAATATTCACATTTAGCAATTTTCACTAACCAATGAAAATGCACTCAAAATCTTTTGCACAGCCCTGCATATTATCTGAAGCTTTTGTACACACCAATAATTAAGCTAAAAGGTAACTTAAAATTCACTCGCAGCAATTACCAACCCTAAACGACAATGTATATTTTTCTTTGTGTAGCTCTGTATATGAATTTATTTATGTACTACAAACTTTTATTAGTCTACTAAACATAGTTCAGCAGGAAAATGGTTAACACAATTAAAAACTACCCTTAAGTAATTCACTCCCATAATCTGTAATACTTACGGATTCCCTTGTGTAGCCGTGTATATGAACAACCGAGTTTATAAACACAACACGTACTATGAAAAAATTTAGTTAAACTTAAAACGCAAACCAAAGTTGAAACCCACATATCACACATTGACTCTAAATAACACACCTGTACTGTAACTGATATCTTTGTGTCTCCCTGTAAATAAACGCAATTCACACCATTTTGATGAGAGAAATTAATAAGTGCACCTCAGTAATGCATATAATTTTCATTATGTTTGAAATAGTGAAATATCACTATATTAACCTACAAACGATTTTCCCCCATAGAACAATGTGTAACAGAATTCTTTTGTTTGACCCTGTAAATGAATAATTAATGTTTTGCATACCATATTCTACAAAACGCCTGTTTAGATATGCTTCATAATTATATATAAATTTCATCATGTTTTAAATGACGTAGCATCATCAAAATACACTTGAAATGATTATTTCGCATTGACTGTAATGTAACGTAATATTTTTGACTGTCCCTGTAAAAAAACTATAAGTTGAAATACGGAACATGCTATAGTAAAAGACAAAAATTTCAGGGCAATTCGAGTATATTTATGACAGTTAGAGCATGGACAGACAAACCGAAGTCATAAACCCTTTTCAACTTGGTTGGACAGTGTTAAAAAATGATATGCTGAATACAAAATTGTGAGATGTTATGGGCAATTTAACCTGCACTTCCTTTAAATGCTTGCTAATTACTGGGGCCTTTTACATTAAAGCTAAAACTATTATGAAAATAAAAATAAAATTGGAATTTTAAATATTTCTTTGTATATATTTTTAACAAAAAACTAATAATTTATCAAAAATATTTCATGATGTTAAATTTTATTTATTCTTTTCGTTTTATATTTTATTTATTTTATGAAAAAATTTCTGATAAATTGTAAAATTTTTAATTGCATAGTTCTTAAAAATCCAATAAAATATAAAAATGTTCAGTTTTTTTTTCTATTCTAGTTATCCTGTATGCATAAAATATTTAAATAATCTTCATTCTTATTGAGTAAATATTTCAATTACTGGATTTTAAATTATTATTAAATTGCTAAAAAATCTCAAAAACATTTAACATCATGAAATATTGTTATAAAATATTCTTGTTGAACTATCAGTTTTTTGTTAAAATGTGTACAAAAAAAATATTTAAAATTCCAATTTTCTTTTTATTTTCATTATAATTTTAGCTTTAATGTAAAATATCCCAATCATTAGCAAGCTTTTAAAGGAAGTGCAAAAACAAAAAATCGATACAAACGATAAAAATCGTATAAAATATCGATATAAATAAATCGTATCGTTTCTCTGCGACGCACTTCTGTTTTGTCCTCCTTCCGCAGCAAAGGAATGGCGCTAATGTCCCCGCTAACAAATTTAACACTATCTGACTGGGCTTATTATTTAATGGCTTTGCTGTCAAACGCCTTTTGTATGTCCAAAATGGCCACTGCGATAGGTTTTAAATCGTCCTGTACAGAACACAAAATTGCTTGAAAAAGATCAATTTCTTTAGCGACACCGTCCATCTTTGGAATCCATATTGAAAGCTGCTAAGGATTATTTCTTTATTTATTCTACTGGTTAAGATTTTATGGAATTGACGAGTCAGATTAGAGGTTATTGAGATAGGTCTCAGCTGTGATGGATCTGTAGTCTGATTCTTTTTAGGAATAAAGATTGTAAAACTATTCAAGAGCAGGTCAGGTAGCCACTGCAGGTGCAAAAACAAACTGAACAGTTTAGATTTTACTCTATCACTGATCCTTTGGACTTCGAACACCGACAGGCCATCAAGGCCTGCCGCTGACTTCCCTCTTGGACCAAACTTTGCAATTTTCTCAGGATAAATAAGAAGATCTGCATTAAAAGCTGTAGGAAGAGCATCTATTTTTAAGTTATTCGGATCGGGTTCCGAAATAGAAACATGCGTTAAGAGATGTCGCCAATAATCAAAAACAGTCTGGGAAGACAAAGAACTGTCAACACTATTATTATTATAAAGACTGTTATATGCTTTATTTCTATTTCTTTTGAATATAGCCTCTGAAACCTTGATATTTAATGCGCTTCAACTTTCTGTTGGACAATTTCTTTGTCGTGCCTCTCACAAACTTCTTCCTTTTTGATCTTTAAGCAGGATCCCTGATCAAAGTCAACAAATAACTTTCAACCAAGCTCTTGCACTTATCTGGATCATCAAGATTCATGACGGCTTCATCCAGGAAACCTTCTTCCGGAGTTAGCACCCCCCGGATGCGCCTAAAGTCTCAGGAGAGACATAGATCTCAGTTTCTTCTAATAGATTGAATGATTCATTCAGGTTGGTAGGGAACGACGACCTGACCGGTTCTTCATGTATAGAAAGATCTTGAATACTCGGGGAACCAGTACTGGAACTGCCACTAGATGTTCCATCGGGGGGAAAGCTGTTAAAAATATCCAGTACTCTCTTTTTGTAGCTTTTAGGCCGTCGTTTACCTTTAATTGCTTAACAGCAATATTTACTTACCTGCCAACCACGAAACACTCGCATCTGATAGATATGTTGAATAATATCTCGTGTACAAAAGCAACTTATGGAAATGTAAACTGAATCTACTATATTTCACTTATATCTATCTATTTCAGAAATCTAGTGTTATTACAATTTTTATTTCGGAAAAACAGTTTTGATGGTCATTCTATAAAATTTATTTTACCTAAGTACATCCTGATCTAACTCGATATCAATAGCATACTAAGAAACCCCAAAATAGGCTTATTTGGAAACTTTTAAATCTATTGGGTAATAATTCATAATCGTGCCCACTGCCAATTCACTAAATAGCAACCGTGATTTGACGCTATAAAGTATTTTTTGTGATAACTTTTTATGATCTGAGTTTCCAGTAATTGCGCTATTTCAGGCTGTATGGATGCGTTTTACTACGCTAACTTCTTTAGATTAACCATCTCGTTGTACGAGATATTATATCCTATTTTAAAAATAATACTAATTTTCAACCACGAAAAGTCCACATCTCTTCCAGAAAATGAATAATATCTCATGTAAAAAGGTTTCGGTTATCATTCTATAGTAGTTAAAATGTAACTTGTATCAAAATAAATTCTCATTTATTTCAATAAAATATTAAAATCACCCAAAAATATTTTATTTTGCGAATAAAATATTGTAGGAAAATAGTCTGAGTTACTCCAATTTTTATTATTTTGATATTCTTTGAAATATAGTTGCTAGGTTACGGTTAAATTAAAGAGAAAAATAAAAATAAATGCATTTTAAAATTTGCAAAAAATGATAAAATAAAATGTATTATATTACTAGAACAGATGTATAAAATTGCACCAGAAATTATACACCTAATTTAAAAAATCTGACGAATTTATTAACGAAATTTCAAATTAATTTGAATAATTTAAGACCTGACTTGATAAATTTTAGTTTTCATAACTTACCGTTTAAATACATTGATCAAATGTGCCATTTTATTTTCAACGAATGAAAAATTTCAAAATCGTCTGAATTCCCATAGTAAAGCATTATGACCTAAAAAGAAATGTTCCATATTTTCCGAAAGAATGAACCAAATGTAACTAAAAACTATACAGCTAATTCCGGGTACCTCAACAACATACCTACCTAAAATCAAACTAATCGGATCATTTTTACGGCAGTTATCGCGGAACAGACAGACAGACAGAAACCAAAAACTCTTCGGGTGTCCACAGTGAGCCTCAACTGACGTTTCGGCAATTAAAATGCATAACATAACTCGAATAAAAAACTCTTTTCTGGAATTCACGCTCATACTTGGTAATGCTGACGAATTCTTTTGTGTAGCCCTGTATATGATCTATAGCATTATGCACATCACGTAGTATGCAAAAATGTTTTTTAAACTGCTTACCATAACTGAAAGCGCACAATTATCGCTTATAGACAGTTTTCCGGACACAATACTGCAACCGAAATCTTTCGCGTGTCCCTGTAAATGAACGATAAATTTACATCATATTATACAACAAGTATTTTTTAGTAAACCGCAGTAATGTATATCAGTTTCATTATATTAGAAATACTGTAACATAATTAAAATACGCTTCAAACAGTTTTTCCCCGTAGGCCATTATGTAGCAGAATTTTTGCGTAGCCTTGTAAATGAGTGATAAATGTTTTACACTCCATATTCTACAGAAAACATGCTTTAGTTCAGATCATAAATGTAAATCAATTTCATTATGTTTGTAACGGTGTAACGTCATTAATATACACTGTAAACAATTTTTCCCATGTACCATCATGTAATGAAATTATTTTGGGTGGCCTTATAAACGAATTAAAAGTTCTACTCCATACAATATTCGATAGTAAGCATCTTTTAGTGCACTTTAGTGCTAAATATTTTTTTCAATATGTTTGAAATAGTGTAACATCATTAAAATACAGTGCAAATAATTTATCCCATAGACCATAATAAAACGGGCATGCTTTTAAGTGCTCCTGTAAACGAACCATAATTGCTACAAACTTTATTTTCATTACATAGCATTCCATGGTAAACCTCGATATATTATATCAGATACATACATGGCATTTCGAATATATTTACAGAAGTTAGCGCATGGAGAGACCGTCAGATAAACCCAGTGCATAAACACTTTTCAACTGTGTTGGAAAGTCTAAAGAAAAAAATTATTTATAAAGAAGACACTAATTTTTTAAAAACCTTATCCTTCTTGGAATGTAACAAGTTTAAAAAAATAATAATAATTTTGAACATTGATGTTACACATTTCGATTTGGAAGAAGTCGTTTTCGTGGAAACAATACTTTTTTCTATTGTTGCTCTGACTCCTACAATATTGAAATCATACCGTCTCAGTTCAGAATCAAGCCCTAAAAAAAATTGTATTGGTGAATGAGACCCACTCCATACATGTAACCTCCTTATTTCTGTTTTGGTCTCAATTGAGCACCTATTGCTCGCAGCGCCATCTATTGATGATAATTCAACCTAAAACCGGGAATCGAAGTAAAAAAAAACTCCTGACATCGTACATAACCTTCTGCAAGAATTTTTTAAATATCTGTCACCGTTTGTAAGTTGTTGAATTTTAAAATCAGTCAGTCCTTTTTAGAACACCCGGTATATATATATTTATATTATTTTCACTGTCGCCCGGCTAACCAAAAAGTACCAAAAATTGTTACGTACTTTACTGACGTTTGGGTTGTCCTACACAGATGAACCTGGAAGGATTGGATAGAAAGTCCATGATCGCCGTTTATTTCAGATTTTTTCTTTCCTATTTTTATTAATTTAAAAATTATTTATCAGTTGCTTTATATTTTTTGGGATAAATAGAATGTTAATAAATCAATGTCGTAGGACCAGACCATAGTGCTTGACGAGATCTATCTATTGATATGTTACATGAAGGGGTTTACATGAGGGGCGAGCACCAAAAATGTCTTACTGAACCTTTTCCCCCCGGAACTTACAAGAGCTAACCCCCCCCCGGGGGTTAACTCCATTCCTATGGGAGATAGGGCCACGGGACCCCCTTAGACATGTCCGCCACGACGAGTTTAATTTCGTTGGATCCTTTAAATGGGGTCTGCGCCCGCTGCAGGGCAATTAGGTACTGAGAAAGGAAATACAAGCAAAAGTATCGGCATAATAAAGACAGTTTGATTCTTAATACCGTCAGTAACAACCATTTGTATAGCTATGTATAAAGGGTGTCCTCCTTTATATATGGAGTGGCTGTGAGTTTTCATAAACATGAATTTTACTGTAGACTGAAAGAATTAGTCCTGTGTGTGGCTAAAAAAAAAAAAAAAAAAAAAAAAAAAAACGTATTTTTGTGTTATAGCGGTTCCCCCAATTATGATTATGCCAAGGTTGCAGTTATGATTTCGCCAAGATCATCGCAAAGCTTATATATGCATCCTATATACGCATATAATATTCCAAACACTCCTATATGTGCCATATACGTGATTATACACATATTATTTATGTCTTATATGTCGTATATATACATCATATACACATGTCATATATATACATCATATATGCACCATATATGACTATAATTTTACCACATACGTCAAGAAATGTTATATATATATGTATATCATATATTATTATAATGTCGTGCATGCTTTATAATTTGGTGATAAATCTTGGCCGCTTGGCAGTTCATCCTTGGAAGCCGCTATAACACGAAAGTACCAAATTTACAATATATTAATGAAAACAGAAACAAAAATATTTCATACTTGGTGGCTGCTATAACACTAAAGTACCAAATTTCTTCTTTATTTTTCATATCTGATAATTTGCATCTATCCTTTTTGTAATTTTAACGTTTTTGTAACGATTTTATGCATTTCTATTGCCTATTCAAAGAAAAATTCTTCTAAAGTAACAGAATTTCGTTAAAAACGCTTAAAAAATTCTTCTAAAGTTACAGAATTTCGTTAAAAACGGTTAAAATATTAAAATGCGAACATCGTTTGGTCCATTCTCGACCGAAAGCAACAACCGTTATCATTATCTTTTTACGCGTGAAGGTTTCGCTATAGTACTTCATTGTAAAGTTTGGTAATTTTTGAAATTCATTATTTGAAAAACGGCATAATCATTCGATTTGAAATTTACATCAAGAAAATACAATTTTTTACCTTTCTAACGCTGTTTGTCTAACAATTTTGTGACAGATACTTTTTGAGCTATTAATTTTTTCAGTAACTTCAAATGTTTCATTTTCCGAGATTAACTTGTGGCAACGATGGATTGCTATGACTTTTCATAAACATGAAAAGTGATAGAGATTGAAAGAATAAGCCACCCTGTGGGCGGCTAAAAATACGCAAATTAGTCCAATGAAGGCCCGGGTTCATTATCATTGATTTAGACGTCCAAATCAATGATAATGAGCACGGGCCTTTCCATTTCATTCACAGTATAGACTCACTCCATACTTTTATTTCCATAGCCCGCGTGCCGTCTGATCTTCGGTTCTGAACAGCCCCCTATTTGCGCCCGGATACAAAGTTCAAGATTTATTCTTTTGTGAAGAGAGACTATCGTTTGATTGGACTGCATTTTGGAATAATAAAGTTACATTTTTGAGGTTATTATTAGAACTGTGAATTCAGTGATTATATTCGTGAACATATAAATAATCAATTACAGGTACGTATTTTCCATTTCCAAATAAATTTGTGTGATACTGATCATGGTTGGTTAATTTACGCCATTTATTGATCTTTCGCTATGTTTTTTTTTTTTTTTTTTTTTGTCAAAATGATACCATGCGTGATTACTTTGTAATATTCTATAAAAAATATATTTTCGAAAATATATATTCTGTAGAAAACTGTTTACTTTCTTAAGAATTCTAGTCTATTAAATAATGTAGTTGGTTGTATTTTAAAAGCACTTATGACAGTTTTAGTATTTCTACGATCTACGAATATTCATGTTTGTGTGCATGTACATATAGTACCATTTGATGTAGTATGGTTGCGATTCTATTATTCTATCCAAAGAAAATTAAAAAAAAGACGGAATACCTGTAACATTCGTAACTTAGGGGAATCCCCATATTTTTCTGGTGGTTATTTTATGACAGGTAGTAAAGTCTCATTATGAAATAGAAATCTTATATTTTTAAAATAGACGTACTTATTTGTGTACACATTTACCTGTGCATTTTTTCTAAGATTTAGCGGTACTTACGTATTATCCGTGCCAGTTTTAAGCCAACTGCGCCAAGCATGGAGCCAATATTACTAATTATAGTAACCCTTATATATTTTTTTTCTTGCTGCATGGTACATGCCTGGGAATAATCTATAATATTATTCTTTCTTATTTACTATGATATTTACAATTTATTAATTTTACTAAAATAATGTTATTTACTATTTTTAACAATGTTATAAATTTAATAAACATATATTACATTTTATTTATTTTATATTAATTACCATTTTTAACAATGTTATTTGATAATGTTAAATTACTGCGGTTGAAAACATGATCTCATCAAAAAGTCACCTGTAAAAAATGCAGCCAAGTCTCGTAACTCATTTACCGTAAAAAGTACTGAGATCGTATAAAGCCAAGTTTAACTATCTTATTAACTCTGAAATTTTCATTCACAAAATCACTCCTAGTCTCTACATCTTTAGTTAATTATTATTTTGTGACTTGGCAATTACTTAGCACGAGAATGTGATGTATATAGTTAGTCTTAATCAAATAATACTATAACATATTAAGGTGTAATAACTTCCCTGTGCGTATATAATTTGCTTTAGTTAAATTATCCCATCCCATCCCATAACATAGTAAGGTGTAATAACTTCCCTGTGCTGCGTAATTGCCAAGTCACAAAATAATAATTAACTAAAGATGTAAAGACTAGGAGTGATTTTGTGAATGAAAATTTCAGAGTTAATAAGATAGTTAAACTTGGCTTTATACGATCTCAGTACTTTTTACGGTAAATGAGTTACGAGACTTGGCTGCATTTTTTACAGGTGACTTTTTGATGAGATTTCACTTCTTTTTGTAAGTAACCCTCCTTTTCTTGATTTTGGGTTCTTTTTGGAGATCATCCACTGATTTTCGCTAAGCCCACACTCTGTCCCTATTATTTACAGGTATCAAAAAATTGAAGCTTTAGTTTCGTTTGCAAAGTACTGTAGATAAAAAGAGATTTCAGGTTCCTAGGCAAGCACTAAATTATGGGAGGGGGAGTGCCAAAAGTACTCTCAATTGCTTCCAGGATAGGCGCTATGCATCTGAGATATAACTCGCAGCCCTAGATACTTGATATTTAACATAAAAGAACTTTTTAGTATAAAAAGAAAGCCAAAATTAAAATTTCCGGAAATTTCCAATAAATCAAACTATATTCCTTTTACACTAGATTAATTTTAACACAATTATTTTAAATTGGTAAATAAATCATACGAGAAGTAATTTTCCAACTGGACGAAAAATGTCCGGGCCAGGATTCGAACCTGGGATCGCTTGGCTGAAGCCGCCACGCTCTACCACTGAGCTATCCCGGTTGAATCTGGAGGGCATAATTCATCCAGTTAACCTTATTGATCAGAGAATCTGGTCTGATATTTTAATCAGCTCAACAGAAAATATCGCAGGTAAAGGAACTCCAGAAAACGCTGGATACGTGATTACACTAGATTAATTTTAACACAATTATTTCAAATTGGTAAATAAATCATACGAGATCAAGCCAGTAATGTCGGGAGGGTAGGGGGAGCTGTGAAAATTTTTGTGGGGCTAACATCATTTAACAATCCATATTTCATATGTGAAGTAAATAGAGTACAACATGTGAAAGAAAACAAACCTGTCTATAAAGAAATCGCCTATATCATAGCCAGTCTATAGCGGAACTTTTCTATAACGAAATTCGTAAACGAAAGAAAAGAAAACCATAATTTCTCGTATGATTTATTTACCAATTTGAAATAATTGTGTTAAAATTAATCTAGTGTAATCACGTATCCAGCGTTTTCTGGAGTTCCTTTACCTGCGATCTTTTCTGTTGAGCTGATTAAAATATCAGACCAGATTCTCTGATCAATAAGGTTAACTGGATGAATTATGCCCTCCAGATTCGACCGGGATAGCTCAGTGGTAGAGCGTGGCGGCTTCAGCCAAGCGATCCCAGGTTCGAATCCTGGCCCGGACATTTTTCGTCCAGTTGGAAAATTACTTCTCGTATATTCCTTTTTTCGATGGTTTTTTTTTTTTCGTTTTTTTTTTAGACTTTTTTTTATTATTTACGGATTTTTTAATTTTTCCTTACTTTGTGTACAAAACCCTGCCTTTCTCCAAATGTCAATCTTCTAGGACTACAAAATCGAATTATTTTCAAATTTTCGACTTTTTATGAATTTATTGATTTTTCGATTTTAATTCTAAGTTACCTGATTGTCATGCCAATATAGTAATTCTTTGATCCGTCTTCTTAGGATCATTTAGGTTCAATTTAGAGATAAATAAAGTGAATCTTAGAGTCACCATGATTTTATTTAGAAAGAACTATCAAGCCATAACCAGCCAGTAATGTCGGGAGGGTAGGCGGAGCTGTGAAAATTTTTGTGGGGCTAACATCATTTAACAATCCATATTTCATATGTGAAGTAAATAGAGTACAACATGTGAAAGAAAACAAACCTGTCTATAAAGAAATCGCCTATATCGTAGCCAGTCTATAGCGGAACTTTTCTATAACGAAATTCGTAAACGAAAGAAAAGAAAACCATAATCCGGGGGAAATAACATAAAACAATTAGGGGCGTTGTACTAGCTAATAGGACAATTATCTTATAACTAATGTTTCTAGCAGTACAAAATCAAATTGTTTTCGAATTTTCGATTTCTTAAACATATTTCGATTTTTCGATTTTATTTTCGAATTTTTTAATTGTTCCTTTTATTGAATAGTAAATACTACCTTTACACCAAGTTTTAAGTTTCTAAGACTACAAGATAAAAATATTTTCAATTTTTGATTTTTTCGCATTTTTTTTTTTTATAATTTTCTGGATTTTATAATTTTTTCTTATTTTGTATCCTTTATTACAAATTTTAAGTTTCCAGAGCTACAAAATCGAATTATTTTAAAATTTCCGATCTTTTTATTTTATTTTCGAATTTTATTGCGTTTTTATTTTAACTTATTCTGAATCCTAAACACTATCTTTACCGCGAATTTTAAGTTTCTAAGGCCAAAAGATCAAATTATTTAAATTTTTTTCAAATTTTTTCGACTTTTTCGAATTTGATTTTTTTTCGAGTTTTCTGGATTTTTTAATTTTTCCTTATTTTGCATCCTAAATACTACCTTTATTCCGAATTCCAAGTTTCTAGCGCAACAAAATTGGATTATTTGAAATTTTTCGATTTTTTTCGATTTTTCGATTTTATTTTCAATTTTTTTTTTGTGTGTTTTTGATGTTTTCTTTTTCTGAATTCTAAACACTACCTTCACACCAAATTTTAAGTTTTTAAGACTACAAGATCGTGTTATTTTCAAATTTCAATTTTGTTCGATTTTTTTGAATTTTCGAATGTTTTTTTTTTTTTTAATTTTCCGGATTTTATATTTTTTCCTTTCTTTGTATCCGAAATGCTAGCTTTATTCCAAATTTTCAGTTTCTGTGGCTGTGGGATATACCCAATCTTTTTGATGACGCGAGAGTGAGTGAGTGTGTGAGTGACAAAAAATCGAAACTTTGAGTTCATATATCGTCTGCACTAATTTATGGGTATTTTTGAATTATCCATATTTTTTAATTTTTCCTTGTTTAGTATCTAATATTACCTTTATTCCAAATTTCAAGTTTCTAGCGCTATGAAATCGAATTATTTTCAAATTTTCCTTATTTTTCGATTTTTCCGATGTTTTCGATTTTTTTGTTTTATTTTCGAATTTTATTTGGCTTTTAATTTTAACTTATTCTGAATCCTAAACACTATCTTTACTGCGAATTTTAAGTTTCTAAGGCTAAAAGATCAAATAATTTTAATTTTTTCAATTTTTTTCGAATTTTTCGAATTTTTGAATTTTTTTTTTCGAATTTTCCGGAATTTTTAATTTTTCCTTATTTTCCATCCTAAATACTACCTTTATTCCGAATTCCAAGTTTCTAGCGCAACAAAATCGGATTATTTGATTTTTTTCGATTTTCGATTTTTTCAATTTTGTTTTCGATTTTTTTGGTGTTTTTGATGTTTTCTTTTTCTGGATGATAAACACTACCTTCACACCGAATCTTAAGTTCCTAAGACTACAAGATCGTATTATTTTCAATTTTCAATTTTGATGGAATTTGTTGAATTTTCGAATGTTTTTTTTTTCGAATTTTCCGGATTTTATAATTTTTCCTTTCTTTGTATCCTAGACACTACCTTTTTTCCAAATGTCAAGTTTCTAGAGCTACGGGATCTACCTAATCTTTTTGATGACGCCTGAACGAGTGAGTGAGTGAGTGACAAAAAATCGAATGTTTGAGTTCATATATCGTCTGAACTAGAAAAGATAGCAAGTTTTAATTTTAAATTTTGGTCGGTCCTATGTGCCAAATACTCTAGAAAAACGAAGTTTCAAATTTTTGGAATACTCCAGCGCGGAGATATGAGGGGGTCAAAAGTGCCCTGAGTTGCTTCCAGAAAAGTATGCTTACGGCTGCCCTCTCTCGACTTGGCGAAGGCACAACTTCTGCCGTGCCTCCAGATCTAAAACAAACTATCCCCATCCTGTGGGATTTGTTTTTCAATGTTTTACTTTATTTAATGCAAAACATAGATTGGATCCGACAACTCATAAAAAAGTCCTCCGGCCTGTACCGGCAGGAAAAGGTAGCTTTCCTATATCTTCGTTTTAAAATTTTAGCTGTTACTCGAAAACAGCAAGTTAAAATGCAAAGAAACCGTTTACAAAAGATTCGTTTACACTGAATTTGAATAAGAAATTCGCCAAATTATTGAGCTATAGCCAAGTTGGCTTCATTTATGAAGACTTATTTTTGTCGCCAAATTTTGCGAGATTTCGCCAATTGTCGCCAAGTTTGGCGAGAATTTGGCGCTAATGGATATGAATATATAGTTTTATGCGTATGATTGGGAAAATGATTACAACAATGAAAGAAAATAATTTGCGAGAAATTGCGTTCACTAAAACTTATAAATTTATATTAAAATCATTAGAATTACAGACATTACAATACACTTTCATAAAACATTAAAAACATTAAAATTGGACGTTTCGGATTTACATGGAAAATCCCTCTTCAACAACAACATTTCACTTAGCGTAAATCATAGTTCAAAAATATCAACAAATAGAAAATGCAACGTATCAAAATTTCGAAGTTAAAGTTACAGTTATAATAACACGGAGTATTCATTCGGGATTGCACCTGCTTGACCATTATTGACCATAAATTTATCGTTGGTTTTTTGTAATGTGCTGTTTTGTTTCAAAATGTCAGCCACCCTAGAATTTCAAACTGCTCTATCTCAGCCAATTTTTAAGATAGAGGTAAAACAAAAAATGCTCTGGAATCCTTGTATCAAGTCCTAACACCTAATTAAAAAATAAACTTGATTTTTTAACTTTTTTGTATATTTATTTTAGTTTTAAAATTTTCCGTGGCCGCCATCTTGAAAGAAGATGGCGGACCAAGCTGGCCAACGAACTCGGTCGAGGCATTGGTGAGCTTAATACACACAATTAGTTTCATCCAAATTAATTTATAAATACGAGCGTTATCGTATCAAATTATTTTCATTTTTTCAATTTTTTTCGAATTTTTTTATTTTTTTTTCGAATTTTCTGGATTTTTTTAATTTTCCTTTTTCTGTATCCTAAATACTATACCTTTATTCCTAATTTGAATTTTCTAGCGCAACAAAATCGGATTGTCTTCAAATTTTCGGTTTTTTTTCAATTTCTTCGATTTTTTCAATTTTGCTTTCGATTTTTTTGGTGTTTTTGATGTTTTCTTTTTCTGGATGTTAAACACTACCTTCACACCAAATCTTAAGTTTCCAAGACTACAAGATCGTATTATTTTCAATTTTCAATTTTGATGGAATTTGTTGAATTTTCGAATGTTTTTTTTTCGAATTTTCTGGATTTTATAATTTTTCCTTTCTTTGTATCCTAAACACTACCTTTTTTCCAAATGTCAAGTTTCTGGGGCTACGGGATCTACCCAATCTTTTTGATGACGCGTGAACGAGTGAGTAAGAAGTGACAAAAAATCGAATGTTTGAGTTCATATATCGCCTGAACTAGAAAAGACAGAAAGTTGTAATTTTAAATTTTGGTCCTGTGGGCCAAATACTCTCTATAATTGAAGTTTAAAATTTTTGGGATACTCCAGCGCGGAGATATGGGGGGGTCAAAAGTGCCCTGAGTTGCTTCCAGAAAAGTATGCTTACGGCTGTCCTCTCTCGACTTGGCGGAGGCACTGCCGTGCCTCCAGATTGGCAACGATAAACAAGATTGGTACTTGGCAACCCTTTTTGGCGATAAATCTCCTGGCACGGATAATACGTAAGTACCGATTTAGCTATATTTTTTAAATCTGTAAATACGTTATGATGCTAAAAAGCATTTATAATGCAAAATTTGTAAATAATTACAGGGAATATTTAATTTTCTACGAATTCCAGTTAATACGTATAGTTGTCTTTCAAATATTTGCAACTATTTTTGTATTTCTACGATTGTTCACAATTGCAGTAATCATTTCATTTCCTTTATGGCTAAGATGCTTTACGCTCACGCAGAAAAAAATAAAATAATAATCGGTTAAAAAAATGAAAAAAAAAAAGACGCCAAATTTAGGTGATGTTTGCCTTTAATGGCAACATAGCCATTGAATTAAGTTATTCGTTTGGTGCGGTCTTGAAAATCGCGCCAACCAAAAAGTCGCCAAACTTATGTTTATATGTTTGCGTGAGTGCAAAGAGTTCCGTATAATCAATTATATACACTTGAAAAACTGTAATTACATGGAAAATAATTGCAATTACAAATTTGCCCAACTCACCTACATTGGGGGGTGGGGGAATTTTTTCGAAAAGGATTTTTTAGCAACTAGCAATTCTCATTATGAAATCTTCCTATTTTTTTAAGTAGTCTTTTTGTATGTGTGCAAAATGTACAGTTTTGTGAGATTTAGTACTCTTAATTTTAAATCTATAAGTAAGTCTCCTGACTGAGATCAGCAACGCACAGTCTAAACTACTGAACCTAGAAACATGAAATTTCGGAGTGAAATACTTCTTAGCATGTAGAGGGGAACTGATGCTTTACACTCACGCAAACATATAAGCATAAGTTTGGCGACTTTTTGGTTGGCGCGATTTTCAAGACCGCACCAAACGAATAACTTAATACAATGGCTAGGTTGCCATTAAAGAAAAAATCCCCTAAATTTGGCGACTTTTTCCCTTTTTTTAATCGATATATATATTTTTTTTTCTGCGTGAGTGTAAAGCATTTTAGCCAAAAAAAAACTTAGTAGTTATACATACAGATCATATACAGGGCTGCACAAAAGAATTCGTGGTTAAATCCTAGAATGAGCGAGACATTTGGTGGCATCGAATTTGGCGAAGCGATAAATGAGTTTTTCTTGCTATCGGCTTGTTTCTTACGTTTCTTCCGTGCCTACAGTGCTTTGTTCTGGTACGGCCAGACTGCATGCGCTCCTGCTCAGGATGCAGTCTGGCCGTGGTTCTGGAAATTGGGTTGTTTTACAGGGAATAAGAATGGATTGGTTGCTTTATTGTGTGTCTTATGGTCGGATTTGCTGAATTATGTTTGTGGAATGTGTTTTGTGAAGTTTAATGGTTTAATGTTTTGTCGTTGCCATAAAAAAAATAATTCCTGTGAAAAAAAAAAAAAAAGAGAAATAAAAGTAAGAGAATTTTTGTTGATTTTATTTGATAAGATGTATTTTATGCATTCTAGAGATTGCTGCACAGCGAATTTCATGCATCCAGAGGGTTTTCTTTCGGTTAATGTACGCGAAGCAAACACACATATAAGTTACCAACCGCTGCTTGAATGAATTTCATGCATTCTAGAAATTGCTGCACAGGGGGTTTCATGCATCCAAGTGTTGTTTTTTTTCGGTTAGGGGCCGTCCACAAATGATGTCACGCTTGAAGGGGGGGGAGGGGTTCATGAAATTGTGTCAGTTTGTGACAAGGGCGTGGGAGGGGGGGAGAAGAAGTGTGACATCACACATTTTGGTAAAAATAAAATCATTTAACAACAGCAGATTAAATTTTGAAGTTGTTTTGAAATTACCAGAATTTTAGGGTATTTTTTAATTGGGGCTAAAACAACTTTCATGTGATTTGTTTTCACTTATATTCCTTTTTTTTTTCAAAAAAATATATTAATATTTTATTACTAATTGTATTACTTTACTGTATATAAATTATGTTTTTTGTTGTAAACCTTAATCTTATTTCATACAAAATAAGTACACGAATAATTTTCATTGTTATACTCACAAATGTCATTAAAACTTATAGCTAAAGTTTAAAAATAAAATTTGAAATATAATCTATAACGTAGTGCTTTTTTTCTGAACTGTAAGTATATGTCTAGTTAATTTAGCGTGACATGTGACAAGGGGGGGGGGTATGGTGAAGTGTGACACTTTGTGACTAATGGTGGGTCAAATATATTTAAATAAGTGTGACATCATTTATGGACAGCCCCTTAATGTACGCGACGCGTACATATATGTTACTAACCGCTGCTTGAATGAATTTCATGCATTCTAGAGATTGCTGCACAGGGAGTTTCATGCATCCAGGGGTTTTTTTTTCGGTTAATGTACGCGAAGTGTACATATATATGTTACTAACCGCCGCGCCGTTTGAATGAGTTTCGTGCATTCGAACAATCAGAAATCTCGAGATTCTCCCCAATCATAACTTGTGTGCTTTGGGGTAGAGAACTCACTACTTACACAGTTCCTAAGAGTATTTCTTTCACGAAGTAAACATTGATTTTATTCCGTTTTGTGACAATTTACAAAGTTTAAGCAAAGAGGAAAAAATAGCTAAAAATTAGCAAAAATAGAAAAATCGGGAGGAAAAATTGCTAAATGTTTGTAAAAAAATCGAAATATCCGGAGGAAATATTGCTAAAATTGTAAAAATAGAAAAATACTGCTAAAAATTTGTAAAAATCGAAAAATCGTGAAGAAAAACTTGCTAAAAATTTGTAAATAGTCGTAAAACGAAATAAAATCGATGTTTACTTTGTGAAAAAGCTTGCCGTAAGAAGTGTGTAAGTATCTCCTTAGCTGCCGAAAGCATACGTTCTGATTGAGTACAATTTGGAGGTCGCCGATTTTTCGGTTGGCGCGCTTTAAAAAAATCACCAAATCGGGTTTCTCGCTTGTTCTAGGATTTTGCCTAATTCAGATATTTTGTTCGGCATTCGGTTTTCAAATGTGTTATGCGTTTTCTAAATTGTTTACTTGGCTATGATGTCTTACACTGACGCAACATTTTTTTTTAATCGGTTATAAAAAAGAAAAAAGTCGCCAAATTTTGGGGATTTTTTCCTTTAATGGTAACCTGGCTATTGTATTAAGTTATTGGTTTGGAGTCGGCTTCTAAATAAAGTCTCCAAATACCGGTGCGTGAGTGTAACACATCTGTTCCGTTTACTTGTTAAACTATGAAGTGTTGTTACAGTATTTTGAATGTGTTGGAAAGTGTTTCATAATCTAAGCTTGACGCATGATTTTTCATTCTTGTCATTTGTTTCAAAAGTTTTGTATTGTATAGTTTTCTTGTTTATTTTCAGGATTTCTGCCTATTTCATTTGCAATTTCCAGTAGGATTTATAGTTTCAATACCAATGTCTAATGTTGAAGGAAATGTTGATGAGAAGTGGGATGAGAAAGAAATCGAATGGAAAATTTCTAATTTTACCTTCCTTGCTGAAAATAAACGCGAAATCTTATCACCGCAATTCTCATTTGCAAATGTCATATGGCATTTACGAATATATACGAAATCGATCGAGAAAAAAGGATATGTGAATTTGCTTCTCATGAAGGAGGGGGATCCTAAATGTTTAGTGGAATATAATTTTGGACTGAAGAAACTGGATCACGGTGTCGAGTATTTTAAAGAAGCAGTTTTTGATAGAGACAATGGGCGGAGCGAGAGTTTCTTCCTTAAACAGTCGAAAATCAGAGAACAGAAATATTTGTTTTCAGACGTGCTCACTATATTGTGCAGACTGAAGCGTGGAAGTTCTCCTTCAGACTTTTGCAAACTCTCAATCACAAGTAAGTTAAGTAATATATAAAAAAATAAGATTTCTAGCGTACGAGGTGAGGCTATTAAATAATCGGACTGGCGCTGTCTTTGGCAAACAGCAAACATGAAACAGTTCAACTTTCCGTGACGCTGTTATGTGGTATCTTCCCCGTCCCCTGCTCAACCATCATGGTCAAGCGTCGCTTATTTTGTCTGTAGCATTTCCTTGATCTTTATGGGATTCGTGCACCAGTGACTCGCCGGAAAACGACAAGCGTTGAGATGGAGCAACGAATTAACCTGAAGTTTTCTGTGAAACTCGAGAAAACTGCCATAGAAGTTTATGCTATGTTAAAGTAAGTGTACGGACATGAATGTTTATCACGCACTCAAGTTTTTGAATGGTTTAAAAAGTTCAAAGAGGGATCAGGAAACGACCGAAGACGATGCGCGCCCTGGACAATCCTGCACGTCACAGACGGATGCGCAAACGTTCAAAAAATTGATCCGTTGATATGACTGTCAATGAACATTACTACATTAAGGTTCTAACTGTCCTTCGTAAATGGGTGAAAAAATGAAGACAGGATTTCTAGATCCTTTAGCAGGACCATGCGTCAACCCATTGCACTTTGTCAATGACACTCAACCATCATGGTCAAGCGTCGCTTATTTTGTCTGTAGCATTCCTTGATCTTTATGGGATTCGTGCACCAGTGACTCGCCGGAAAATGACAAGCGTTGAGATGGAGCAACGGATTAACCTGAAGTTTTCTGTGAAACTCGAGAAAACTGCCATAGAAGCTTATGCTATGTTAAAATAAGTGTACGGACATGAATGTTTATCACGCACTCAAGTTTTTGAATGGTTTAAAAAGTTCAAAGAGGGATGAGGAAACGACCGAAGACGATGCGCGCCCTGTGTGACGAAGTTAATATTATTTAAGTGCCGTTATAAAGAACTTTAAAATATTTATTGCAGTTGTGATTTAAATAGCAATTAACCCTGCACAATTTGTGCATCTGTTCTTTTGGTCAAAAATTCTTAAGAAGAGAAACAATCATAATAATAAAATGAATTAAACGGTCTTACTTGACCTTTGTTGAAAAATAAGAGACTCATTCTACTTGAAATAAAAACTCGTTTAGGTTTGTATCCAATAATATTTATTATATTTTCTTGAAGAAGGAGGAAGGATGAGAATGAAAGCTGCACATCAAATCTTTAAAAAGTACTGGCTCAAATTTCGTAAAATTAGAAGAATCTTTGAAATATTCCTTCTGGACGAATCCATTAAGGGATGTAGGATTAATGCAGAATTAATTAAATTACCAGTTGATTTAAACTTTTAAAATATTAAACTTAAAATTTACAACAGCATTTTTATAGAATAATTAAAAACTGAAAACGCGAAATTGATCTCCAAAGAATCCGCGCATGGCGATTCTAGGATACGAGCGCCGGCACAGGCCAGGCCCCAGATCAGACGACGTTTTGCATAAATTTACAGCATCATTTTTGTTAAAATTCTGTTGGAAAAATGCGCAACATTAGTATAAATACCCATAACAGGGGTGCACAAATGTGAGAGCAAGATTAATTTAAACTAATTTGTCGATTAGGAATTACGTGAAAATTAAAATAACAAATCAGAAAATCAATAACATTTAATAATTAAAAGAACCATTCTAATTTGTATTTGAAAGACACGCCCCTTTCGCCCGCAGCGCCAAAACAAAACAGCTCCCGAAAACATACCGAACGAGAGCGGCGGTGACGCATGCGCACAACACACGCGTGCGGAGTGAGAGCCGCCGAATGACGATGACGTCACAGCTCAGCGCCGATTGAAGCGAACTCAGGAGGGATGGTTTGCCATAGAAACAACGTACAAGGCGCGCGATCGCTGGTAAAAAGGCATTTTAAAAGAACAGAAATTAAACTGGAAAGGCTATAAAATAGAAATACGTTGAGCTGAAATATAAAATAATTAAAAAAGATAAAACTGTGATATATCTTTATCACACACCCTGGACAATCCTGCACGTCACGGACGGATGCGCAAACATTCAAAAAATTGATCCGTTGATATGACTGTCAATGAACATTACTACATTAAGGTTCTAACTGTCCTTCGTAAATGGGTGAAAAAATGAAGACAGGATTTCTAGATCCTTTAGCAGGACCATGCGTCAACCCATTGCACTTTGTCAATGAAAGCGTTCTTAATAAAGCACAGCATGCCCGTATTGGATCATCCACCGTAGTCGCTAGCCCCTTGTGACTTCTATTTATTTCTAAAGGTCAAAAGTTTCTGATTGGTAACTAATAAAATGTTTTGTGACAAAACTTGTATCACGTCAGTCCAATATTTAATAGCCACCCCTCTCGTATTCTGATGCAACGTAACTTTTAATCAATTTAACTCATAAAATTAATATAATTTTAGCTTTATATTAATTTTATGTTAAATGGATATGTCTTTCATTGACAGATTTCAGTATAGTTTACCCCCAAAGTGCAGTACCACACGTTTATATCTGATCTTATGATTAACCTGCTTTTTAGGTAGCTTTCAATACAAAAAAGTATAAAGCTACCTATTGCAGCCGTTCGGAGGAAAGCAGTTCCGGAAATTTTCGATATATTTTAACCGATCATGACCCCCAGACCCCAAAACCACCCTCCGTTCAAATGTTGATTTATATATACGAGGGCTATCCAGAAAGTAGATTACGTTTTCGTCTGTGTCCGCTAGGGGCGGGGCTAGCGCGGCCATCTTGGGGTCAGAGCGTTGCGCAGCTCAGTCGGCATCTGGCCGTGCTAGTGAGAGGTTCGTGCTGTGCTCCGTTCAGATACTGTGACGGTTTGAAATGTCTGCGTTAATTGAAAA
This sequence comes from Maratus michaelseni, assembly GCA_963931845.1. NCBI lineage: Eukaryota > Metazoa > Arthropoda > Arachnida > Araneae > Salticidae > Maratus > Maratus michaelseni. Next base: position 170,407,546 of record OZ007600.1, on the reverse strand, counting down.
TCCCGCGAGCTGCGAGGTGCGTGCAGTAATAAGTTCACAATAACGGAACTTTCTTTGAGTTTTCCACAAATTTCGCGAAGTTTGTTGCACGAAATCATCAGCGAAAAGCTTGGTTACCACAAGTTTTGTGCAAGATGGATTCCAAAAATCTTGACAGAGGACCACAAAAATCAGCGAATGGCTGCAGCGTTGAACTTTTTGGACGCTTACCATAAGGATGGTGACTCTTTACTCGATCGCATCGTTACTGGTGACGAAACATGGGTGAAACACGTGAACTGTTGGTTGAAGGCGCAGGCGGCCGAATTTTTCGACGAAGGCCATTTCCAAGCTCGTACATCGCTACGATAAATGCCTTAATTTGTATGGTGACTATGTAGAAAAGTAGTATTTGAGTGTGGCTTTCATCTGTATATAATAAAATTTGTTTCCTATACTTTGTTTATTTTTTATTCCAAAACGTAATCTACTTTCTGGATAGCGCTCGTACATATATATCCATATATACATATATCTGACTTATGTCAAATGATAACGCTCGTATTTATAAATCAATTTTGATGAAACTAATTGTGTGTATTAAGCTCACCAATGTCTCGACCGAGTTCGTTGGCCAGCTTGGTCCGCCATTTTGTTTCAAGATGGCGGCCATTTAAAAATTTAAAACTAAAATAAATATACAAAAAAGTTACAAATTCAAATTTATATAAAATTTATATACACCCAAATGTTCCTTTATCTTGGGATTATCACAAATGATAATCACTTGTTTCCCAAGATAAAGGAACATTTGTGTGTCCAACGCTTCCGGAGCGACGATAACGTCGAAGAAGAGGTGAAACGCTTCCTCAACGGGTTGGCGGCGGAGTTCTACGACATTGGATACAGAAATTGGAGCACCGTCTACAAAAATGCGTAGAAAAAGATGGCGATTATGTAGAAAAATGGAGAAAACTTACTTCTTTCCAGCGATGTAAATTTTTATGAGAATAAACAATGTTGTCTATTTGTAAATTGGATGGGAACCTTATTTCTGGATCGACCCTCGTAGATTTTAGAAATATATCTGAAAGTTGTTTCATATTTTAGAAACACATTATGCTTTATGCCGTTGTTTGTAATGGCTTAATCGTATGCATTTGCAGGAGGCATTTTGAATGAACATTTTTGATAAGATGTGCGAATTTCTTTTAACTGTTTTATTTAATATTATATTAGTTTATCCAGCTGAATAATTTTATATCCGACTAGGTAACCCACCCTGCGTTGCGCGGACCCGTGATAATATCCTTAAATAAACGTCGATTTGGTATAATTTAATATCTTTAACCCGATTTTGTATAAATTTATATTTAAAAAAAAAACAAAAAAACGGATATTTAGTGGTAAAAGTGCACGTACGAAGAAATTTCTTGTTCTTTCACGTAGGAAGGCATTTTTCTTGTTTTTTCACGTAGGAACATTTCATAGTTTTTTTTTTTTTTTTTTTTTTTTTAAATAGTTATTTTTATCCGAACTCTTTGAAATGTTTATCGGTTATAAATATAAAGATTTTGCAGCTCGCATAAAAATTTCGTAAAAAAATATTTAGTTGTATTAAAAAAAAAAGTTTTCTTCTCACTTTTTTTTTCTCTATTTTCGGATTAGGTCCTTTAACTTAACAAAAACAAATAGTTCTCATCGTCTGAACTCTCTGAAAGTTTAATTTGTTATAAATATAACTCTTTCCACGTTCTCTTTAAACTTTTGTGGAAAAATATGTATATTTAGTTGTGAAAACATGAGCTGAAGCCGCGCCGAAATAACCCGCGTTCTAGCGTTTTCATCGAAAATGTCTCAGATTTTAGTTTGTGTTTAAATCCATCTACTCGTCCGAACATTTCGAAATTTTTGTAGGTAATGTAAATCTAGTCTGCCGAGATGTTCTAAAAAGATTGTGTTGAAAAACAGATGTTTAGTTACTTTTAGTGTTGAAAAAAATATATAGTTTCGGGGAGATCCGAAGTGACCTGCGGTCGCGAATTTTTTGAAAGAGTTGAAATTCGTATTTTTGAAAACCGATTTCACCGTCGGAAAGTAAGTCTCAGTTTAAATAGGTATGTTTTGTGAATCGATACCTCTAAAATCGAGCACTAGAGGAGCATCCGAAAAAGAGGGAGAAAAAGTCAATCGCAAAAACGACTCTTTTTGAAAAAAAAAAATCAAAGCGTTATCAACAATATTTTTTCGAACTGATTGCGGTGTTTAAGTCATAAAAGTACAAAATTTAAAAATGTCTTCCTTCTTTCATCATCCCGAACGGTTTGGTCAATCGATGTGAAGGCAAACCAAACGGCCAAAATAAAACAATATTTGGTTCTTCCCTTCTACGCGCTCCGAAAAGCAGGGACGCCGCATGCGCGGGCGCGCCTCCGACAATTTGCAAAAATAAAAATATCGATTTTTTGATGAGTTTTTAATTAATATTTCGGTTAATTATCGAAAAATTAAAAAATCTGACCCACACAGGTGCATCAAGGCCTACCTTAGAGTACCCTCAAACACTCTAGAAAAATCCGTAAAAATACAAGAGATTTTCCGTAAAATTTTACGGAGAAGTTTCATTTTACAAAATTTCAATACAATTTCCGTAAATGACATTAGTTCCATTAAAGAGATTTCAAATCCGTAGATATGCAGAAAGTTTTCCGTACATTTAATGGTTTTTTTCGTATTTCTTTCAAAACAGTACAATGTCCGTATTTCTTCCAAAACAGTGCAATTTCCGTCAATGACGTTTAAAGGTTCAGTACAGAAATCGCCTTCTTTGAAATGCGAATTAAGATTGATGCAGTATTTATTAGAGTTCTTCTAGGATACAGGCCTGTCCCGGCTCGATTCGCTGGCCCATTCTAACCGAGGCCATGTCAATATCTACTTATTTTTTCTTGGTAGTACTTCAAAATAATGATTTTTTTGAAGAGCGAAACTCTTTTATTAGTATAGATATATTTTATCTGCCTTTTTTTAATTTTTCACCCTGCTTACCTCACAAATAATTGCATTTTTTTTCTTTTTAAGGAAACTCTCTAGTGAAACAGGTAATTTGTCCCCTGTTGGGTCCGCCATTTTCCCCCTGACAGATTACAGAACCCTATTTTAATTTGTCGGGAAATTTATAAAGATTATTGCTCATTACATATCAATTATTAAAATTTGGTTTTCCTCAGTTCGAAAACTGACATCCGATACCTAATGTATTACGTTTTCAAAAATTATTTTCCTAAATTTTAAGTACTTTAAAAAAGTAACAAGTTTTAAAATATTTATTTAAGTAAAATTTTTCAAAATTTATTATCTGAAAAAAAAACACAATTTTAAAAATACATTTTTTATAAACTTACAACGTTACTATCGGATATGGAAAAATGTATTTGGTAACGAGTAATCCCATTTCTAATTTCCCCTCAGATTAACATGGGATTTCCCGATCAATGAGGATCACTGAAACATCATTTTAATGAGATATCTGTGCAAGTGCAAATTATCACCAAAGTTCTTTTTATTTCTTTTTATAAAATGTTATAAAGCTTATTTGAGAACACATATACCAAACTTCAGACATTGGTAAATTTTTGCTAATTTTGATGGACATGTACTAATTGATCATTTCTTAATTATTTGCAAACATTTAAAGACACTGTCAGCATCTTTTAATGTTAGTTTGTGGTATTTATGCACTCAGAGCTAGTGTTTATATTTTTTAGATCTTGATTTCATATTTAACAAACATAGTGAAAGATTGTTGAACTAAAACCATTAGAATTTATATATATATATATATACAGGGTGATTCATAAAAGATGGGCAGAACTTTAAGGGGTTATAGTACACTTAAAGACAAATAATATTAAATAGGAGACTAAGGGTCCCAGACGTATTCCCAAGAAGATAGGGGGCATTAAAGTTTAGGGTCCGAAATTTCAAATGATTATAAAACATGGAAAAATTGGTCGATTCGTTTGCGGTTTTTGCAAAAAATTTTCTTTATGCCAGTATTTTCTTGAAATAAAATTTTAAAGTTCAATTTCAAAAAATGCCGAAAAGGGGCGCTTTAGACTTTGGAGTAACAAACAACTATTTTTTAACGTTATTTTTTGTATTTCTTTAAATGATTTCGAAAGCTTAGACTTAAACTTAAATTTTGATCTAAAAATCTGAGTCCTAACGAGTAGTTAAGTAGCGTAAACTGAAATTTGAAATTTGAAACCCTTCTCCCCCCAGAACAAAAATCAGTTATTCCCGATCTTTGTGTCGTAGATTAGGCTCTAACTACTGCCGCGTTTTGCTAAAATTATTCTTTATGTCAGTATTTTCTTGAAAATAAATTTTAAAGAAAATTTTCAAAAAATTCCGATAGAGGGCGCTTTAGACTTTGGAGTAACGAACAACTATTTTATACCGTTATTTTTTGTGTCTCATTAAATGCTTTCTAAAGCTTAGACTTAAATTTTCAGCCCAAAATCTGAATCGTTAGACGTGGTTAAGTTTCTGGGGAGAGGGGTTTGAAATTTCTACTCCTGAGCACAGTTCAGTTTACCATGTCCACACATTGTGTGCTGTGATACGAGGTAAAAAGACACAAATTAGGATTATGTTACCAAAGCATATTTATTAACATGTAATCACAATAAATGTTCAAAATTGTGACCACCAGAGGTTATGCACGCAGAACAACGGCGACGAATGGAACGGCGAACATTCGCGAAAACATCAGGCTTTTCGAGCACTTCCCCTACAGCGGCGGAAAGTCTGGCGACCAGTTCCTCGGGGGATTCAATGGGTGTCTCATACATAAGAGCCTTCAATCGTCCCCAAAAAAAGAAATCGAGGGGTGAAAGATCTGGCGAGCGAGCAGGCCAAGCAACAGGACCACCTCGACCAATCCATCTGTTCGGAAATGTGATGTCCAGATAGTTGCGGACGTCTCGTACGTAATGGGCTGGCGCTCCATCGTGCTGGAACCACATGACCCGCCGGATGCGTGGAGGAACAACGTTTAACAGGTCTGGCAGCACATGTTGCAGAAATGTGAGGTATGTTTTACCGTTGAGGCGTTCAGGAAGAAGGTACGGTCCGATTAGGTGGTCTCCGAGGATTCCTGCCCAAACATTGATGGAAAAGCGTCTCTGATGAGCATGTGGATACGTAGCATGTGGATTGACATCCGCCCATACATGTGCATTGTGTGTGTTAAATGTACCTTCACGTGTGAAGGTACATTCATCGGTGAAAAGCACAGTTCGTCCAAAATGTGGATTTAGCGCGTTCTGCTGCAGAAACCAGCGGGCGAATTCAATACGATTTGGATAATCCCCTGGAGACAGTTTCTGGACTCGTTGCACATGAAACGGGAGCAAATGTTCATCCTTCAGTACCCTCCAAGTCGTGGACTGTGAGGTATCCACCTGGCTAGCCACTGTTCGTGTACTTGTACTTGGCTGCGCCGCTACTACATCCAGAATGGCTTCTGCAACAACTACTGATTCGTCCTTTTTTGCACGACCTGCATTCGACCGGGAAGCGAGAAATGATCCCGTCTCACACAACTGTCTGTGCAAGCGCTCGAAAGTTTTGCGGTTAGGCAACCGCCTGTTAGGAAATCGCTCTCCGTACATTCGTTGTGCCTCTGCACCATTTCCATCTGCCGCTCCGTAAATTAAATGCATCTCAGCCTTTTCCTTATTCGTGAAGGGCACCATCTTCCGATTCATTACTACAGCGACTTACACTTGACTCACCGTTCAGTGGTTTTTATGCCTGAATCGTGTCGAAATTTTGCATACGTGTTCTTCTTCTTCCCCATTTGACATTTGCATACTTTCTGTTTCCTTCTTCACCCGGTGACTAGCGTCAGGAATGGAGCTTTAACGTTTGCATGAGCGACGTTTCCAACTGTGCCAGTGCCTTTATGAGTGAATTCCGACTATGCAGTCCTTGACGAAAGTTGTATTTTTGCCTCGTATCACAGCACAGAATCGTTGGGCATGGTTAAGTAGTGCAAACTGAACTATGTTCAGAAGTTGAAATTTGAACCCCCTCCCCTCGCTACTGAACCACGCTCAGCGATTCAGATTTTGAGCTGAAAATTTAAGTTTAAGTCTAAGCTTTAGAAAGCATTTAATGAGACACAAAAAATAACGGTATAAAATAGTTGTTCGTTACTCCAAAGTCTAAAGCGCCCTCTATCGGAATTTTTTGAAAATTTTCTTTAAAATTTATTTTCAAGAAAATACTGACATAAAGAATAATTTTAGCAAAACGCGGCAGTAGTTAGAGCCTAATCTACGACACAAAGATCGGGAATAACTGATTTTTGTTCTGGGGGGAGAAGGGTTTCAAATTTCAAATTTCAGTTTACGCTACTTAACTACTCGTTAGGACTCAGATTTTTAGATCAAAATTTAAGTTTAAGTCTAAGCTTTCGAAATCATTTAAAGAAATACAAAAAATAACGTTAAAAAATAGTTGTTTGTTACTCCAAAGTCTAAAGCGCCCCCTATCGGCATTTTTTGAAATTGAACTTTAAAATTTTATTTTAAGAAAATACTGGCATAAAGAAAATTTTTTGCAAAAACCGCAAACGAATCGACCAATTTTTCCATGTTTTATAATCATTTGAAATTTCGGACCCTAAACTTTAATGCCCCCTATCTCCTTGGGAATACGTCTGGGACCCTTAGTCTCCTATTTAATATTATTTGTCTTTAAGTGTACTATAACCCCTTAAAGTTCTGCCCATCTTTTATGAATCACCCTGTATATATTAATCTAACCAACAGCTAAAACTGGAAGTGTTTTATGGAAATTTAATTTGCTAAATGAGAATTTTAATTTTTAAAATAAAACTGAGGTATATTAATAACAATTGACAACACGGCATCTCAAGATTTTCTTCAATGATACATATATGTATTTTTTAATCTTTCCCTAACTCTTTAGTGCATATTGTAACAAACCCGCAGAAATTTAAATCATTCAAAAATATTTAAAATAATATTATGCTGTGTTTTAAAAAATAATTTCCAATTTAAAAATTTCATAATAATGGGTGCGTACGTTTTTGTTAGACGAACACCATTTCACGCCAACTGCTCTCTCCATCAGGGGCTTAGCTACCGTGAAGTAGTTGGAGCAAACTGCTCCTGTCGCACGAATCATAGAAATATGAATCAAAGAAATAAGTTTAAAATAACATTACCACATTGCCGCCTTAAATCACATCTCCAACATTGGCTCAGTACGCCTGATTTATTTTATTTTTTATTTTTTTAATTTATAGTCAACGACAACAGAACGAAGATAATAATTACCAAAATTGACTTTTACATTTTTTTATGCATTTTCCAATTTGTTCACTTAGATATCATCTTTCGCTTTTAGACCGGGAGGCGGCAGCACAGACAATTACCTCATCGAGTTCACGGCTGAAATTCCAGAATTAGATAAAACTTGATTCGCATATTAAAACGCAATCTGTCTGCCAAGTCATATCTTGGAAAACACCCGGAAACCCGATTTTAGCGTTTGGCTCGTATGTTAACCATTGTGTGTTCCTGCTCCCAGTCTTCCATGTTTTCATACCTTTGGGTGCAGGAAAATACAATGGTAAACCTACGAGTCAACCGTTAAAATCGGGTTTTAAGGCGTTTTCCACCAAGATATGAATTGGAAGACCGATTGCGTTTTAATATGTGAATCGAGTTTTAACTAATTCTGGAATTTCAGCCGTGAACTCGATGAGGTGATTGTCTATGCTGCCGCCTCCCGGTCTATTTATTAAACTCGGAAGTTTTGTTACAATATTGTGAATGTGTTGGAAAGTGTTTCATAATATATGCCTGAAGCAAGTCTTATCTTTCTTGTTTCAGAACTGGATACACTGTCTGAGAACTTTAGAAGTATTTTCTGCAATAAAGATAGCTGCGACATAACATTACTTGTGATGGAAAAAGAATACAAAGCCCATAAAACTGTTCTGATGGCACGATCGACTGTTTTCGCTGCCATGTTTCTGCACGAAACGCCAGAAAAACAGACGGGAATCGTCACCATCCAAGACTGCGAGCCTGAATCTTTCGAAAAGTTTCTGGAATTTTTGTATACAGGAAAACTGGAAGAGCTATCTTCACAAGATGCACTTCACTTATACGAGACATCGGATAAGTACGATGTCCGGGAACTGAAGACATTCTGCATGGACTCTTTAATACACAATTTAACAGTCGAAAGTTGGTTTGATATCGTAATTATCGCCGATAGGCACGATGATTGCAAGTTATCATCAGCAGCTCAAGATTTTTTCAATGAAAATCTAAAAGAATGTCTGAGAACTCCCGAATGGGATTCTTTTGTTAGAAAAAACTACCGCTTATCCAAAAAACTTTTGGAAGAAATGTCATTGAGAGTGAAAGTAGTACATTGAATTTTGGAGTCGAGAGTTACTTGTTCAGCGAACCTATGAGAAATTATGGTCTTTTCCAAACTTAGAATTTTAATTTCTTGAAAAATAATTTTTTGTTAATGTAAAAGTATCTTTTGCAAAACATTGTTATATGGTAAATTGCGTGTAGAGAATTGCCTTTTAAGCGAACCAATGAGAAAATTATAATCCTTTCAAAACTCAGAATTTTAATTTCTTGAAAAAGAAGGAACTCTCTTTTGAGAGAAATGTCGCTGAAAGTGAAAGTTGTAAGCTGATTTCTATGAGTCAAGAATTGTCTTTTCAGTGGAGCTATGAAAAATTCTAATCCCTTAATATCTCAAAGTTTTAATGTCCTGAAAGAACAAATTTGTTAATATAAGCTCTCTTTTGTAAAATAATTCTAATTTAAGTTTTGTATCTCCAACTATAATAAAGAAGCAAGTTTGTGTGTGTGTGTGTTTCTGGGTTGTGTTCAGAAGAGACCGTTGCACGCAGAGCTACAAAATTTGGTGGGAAGGTACCTTTATGCATGTAGTTTTGTACCTCGAAGCCAGATTTTGTAATTTTTGAATAGATTTTTTTTAATTAAATTTTTGATGCGTTTTTTTGTGTTTTTTCACGTTTTGATGCGATTTTTCCACATTAATAATGGAAATCCGGTTCCAATCTTTTAGCCCAATATAGTAAATTTTGTTCTCTTTTCAATAAAGATGATGCAAAATTCGTACAGCGAATTTTGAATTTTTGGCGATTTTTTTTCCTTTAACACTAAGAAATTTTGCCAGAATGCTTGATTGGTTCGGTCGTTGCGCTTCCATTTCAACCTCAGATACGATCAGAATCGTCATTTCTTTTTTCTCTTTTTAACTTGGAGAGAGTTGACAATTCTTTACAGATAAAAAATCATGATTTTAAATATGCGATTTTTAGTGTTTTTTTGACGTTTCGCTGCAATTTACCCACATTAGTAACCGGAATCCGGTTCCAATCTTTTAGCCCAATATAGTAAATTTTATCCTCTTTTCAATAAAGTTTATGTGAAATTCGTACAGCGATTTTTGATTTTTTGGCGATTTTTTTCCTTTTGCAACAAGTAATTTTGCCCAGAACGCTTGTTTGGTTCGGTGGTTGCTTCCATTTCAGCCTCAGATACACTCACAATCGCCATTTTTTTTTCTACTCTTTTTAACTTGGAGAAAGTTGATAATTCTTTACAGATAAAAAATCTTAATTTTAAAAGGGAAGGGCGAATTATTTATTAACCCGATTTTTTTTATTAGATTTTTTCTTTTAGTGTCATATTTTAACATTTTTTTCATGTTTTTCAGCGTGTTTTGTTTCAAATAACGTCACAAATCGCCCACTACAAATCAAACATCATTGGAGGGCAATTGTGATTGGTAGCTGATAAAATTGTAGGTACAGCTGGAAGTCAACCGGGCAATTGTGATTGGCAGATGAAAAGGTCGTCAGCTGATTGCAATTCGAACAGCGAGTTGTGAATTTTTGCCATTTGTTTTATGCGATTTTTAGAGTTTTTTCATGTATACGTCATTTATGTATTTGATTTTAGAAATTAACAACGATAACTTACTGTTTTTGTATGTAAAGAAAAAAAAATAACTTTTGAAACAGAAACAAAATGACAATTCCTAATTTTTTTAACGCCGTTGATTTAATTCTGTGTGGAGGGAGGTAAATGTTCGAGTGTAGTTTAAATATCGCGTTAATGCTCTGATGGAAACTCCCTCCTCCCCCCCCCCCCCTGCCTCCAAAATCAGAACTATTTAATTATTAGGCCGATTCAAACGAAACCTTTTCTCAGTTCCCCAGGTAGATAAACGTCGGCATCATTGATTCAGCCTTTGGTTACCACTATTTCTGAATATTAATGACCAGCGAGTGGTATTTTCTCGGGTTCTATGGGCCCAATTTCAATGAGAATTAGTTCATTCAAGTTAACACGAACTAATTAAGATATAGAATGGAACTAAAAGATTTTGCAGCGCCTGCTATACGGTGTCGTAGACAGAAGGGACATGTGCCAAAGTTTCGATAGGAAAGAGTTTTATTTAGAACTGAGTGCACCCCTTAGCGGTGGGAAGTGAAACTAAACAATTTTGCATTTAAAATTTGTCCGATTCAAACAAAAAGCCCGATTTCAACGGCAATTGATTCATTCAACTTAACATGAAATAATTAAGATATAGATAACTAATTAAGACATAGATTTCGCGCCCCCTGGTGGTGGAAATTGGAACTAAAACATTTTCTGCGCGTGCACAGAACGCCTTTTATACGTTGTCATAAGCAACGGGGACATGTGCCGGAGTTTTGTTCGGAAAGAGGTTTGTTTAGAACAAAGTGCACCCCCTGGCGGTGGAAAATTTAACTAAAATATTTTGCATTTAATCTTAGTCCGATTCAAACGAAATCTTTTCTGACAATCTTCGGAGGTCTCCCAGGTACTAAATAAACTTCAGTATCATTTTTTCTGCCCTTGGTTACCACCATTTATGAATATTAATATCCACGGATGTTGATTTATTTTCTCGGGTCTAATGGGTCCAATTTCAACAGGAATCAGTTCATTCAACTTAACATGAATGAATTAAGATATAGCTAATTATTTAAGACTCAGATTTGGTACTCCCGGGCGGTGGAAAGTGGAACTAATAGATTTTTCTCGCGTGGAAGGCACACCTTCTACACGGTGCCGTAAGCAGCATGAACGAGTGCCGGAGTTTCGTTCGGAAATAGGATTATTTAGAACAGAATGCTCCACCTGGTGGTGGAAACTGGAATTAAAAGATTTGGCAGCGCGTGCCTAGCACGCCTGCTATACACGGTATCGTAGGCAGCGGGACGTGTCGGATAATTTGTTTAGACCAAAATGCATCTCCTGGCGGTGTAACTAAAAAAATGTCCTGCGCATGCATCAAAAATGGTTATTTTTATTGAAACCGCAAAAGAAAGTTACCGATTTGATAGTCCCAGACAACGAAAAAGTTTCATTTTCACTCATCCTGGAGTATTAAGAAAAGTATTGAAATATTTGAATCGGAACTCACAGTTTATTTTTCTGATTCCGAAATAGCGAATTTTGTGAAAATCAAACGGTTACTTTTTTTTAAATTTTTGACCAAAAACTGACCCGTTTTGAATCAAATGATCCAGACATTTGAGGAGGCGGTATTAAATTTACTTCCGCTTTGGGTCTATCTCTCTATTTAATTTCCGAAAGACAAAAAGTTACCAGTGGAAGGGTTTCGTGCAGCGATTTTTAAGATTGATTTCGCATTTCGTATTATGTTTTGGCGGGACCGGGCAGCGCCGGGCGGATCTGCTAGTAAGTATATAATAAAATAGGTATAGTGAATTTTTTTTTTATTGTTATTAGTAAAATAAACTTTTTAGATCCAGCGATATTCTTGCAGCTGGTTACCTTACTTTAAGGGCCCTTGACAGTACTTAATATTTATGATTGGCTTTTAGATAATCTTTATTTCTCCAAGTAATTTTCATGTAAAAAATACTAATAACCGTACATAGTTTATCTTCTATCTCTATAATAAAACTGTAAGTCATGTGACTGTCCTCAACAGTTCCGGGATGCCGCATCGCTTTTTCATATGCCAAGCGGCCATTTTTATTCAAAATTATTTTTTCGAATAAACTGCATAAAAGTTACATTTTAAGAAAGATCGTTCAAAATAAATTAATATTTGAGAGATGACTTGCGTTCAATTATGTATATATTCTGCAATAACTTCAGTCGAAAGATTCGCAGTTCAAATTCTCTATTCATAAAAGTAAACAAAAAAAAGATTGATTCGTCGTGAACATTTAAAATATTAAATCATGGAGGTAATCATTCGCAAAGCAAGTTCTCCGCGAATGAATTTTTGGACCGCTGCCTCGCGTCAAAAAAATAATTCGCACCAGTGAGACAATCAAAGTTTACCATAATTATGTGCTATACAACTCAACTTTCGGACCTTTTCTTGACGTAAATTGAACTCATGTAATAATATTTAATGAATCAGATTTTTAGCATTTTTAAAATCGCTAATACAGCTTTTATTTATCGCGTGTACAAATTAGAAATGATACTTTGATTTTGAAATCAAATGTTTTGATTTATGATACTATTTCTTATTTATTTATTTATTTTCTCTTTTAAATGAAAAGTGTGAAGTATTTTAAATTTATGTAATATAAGCATTTTAGATTAAAGTTAAGTATTTTAAATGAAATGAGTGACAGGTTTATAATTTAAAATTAAATTAATTGTAGTATGAATGACGGTGATGGGAACGATATTTGGCGAATTATCATCTGCTCCCGGCTAACAAAAATACTCATAATTAAAAAAAAGAATAAAAATAAATAAATGATAGTTTGTTGTAAATAAATATTGATATACATATCAAAAATAATTTATAGAATTAAAATAAAAAATAAAAGTAAATAAACAACAATTTCCATAACAAAGTTTTCGCCAAATTGGCGGGGGAGGGGGGTTGGAATCGCGCCAACGTGCGTATGTGACATTTGTGCCCAAAAAATATGCGAAATGCTACCATGATCGCAAAAGTTCATGATTTGTCTATTAGAATCTTCCGATTTGGCGAAGGATTAAGGGAAAATTAAATTATGAATAAATGTAACGTGTTGCAATGTTTAACATACATTTAAGGGAGACCAAACTGGTCGCCAGTGGCGGCTAGTATATTATATTTAAACAATTAACTTCAAAAATTAGTATTTTACACATAGTTTTTTTTTCTCTCTCATTAAAAAAAATTTTCGTTTTCTGGGGACACTCGATCATATTATGTATACAAAATACATATATTTAGTATACAAAATTCATTTATGCCACATTAAAATATAATATTAAACCTATAGGACAGTTTTTTTTTTTTAATATCGCGTTTGCATTTCCATATTTTAAAATGTTTTTTTGCATTACGTAGCTGAAGTCTATCTCTACAAAGACCCATTTTTACTTTTTACTTTCTTCTATCTATAATAGAAGAAAGTATTGTAATCGAAATTTTTTTCGACTTCCGGTTTTCGACGGATTTCCACGCTTCTGTGGTCAGAGATTCCGAAAAACATGTTTTTACAAAATGTCTGTCCTCATTGTATCATCGAAAAGTGTATGAAGTTATGCTTCAAATTGAACCAAAATTTTTTTTTCTATGTTTTTGGCTATGGCAAGCAGGTCCTACTTGAATTTGGGGATATTTCGACGAAAGGGGGCGCTGTGATCGCGAATTATGTTCCATTTTCACTATTGTATCATCGAAAAGTGTATGAAGTTATGCAGATAATTGAACCAAATTTTTTGTATATGTTTTTGACTATAGCCTGCAGGTACAACTTGAATGTGGGAATATTTCGACGAAAGGGGGCGCTGCGATCGCAAATTTTGTTCCATTTTCACCACTGTATCATCGAAAAGTGTATGAAGTTATGTAGATAATTGAACCAAATTTTTTGAATATGTTTTTCACTATAGCCTGCAGGTCCCAGTTGAAGTTGGGGATATTTCGACGAAAGGGGGCGCTGCGATTGCTATTTTTATTCCATTTTCACTATTGTATCATCGAAAAGTGTATGAAGTTATGCAGATAATTGAACCAAATTTTTTGTATATGTTTTTGACTATAGCCCGCATGTCCCAGTTGAATTTGGGGGATATTGCGCCTGGAGGGGACGCTGTGATAGCCATTTAAAGATTTCAATTTCAAAAAGTTGTACATAAAAATTAGAAATCCTAAAAAACTTTTTACTTTAAATGTTCGGCCTTGAACCAAGGATTCCAGAGCATTTTTTGTTTTGCTTCTATCTTATAAAATGACTGGGATATAGCAGTTTGAAATTATAGGGTGGCTCACATTTTGAAACAATACAGTAGGATTTCTCCATAAACTGGTTTAATTTATGAGTTTTAGTTAACATAGTTTCGCCAACTTTTCTTTCATTGTTGTAACCATCGTTTTAACAATTAAATGCTGAACACTATCCTCTTTAATACAAAGGTACATGTTGCTGACGACTGGGATTTTCGATAATCGTTGCCACAGATTAATCTCGGAAAATGAAACGTTTGAAGTTACTGAAAAAATTAATTGCTCGAAAAGTATTTGTCAGAAAATTGTTAGACAAACTGCGTTAGAATGGTAAAAAAATATATTTTTCTTGATATAAATTTCAAATCCACTGATTATGCACTTTTTTAAACATTGAATTTCAAAAATTACCAAATTTCACAATGGAATGTCCATAGCGAAAACTTCACGCGTAAAAAAAATAATAATAACAGCAATTTGTCAGCACGAGTCACAAATTATAGTAGCCGTATTATTCTGTTAAAATATAAAAGTGAATTATGATGTCATGAGTGCATGATTTTTATTTAATTTTTCGACAAATACTAGATGCGCCATTTCTTTTTAGTTGTGAATAATATAGATTAATTCAAGTTATTAAAAAATGTAGCTATAAAACATATAAATCAATGGAAAACAGTAAGTAATAAATTGTAAACGTAATAGTAAATCATATTAAAAAAACACAACTTAGTGAAATAAGTATCCGTTTTTATGTTATTTTAGGATATTCCAGGTAAAGGTACAGATTACTTTAAAATGGTTAAATTCACCGCTATATTTCGTTTGATTCAAGGTTCTTTTGTAGAAACCGACCAGCGCAGCGGGCGTAGTCTGCTAGTATTTTTATATTCGCCAACGTCAAATTATCGCCACCTTTGGTGACAATTGATGAAATATCGCCAAATTTGTGACAAAAATATGTTGCCATGTAAGAAGCCAACTTGGCTATGTCTGTCTAATTTGGCGATATTCAAATTCAATATTAACGGGAACTGGGAATGACTCTTCTGTAATTGGGTTCCGCGCATTTTAGCTCCGTGTATTTTCAGTAGAATTAGCTAAAATCTCAAAACCAAGCGATAGGGAGGCTATCTTTTCCTGTCGGTACAGGTCAGAAGAACTTTTCGTAGTTTAGTATAATACATCGACTTCTCGCATCCAGGTAACACGACGATTCGCAAGCAGCTGATGTACAACAGAATGACAAATAGTTTTGATTTATTTTGGCGTTTCGATAGCGAATTTTGAAGCATTAACATGTATGAGATAGAAGAAAGTTTTCGGATTGGCGACTAGTTCGATTTTGTTTGCGGTTTTATTTTAGGAGGATAATTTCACTTTCGAAGCTGGTTCCGAAAGTGAAAGTATTCTAATAAAAAAAAAAAAGAAAACAGTAAACAAAATCGAAATAGTAAAAAAAGGCATTTGTAGAGGACGATCTCAGCTACCCAATGCAAAAACAAATCATTCATAAATATTGAAATGCAAATGCGGTTTTTTTAAAAATTTCTCCCATACGATTAACATTAGCAGGCACATGTTTTCGCGTAAGTGAAGTAACCTTTTAACGAGATAGTCTTAACTTTAAACTATACGGCCGGAATTATAATAAATAAGTATATTTTTTTGATATTCTAAAACAAATATTTTAAAATCGAAGAGAAATTTTGAAGGAACCAGAAGGAAAATTTTACAGTCATCTGGAGCGCGTTCACAGACTGAACCCCGAGTTACATAGGGTAACGCATGGGTAACCCAAAGC
Organism: Maratus michaelseni; assembly: GCA_963931845.1. Lineage (NCBI taxonomy): Eukaryota > Metazoa > Arthropoda > Arachnida > Araneae > Salticidae > Maratus > Maratus michaelseni. Next base: position 170,391,417 of record OZ007600.1, on the reverse strand, counting down.
GTTCAGAGACCGATATCACGTGACTTTTTGCGGGTTACCCGTAGCGTTCAGAGCCGGAAATTACCCATACTTAGGGTAACCCAGATTACCTGGAGAATTTTGTTGGGTAAAGTGATCACGTGGTTGGGAAATCTGATTTGTTTGTTTGCTTTATAGCTAACTGCAACTGTTAATTGTTGTTCTTTATGACTCCTACTGTACACTTGAGTCCGGACCATTTGATTGGTCTACCTTTAATAAGACTATGATATAATTGGCCAACGTCGGCTAGGAGGGTTCCTGCAATGTTCGTACAATCAAAACGTAATGGTAGATTGTTTTGACGGAAGTGTTTGATTGTAAACATGCTCATAACTTTACCCAAAAGCGTTCACAGCCGTTTTAACCCAACTTTACCCTGAGAAAATCAGATGACGTCATTCCCCAACTATACGAGTAACCCGCGTTTCGGTCTGTCAACGCGCTCATAGGGTTTATTCCGCAGGAAAAGGCTTAAGTAAAAATAATAATAATAATACAATCTATTCAAATAGTAGCGACTCAGAAAGAATAACTCTCCTGCTTTTATCGATTTAGCAAGGAAGTACACTGTTAAAAATAAATCCGTTAATTCAGAGTAAAACTACTGGCAGCAAAGTTGCCGGACTTTTTCCGTTCAGTTTGTACATTTTCCGTTTTGAAACATAAAGGAAGGGAAAACTCCGTTTGAAGAATCGGTAAGTTTCCGTTATAAATAAATTCGGTTTTAAAAAATGTCATCTCTATTTGTGATGCCATCTGTTGATTATTACGGGAGTATTTAATATTTGATATAATGCAAGAAAATTTTCTGCCCGACCTGAGGACGTTAGTGGCTTGCTTTACCGTAAGACCAGCGGGTCCTTGCTAGAGTAAGAGTAGGAAACGCTGATAACTCGGTTCTCCGATTTCTTGAAATCGGAGCTTGGGACTTAAACAATTTGGGGTTTAGAAAACTGGTAATTTTGAAGTTAATTGCGAGGATATTTCGTAATGAGATGATGGTTGAAAACTGTAGTATTAATAGAGGATAAAAACATGAATTATATATATTCTTAATTTGATTGTTAGATGTAAAATATAAATATTAATTTTGAATTAAATTCGATAATTTTTTTTGCTTCTTTGCGAAAATCGATTTTTAATCAACGATTATGTATTTTTTAAATGTGTTCGTTTATAATACACTTTCAGTGTGAATGTTTTTTATAACTTTAAAAAATAAATTGCGAATAATTTTAAAGAAATGAGTTTAATTCGAAAGCATTATTTTTGTTTGTTGCTTCTACTATATATATAAAACACAAACGAAAATTTCGTTCCGTTCCGTTATAACTCGAGATCCGCTGAATGGATTTTGATGGAACTTGCACTGTTCGATAGATAATTTTTCAGGCAAGGTTTTAGTATGTAACACAGCGTTTTACGTAGATTAGTTATAGAATTATGATAGAAAGTTCTGTTATTTTGGTCGAAAAGGTTACCATTGTTAATTTTTTGGCGACCATTATCGTTGGTGAAAGAATTGAAACGGTTATACATCTCGAAAAATAAAAGAATAAACTGTTACTACTTTTATTTAAAAAAAAGTAAGAAAAGAAAAAGAAAAACAGTTTTGATGACAGGTAATACTATAAAATGAAAATGTTTAATTTAAAAATGATTGGGAATGTTCGTAATGCTTAATAAATATTCAAAGTGGAAAATTACTATTGAAACAATATTTGGCGTTTTATCTTTTGTTTTTGGCGATTTTGATTTTACTTTTGATCCCAAACAATTTGATTTTAAGCCAAAAGGTGTTTTTAGGGTTTCGTTCATCTCACGAAACCCTATTGCTCCCGCTCCGTTGTCTGTCTGTCACAGAGCCATTCTCGAAAACTATGTAACTTACAGAGTTGAAACTTTGTGTATAAATCAGAATATCAGCTGTGAAGAGCTGAAAATATTAAAATTTGAAAAATTCGTTTTATTTTAATAAATAGAAATAAAAAACCAAAATTCTAACAGCCTTTTCGTATTAAATTTGAACATTTTCCCTTATAGCAGATGCCAAAAATTAAAAATCCATGATGAAATTCTATCGACAATAATTAATTTTCTATCACACGATTTTCACGTGAAAAATAAAAATGAAATTAAAAGTTCGAATTTTTAACGTTCGATTATATTATAAAGTTCGATTTTATTTTTTATTCGAAATAAAAAGTTTCACCAATTGAAAAAAAAGATTAATATGAAATAAAAATGATTGACGTCATAGTGGTAATAAAACAGAAAGATTTCTCAATAATACAAGGAGTATGAGTATGTGTGCATGTACACAAAGCAGATTAATTACACGTCATTAGAGAATTAAAAAGAAAATCTGACGTCATATCGCAAGTTTAACGGATTTTTCAAATGTTTCAGTATAATACAAAGCGAGTATGAATATGAGTGATAGAGAATAGTAAATATATGAGTTTGAGGAACGTATTGAATCATGATAAAAACCCGATTATGGAAATATTAGCATATTTTAACATTTTGAAGGTGTACAACATGTTTAATTTTGAAATTATTTTTTTTTAAATATCGCATTTAGTCCACATGACAGATATTATTATGACAGAATATAATAGTGGGCTTCACCCGGTATCGGGCCGGTTCAGATATTCGAAAAACCGAGAAATAGACAGTTTTTTTTTTTTTTTTTAGAAAATGAAATTTATTTGGATTTTTTAAAGAAAGGATAAAGTGTTTTGAAAGGAATATTAAACGAAACCCTTTGTGCGAACTTGGATCACACTTACCCACTTGTTCCCCTTTCTCCCAAAATAAAATTAATTATTTTTTAATTATTTTTTGTTGTTGTAGCAGAAAGAATTAAAATGGCTATACATCTGGAAAAATAAAAGAAAAACTATTACTAATTTTATTTTTAAAAAAAGAAAGAAAAGAAAAAAAAATTAAAACCGTTTTGATGAGTGATTTTAAGCCAAAAGGTGTTTTTTCAAGTGTACGACAGCATTTTTGCAGCATTTTTTTGGTACTTTTCGGTTAGCCGGGCGCCAGTGATAGATATATACATGTATATATACACACACATATATATAACACATATATCTACACAAATACATATATATACATACATATATATGCATTTATATGTATGAATATATACATATGTATATGTATATACATATATATTTATATATGTAAATATATCACTGGCGCCCGGCTAACCGAAAAGTACCTTTTATTTTTATTCAAATAGAAACTATATTAATGGCAATATACTTCTACCTTATATATGAAACCTCGTTCCGGCTGCTTTTAACTACAGTTCTGCTGAATGGATTTTCGTAGAACTTAAACTGTAAGATAATTTTCAGGGAAGGTTTTATAGTATAACATATCGTTTTACGTTGCTCAGTTATAGAATTATTATGGAAAGTTCTATAATCAGATCAATCCATTATGAAAAATTAGCCTTTTTAAAAGATTTTGCCGAGTGGATTTCGATGGAACCTACACTGTTAGATAATTTTCTAGGGAAAGTTTTATTATATAACATATCATTCTACGTTGCTTAGTTTTAAAATTATAGGGGGAAATTCGAAATTCGGGTGACCATTTTTTTTAAATCAAATATTAGTCTTTTTAATATTTCCTTCCGATTATGAAAGATTAGCCTTCTGAAAAAGTTCTACTAGACGGATTTTGATGAGAACTGCATTGTTAGTTAGATGCTCTTTCAGGAATGGTTATAATGTACTACATGTTGTTCTACGTTGCTTAGTCAAACAGTTATGTGTGAAGGTTATATAGTCAAGTGAGCCCGATTTCGAAAGATTAGCCTTTTAGAAAACTTTTACTGGGCGTATTTTTTGGAACTTGCATTGTTAAGTAGATAATTTATAAGGATGGTTTTAGTATATTTTATACGTTCTGTTAGTTTTAGAATTATGTAGAAAAGTTCTATAATCAAATGAACCCGATAATCAAAGATTAGCCTTTATAAAAACTTCTACTGGATGGATTTTGTTAGTTAATATGTTTGCATTGTTAGTTCGATAATTTTTAGTGATGGTTTTAGTATATTGCATATAGTTTTATCATTCTTTAGCAAACCCTAACTGTAAGTGAACAAATAAAAGAGCTGGTCCTTAACAGCTAAAATTTTGACTGCACATTAGAAAATATAATAACACAATGACGTCATTTTTAAGTAATGGGGAAGGATATTCCAAGTAAATATACAGATTGCTTTCAAATACAACGTCAAATTAAACGATATATTTCGTTTGATTCAAGGTTCATTTGTAAAAAAACGACCAGCGCAGCGGGCGTAGCTTGCTAGTTTTCAAATAAAATCGATTTTTTTCACTTGATTTAGCTATTTTATATATATATATATATTAATCAGTTTGTTTAGAATATATTTTAAGTGCGGATACTTTTTTATAACTTTAAAAAATGAATTGAAAATAATATTAAAAGAATGGAAAAAAATTGTTTTGCTTTTTTAAATTCGAAAGCACTATTTTCTTGTTGTTGTTTTAAATAAACGCGAAATTTTAATTTATTGAACTTTTAGTTTTTCTGTGCAGCAACATGTCAGTTTTTGAAACATTGAAAATAAACATGCAGCGGATAACGGAATATCTCCGTTGGCTTCTTTCTTCTCCGTCCGTTCCGTTGTTTTCGGGAAATACAGTAATCCCTTAACATTCGTGCTTTTAACAATCGCGAGTTTTGATTATTCGCGAACATGAAAATGCGGAAATCTTAACATTCGCGAGAACCTGACTTGATTATTCGCGATTTTTTTTAATTATATTTTGCTTTTTCAGAATTTAAAGTGGTGAAAGATTCTTTCCCCTGTGTTTTCTCAGTATATATTTACAAGTCCATTTTCAGTTGTCTACTGAAACTAGTCGTTGGGGGCCATCGTAATACTTACCCATCATGTATATGTATAATGTAAAATAAAAATGTGTAAACTACTTACTAGGACTTCCCTCAATGGGATTAGTCTGAGTGATATTGCTGAGAACATAAAGTTAACAATTACGATATAAAGAAGATATCAACAAGAATCTAAGTGAATATACAGCATATGATAGACAAGAGATAGATAAAGATACAACATATGAAAAATAGCAAATTAAATGATATAATTACAAAATATCATATATAAATTCATATACTGTTTTTTCATATGCATTTTTTTATAACATTTGGCAAATAATCTCATTTTCTTAAGCGGGAATTGCTCAAAACTTAAAAAAAAAAAAAAAAAAAAAAAAAACGCCGGATCTTTTAAAACGATATTTTTAAAGTCACATAATCAGATTTGCAGCCAATAGCGTATTTTAGCAAGCGTAGTTTAAGGCAAATTTAATTTAATTTTTGCAACATTTTCTTTGTGACAAATATCTAAATAAAATATTAAAAAATAAAATATTAAATATTGAAATATTAAATCAAATATTTAATATTTGAATTAAAAAAATTTCCTTTGTTTATTTGTATAACTATTTATAGAAACTCGTATATATTTCAAACCACATTGATAACATGCTTTGCTACAAACGTGTCTACCAGTCTAACTACTCGTATGTCTTAGCTGTGTCTCTCTCCGAACTCATCTGTCTACTGTCTCTCTACTCTTCTGTATACCCGTCTCAGTATCCGTCTGTCTTTCTACCGGACTCTTTAATCGTGTCTCTACCTGTCTCGCTTCCCGTTACACTACTCGTCTATCAACACGTCTGTCTGTCTATATACCCCTCTCTCTACCCGTTTGTCAAGTCGTCTCTGTACTCGTCTCTCTATCCACCACGCTACCCGTCTCCCTACCCATCTCACTACCCCTCTGTCAACCCTTTTTTACACGTGCCTCGCTACCCGTCTGTCTATTCGTTTCGCTACCCGTTAGCTTATCTCTGTCGCTATCCGTCTCTCTACCCGTTTGTTTACACGTCTATCTATCTCTCGCCAACTCTTCCCAATATTTAAACAATTTAGTAAACGGAAGCCGTTTATCTGTTATTAAATGCAAACAGGAGCAATTTATCTAAAGAGTGTAATCAGATGCAATTTTTTTAAATACATACATAAACCAGCATAATAATTCACCAGTTTTATTTTCATAGTAGTTTATGTCATTTAACAGTAAATCTCAACTTCTTCAACCCGAACTGCGTCAAGCTTTTTAAAAAAGCCCCAAGATCCGTATAACTGGGAAGGGGAATTGTCCTCAGGGCTATTAGATACATGTTATTAAGTTAAGTGAAAGTTTCGTAATCGGGTTCGCAGCCAATTTCTTATGTCAGAAAGGGTGGCTTCACGCCATTTGAAATTCATTTCTGTAATTTTCTTTTTCTTTTTTTGGTGGGTGGTTGGGGGGGGGGGGGGGAGGGTTCCAAATATATACACTTAAATTCAAACTTTTGCCCCCATGTTAATATTAGTGTTGTTTGTATTATCAATTAATACTTTGTTGATCGAGCTTCATTCGAAACAAATGTAAAAGACTTCTACAGTTTTTTTTTCTAGGAGAAAGTTCCGTAATCGGGCCCTAAGCTAATCGGGGAATTTAATATCATTATTGTTTCTAACTCTTATAGAGTTAAAACAATATTGTTGCTAGCATTACTCTTGTTTGTGACCAACCTCTTCTGTGTATCTGAATAGGGAAAAGTTCCGTATCATGTACTGGTTGGTGCCAAAGGCAGTTGTAGAATCTTACAAATTTTTCTAGAGAGCAGAAAAACATGTTTTTTAAAATATTTACAAATATACGTTTATTAAACCATGTTTTTGAGCCATTTTAAAAAATTAAGTACGGTGCTAAAATAAAATTTTATTGCCATTTTCGATATTTTAATAAGAAATGAAAATACATAACAAACAAATTTAACAAAACTAAGCCATTTTTGGGTACTTCTCTATTATCCCGTCGACCACTTTTCATAACAAAAAACTATCGTCAAACTAAGATTAAACGCCAAAAATACAGTCCCATTTACTTGATGCCAGAAGCATTATACGTATTTGTTATGCCATCAAGTGGTTTTTAATTCGACATTTGCGTGTATTTTTCATTATGTTTTACTGAATTATTAGTTATTTCATTCATTAAAGTAACAATTGTGTCCTTAAATTCTTATATTTTATTTATTTTGATATTTCAATGGCAACGTTCTCCCGTTTATTTAGCGTTACAGTTTGGCGATAGTTTTTTGTTATGAAAAGTGGTCGACGGGATAATAGAGAAGTACCCATTTTTTGTGATAAATAATTGTTATTGCCAGGGGGGCAAATTGTAAACAATTAATAAGCGAACTAAAAAAATTACCTGAAAAAACTTGTGGGAATCTCAAGAAAGATATATCTGATATAAATAGCATTTAAAATCTTAAAATGGAGAAGTGGTCCGTATAAAAATGCAAAACATTATACACCTGATATAAGAATTTTTTAATTTTTTTATATTTCCGAAAGCACAGATAAAAGGGTAAAAATCCCGGCACAGATGCCATATACTCACCACGTTGGCGCGATTTTTCCCCCGCCCTTTTGGCGAAAACTGTTTGTTGTGTTTGTTTACTTTTATTTTTTATTTTAATTCTATAGATTATTTTTATATGTATATCAATATTAATTTAGGCACAGATGTCATATACGCACCAGATTGGCGCGATTTTTCCCCCGCCAATTTGGCGAAAACTTTGTTTTTGAATATTAGTTACAAATACCATACAATGATAGCATGTAATTTTTTATTTCAATATAAAAATAAAATAACGTAATAAATGAAATAGCTCCTATTATTCAAAAATGGGAAATAAAAATAAATAAATGATAGTTTGATATAAATAAATATTGATATATATAATAAAAACAATTTATAGAATTAAAATAAAAAATAAAAGTTAATAAACAACAATTGAAACAAAATAACCGGGTTACCATGTGAGGCATAAAATTGCCATTTTGTTGCAATCGCGCCAATGTGGTGCGTATATGACATCCGCGCCTTTATTTATATCAAACTATTATTTATTTATTTTTATTTCCTTTTTTAAAATAATAGAAGTTGTTTCATTTATTACGTTATTTTATTTTTATATTGAAATAAAAAATCACGTGTACTATTTGTCACACTATTTGTAACTAATATTCAAAAACAAAGTTTTCCCCAAGCTGGTGGAGGGGAAAATCGCGCCAACGTGGTGCGTATATGACATCTGTGCCTTGTTTCATTTCACATAGAGGTACTGCTCTATCATCCCGTCGACTACTTTTCATAACAAAAAACTATCGCCAAACTGTTAGATTAAACGCCAAAAATGCAGTCCCATTTACTTGATATCAGAAGCATTATACGTGCTTGTTACGTCATCAAGTGGTTTTTAACGCGACATTTGCGTGTATTTTTCATTATGTTTTACTGATTTATTAGTTATTTCATTCATTAAAATAACAATTGTGTCCTTAATTTCTTATATTTTATTTATTTATGTATTTTGATATTTCAATGACAACGTTCTCCCGTTTATTTGGCGATAGTTTTTTGTTATGAAAAGTGGTCGACGGGATAATAGAGAAGTACCCACATATGTATTGGTACTTTTATGTTAACTTGGCGCAGTTGATAAATCGCCAAATATTTTTCTCATAACATCTTCATATTGCATTCATTTCATTTAAATATAAATCTTTCACTGATTTCATTTGAAATACATACATTAAAAATACACGTCTTTCACTCATTTAATTTAAAATACACGCCTTTCACTAATTCCATTTAAAATACTAAAAAGGAAAAGAAAATAAGAAATAATGCCACAAATCGAAAACTTTTATTTAAACATCAAAGAATTGTTCCTAACATACACACGCGAAATAAAAAAGCTGCTAATGGTGTGATTTACGCCAAATCTCTAATACTAATACTACTCTTACTAATCTCTAATACTTTTCAAACAGAAAAAATTCCAGATTAACTTTCCATTTTTATTAAATTGAAATATATTTTATTGTGCTGAATATTAGTGCTTGCATATTTTTTTGCTCCATGTATTCCATGAACTTTTCCATTCCGATTGTCTACGAAAATCTCCCGCCGGTGAAAATGACGTACGCACAAAATTTAGTGACGTATGTACATTAATTGTGCTTTTTTATCTATTTTTTTAATATAACTTCCAAACGGTTTGACACTTATTCTTGGTAATAAATAGACGACGTTGTCACCTTTATAGGTACCTGCTGTAAAAATTTGAACGAAATCCGTTAAATATTTTTTGAGTTATGCTTGACGAAAGGTTTTAATTTCCATCGTAGCTATATATGGGGCAAAGTAATACTGCGCTGTGTATGAGTCTTCGTTGCACTCAGACAATAAAATGCATTGCAATTCAAATAAAATCGTGGCTTGATGACGTCATAAAAAGGCTCGATTACTGAATTGCTTGAAAGAGGTTTTTCCTTATAACTCCAAAAATAATACTCCTATTAACTAGCGGTCGGTTTATTGCATCTGATTAAGCGTCAAATTTCCAATTAAAATATATATTTGAAGTGAAATTTGGATGAAATACAGGGTCATAAAAAATCGAAGAGTGTGGAAAATAGGATTCCAAATATCTCGGCAACTCATTATCCGATCGACTTCATGTTTTATTCAAAATTTATGTTTTTTTATTGTCTTTTATATTTACTCCTTAAAATAAAGAATTTCGAAAATTTTTATATACCTTTCATCAGAACGAATATTTCGAGAGTCCGAAAAAATTTTTTCCGGTTAATCGAGGTTATTGAAATGAAATAGGCTTCTTCCCATTATTACATACTAAGTACATACCAAATTGCAAGTCTCTATTTCAATTTGTTCGGGAGATAGAGCGTTTACAGACACACACACAGACGGACGACAATTTTTTTTTTTCTAAAAATATGTTTTTCGGAATCTGAAAATGGAACGTGTAAATCCGTCAAAAAAATTTTTTCGATTTTCAAAACGATTACAAGACTTACCCTATACTACGTATGATGGGTAAGTAAAAAAGGAGCAAGTGTTGTAGGAAAGGAAAATAATAACAACAGCAGAACACTCATCGCAATGGGGATATTAGAAGGGGCAAGGTAAACGGCATCTCCAATCTATTAATTTAAAATGTGCGTGTGCAGGTTCTCGTAGAGATGGAGATGAAGTTGCACGTACATAGAAAATAAAAGTATTTCTGAAGCATTTAGCTGTATTTTTAAATATCATATTTTAATATTGGATCGCATACTGGCCCACTAATTCATCATCATCTCTTTGCGAATAGAGAGAGTCGAAATTACTTCATAAAAAAAACCTACGCTTTTTAGCTGTAATTATTTCTCCAGTCAGTTAATTTGAATTATCTTCATTAAATAATTTTCATATTTATGAATATGTGTGTACATTTACCTTCTATATATTTTATGCATAACTTATTGTTAATAAATATTTTCTTTTATTCTTTGAAATGCTGTGCCACTCTGATTAAAATTTTAGAGAACCTAATTCCTTTTCTAGTACAGAGAGATAGACTCAACATTCGCGGATTTGACATTCGCGAGGTTTTCCTCGAACGTAACCCTCGCGAATGTTAAGGGATTACTGTATGGGGAAATTTCTGCTTTTAACTGAAAATGCCGCTTTGTCGTGAAAAGGGACTTTTTCTGTGAAAATCAGGGGAAAAAAAATACCTTTGAATTTCAGGTTATTTTTAACAGTGTACTACTATGGGCAAAAAATAGTAAGACTTTGTTCATAATTTTAAAATTCTTAATTTATTCTTCCAAATCTATTTCGTCCTCCTCAAAGTAATCCCCCCTGGCCCCAATACACTTGTGCCAACGTTTCTTCCAATCCTCGAAACAGTTGTTAAAGTCAATTTCCGGAATAGCCTTCAATGCGCGTAGCGATTCACGTTTAATGTCTTCAATTAACTCAAAACGGTTTCTCCGGAGCGGTCGTTTGAGTTTGCTGAATAGCCAGAAGTCACACGGAGCTAAATCAGGCGAATACGGTGGTTGCGGCACGATATTGGTTGAAAATTTGGCGAAAAACTCACGAAGAATTAATGCAGTATGTGACGGTGCATTATCGGTGCATCTTTCAAAATGGTTTTCACTGATCCTTCCGATATTCCAACGATGCTAGTAAGGTCTCTGACTGTTAATCGTCGATTCTCAAGCACCAATTCCTTGATTTTATTGACGTGTTGATCATCAGTTGATGTTGATGGCCGTCCTGGACGTGGTTCTTCGTCAACGCGTTCTCGACCCTCTTTGAATAATTTGTACCAATCAAAAACACTTGCTCGCGACAAACAATTATCACCGAAGGCCTTTTGCAACATTCTGAACGTTTCGGCACCAGAAATGTGATTCCGTACACAAAATTTTCTTTGTTGAATAATTTCACTCATTGTAAAAATCGCCGAATGCACTTTTTGTACTTCAGAAAGACAAGCGTATACTAAGCACTAATGATTATTTTGATGTGACATTTGGCACAAATGTCACTGACAGTCATACCAACCTAGAAAAAAAATATTTCGACGAATGGATTTTCGCGCGAAATTTAAATTAAAAAGTCTTACTATTTTTTGCCCACAGTAGTATGCTATAACAACTGATATTCTGGGTTGAGAAACCTGATAAAACTACTCGGAAGAGTTTCCGAAAATCAGTGGCAGCAAAAGAAACCCCTGTTTTAATAAATTCTTCCTTAAATCTCCAAAAGATATTAGTGCCTGTAGTAGTAGTTTCTAAAAATGAACAATGCTTTTCAGAATTGTGGTTACTTGAGAAGATGTTACTATATATTTTCGTATGAGGGTATATTATATTTTCGTAGATTGAGAAACATTTGTCCTTTATATACAGTGTTCTCTCAATATATGTTTATTATGTTTGAGCTAGTCATCCTTCCTAATATTATTCGGAACACGTCACAAAGACGATCAAATGTGTTTTGAAACAGTTTACGAGTAATTTTTAGCTCATAGGCTATCTCAAAGCCTGAGAGTTAATATGCCCGCCCCTTTTTGTATGTATGTACGTAACGCGATAACTCGTGATAGAAATATCGGTTTTGCTTCAAATTTTGTATATAGGTTCATTGAGATAAGACTCTTCTCTGATTAGTTTTGGGGGTTCATTGGTTAAGTATAAAGGTAGGAATGGTGGACTAATCCCCCCTTAATTTAGATAAATGGGTTTTTCATGCAGAATTAGCCGATTTGCCTCAAATTTTGTACATAGGTTGATAAGGGGCTTCTCTCATTAGTTTTGGGGATTCATTGATTAAGTATAAAGAGGGAACGGGGACTAATTTCCGTTTAATTTAGATAAATGGGTTTTTCATGCAGAATTAGCCGATTTGCTGAAAACTTTGTATATAGGTTCATTGTGACAAGGCACTTCCCTGATTAATTTTGGGAGTTCATTGGTTAAGTAGAAAGGAAGAACTGGAGGCTAATCCCCCCTGAATTTATTGTCGATTTCTTTATTTTTCGAGGAGAAATATTCTTTGAAATAAGAGTATAATATGCAGTTAGTGTGAATAGCCTGTGAGCTCAATGCCATCAGTTTAGCTGGGCACTTTTCTTTTTATTATACAGTGTTCTCTCAATATATGTTTTTTATGTTTAAGGCGGTATTCAAAAAAAATATTTTTACACGCTCAACAACTCAAAACTTTGGGACACATTTTCAGACTCATTTTTAAAAGTAAAAACATGAAACATGGCGGCGTGATTTATGAAGAGATTTATAAGGGACCCATGTTTTTATTTTTCGTTCAATTAATAAGAAATTGATTTACAAACAATTATTTTCACAGTACGATAATTTTTCTTTTGTTTCCAGCGCTATCGCTTCGAGAAATTCGGTTCAAGATGTCCGCTTTGACAGCATTTTTTTAAAATATATTCTGCCTTTATCAAAAAATCGAGACAATACGGACATTATAAAGTTTCTGAATAAGAGAACCTGCCAATTGGATGCATTTTAGAGCAAAAATGAATTTAAAAATATGTCTCAAAATAAGCAGTTTGGATTTGAATACACCCTTAAGCTAGTCAATCTTCCTAATATTATTCAGAACACGTCACAAACACGAATAATTCTATTTTTAAACAGTTTATGAGTAGTTTTTATGTGGTATTAATCAGTTTTCTCAACCTCGAATATAGGTTTTCTGAATGCCGTCTATTCTCAAATAACTCCCATCTCAAATAGTTTTATCAGGTTTCTCAACCTAGAATATCGGTTGTTAGTATGCCATCAATTAAACATTATCAGTAAGTGAATTTATACAATGAAAGAGTAAACAACTGTTCAAAAATATCTAGAAATTTACTTATTTGCAGCTAAAAGCATATCAAATAGTTAGAAATTTGTTTTCTTTTACATTTACAGAAGAAAATAATTTTAAACTTAGCGCAATTTTCCAATAATTTTGCATTATTATCTCGTTGAGCATATTTTTAGTGTACAGAGAATATGATTGTTTAGGGTTGGGTTGGGTTGATTATTGACGGCCAATTATCGACACTAGGGATATAGGCCCGGGGGGAGTGCCCTTCGTGGGGGTCTTTCTAAGGGAACCTAATCCGTATTTACGCATGGAGAAAATCCACGGCTCGAAAGAAAACCACGAAAACTCCGAGCGATTAGGCCGACGGGCGCGATTGGGATCGAACCCAGCACCTCCCGTCTACCAGCTTCGAGAGCACAACCTCTCAGCCACTGGTGGGGCTATGATTGTTTAGGAAAATGTGTTTAAAAAACATATCAAAGACTGTTGCTATGACTACACTGCGAGTCACGAATGTTACAGTCACACATTTGTGACGTTCATGTGGCGTCTCAGAACGTCACGACTATGACGTTTGCAAGGTGCGTACATTCCTTTGATTATCCAAGGAGTCTGACACCTCTATATCAGATGAGAATTTTTCTAACTTAGTGAACCATCCTTTTATGGAAAGTCTGCCATGGTAATCTTTGCAGTTATTTTTCAAAATTGACGAATCTACGAAAGGCGGGGTATGGTCCGTTTCAAAAGCATGTAGGACTAATCTGAAATTTAACTTGCCATTTCTAAATGCGCTGATATGCTCATTAGATCGAAGCTCCATAGACCTTCCAGTCTCACATATAATATATGCATTTTTGCAATCACTACACGGAATCATATATACAACATCAGTTAGTTTTGTTCTGTCATATATAAACTTGTGTCTATTTAAACAAGAACGAAAAATCATGCGTCAAGCATAGATTATGTAACACTTTCCAACGCTTCCACAATAATTTTACAAATCATTACCGTTTAATAATCTGACAGATAACATCTAAGTAAACAATTTGGAAAACGCATAACACATTTAAAAACGTAATTTCAGGAATTACCAACATATACAATATTCGGAAAAATATCCGAATACAATTTATTCAGCCCTGTATAGGATCTATAGATTTGTATATGTACTACATAGGATGCTAAATTTTAGTTTAGTTAGGAAACGCGTAGCACAGTTTAAAATTCTCCTTCTGGAGTTTCTGTCCATAAACGGAAATGTGTTCGCGAACTTTTGTGCTGCCCTGTATAGGATCTACAGAATTTATACACACCAAGTAATAGACAAAAAGTGAGTTAAATTTAAAATCGCGTTCAGCAACTTAAACGCACTTCCAGGAATTATTGTTAACAGACAGTAGCGAATTCTTTTGTGTGTCCCTGTAAATGAACGATGACTGCTATACGCACAATATTCTGTAGTAAGCCTCTTGTAATGCACTTTAGTGATATATATATATATATATATAAATTTCAATGCGTTTAAAATAGTGAAACATTATTTAAATAAACCGCAGACGATTTTTCTCCATAGACGTAATGTAACGGAATTCTTTTGACTGTCCCTGTAAAGTAACTATAAGTGCTATGCACGCCTTATTCCGTATTAAGCTTCTTGTAATGCACCTTAGTGATATATATCAATTACAATGTGTTTGAAATTGTGTAACATCATTAAAATAAACCGCAAATGATTTTTCCCCATAGACCGTAACGTAACGGGATTCTTTTGAGTGTCCCTGTAAAACACCTATAAGTGCTACACACTTCATTTGAAATAGGGAACATGCTATAGATAACGACAATAACATCATATAAAAATTGCAAGGCAATCTGAGCATATTTACTGGAGTTAGAGCACGGACAGATGGCCAGACAAACGAAGTCATAAACACTTTTCAACTAGGTTGGAAAGTGTTAAAAAGAACTCAATTTTTTTAACGGTTTAAAAGAAACTCCAATGTTAAATAATTTCGAAAGAAATGATGCTTTCTCTGAAACACTAATTGTAATATGGTAAACAAACAAAACTGTTAGGTTTAAACTGTTGAAAAGGGGGGAGGGGAGGGGCGGAATAAATCAATTCCAAAGTATTCTTGAAAACAATTTCTAATTAGATTTTCTGGGTTTTCAAAAATTTCAGTAATAATACAGTACTTTATAGCTCTATATGCTATATTAATTCAACCCCCCCCCCCTTTTCAACAGTTTAAACCAAACAGTTTTGTTTGTTTACTATGTTACAATAGTGTTTTAGAGAAAATTTCATATGCTTTAAAATCATTTAACATTGTTGTTTGTTTACTATATTACAATAGTGTTTCAGAGAAAGTTTCATCTGCTTTAAAATCACTTAACTTTCGTGTCTCTTTTAAACCGTTAAATAAATAGAGTTCTTTTTTAAATAGCCACAAGTTTAAATATGACAGAACAAAACTAACCGGTGTTGTGTATATGATTCCGTGTAGCGATTGCAAGAATGTATATATATATAGGTGAGATTGGAAGATCTATGGAGATTCGACTTATAGAGCATATCAGCGCATTTGGAAATGGCAAGTTAAATTTCAGGTTAGTCCAACATGCTTTTGAAACGGACCACACGCCACCTTTCGTAGATTCGTCAATTTTGAAAAATAACTGCAAAGATTACCATTACAGTCTTTTCATGGAGGGATAGTTCACTAAGCTATATCCATATACCTTCAA
This sequence comes from Maratus michaelseni, assembly GCA_963931845.1. NCBI lineage: Eukaryota > Metazoa > Arthropoda > Arachnida > Araneae > Salticidae > Maratus > Maratus michaelseni. The sequence goes on along the minus strand of OZ007600.1, from coordinate 170,375,291 downwards.
CGAATCAAGTTCAATTCCTATGTAATGAATATTTCTTCTTTCTAAAAGAAAAACTTCAAGTTTAACTGAATCCAGTTGTGTTCGATGTTTTTTGTTATGGTTGATGTTAGTACTGAAGAGGCTATGCAATGACATAGCGAAACGTATACTTTGTATTTTTTTTATGTTTTTAAGTATATATTTTAATTTAATTGTTTTTAAATGTATTCAAATATGTCTAATGTCTCATAGTTAGCTTCAATATTGATTTAATTCAGACGTTAAAACGCATACGTATATCTTAACCCGGGAGAAGTCGCAAGGGGTATGACATACCCCGAGTGCGTACGGATTTTACAATTATCACCACTACTTTTCGAAAAGTAATCTTTAGCGTATTTTATCATACAATTTGTAACAGTTGTCACTGACTAAATAAGTTGAGAATTATTGTTTGTATTTATTGGTAACAAAGTAAAAACTATTCATACCCTAGATATGCGCGATTTCTCCCTGGTTAAAAATTATAGATGATTCTTGAAAAGCACAATGTATTTTATTATGAAAGGTCATTGAAGAATTAAATATATGATATTATCTTATTGATTAGGCAAGGGTCGTTACAGGTAAAATTTGGGGCCTATTTAGTATCCCTTCACAAAAATCTATTTAATAAAATGTAGTCCTTCACAAAAAGGAATTTGATAAAATGGGACCCTTCAAAAAATTCTTTATAAAAAAATTTCTCTTCATAAAATTCCTTTTTAAAAAAAAAAGCCCTTTCACAAAATTCCATTCCATAAAAACTTACTATTTATTAATTATTTATTATTTTGCGACGTTTTAAAATGTGTAATTTGTAAACAAACAAGCTCACCAGACAGGAAAACTTCAACAAAAGAATTTCAAAAAGGTTTTGTTAATAAATGCTTGGTTGGAATTTGAGTAACTGGATTTCAATTTTCGTTACAGAATGTTATTTTTCACAAAAATATAATAAATTTCACAAAATTAACCTTTACTTTTCACAAAATGGGCCCCCAAGAAAAAAACCCTGAATCGACCGTTTGATTAGATAATTTATATCCGTTAAAGAAATGTCTCAAGATGAAAACAGCTAAAAATATAATGAGGTCATATAGCTCTAGAAAAGCTACTTAATGTACATTTACATTTTTTAAGTATGAATCGTAAGGATCATTTTACCTTTTGCAAACTATTACTAATTGAAGGAATAAAATACAAAGAAAAGAAGGAAAGAAACATATATTTAAGCACGTGGCTGCTATTTTTTTCTTACTTCTATAAAATGGATGTTAAGTGATCGAATTGAAAATTGATTTTTAGTTTTTGTTTTTTAAGCTTCTCATCTTCTGCAACATGAAATATTCAAGCTGCTCGAAATGTACCTTTACACTTTTAAGAAAATCTATAAACTAAAAAAAAAAAACATACATGAAGGATGTAGATTCAAAATTTACACTCTCCAGATAACCTAGTTTTTAGAAAAATGTAAAAACCTGATTATTATTAATAAACATGATATATTGGCACATTTTTTTTGTGTGTGTGTCTGATATATTTGTTGCCGTAACAACTCGTTGCACATAGTCCTAAACCTGTAATAATTGTCGTAAAGCTAGAATTTAAATTTAAATATGGAAAATGTGAGTTTTGCAGCAAACTTTTAGGGGTAATGTTAGTTATAAACCAAAATAGTTATAATTCAAAACAAGAACAAGAAAAAAAAATTGAACATTAGTTTTTATTATGTTATTTTGGAGGGTAATAAACAACAAAAATCGAAAAACATTTATTAAAAATATTTTTTGCAAAAATTTTACTTTTAGAAATGGCTCAACTTCTTCACTGTCATTAAACTAGTGCAACATTCCTCCCTGATTGGTTGAATTGGAGAGTGTGAGTTTCGCAGCAAAACAGTTGTTGGATAATGGGAGTTATGTATCAAAACGAAATTTTCAGCGTTTTTTTTTTTTTTTTTTTTTTTTTTTTTTGCAACCTTAATATTTTTGTATGGTCTAAATCACTATTACAGTCCGATTCACCTTAAAAAGACGAACACGGTGATATGAATAACTCAATACCTCAAAAAAGCGGATAATGTGACTTTTGCATCTGCACCATTCATATGTACATGTGTGTAAAGAAAACACATTGATTATTTGAAATCAATTCAGACATCCATAGTATATTCTGACGGAGTTTTGTAAAGACCCGATATGCTTAAAATAGGCAAAAATGTGATTTTACTGCACCTCTTTCCCTTTAAATGATTCCGAGTTGCAATCTTTAAATAAGCCTCGTGTTTTATGGGTCTTTGCTGCAGAATTTTTACTGGCGCTATTTTTTGCAGTGTAGCTACACAAGTTTCGTAGATTTTTGAGTTCTAGTACCACAATTTTCGATTAGTAATCTTCATCTCATTTAGCCTCAGAATTTCTGTCAATAAATATGGCTAATGTTACTATTCGGAGGAATGGTAATCATACTCAAGATATGTACAAACCATTTCCGTTAATGAAATGCCGCAAGATAAAATCCGTGGAATAATATAATGAGGTCATATAGCTCTAGAAAAGTTACTTGAGAGACTACTTCACTCACGGGAAAACACCCACTCTCTAATATTAATCGTATGGGAGAATTTTTTTTAACTATCTCGCTCGCATTTCAACACTTTTAAATGATTTTTTGCATTGGATAGCTGAGGTTGATATCTACCCAGGCCGTTTGTTTACTTTTTCATTTATTTTTTTTTTTACGATTTTTAAGTGCGTTGGTATTTATATAAATACGTAGCACCTATAGTCGTCGTCTAGTCCGTCCGTCTGTCCGCATATAACTGCACAAAAACTACCCAACCGAATGGTTTGAAATTTAATATATAGAATCTGTTAGGTAAATTGAAAATAGCGAGTAGTGTTTAGCGCACTCTAAAGTAATATAAATAATCAATGTCTACTTTGATAAACATAGGTAAGATTTTGCTTACCTCCTTTTTCATCAATCATCCTCACTCCTCATTTACCGCGTAGTAGGTCCGCCAGAATCGCTGATTAATCCATTAAGAGAAATGATGTATCCATTATATGTTGCACACACTTTAGTTTTAATCCTTTATGATTCACTATGTGAAGTTTAAATGTGAAAAATATTGTTAATTAATAAAACATTCATTATACTGATTAAAGAATTTAATTTACAATTTTTATATTTAATAGTTACATAATTTTAATTTTAAACATTAATTAAATTTGATAAGTTTAAGGGAGATCGCAGTATACATGTTCCTTCTCCATTGCGTGAGAAAAAGCTTCTATTAAAGTTCTATATAGCAGAAAGAAAACAGTCTTTAGTCCTTACCAAGTGATGTCATTTTATAGTCCTTTCATTGTATGGAAATGACGTAAAGTCAATTTACGTCATTCATACGTATTTTAGTCTCTTACTTCCTTGTTCAGTTCACGAGTCTGTAAAAACCTCTTCATATTGCATCATGTATTTCATTTCCTCTTTGAAATTGGATAAACACTTATTTATAATGATGAGTTTTTAAGTGAACTGTCATAAAAATCAATTTGCGGAGATTATTATCATGATGTATTATCAACAGAATCGTTGCAGAATTTTGTCGAGTCATTTCAAATTGTATGAAAATCGAATCAAAACTTAAAAAGATATTAATAAAAGTTTTCTTTATTCTATTAAATCTTATCATACCTTATCTATATGATAAAAGCGCAAGTCATGTGGCAACAAATACTGAGGAAAACAAATACGGGCTAACCAAGCGGCCATTTTTATTCAAAATTAATTTTTCGAATAAAAGTGCGTAAACGTTACATTTTTAGAAAGATCGTTCGAAAAAATTGTTTGCTTGAGAGATGAGTTACATTAAAAAATGTATAGATGCTGAGATAACTTCAGTGAAAATTAGGTTAACAGCCAAATATCTCATTCCATTAAAGTAAATAAACAAAAGATTCATTCATCGTAAGTAATAGAAACATTAACCATGGAGGTAATCATTCGCAAAGCAAGATCTCCATGGTGAATTTACAGCTCTGTCTGGCGTCGAAAAAAAAATCGCATCTGTAAACATGTCATACGTAATAATAAAAAAAAGGCCTTCTCATTTCGTTTACAGCAGACAATATAATTAATTTTACTGAAATAATAGCGATGATTTTTTACATTGTAAAACTAGTTATAGCACGAAACGAACGCACCTCATTTGTCACGTTTAACGTACAATTTCCAACTTGTTTTTTATGAGGATACTTTCACTTTCGGAACCAGTTTCGAAAGTGACAGTATCCTCATAAAAAACCTACAAGCAAAATCGAAAAAATAAAAATATTAAAATGCAAACGAGTTACTTAAAAAATTCTCCCATAGTATTAACATTAGCGAAAGGGTGTTTTCGCGGGAGTGAAGTAGTCTCTTAAAGCAGTTACATATACAATTTCTCAGTACGTTTCGTAAGGATCATTCTAGATTTTGAAAGCTATTGCTAGGGACTCCATTGCTAAGACTCAATAAAACACATATTTAAGCACGTGGCAGTCATTTATTTTTACTGGTATAAAATAGATTTCTACTGATCGACTTGAAACTCAATTTTCAGTTTTTTTTTTTTTTTTTTTTTTTTTATCTTTCGCGACAAAAAAAACAAAAAAAAAACAAGAGGGAAAAATTCTGCTATAAGGCCGAATATAGATTGCCACACACGGCTTTTATTTAAAAAATAAATAAACTAGCTGTAACTCAGAATAAAAACGCAATGACAACAAACAATTTTAAAATATCTAAATAACAAATAAAAATTCCCCTGTTAAAGTGTTGAGTTGTTCAATAACCATTCGATTTAGAAAAATATTTTTCTACCACTGAGCAATTTTTTTTTTTTTAATGAAATTTAATTCATGTTGCTATGGCAGCAGACGATAAAACGATATCTTTGGAATAAGGGAATAAATAGAAGAAAAAATTTTGTTGATGTTTGTGATAAAATGTTTTTCTTTATTTTTTAAAAATGTATATACATAATTCACTTTTATATTTTAACAGAATAATAAGTTTACTATAATTCGTTACTCATGCTACAGCGCCTAGAATACATAGTGTGGAAACCGGCTACAAAATAGTACTAAAAAATTGTATCCAATAAATGTACAACGTTGCTGAAAATATTAGGATGGGTTCGCAGCGTCATCTGCTAGCTCTTGACATTTTATTAGAATGTTTCGGCTGGTGGTAAGTATTTTAAATACTTAAATTATATCATTTTCTCCTCTGACTTAGTGATTTTTATAAGTTTTTTTTTAAATTATGAAAGCATAGCTAAAAAACGTGATACGCATTTTTTTTTTTTTTTTTTGTCTCTGGTTGCAACATTATCGTAAGGCTTCGTAGGAGCACCGTTGCACATTTATAGGCTACAACTTTTTAGCACTTTTTAAAGCATTACACCATTTGCCGGTTTCCACACTATGTATTCTAGGCGCTGTACTCATGCTATGGCCAGTATACACGATACACGTCTAGCCACAATGCCTTTATCATTATCCTCTTACGCGTAAAAGTTTCGCTACGGTACTCCATTGTGAAGTTTTGTAATTTTTGAAATCTTAATATTTGAAAAACGACATAATCATTAGATTTGAAATTTATATCAAGAAAAATACAATTTTTTACCATTCTAACGCAGTTTGTAAAACAATTTTGTGACAAATACTTTTCGAGTTATTAATTTTTTAAGTAACTTCAAATGTTTCATTTTCCGAGATTAATCGGTGGCAACGATGGATTGCTGTGACTTTTCATAAACATGAAAAATGATAGAGATTGAAAGAATAAGCCACCCTGTGTGTGGCTAAAAAAAAAAAAAAAAATCAAAAGTTGTTGGAATTGTATTTTACACTTTTCAGAAAATCTTTAGATTAAAAGAAATATATATGTGCATCTACCGTTTAAAAAAATAAATAAAGTACTATACTTTTAGTGACAGAGTTGCTAATTGGTTTGCAATCGCCGAAAAATACCCAGGGTCGTTTAAAATAAAAGTACAGTGATCAATGAAAAAAAAAATATTTTTTTTTTATACTATTAAAAAAAATCTGTTGATTTCGCAGGGAAAAAAAACTGTCAGCCAACACGCCAATAAGATACTCTTTATTTTACGGAAATAATCTGTATTTATTACGAACTTTCTGTTGTTTTAACAGATTTTACACATAAATTCGTAATAAATACAGATTATTTTCTATAAAATAAACAATTTTTCTGTCACCCTGACTGACAGTTTTTTTTTTTTTTTTTGTAAAATCAATAGATTAATTTTTTACAGCGATTGACGCGTTGTAGATAAATAATGAAAAAGTCTTCAATAGTCTCCCAGATCATATGTGACGGTATATGATGGTATAAAGATATATTTTGATGACCAAAAAATAGATAAGCAATATATAAGTGAATTCTCGTGTAATTTTCAAAAACACCATTTTAATAAGTAAAACAAACCTTTTAGTTGATTCCAAACAAACATCTTATAATTCCTAAGAAATAAAATTTAAGAATTGTATGGATTTATACAAACATACGAGGGAAAGTTATTAAGTAAGTCACAAAATATAATTAAATAATAACTTACAATGATATTCACTTCAAAACTATTTTTATTTCTCAACATATTCTCCACCCATATTTATGCACTTTATATCACCGTTTTATCAGTGCTCCAACACCAGCTGCATAACATTATTTGGGTTGCTGTATCAGCCACATTAGGACTTCAAGTTGAACGCAGGAGACAATTCAAAAATTTGGTTGGCAACTTCAACATCCACCATACAGCTTCGACTTAGCCCCAAGTGATTTTCATCTGTTTAGTCCACTAAAAAACCATCTTGGAAGCAAGATGATGTTCACAGATGATGAAAAGTTTCAACTTGAAGTCCTAATGTGGCTGAGACAGCAACCCAAAGAATGTTATGCAGCTAGTGTTGGGGCATTGATAAAACGGTGATATAAGTGCATAAATATGGGTGGAGAATATGTTGAGAAATAAAAATAGTTCTGAAGTGAATATTGTTGTAAGTTATTATTTAATTATCTTTTGTGACTTACTTACTGACTTTCCCTCGTAATATGTGCCTATGATCATATGCAATCAATTGAGGAAATAAAGATACAGCATTATCTTATTGATTTAAAATGTTGTTTTAAAAGAGAGATTGAGCTCCTGATGGAATATACTGTAATTTCTTGGGTCTAGAAAATATATGATTTTCTTAAGAATATTTCTATTATTGCACTTAAAAGGATAAAAAACAGAAGAAAACACGAGAAGCCATTTTTACTTACATGAAGGTGTAACGTGTAACAGAGGTTAAAAACCTTATTCTAAATTAGTCTTTAAACCTCTTGTCTTTCATCGTATGAAAATTTCTGAGGTATAATATGAACAAAATCTATATTTGAATGAACAAAATAGATGAGGAATATATAAATGAACCATGTGGATTACAAAACTATTAGTTCAACAAATCACTCTATTTCAAATATCCGTCCTCTAAGTATACTATAATTCGGGCCACTATCAGCGACGAGTGTGATGTCATCAAAAAGGGCATGGTCGGAAGTGACGTCACGCGTTGAGGTGAGTTGTTTACCTCCTACTTATTGACCTTTTTTTTAAGGCTAAGTTGTTTTGCCGAATGTTGAGTTGTAAAAGGCTGAATGATTTTGGTTTTAGACGAGGAAAGTCATTAAAGATTAGAAACGAGTTATTTTTTTTTTAAAATGGCAACATCTTAAAGTTGCGCTTGTAAATTTTTGGATAGTTTTTTCGCCGACCACGTGATCCATGACACCACGCATTCCTTATATGCATTCATTATAGGCCTCCGTGCCGACACAACAATAGTGGTTGTCGTAGACAGATTTTTTTCAGCACTTGTATGATACCTTAAATTGGAACACCAATATTTTCTAAAAGTATTATTTGCCTTTATTTAATGGAAGAAAAATAAGGCAAAGAATACTTATAGAAATGACTGGTATTCAAATTCAAGGGACCGCAGAAACGCTGAAAATAAAATTCGCCTACGACGGCCGCCATTTTTGTGTCAGCGCCCGGCTGCTGATATTTAATAATTAAAAGTCATTTCAACTAATCACCCAGTTTTGAAACTTCTATTGAAAACATTTATAGCCAGCAATAGTAATTTCCTCTTATTTTGCAGTGATTAAACTATGTTTCTACTCTGTACTAGATTTAAAAATAAAGATATTATAAAAACTTTCTAAGAAGAAAAGTTTTGTATAGACTTGTTTAAATGCGGCATATATGGATTTTGTAACCTTAAATATACAATTAATGCATTTGCAAAGTAACTTAAAAAATTGCTACAATGGACATACAGGAGAGTGATTAACTTTTTAAATAAATTACAGTTCTGATTTTTGGAACTTTGATTACAATTATTCCTCTTTTTAACGAATTAGTTCTAAGAGCTTTCATTTCACGATTATAAGTATATTTTTATTTTTATTAAGTACCAAGTTTTTTCATAAGTATTCGTATTCATATGACTTGAAATTTTACACAATTTTTTTTTTTTTTTTTTTTTTTTTTTTTTAATCAACTTTACTTGCAGAATCCGTATTGTTTATACCCATGGGTTTTTCAAGATGTGTAGAAATAATTCATGTTTGTATTATCATATTTGATTCTGCCAACTTCATTTTTGTAAAAAGAAATTTAACGCTAAGACTAATTCAACTTGTATGAACACTGCTGCAAGTTTTTCATTTATATTTCTGCATTTTTTTTTTTTTTTTTTTTTTTTTTTTTTTTTGTTTAGGCTTCCAATATTTTCGTTATCGTTCAAGGGTTCTAAAGATAAGAGACTGCAAGAATATTGTTAGATGCAAAATCAAAACATTTAATAACAATGAAGTATAATGTGTCCATTTTATTGCTTTATTACACAAAATTCAAATTTGAATTGTTTTACAAAAAAAAGACCTTACATTAACAAAAATTGTATACGTTTCAAGATGTTAAAAATCTGAATTTTAAAGGGACTATACTTTCTCATTTGTTCGCTTGAAAGGTTTTTACTCTACACGGAATTTACCATATAACAATGTTTTGCAAAAAATACTTTACATTAACAAAAATTTATTTTTCAAGAAATTAAAATCCTGAGTTTTGAAGAGACTATAAAAACTAATTTCTGATAGGTTTGCTGAACAATTAATTCTCGACTCAAAATTCAATGTACGACTTTCACTTTCAACGACATTTCTTCCAAAAGTTTTTTGGATAAGCGGCAGTTGTTCCTCAGTAAAGAATCCCATTCGGGAGTTCTCAGACATTCTTGTAGATTTTCATTGAAAAAATCTTGAGCTGCTGATAATAATTTGGAATCATCGTACCTATCGGCGATAATTACAATATCGCACAAATTTTCGATTGTTAAATTCCGTATTAAAAACTCCATACAGAATGTCTTCAGTTCCGGGACTTTGTATTTATCTGATGTCTCGTATAAATGAAGCACATTTTGTGATGATAGTTTCTCTAATTTGCCGGTGTACAAGAATTCCAAAAACTTCCCGGAAGATTTGGGCTCGCAGTCCGGGATGGTGACGCCGCCCGTCTGTTTTTCTAAAGTGTCGTGCAGAAACGACGTATCGGCGAAAACAGTCGATCGTGCCATCAGAACAGCTTTATGGGCTTTGTACTCTTCATCCATCACAAGTAATGTTGTATCGCAGCTATCTTTATTAAAGAAAAGACTTCTGAAGTTCTCAGACAACGTGTCCAGTTCTGAAAATAAAAGTAAATTTTCCATAATAAATTAAGTGACAATATTATACACAATAAAGTTATCGTAATGCCTTTTTTATAAATTATAGTTCATGATGAAAAAAAAAAAAAAAACACATTTTCTTACAGTTTAAAATATAAAATGGGTGATGACCTCAGAGAAATAATCTACTAGAGACCACATCTCTTTGTTATATTGTTGAAAATCCGGTTTCAGGATCAGCTCGGATTGGCGTTTTAAAAACTGTCTGTTTTGGCGGTGATCGCTTTCTTGGCAACTTCGATTTCATTCTCGCAATAAATATAAACGTAAACAAACCAAAGCGAAACGAAACTGTTGCTCCTTCTAGGATTTAATCTCAACAAGGAAGGATAGAAATAAGTTATGAGAGTCCCACCCATGGTGAAAAAAGGATTGTTTAATCTTCTGGATGGATTTCATTTTTCTGTTTTTGCTGCTGTATTTTATTTTAATGTTATAAAATGGCTTTGTCCTTGTAATAAATGTTACTTAAATTATATTTTTTTTTTATTAGTGATATAAGATATTAAGGACGATAACACAAATTATTTCGAGATGGCTGCTTGGATTCTGCTTGGAAAGCTTCAATTCACGAAATGTAACAAATTAATGTCAGATTTTTTTTTGTTTTCTAAAAATGCATTAAATTTTGCAGGCATTATTAAAATAACAGAAAATCGAACAGTATTTACAGTATCTTTTTTCTTTCTTATAAAAGTGAAGAATTTGTGGAAAGTTAGCAGTGACATGTTATAAAATATAATTTGATTTGATAATGTATTTTATAGGGTTTGAAAACTTGAAATCACATACTGTCTTTATTTAACAATACATTCTATAGAACATATTTTTGCTGCAATCCTGAATTTTTGTTTTGCTTTTGATGTTCCAATTTAAAGGCATATTTTTTGCAATCTTTCATATATACATATATATATATATATATATATATATATTTAATTGAAAGTATAAATGTATTACAATATTTTTAATCAAAGGGAAAACATCGATAGATAACATATACGCATGTATAGAAAAAAAATACAAATGCACAGTATTTTTATTATTATTTTTTTTTTTTTTGTATGAAAAATAAAAATTCCAGGATATTTCATATCTACTAAGTTAGAACTTGTGTAATTGTTTCTCTGTTAAAATAACTATTATTTTGCATAAGTTTCTGAGAAAAAATAATTTGCAACTTTTGAATGCTATAAAAAATTAAGTTTAACTCTCAAGGTTTTTTTTTTCTTCACAATTATTGAAAATAATAACCACAGGCAACTACTGAAAATGTTCACTTCTAAACAATACTTGCTGTCATAATTAGATGCTATAAAGCCTTCTCAGATACAAAATGGCTACTTTATGATTTTAGGTAGATTTCGTAAGAAATACTACCTATTACATTCTCCCCTATGTTGGAATTTCTGAAAAGTTTTTGCAGATATACGCCGATCATCACTTCCAGAACCCAAAACCACCCCCAATTCAAAACTTTTACCTATCTATCTAGATCACTTTTTTATGGACACGATAACTTCAATAATTCTGCACAAATCTCTTCCAGACTGATACACAAAATTAAGGGGCATAAAATCTTGAATTCAAATCTGAGAATTCAAAACTTCGTCAATTCACAAGATATCAAATCTGTTTACATTTATTATAAATCCTCTTAATAGTATCTACAACTTTTACTTTGACAAGTTTTTTTATAAGACCAACTCTTATAGCACGAAAGAAAAAAAAATTCCTGTCTACAGACACAGATAGATTTTGAAGTGGGTGGTCTAAACTGCCGCATCATGGCAAAAAGGTAATTTCTTCTGCAATTCTCAATAAACAGGTGCCCCACTATCTGTATTTTCAAAATCTACCTGTGCCTGTAGGCCGAGTCGTCAGGAAATTGTTTCATTAATTTGTGATCGGAAATGTATGAAATTGGCAGGTGTTCTTATTTAGAAAGTTTGTAATCAAAAGATGCTTTCAATAAAAGCAGAAGATATTTCAGAAAAGTCCGTCAGCATTTTGAACCGAATTTCCGATGCCGCAGCACTTGAAAGAAGAAAAATGTTCTCACATGACAGGAATCACTTATTGTACCGTCCTCTTAAAAAAATTAATTTTGAAATTTTCTTTATATAAAGTATAATAAAGAATTTTAAAAATTAAACATAGCTAAATTTTTACAGCTTGTTTGATGATTTTAATATTGAGTATTTTACATTTTATCACTTCATTGCAAAATGGCAGACAATTAAGCTCTTGCTTAATCACAAATTCTTATTTGAAAAAAAAAAAAAACACTTTCCTAAAAAATAACCCATGTTATCCAAAGAAAAAAAAAAAAACCACACCTGATGTAATCAGCTGAAAATGATGCATTTTATTACCTATTAATGGTTTAACATAAAAACAATTAAAAAATTATGTAGATATTCTAAAATTTTATTATAATAAGAAAATCTGTAAAAATGAAGCTCGTGTTTTGCCAGAATGCTGCAATTGTTAGTTTAAATTATTTTAAAACTAAATATGCACTCCTTAGGTATTTTTAACTATTTTTATTATTCAAAATGGTGCAGAAAAACAGAACAAAACAAAAAAAATGACTGGCACAGACGCAATATAAAGTTTCGTCGGGAAAAGGGGGGAAATTCCTCCAAGTAGATTTTGGCGGGAGAAAAACCAGTTTGGCAGAATAAATCTACACCTCCACCTCTGATGACTGTCATCGAAAAGGTTACCAATGTGGGGTCTAGTTTATTGTATGGTCTAAGGTGATAACAAGCTACAGCTGTCGAAGGCAATCGTACTTCACCGCCTATTCCAGGCTCCCGTGAGCCCACACGAGGTCACCACCTGAAAGGGCCGGCTTAGCTCCATCATAGAAGGAATTATAAGATATATATTTATAATTCCTTCTTCTATGACCTCCACAGGTAGCGCTCTTCGGCTGGGGGAAGAGACGGGGGCTTACGCCTCCTGCACCTCTCGACCCTTTCCCAAATGAATAACGACAAAGGTCGATGCTACATACGGTGCAGTCCAAACTCAGAGGACACACCATACAACACTTCGGCGGACGCAGAAGTGATCCGACGGCTTCATAGGCGGAATCCTAAAGAGAAAACCGTGTCCTAGGCCAATGCCGAACCACCCCCACGACTCATTAACGTAACCACGTCTTCCGATCATCGAGTCCTAGGGAGGGAGGAAACGACTTGTTCATCGGACGTGGCGAGCAGGAGGATTTTTTCGCCAACCCGGGACTTCGAAGAAAATCAGTCCCTGACGCATAGACACGCCTTGGCTAAGGTTGTCCCCTCTCAATGGTTTTGCATTCGGCAACCCTACGGTCAGAACACAGGTGGACCTCGATCGACTCCATTAAGAGGATCATGCACATATAAAAACAACTCACACAAACACAAAACAAAACATATCACAGAATATTAGAAACAACGTAAAATTAGGTTTCAGACCCACTACCGGGCTCTGAAGGGCATGGAAAGATCCTTCAAGAACGTTAAAGAAGCGATCCCGGCGAGGTTAATAAAGTGAAAGTTATGTGAAGACTCCTGTTTATCCAACCGTCAGGCACAGAAAACTCTGACTACGCATAGACGCGCTGGACTGGGTTACGACCCAAGATTAAAATCAGGACTTGGTCGCCGTCACTTGACTGACGAGCTTCCGGCCCGGTTCCTCGTAATCCGTCCGAGAGTGACATCTGATGAATCCCTCCCAGGAACATGATACGAGCCGCAGAACATGCAACTCAAGGGCCCTCCACGACACGTGCTAGTCTTGGTCAAACGGGCCTTCTCTATTTCTAACCGAAATTTGAGGTCGGCTCACAACTACTCCAGCTGCAGAGGGAGGTGCAGGGGACAGTTAATTAACTCATTTCAGTTTTCCTTATGGTTTAAGAGGACTAGAAATGTTTCAAATGAAGAACAAATGTATTTATTATTGTTATTTATTATTATTGTAATTTTCGAACATTTAAGAATGTCGTACAGTTAGTTCGATAGTAAATCTCGTAAAATTACAGTCTTACAAGCCGTAAACCTTGAGCCGCACAAACCGGCTATATACCTGTAAAGCAAAACTTTAAGGGGGTCCGGGATACATTTTAAAAACATTTTTAATTATTGAATTAGAATTTTGAGGTATTTTGTGATGATTAACCATATAATTTGTAAACAAAATCAAATCATAAAACTTCACATAAAGTTTCTTTTTAATGCAAAATTTAAAAAAAAAGTGAGGTAATTTAAAATCGTTATAACTCGAAATATTATTCGTCAAATTTCAATTTTTTTTCATTTAATCAAAAACAGAAAGATATAAGCTTTAATTATGATTCAGCATTTCTTTTTAAATATTAATTTAAAAAATATTTAAAAATATGTAAAGTAAAAATTTAAAAAAAAATAATGCAACTTATTTTTAAAAAATCCCATTTTTACAAGTAATTTTTTTTTTTTTTTTTTCAAATTTGCTAAATGAAAAGTAGAGTAAAATAACTGAAAAAGGCATGTTCCAAATTTTAACCATTTTTCTTTAACGGTTCTTGTTTTATAACAATTTATAAACGAGAAATCGTTAAAAAACTCGTCATGCAGAAAAACGCAAAACGTTTCCATGACAACCACTTACTTGAAAGCTTGAAAACAAAAAAATTAATATATACTGTTCTAATTAAGATAAAACAGGAATTAAACATCATTTTAAGCGGAAAATAGTAGAAATTTTTTTAATACAATGAAATATTTAAAAAAAAATTTGAAGATTTTTGTGTTCCGGACCCCTTTAAGCTGAATTGAGTCAGTCATTCTAAAAAGAACAATTGTCTTAAAAATGAACTTTTTAGGAGACACAAAAAAAAGTTTTTCTGAGAAATATAAAAGTAATTTTTTTAAGTGTCTAACTTATAAGTTACAATAAATATATGTGTTAACATTAGTTGACATTGTTAAAATTTCTACATGATCTATAAATGATGTAATAAAAATAAAATAAAATTTGGGACAAGTGCCCTTTCTATAATTAAATGAGGATAAATTATATAAAAAAAGATAGTTAGACTTAAAAAAGTCCTTCCGGTCTGTACCGGGAAGAAAAGATTGCTTTCATAGTCCATGTTTTTAAAAATTCAACTCATTTTACTCAAATACCCGAAGCTAAAATGTTTGGATCCCGATTATAGAAGATTCAATCCCGGTTTTCGTTAATACTGAATTTGAATGTGAATGTGAATTTCAGCATGAGAGTTGCAGCATAACAAAAATCAGATTATTTCAAAATGTCACCCACCCAAGAATTTCAAACTGCCATATCTCAGCCATTTTTTAAGACAAAACAAAACAAAAAATGTTCCGAAATCCTTGTATCACGATCTAACACTTAACGGAAACGACCTTTTCAATTTATAATTTTTTTGTACATCTTTTTGAATTAAAAAAAAAAAAAAAATTACTGGCCGCTATTTTGAAACAAGATGGCGCATGAAGCTGGCCAACGAACTCAGTCGAGACCTTGGTATGTTCTGTACACATGATCAGTCACATTCATATCGGTTCATAAATACGAGAGTTACAGCATAACAAGTATCAGATTGTTTCAAAATCTCAGCCACCCTAGAATTTAAACTGCCTTGCATTTTTTAAGATACAGCCGAAACAAAAAAATTTCCAGAATCCTTGTATCACGTTCTAACACTTAACGGAAACAATTTTTTCAATTTATAATTTTTTGTACAACTTTTTGAATTTTTAAAAAATTAAAAATATTTAACGGCTGCCTTTTTGAAAGAAGACGGCGGATGAAGCTGGCCAACGAACTCGGTCGAGACATTGGTATGTCCTATTACACATACTCAGTCACATCAAATCGATTCATAAATAAGAGAGTTACAACATGAAAAATGTCAGATATAAATATATATAAATCAACATTTGAACGGAGGGTGGTTTTGGGGTCTGAGGGTCATGATCGGTGAAAATACACCAAAATTTTTTGGAAATGCTTTCCTTCGAATGGCTGAAATCGGCAGCTTTTTTAATGAAAGCTACCTAATAGATAGAACAAAACTTACGGAAAAGATACATTGAACAAATATTCAGATACATAGATCGATACATAATGTGAGACATGGAAAAACTATACTGTAAATGCGTTTTTTCATTTATGAACAAGTTGTTGAATTTCATTGGTTGGCCATATTAAAATTTCATCATAAAATCTTTTAAATTCGTCAGGAATACAGGTCCTAAAGTGATTTAAGTTCTTAATCTTTTTACATTAATGGAGAATGGCACTTCATATACAGCTTCAATTTATCTTTAAGCTTAAGAGAGTGGACGTTCAAAACCATTTTTTTTTCATTTTTCACTCAATTGTACTGAAATTTTGCACACATAGTAATTCATACATTTTATAAGTAAATTAAGCAATTTTATTTTTAAAAAAGTGTATAATTAATTAATTAATTAATTAAAATACATTAATTAATCACTCTAATTAAAAATGCTCCATTCGCATTAAATTTGGCTTCAGGAACATGGTGTTTTGTTAAATGGTAGCTTTATGTTATTGCAACAAAAGTTGGTATGCGTTTTAAAATTGTTCCAATATAGTGGGAAAAATTAATAAAAACTTCCAATATTTATATATTTTTTAAATTTTTCACAGAAAAATGTTGTATAGCTACGAAATTTTCCTGTTATGTACAGTAATGCATGCATATTAATACCAAGTTTTGAAATATAGCACACTGCTAACAATAATACTTAATATTATGAAAATTGGATAAAACATAAGACAACTGGTACATTTTGAATATTTTAACTCGACGAAAAATCTCATTTATAGAAAACGCGATTTAAAATTTTATTTCTTAGTGTAACTCAATTACGGTGTCAAATTTGAAATGCTCGTAACTTTGATAGGAATCTTTGCAATTGCACGCGGTTTCATGCAAATGTTGCAGTTAAGATTGAAATATAGTAATAAACCAAATAAGAAAAACGATTTTTACCAAACTGAAGGTCCACGGTCCCCTTAAGTAAGAACGAGTTCTTGTTTTCAAATGTATATTCAAAGTGCATAAAAGATGGCTGAGGGCTGATGGCTGGCTCAGGGCCGTACAGGGGGGGGGGGAGGATAAACCCGGTACAAATTACCAGGGCCCGCCTCTTCTGGAAGGCCTGCTTTAGTCGTAGTTTTTATATAAAATACCAGCAAAAGTAGGCTCGTACTTTTGAACGTAAAAATTTTAAATTAAAATAACTAACAAATAATAAAATTTAAAAGTCTGAATCTGCTAGAACCTCTTTACGAACCGACCAGGGGTTCCGTATCAGCTCGTACTCCTGTGCGTGTATCAAATATTCGACAGGTTACGAAGCGTTTACGTACGACTGTAATTTTAAGAATTTTCCTATCTATACTAACAAAAGAAAGTTTCGCTCTGTGTGTGTGTGTGTGTGTTTGTCTTCGATGGCTAGCAAAATCTAGCCCACCTAGAAGTCTGAAAATTTAGGTGTGGATTGTCTAAGGTCTGGCCATGTGCACCTGAGTCTCAGAATTTTATATTTTGATAATTACCCAAGATATTAATTAGATTCTCATTAACCATCGCTTCTAAAATTACATCTTTTAAACCAAAATGGCTAAAGAAAAGAACAGGCGCATTGGATTTGTCAGCGAATTTTAAGAAAACTAATTGAGATATCAATTAAAAAATTTCTGAGCAAATGTAAAAAAAAAATTCTGCATCGGACTATGCGATTTTTGAAAAATTAGGTCGGTAATTTTTATTAATTTATGCAAAAATCTGACGGCGCCAGTGAATACAATCCGAGAAAGTTACAGACAGGGATCTGCTTTCATTAAAAACTGAACTACAAAGAGATCGGTTTCTCTGTCGGATCCCTCCATTTAGTTTGCGAAAATGAAAGGAAATAATTGCCAATTTTTACTAATGAACAAAAATTTATGTCTGAATAGATCTGAAAATGAGGTCGGGAAGGGGTGTCATCTGCCGGCTATTTTAGCGTAGCGTCTTCGTTATGTTCTAATTATCAGAATTTTTTTTTTTTAATGATCACGTTCATGTAGGTGACGGTGGTTTTCTTGAACAAATTATTCATTATATTTGCGGGTATAGGGAGGGGGTTAATGCCTTTCTCTGAGATTGTAATTATGTCGGGCCCGGGTAACGCCGTGCGGGTTAGCTAGTCAGACCAATAAAAATAATAACAATTAATTATTTTCGTCTTTTCAAATCTTTCTAGTCACCTTAAAAGCTTAAATTATTATTTTTTTCAAGTACATAGAGATATAGTGTTCTATTAAGAAGATAACCTGTTATTTAAAAAAATGTCTGGTATCTGTTCTATAATAAAAAAAATAAATATTCTTAAAAGTCGGACAAATAAAAAACTTGAAACAAACATAATTTTGTGAATATTAGTACAAGGATCAAGATTTTATGTTGTTTCATATACATACATTTATTATGATTCAAAAGATGAAAATGAAATAACAAAACACGGAAAATATTATAATTTAACTAGCACGAGAAAAAAAAATAGACAGAAGTAATATAAAAAGTAAAAATTAAAATAAGGAAATATTTCACGAAAGTTTTAATAAACGTGGTTACTGATACGGAAATGAAGTGAAATCATTTTATAGAAAATAAAAGTTTGTTGATAGAAATTATAGATACCGCAAACAATACGCGCAATATGAAGATAGAAAAAAAGTATAATGTTCACGAATACCGTAAACAAGACAGGCAGCAAAGAAGTCATAATTTTTGGAGTGATAGGAAGCGGGAACCCTATTTTGCAGATAAATGTTATTACAAAAGATATGAAACTACATCTCATGGAAGAAATGATGAATGTATTGAGAGTTGTTAAAATTGTGGATGAAAATTCATAAGTTTCATTGGTATTCATTTCAAAGAATACCAATTAATTAGATTTCATATTTTATGTATTTGTAAATTTACGTTTTAAGCAATAGATTGCAATTTTTGTATGTAAAATAATATGCATTATTTTTCATGTACAATAGTGCATTAAATGAAAATTGTAATATAATTTTGAAGTGAAAACTTCTTTAGGCGCGTTGGGCATTTTTTGAGATGGGAAAAAACCATTGAATTCGCGACACCGTTACCGTTACCGTCACCGACACCAAATTAAATTATGTTGCCAATTCATACAATGAAGCGAAAGTATCAAAAGGAAATAGTTCACGTGCAGAAAACGAAATGATTGGTATTATGAATAAAAGTAATTCAGAAAATTATTTCAAGATAAATTTAGCACTCGCGGTGAAAACAGGTAAAAGTGACTCAACTCGCGATACCAAATCAAAAGATGAAAATGAAATAACAAAACACGGAAAATATTATAATTTAACTAGCACGAGAAAAAAAAATAGACAGAAGTAATATAAAAAGTAAAAATTAAAATAAGGAAATATTTCACGAAAGTTTTAAGAAACGTGGTTACTGATACGGAAATGAAGTGAAATCATTTTATAGAAAATAAAAGTTTGTTGATAGAAATTATAGATACCGCAAACAATACGCGCAATATGAAGATAGAAAAAAAGTATAATGTTCACGAATACCGTAAACAAGACAGGCAGCAAAGAAGTCATAATTTTTGGAGTGATAGGAAGCGGGAACCCTATTTTGCAGATAAATGTTATTACAAAAGATATGAAACTACATCTCATGGAAGAAATGATGAATGTATTGAGAGTTGTTAAAATTGTGGATGAAAATTCATAAGTTTCATTGGTATTCATTTCAAAGAATACCAATTAATTAGATTTCATATTTTATGTATTTGTAAATTTACGTTTTAAGCAATAGATTGCAATTTTTGTATGTAAAATAATATGCATTATTTTTCATGTACAATAGTGCATTAAATGAAAATTGTAATATAATTTTGAAGTGAAAACTTCTTTAGGCGCGTTGGGCATTTTTTGAGATGGGAAAAAACCATTGAATTCGCGACACCGTTACCGTTACCGTCACCGACACCAAATTAAATTATGTTGCCAATTCATACAATGAAGCGAAAGTATCAAAAGGAAATAGTTCACGTGCAGAAAACGAAATGATTGGTATTATGAATAAAAGTAATTCAGAAAATTATTTCAAGATAAATTTAGCACGCGCGGTGAAAACAGGTAAAAGTGACTCAACTCGCGATACCAAATCAAAAGATGAAAATGAAATAACAAAACACGGAAAATATTATAATTTAACTAGCACAAGAAAAAAAAATAGACAGAAGTAATATAAAAAGTAAAAATTAAAATAAGGAAATATTTCACGAAAGTTTTAAGAAACGTGGTTACTGATACGGAAATGAAGTGAAATCATTTTATAGAAAAGAAAAGTTTGTTGATAGAAATTATAGATACCGCAAACAATACGCGCAGTATGAAGATAGAAAAAAAGCATAATGTTCACGAATACCGTAAACAAGACAGGCAGCAAAGAAGTCATAATTTTTGGAGTGATAGGAAGCGGGAACCCTATTTTGCAGATAAATGTTATTATAAAAGATATGAAACTACATCTCATGGAAGAAATGATGAATGTATTGAGAGTTGTTAAAATTGTGGATGAAAATTCATAAGTTTCATTGGTATTCATTTCAAAGAATACCAATTAATTAAATTTCATATTTTATGTATTTGTAAATTGACGTTTTAAGCAACAGATTGCAATTTTTGTATGTAAAATAATATGCATTATTTTTCATGTACAATAGTGCATTAAATGAAAATTGTAATATAATTTTTGTAGTAGTAGTTTATAATAATGAATAAAAAAAAAACACTTCATTTAAAAGTATTTCTTGCACAATAAAACATTTCCTTACGATTAAAAAAATACACACGTAATTGTTCAAGTTTTCACTTCTGTCGGCACTCCCGGAGTGCCATTGTTTTTTTTTTTTTTTTCAGAATGTTCGTTCTCGATATCGTTTTTCAGCCCTTTTCCGGAGTTAGTTGTGATCGCTAGTTACGACGTCATTTCATTCATAGCGTAGTAGTTGACCATGCGCTTGCCGCCGTGCCGCGGTATCAAGGCACTCTAATTACTTCGCCAATAGGCAGTTTAAGAACTTCTCAACTTAGCACATTAGAAGGGGGCGTTTTTTCGAAAGCGGTATTTTGATACTATTTAAAAGGGACGTGAAGGCAGTTTTTGGAGAGCGAGAGAGAAGCAGCTATTATAATTAAAAACGATATTTGTAGCTGTTGAATGAACGATGCAAGCGGCTGTTAGTAGTTATTGAGGGTGATGATGGACTTGAACGTTTTAAAGTTTTTGTTTTTCCTTCTGCTGAAGTTCGTCTAGTTTTTCTTTTTTTTTCGTTCTTGGTGATATGTGTTTTTTTTTTCAAAGATAAATAATGGGTGGACGTCTCTTCATCTTGTTTTTTAGGTAGCTTTCAATACAAAAAAGTATAAAGCTACCTATTGCAGCCGTTCGCAGGAAAGCAATTCCAGAAAATTTTGGTATATTTTCACCGATCATGACGCCCAGACCTCAAAACCACCCTCCGTTCAAATGTTGATTTATATATATATATGTATATATATATATATATATGTTACATTATTAGATCTACTTTCACGATTTTCCCTGTTTTATTCTAAATTACTACTCTATATTCATTAAATCCTTATTCTTAAATTAGCTCTATCGTTAAATCTGTTAAATTACCTTTTATTTAATATCTAAATAGTCCAATTTACTTAAATATAAAGCTTTTAGTTATTCTTAATTTTTATCATGATCTCCGATCATTTCTGGGTTTTTAGAATGTTCTTTGAGAGCCATTTTCATTTTTTATGCCGAATTTCATTTCCCGCTCTACATACTTTTTACTATAAAATTCATCCACTGCCTCTTTGTCCGAACTCTTTACTAATTATCTTTCATTGGTCGTGACGTAGCATGATGCGTCTTCTTTAATTCCTCATTGGTTCAGTACGCGTTCTACGTCATAAATTGTGTTATTGCGCTAGGTAAAAAAAAAGCAGCTACCTGCGATGTTCCCTAAGAAATAAGTCGAATTTTCACTTGTCAACAACTCCCTGGCTGCATCGTTTGACTAAAATTTAATATGTTCTACCACGGCCAAACTCGATTCTCTCTCTCCTCATACGGCCTTCACAATCACCCCTTAGTTTCGGAATCGTTAAAAGGCTGCTTCGCCGGTAGATGGCGCGATATACTTACCATAAATAATGCTTAGTAAATGTTACTTCTATACATAAAAATACAAGAATCTTTGCAATATATTCATTATAAAAGGTATATATAACATATGTATCTTTTGTTTCGGCATTTTCTTTACCACAAACAGGAAAAACTAAAAGATTTAGAGATAAAATAAATAAATACAATGCTTTCAGCAATTAAATAACACGCTACTATAAAATGCAAAACAAACATTATAAGTAAATTTCTATATTTATATACATTTAAATTCTTGATTACTTGAAACATTGATAATTCTGAGCGTAAAATGCTGAATAAAAAATTTAAAAAATAATTACTAGTTTCATAATAGTAGTAAGAAAATTAAGCAAGTTCGCCAATATCCGGCAATGAACTCATATCGATTTTTTTTCTCAAAACATGGGTTATTTTTACACGATTCTTAATTATTTAAAATATGTATATATATATATGTATATTCAAAACAATTTTCAATAAATTTAATCATTATAGGTACTGATCTGAAATATATAAGCATTATATGTAACATATCTATCTTTTACTTCGGCGTTTTCTTTACTACAAACAGGAAAAACTAAAAGGAAAAAACTAAACAAAACAAACAGGACAAACAGGAAAAACTAAAAGATTTAGAGATAAAATAACTAAATACAATGCTTTAAGCAATTAAAAATAGTTTAAATAACATCCTACTACAAAATGTAAAACAAACATGATAAGTAAATTTCAATACATTAAAATTCTGGATTACTTGAAACATTGATAATTCTGAGCGTAAAATACACAGCAAAAAATTAAAAAAATAATTACTAGTTTCATAATAGTAGTAAGAAAATTAAGCAACTTCGCCAATATCCGGCAATAAACTCATATCGAATTTTTTTTTCTCAAAACATGGATTATTTTTACACGATTCTGAATTATTTAAAATATATGTATATATGTGTACATTCAAAACAATTTTTAATAAATTTAACCATTATAGGTACTGATCTGAAATATATAAGCATATAGAAATATAATAGAATTACATATAAAATTAAATATTATATTCTAGTTCTGGAAAGTCATGGTATAAAAGTATGTATATAAAAACAAAAACATACTTTCATGTTTCATAATATCAACAGAATAAGAAAACATATTTCGCCAATATCCGGCAATCAACTCACATAGCTTTTTTTTTTCTCAAAACATGGATTATTTAACAAATTCATAATAATTTTTACAGGTTTTATTATTTTAGAGAATGAACAAGTTTTTTTTTTTTTTTTTTTTTTTTTTTTCTTTGTAGCATTATGTACTCCATTTATGAGAGAATAGTTTTTGTGGAAATTTTAGAATATTGTGTGGTTACAGAAATTACAGAATATTTTTTTCAGATTTTTAAAATATTAATTCATAAATCTATCCACCCTACTTGTATATATATATGTATCTATAGGTATATGCAGATTCTATTTCTTGATTAGACCTTAAACATTGATAATTTTTACAGTGAAATATACATTAAATATTATAAAATTAAAATTAAGTAAACTTTAAAATTTTTCTTGATAAAGAGTTCTTACATGCAGATAAATTGGTTTCATTTGTAAAATACCTTGCCATATTTTTTTAAATGATGGGCAAGAATTTTGCACATATTAATGAGCATATATTTATTTTATGCTCGTTTAAGTCACATTCCCCATAAGGGTTTTTTATTAGTCTTGGATATATCAATTCATAAATAGTTTTGAGGAACGAAACGCAAAGATAAGGAAATTCTCCATTAGTAATGGTAAGTAATAGCGCCCCCTACGTTCTTCCGGGGAGAAACTCTTATTCCTCTTGAACAAAGGGAAAATGACTTTTTGTTACGGCCGTATAAAGGGAAGGAGAAAATCGAGTTAGGCCGTGGTTCTACATACTTACCCTCCATACCTTGATGACGTAACGATGTACGACTATTATTGTTAGGTGGAAACTGCCCAAGAGATATACTTAAATAAGGTCTTGGATTTGAAGACCTTGTTCGTTTTATTCATGGAGAAACGCCTCTGATTAGTTCATTCTACTGCCTCTGCCGCCACGTCAAGACTGCAAAATTAGAATATTATGCATTTTACATCATCAAATAACAACTACCGTTCGTATCTTCATTGTGTGACCATGTGTGCTCCTGCTGCTATTATCAATTTTACTACCACTACAACATATAACGTAATAAACATAATATATATATATATATATATATATATGTGTGTGTGTGTGTGTGTGTGTGTGACGATACTACTTGCATCACCATACTTTTTGTAGACTCATACTCAAGGAAAGGGTTTCTCCGAGGAATTTTACAGTCGAGCGCCGAAAAACCACTTCATTGTGCACGTATAGAACTCAAAATAAGAGGCAGTTCATTCCGGTTCACATTTTATTCGAAAAATCAAAGAATTTGGCTATGCTTTACTTTCCACGTAGCTAAATCTATCCATGCTGATTTTAAGACCGTGAGGAAGACTTGATGATTTAAATTATTATATTAAGAAGACATATTTGGTTCGTATAGGCAGGTATTTTATCGAATCTATCGGCGGTCAAGGAGAACATTCGAAGATCAGGCAGGCATGTCGGGGCCGCATACACCGCCGAATCCCGGAACCTTCTGACTCAAAACGCGGGAAGGACTTTTTTCTCTTCAATTCAATAGTGATAAAAAACCTGCTTAAATTTGTGTTTGGTGACATTCAATTAATCGTCATGTGAGCTGAAAATGAACTTTCTTACAAGTGTTTAATGTCTTTGAAAGCTTAATTTATCTTCTGCTCATATTCATATTTTGCCACCTGTTTTTGTTGCCATGCCATATGTCATTATATTTTTATTTAATTAAATTTTCTGTTATATTTATCCATCTTTAATTTATTTTGAGATGTGTTAATAAACGTTAGTTTCATTTAAAACCTAAAACTGCTTTATCTATGTGTTATATCTACATCAAACACTTTTGTCACTACCTTGCCAATATCAGATCCACATACTCTGCTTAATTTAATTCTATTTTAGACCGGTCCCTGTATACGGGCCGAACAAAAAAAAATATTCCTTATGCCGTATATAGTAATAGCTAAAGTTTGTTTTACCAATTTTTATTCTTACACAAAATTCTGAATGCAGTTTTGATTAAAATATTTCAAATCAAATAACTTTTTTATATGAGTAAATAAAACAGTACTCTATTTTCGTCCGTAGGTACACGACTCCTTAAATGCGCATAAATGTTAATCTAACCTGCTATTTTGTAAAAAGTATTATTATAAAAAAGGTTTTTTGAACAGTCTTTGTTATTTTAGATATTTGTTCATACCATTTAAAAAAAATAATGGATAACACTCCTTTGTTGCCCTGAAATTTAAGGCTATTTCGGGATATATATATATATATAATTATAATATCTATGAATTTCAAAAACATATCAAGTTCTAATATCATTCTACTAAAATCTACTAAGAGATAATTAATGATATTGTGTAATCAGAATACCACATAGCTAATAATTAACTTGTGCAATCATAAAATTACCATAGCATGTGCTTCAATGGTAATTAGCCAAATTTACTCATACCTGAAGAACATTTAAAAAGAAAGAGAGAGAAATGGGAAAAAAAATTATAAATTGGAGTTGCTATTATGTAAACACAAATGGATTAATAAATTAATTATGAACATTATTCAGTGGAAAAACTGGACCACAAGAGAACCAATCAAGAATTGGATATGAAAAAACATATGTGGATGTACTCTTCAGCTTGGCTGCACCCACATGTGTTTTAAAAATAATTCAGTATTTCATAATTCTACTGGCATGATGCTAAGTACAGTAGAATCAGCCAAGTATACTGAATTATTACCAGACAAAAATTGGAAAAATTTAAAATTGGAAATATGTAAAATGTAAATAAAAAACCATTAAGAAATATATAATATATCACTTACAACGATTATCCAAAATCTTTATAAATCACCACACTATATAACCACCAGATATCATTTTTGAAATAATATTGGAATTTCGAACCCTTAAATTGTAGAAAAAATGTTTTACTCACAAGAATGATACAGTATCCTCAAAATATAGCAACTTCTTCATAATGATCAATTCCACATGGCACGTATCAAACATGTTGACATTCGAGTCAAGTTGAGAGAAATGATTTGAAAGACAAGTTGAGAGCTCATGTTTTTAAAAACACAACTCGATCAATGACACCCCAACACAATATAATTCAAAAACACACAAAACTATTCTGTTGATAATACTCTTATAACAAAATTATATCCGTGAATATATAATTACTCCATCTAATTTTAATTCCTGAAAGTAAAATTAATATACAAGCAATAGCTCCCTCTATAGTTAAATTCAAAATAATATCTATAATATCATCAACTAACTAAAACGTAAAGTGTCGCGATCTATTGGTATTATAATTATTCATAATTAATATTTAGTTACATATCCATATTATTATTAACATAATCACTTCATTAAATTTAATCAATATATAAATTTTAATAAACAATACTTCCTTGTAGTTTTAATATTAAATTCGAATAAAATCCTACGATATGAATAAATATACACAGAATTTATTCATCCTGCACAGCATTTCAGATATTCTTAACAAAAGTATATTTTGTAAAAGATATATTATTTTAAAACAAAGTGCTTTGCTGCCAGCTGTGTTAAACCACTGATATATATTATAAACTTATAATTAAATTATTAATTTTTTATTGTTACTTCTACTTAAATATATTTTAGACTTGTTATTAAATAATTAATGTATTGTTTATACTTATACTTAATTATATTTTAGATTTCAGAGATTAATTTAATATCAAATTAAATAATTATTATTATCACTACTGTGCTTCAATCAAATTTATGCTATGCAGTAATTAAAATTACTTATTAAATTTAATTTCATAGATAAAAATAAAAAACTATATATATATTTATACACTTTGCAAATAGATATGTTTGTGAGTTATAACCAATGTTATCCATGTATAATTTTAAATGTATGAAAACTGCTCATCAACGCTGCATCGGCAACGCACAATCACATACTATACAGAGTGCATATAATGTTCAATCAAATTTTAAATTTCCTAATATGTTATAATTGTATTAATGTATGTTATAATTGTAATATTATATCTAGTGTTATATGTTATCGCACATTCAAACAAAAATTTATTACATACAGTGTTAATAATTTAATGATATAATAAATGTTATTTAAAAGAGTTGATAATTGAATTTATCATAAAAATTGGATAACCATATATTTTTGCTTGATCTCGAATAAATCTAATATTTTTGTTTTTATTTATATCTGAGCATAAGTATTTTATACGATGTAGATAATTGATAATTATATTTTTATATACAGATTTATGTAAACATATATATATATATATATATATATATATATATATATATATATATATATATATAACCATTAATGAAACATTACCGAAACACCAACAGAAACGTGAAATTATGATTTAGTAAGTAATAATTTATTGACAACGAAATTATAACCTCAACACAATGAATATAGATATGAAATACTTATTTAAAAGAAGAAGAAATTAAATTAAAAATTGAATGAAATAAATTGAATGAATGAAATTTGTGGAATTTATACAGAATTATCAAGTCCCAAATGCATAAAAACCACAAAATAAAATGAGTGGTTTCATCATCATTTTAGCCTTAAAATTGCTAAAGAATATGATTTTGGGACGACCACTCATAGACAAAGAATTAACCTGTGAAAAAATCTTAAAGTTCAAAAAATAAATACAATATCAATACATTATTAAAAAGGATAGAAACCTTACCCATAATTATCAGAAAAACTATGATATTAGAACTTTAAGTACTAAAATCAATGAGATGAAGATGGATGTTGGTGCACAACATTGACCAGATGCAGATATATGAAGATATATATATATATATATATATAAACTTATTGTAAAAATTAACCATTGAAACAGAAGCAACTGACCATACACAATGAGATTTCTATACCATATAGCACTGTCAAATTACAAATTATAAAACATATGAAGTATTATTTATTCAGAAAGTGAAACAAAAGTATAAACACAAATGGAGGCTTATAATGTAATTCACTTTTTCAAAAGCAGGGAAACCACATTATAAGCAAAGAATGATTGTTTTCTGCAATTGACACCAGCTTAATGCCAAAAATTGTGTCAAATCCTTGCCCAAACAATCATTGGAACAAGATTGAAAAACAAGGATACCATTGAAAATGGAACACTACAAATCATACCAACAGTTTGATAAAGAGGGGAGAACATAAATAAATGTATAAACAAATAAATAAAAAGGAAGTTAGAGAAAATCCATACATTACTACATTAATTATTTATCCATATTCCGAATCAAAATTTGAAAAGCACATGGTAAAAGTGAATTCAAAAGAACAGGTGAAATTTACAGTTAAGTAGCATCCTCCATATCAGAAACTGTTAGTAACAGTTGCAGTTATTAATTTAACCACAGAGATTTCAACTATTTCTAAGTTAAAATTTAAAAAATACAAATAAAAAATATATAATCTATTAATTCAGTTACTATAATTTTAACTTAAATGAATTTAATATATATATATATATTATATTATTGAAAAATTTAAAAATTTCATCTTTTTTTTTTTAGTCATTTGGATAATTTATTTGGTGCTGCCATCTAGTTTTTAAAATATTGAACTATATCTAATATAAATATATAGTAATATATTTTAGATCAATTAGATAATTTATTTGGTGCTGCCGTCTAGTTTAAGATATTAAACTATATCTAATATAAATAATATATACTATATTAAAGTAGAAAATTACATTTCTTTTCTTTCATTATATTAAAAAATGGTGGCTTGACTGATGATGGGTGGGAGCACTTTGAAAAAAGAAGTTGGTGGGCACGATAAATTATCGTAGACTTGAACTTGAAGAATAACAAAAAGTTTTTTTAGACTAACAGCAAGTGAAATACATAGCCGTTTAATATGTCTTCCAAATTATCTAACACTCAAATCAAAAAATCATTACATACCTTACAATCTTCTTATCATAGTAATTTTAGTTGGAAAATTCTTCGTAAATTTATTTTTACAATTCCAAAGTACAGGGTTATTCTAAATGATGGACCCATTTTCAAAAAAATTGTATTTATTAAAGCACAAATCCAAAATGAACAATCGTTATACTAATGATAAGAGGAAGTTTCAAAGTTTTTTTTAAAGACATTATAAACGTTCAATGTGTCCACCATTTGCTGCACGGCAAACATCTGCACGATAGCCAAACTCGTCCCACACACGAGAAAGCAAATGTGACTTCTTCTTCTGGGGTTATGCTAAGGAAGCTGTGTCCGTCCCGCCGCTACCAACAACTCTGAACGATCTGCGGAACCGTATCACAGCTGCCGTGCACTCAGTAACAGCAGATACGCTTTCTCGTGTGTGGGACGAGTTTGGCTATCGCGTAGATGTTTGCCGTGCAGCAAACGGTGGACACATTGAACATTTATAATGTCTTTAAAAAAAAACTTCGAAACTTCCTCTTTTCATTGGTATAAAGATTGTTCATTTTGGATTTGTACTTTAATAAATACAATTTTTTGAAAATGGGTCCATCATTTAGAATAACCCTGTGTAATCTCACTCATTTTTTAAAGTTTTCACTTCAAATACATTCACCACCCATTTCAGTGATATCTTCTTTGATCTACTCCATTTTAGGTTAAAAGTTCTAAATGTTAACATTAATTTAAAAACTAAAAAGTTAAATAAGAGTAATTCACACTTAATTATTACATTTATTTACTAACCCTGTTTTTTAAAAAATTAAACTTAATCACATTTTTAACAATGAACAATGTAAATTTCCACTTCATAGTATAAATATTAAAAGTTCTTTTAAATACCCTATTAGTTTAGGGCGTCGAATCTTTAACTATAATAAATTTTCTAAAACTTTCAAAAATCTTGACACACACACATATAAATGCAATGAACCCCAATTTTCAAAATATATTAATGCCTACCATGGACACATCATTACTGGTAATTTAGACATTGTCACTAAACCTCATTTAAGATCTGTTATGCGTTTTGGCACTAAGTATCGCATTCCTTCACAATCATTTCATAAGTCCATATCATACAACAATTCACTTATGATTTGGACTTCTTTATTTACAAAATTGCTATTAACTATAACAAACCAACTGAATTCTTCATAGAATAGAAACATAATGTAATTTTTCTCTTAAAAGCCTATTTACAGAAATTACATATTGATAAAATTCCTCTTTCTTTCTCCACTCTTAAGCCGCACATTCGTGAACTACAAAACAATTTCATCATCACTTATGTTGACAAGGCTGCCAATAACTATGCCATCATCTGCAAACACTACTACCACCAGCTTCTTACAACAGCAATTTCTTCCAATAATATTTTCACACTACACCATGTTCCATTAGAATAAAATAACCGACACATTTTAAGTTATATCATAAATTCTTAGGCTTAAAAAATAAAAACCTCAACTATCCCTACATTGTTATGATTCCTAAGTTTCACAAAAATCCTTTAAAATTCCGTACTGTTACTGCAGGATGTAATACTTATAACATATGCGCCAACTCACTTTTCTTAAATATTCTTACACAAATCTACGATTTATCCATCAACAAAGATAACACTCATTGTATTAAAACAGTTATGTGCTAGTTAATAAACTCATGGCACTTACCAATGTCAACAATATTATCACATATGATTTTAAGGACCTTTTCAACAATATTATTTTGGCAGATTTACACTCTACTATTAACTCACTTTTTATCGGATTTTTCCCATCATTACATTTACCTGATAACATCGATATTGATTACTTCAAAACTTTAACTAATTTTTTACTTTTTAATATTTATATCTTCCAAAATAATGCTATTTTTCTTCAGACAACAGGAATTCCACAAGGATCTGCTAGTTCCAGTATGCTTTCAGATTTATATCTCTATTTCTATGAAAAAAAGTTTATTGACAATAATATTTTACTCTATAGATATATAGATGATATAATTATTTTTTCCCTAAATGATAATCATTCTATCTCTCTACCTGTAGCATATCCTTCTAATCTTGAACTTAGTACTACTCATCTAAATAAGTCTACTATTAATTTTATGGATATTAATATCTCTATTCTTTCTGATCACACTTTAACATTCAAAATCTATGATAAACGTAATGATTTCTCCTTTAATGTTATTAATTTTACTAACTTTCATTCATGCCTACATATTTCAGTTTACAGAAATATTCTTTTAAACCACTGCAATCGCATTAAACGATTATGCTCCTCTAAATTCATTAGGCCTAATTTATTACATTTAACACATACAGCTTTGTCTTACAATTATACACTTGCTTTTCTTTCTACATGGATTAAAGATTAAAACATTATTCTAATTTTACCAGTATGGTCATTAACTATTTATAAAACTTATAAAAGGAAAAACAATATTTAGGAGGGTGGGCGTGGATTGCTGAAAAAATTATTAAAACTTAAAAAAAAAAACAATTAACAAAAAATTCATAAAATAACAAAATTTCCCCCCAAAAAATTATAAAATAAAAATACCATTTAGTAGGGTTCTGGCGAGATTGATAAAAAAAAAAGATACAATTTTTTTTATTATACTTGCACTCACAAAATGCTTCACTATACATTGCTAATTATTGTACTTGTCTTCCCATATCTTCTTTATTATATTTAAATTTTATTTACTTATTTAAGTTTCCTCACATTATTATTTGCTTTGCCAATATCTTTATATATATATATATATATATATATATATATATATATATATATATATATATTATCTTCATCTAATAATAGATGACAGCACTAGAATTATTATTTAACTTGTCTACAATTTCAGCTTTACTTATAATTTTCTGAGCTAGATTTCAGCACTACATAACTTTATATTATCATCTTTCTCAGCAATGTTTTGGCAAGGATATGCCGTCATTTTTGCGTAGGTGAATGGTTGATTTTCAAGTACCTTAAATCCATCTATATCTACATTAAAATTTGTCTTTTTTGGTGAGTCTTTAACACTATTTTATGTTCATATTTCTATTTAAGTTGCATAATTGTTTATTTATCTAATTTTTATTTCAGTAGCATATTTATTTACTTGTTTTGTTATTTGGACCTCATGTTGGTTTTTGATTTTCTGGTTTCATTTATGTATGTCATTAGGGGCTTAATATGGTCAATTTTAAGCATAATGCTGACAATATTTGATGAAATGACATATACTTTACTATGAATATTCTTAAAAAGCCCTTCTGAAGATTCTATAAGATATTCATAGTTTTCCAATTTTGCTTTTCCAGTTTTTGCTTTTTCATCCTTTTGGGTATACTTTCTTCAGTGATCATTCTACAGCTTTTTAGCTCACAGGCTATCAAAGCCTGAGAGCTTATGTGCCCGCCCGTTCTGTATGTATGTATGTATGTATGTATGTATGTATGTATGTACGTATGTACGTACGTAACGCGATAACTCTTGACAGAAATAACCGTTTTGCTTCCAATTTTGTTTATAGGTTCCTTGTGATAAGGCGCTTCCCTGATTAGTTTTGGGGATTGATTGTTTAACTATAAAGGGGGGAACGGGGGGGCTAACCCCCCTTAATTAAGATAAATGGTTTTTTCATGCAGAATTGTCCAATTTTCTTCAAATTTTGTATATAGGTTCATTGTGATAAGGTACTTTCCTGATTAGTTTTGGGGGTTCATAGGTTAAGTATAAAGGGGCTAACGGGGAGGGGGAATCCACCCCCTTAATTTAGATAAATGAATTTTTCATGCAGAGTTATCCGATTTTCTTCCAATTTTGTTTATAGGTTCCTTGTGATAAGGCGCTTCCCTGATTAGTTTTGGGGATTGATTGGTTAACTATAAAGGGGGGGGGGAACGGGGGGGCTAACCCCCCTTAATTTGGATAAATGGTTTTTTTCATGTAGAATTATCCAATTTTCTTCAAATTTTGTATATAGGTTCATTGTGATAAGGTTCTTTCCTGATTAGTTTTGGGGGTTCATAGGTTAAGTATAAAGGGGCTAACGGGGGGGGGGGAATCCACCCCCGTAATTTAGATAAATGAATTTTTCATGCAGAGTTATCCGATTTTCTTCCAATTTTGTTTATAGGTTCCTTGTGATAAGGCGCTTCCCTGATTAGTTTTGGGGATTGATTGGTTAACTATAAAGGGGGGGGGAACGGGGGGCTAACCCCCCTTAATTTGGATAAATGGTTTTTTTCATGTAGAATTATCCAATTTTCTTCAAATTTTGTATATAGGTTCATTGTGATAAGGTTCTTTCCTGATTAGTTTTGGGGGTTCATAGGTTAAGTATAAAGGGGCTAACGGGGGGGGGGAATCCACCCCCTTAATTTAGATAAATGAATTT
This sequence comes from Maratus michaelseni, assembly GCA_963931845.1. Taxonomy (NCBI): domain Eukaryota; kingdom Metazoa; phylum Arthropoda; class Arachnida; order Araneae; family Salticidae; genus Maratus; species Maratus michaelseni. The sequence goes on along the minus strand of OZ007600.1, from coordinate 170,341,540 downwards.
TTCATGCAGACTTATCCGATTTTCTTCCAATTTTGTTTATAGGTTCCTTGTGATAAGGCGCTTCCCTGATTAGTTTTGGGGATTGATTGGTTAACTATAAAGGGGGGGGGAACGGGGGGGCTAACCCCCCTTAATTTGGATAAATGGTTTTTTTCATGTAGAATTATCCAATTTTCTTCAAATTTTGTATATAGGTTCATTGTGATAAGGTTCTTTCCTGATTAGTTTTGGGGGTTCATAGGTTAAGTATAAAGGGGGTAACGGGGGGTTAATCCTCCCCCCTTATTTTAGATAAATGATTTTTTTCATGCAGAGTTATCCGATTTTCTTCAAACTTTCTATATGGGCTCATTGTGGTAAGGGGCTTCCCTGATTAGTTTTGGGGGTTCATTGGTGAAGTGTAAAGGAGGGAAACGGGGGCTACCCCCCCCCCTTAATTTTGATAAATGGGTTTTTCATGCAGAATTATCCAATTTACTCCAAATTTTGTATATAGGCTCATTGTGGTAAGGCACTTCCCTGATTAGTTTTGGGGGTTCACTGGTAAAGTATAAAGGGGGGAACGGGGGGGACTAACCCCCCTTGATATAGATAAATGGGTTTTTTAAGCAGAATTATCCGATTTTCTTCAAATTTTATATATATGTTCATTGTGATAAGGCGCTTCCCTGATTAGTTTTGGGGGTTCTTTGGTTAAGTATAAAGGGGGGACGGGGGGCTAACCCCCCCTTAATTTAGATAAATGGATTTTTCATGCAGAATTATCCGATTTTTTCAAATTTTGTATATAGGTTCATTGTGGTAAGGCGCTTCTCTGATTAGTTTTATGGGTTCATTGGTTAATTATAAGAAGGAGAAACGGGGGTTGGTTCCCCCTCTTAATATATTGTCGATTTCTTCATTTTTCGAGGGCTTATTTCAAATTCTTTGAAATAAGAATATAATTTGCAGTTAGTGTGAATAGCCTGTGAGCTCAATGCCGTCAGTTTAACTGGGCAGTTTTCTTTTTTTTATAATGTATTTTCCTTCGTTCTTCACGTGTGTTTTCATTTATATATAGTATATATATATATTCATATTTACTTAAATGGCATTAATTCAAAGTCAAATTTAAATTTCAACCAAAATTTTCGTTATATGCAGTTACGCAGAAAACTGAGCAATCACTATTAAATATATCGAATAATATATACTATATAATATCATAGCTATAATATATAATATCTATAATGTATAATATATAATATCTATAATGTATAACATATAATATCTATTAATATATCGAAACATCCAACGTACTTCACTAGAAAAATATGTGAAGATTAATTTTCAAAAAGTTAAAGTTTACTGATTAAAAAGGCTAAAGTCTAAGATTAGACTAAGATTTAAAAGACTAAGATTAAGTTGACTGGGGATCCAGAGTGTCCACTGATTTTGGAAATTGCTGTTCTGAAAAAAACTTCAAAATTTTTATTACTGTTTATTCGCTGCAACGCACTCTACTTCTATAACTCCATAATTACCCTTTCACTTTCAATAGATATTTCTAACTAATAAAATATGATTTCCATGTTTGTAAAGACTACTTTAAGCAACAAAAGTTTTTTTGAAATTTTACATAGGTCAAAGCGTTGCCAGTGTTACTCCTTAATTTGCTTTATTACTTCACTTTAAATTTAATTTTAGTTGGTTTCTCTATCATGTACAAACCTAGATACATTTTTCTTTTTATTCGTTTCCATTGAAACCATTTATATGAAAATTTACAGGGTACATACCTACTCTTCTACCATAATTTTCGTATATAATTTTTCTCCTTATTTAACAACAAAAAAATATTACAAATTATGAGATTAAAAGCCGAAAGATTTTTAATCTGAAAAAATATAAATACTAGTTGGCTCAGCCCCCTACTCGCTAAAGCTCGCCAACCTCCCATGAATTGCGAAGAAATTCACATTGAGACCGCTAAGCGGTCCCAGCTCGCTTCGCTCGCTCGCCTCTTTTTATTTTTTCGGTAATTCTAGCCGGAATAAGTACTACCACAAATCATTTGAATATATGAAATTGACAATTTTTTTTAATGTAAAAAAGTAATTTAAATCCGTTGAAAACACAACTAAAAATGCATTTAGTTGGAGCTACTAATGAGCATATAAATCATTTAAATACTATGAATAAAGGATCTTGGAAACATAATTTGTTTAAAACTTATTGCACCTATAATATTGTACATCACGGCTTATTCATTAGGAAAAAAAAAAAAAAAACCACAGATCACACAGATCATCAATGATTGTTTAAATTTCGTTCGACATTATACTATTCTAATTGATTATAGATTTCTGCAACAGATGGCAGCAGGTGAAACCTAGACAGTTGATATTTTTACTGCTCTTCGATTTTTCATGTGAGTGAAATTATTCATAAATAAATTCTAAATAAGAGTTGAGAATTCATTTGAAATTAGCAATATTACTCATAATTAAAATGAGGAATAATCTCAGACGCTTTGGATTACGTACGTGTTATTTTATTTTTAATATTTTCTAGCTTGATTTTCACTGCTCCGACACTGACCGCCATATTGGAGGCGGAGCTGATCTATCTAACACAATCTAGTCTTTTCATTGGTCTGAGCTCTGGAAACTACGGTTGTTGCCAACAATAAGCTAGAAATTCAGCCCTATTTCCGCGCCACGTAAGACAAATATATATATAGATAGATATTAGGCAAAAATGTCTTATTTAATTTAGTGGTACAATACTCCTTGGAAATTATAAGGAGTGGATCCACCTATACTTTGGTCAACTTTTATAGAAAACGTTCTTCATGATTGTAAATTTTCTGTATGTCCCTTATTACTAGTATTTCTCTAACTTTTGGAAGGGTTTCGTCTAATATTCCTTTCCAAACACTTTATCCTTTCTTTAAAAAATCCAAATAAATTTCATTATCCAAAAGGAAAAAAAAAAAGTCATGTTTTTTATATTGTAAAAATGTACTGGTCTATTTTTCTCTTTTTTTCGAAAATCTGAACCGGTCCTATAACGGGCGAAGCCCGCTATTATACTCTGTCATAATAATATCTGTCATGTGGATTAAACACGGTATTAAAAAAATCAATTTCAAAATTAAACATGTTGTATAGAGACCTTCAAAATGTTAAAATATGCCAATATTTCCATAATCGGGTTTTTATCCTGTTTCAATACGTTCCTCAAACTCATATGACGTTATAATCACTTTCGTTACGTCCTATCTACTTGCTTTCTCTATTACTCAAAGTTACTCAAGTAGTTAGCACTTACAGTTTTTTACAGGGACATTTAAAAGTATTCCAAAATTCTTGTATTTTATTTATTTATTTATTTATTTTGATATTCCAATGGCAACATTTTTCAATTTATTTATTTGGTGTTACAGTTTGGCGTAGTTTTTTGTTACGAAAAGTGGTCGACGGGATAATGGAGAAGTACCCTTTTTGCATATTACTTGGTGCGTATACATTCTATAGGTTATATACAGGGCTGCACAAAAGATCTCGAGTTATATATTTCCGCTTATCAATGGAAATTGCCAACGGGGAGTTTTCAACCGTGTTATGCATTTCCTGACTGAACTAAATTTTTGCATATTATGTAGCATGTCTACAAATCTATAGATCCTATACAGGGCTGCACAAAATAAATCGGATATTTTCCCAAGTACAGATGGTAATTGCTGAAGTTGAGTTTTGAAATGTGCTACGAGTTTTCCAAATTGTTCACTTAGACATCATCTTTCACCTTATTAAAGAGCGAAGTTTTGTTAAAGTATTCTGAATCAGTTGGAAAGTGTTTTATAATCTACGCTTGGTGCATGATTTTTCTTTCTTGCTTGCTTATTTCAGTGAAAACCGCATTGTCGTTCTACTGTCTATAATTTACAATTTTTATTTTATTTTATTTTATTTTATTTTTTAAATAAATTTTGGATTACCCGATAAACAGTGATAGAAATTATAGGAAATAAAAGGCAAGAGTCAAATGACTCCTACTCTAAATATCTTAAGCTTAAAATTAAAATTTTTAAAGTTCTTCTTAATCTCCAAGATTATAACAATTGATGCAACTGTAAAACTGATGTAAAGCATTTTTAATTACAAATTATTTAAAAATATATTAAAAAATTAATAGAAAAATGGACTTAATCATGTAAAACAAAAATTAAAACTTGATAACTTTCATCAAATCAGAAACAATAATATTAAGAAGATTTATAATAAGTTTAAGCGGATTTGATATATTGTGAATTAATGAAGTTGTGAAATATTTTCTTCTGAAACCCCTATTCCCCTATATTAAACGTTTTAATGAAATCAAAAACCTGTCATACATAAATTTTTGTCCCTTTTCTTAGAAGTAATAATAACTTTAAACGGATTCGATACGTATCATAATTAAGAAGTTATGTGTTTTTTTCTGTTTTCCCAAAAAGCCCCCCATATGCCCACCTCCCCTGGTTCGGTTTTGCCCATTAACGAACTTGACCGAGATTTTATGCCCCTTGATTTTAAGAGATTTGTGAAGAGTTATTCGAGTTATCGTGTCCATAAAAAGGTGATATACACTGTAAGAATAAACGGCAGAAATTACAGTAAAATTTGCTGTAAATTTTTCACCCAAATTTCCAGCATATTTTACTGTAAATTGACAGTAAAATAGGCCTTAAATTACATTATGTTTGGAATTTTACAGCAAAATGTGCTCCAAACATGCTAATATTACTGCAAATTCGACTATAATCACATTAAATTTTATAGCAAAAAATGCTGGCAATTTGGGTGCATAAATTTACAGCATATTATGCTGAAATTTTTGCCGTTTTTTCTTACAGTGTAGATAGATAGATAAATAAAGTTTTGAACTAGGGGTGGTTTTGGGTTCTTAGGAGTCATGATCGGTGTAGATCTGCAAAAAAATTTCAGGAATTCCAATTTAGGGGAGAATGTAATAGGTAGTATTTCTTACGAAATCTACCTAAAACTTCTATGTTAATAGTCCGATAAGTAGTCTAGAAAATTTCATTTTGAAACAGTTATAGTGATGTTAAATCAATAAATATGATTTTAACAGACAAATTTTTATCGGTTCTCTAACCTCGGCCCATAGGGTTATAAAATGCATCAGGTTTCAATGCTAGGTGCGAACTACACCAAAAGTGGTTTCCTTGTCAGTCTTGGCCTCTCTTAATCATGAATATTTGGAAAGGATGCAGCACAAGATGGAAAATTTCCGTGAGCACGCAGTCTTGTGTCATACATAAGATGAAACAAATCCAAGCATAGGTGAACACATATAATTTTAATTATTTTTTTCAATTAATTCATTAGCAGTGAAATTATTAAATAATTGCATATTAAACATGTAAATTTATTTTCTTTAATTGCTAACAAAGCATAAAACCGACAGAGTTCCCGGGTTGGACGATTTTTCACTCTGTCGGTTTTACGCTTTGTTAACAATTTAAAACAAGTGGGTAAGTGTGATCGAAGATAGCACAAAGGATTTCGATTAATATTCCATTAAAAACACTTTATCGTTTCTTTAATAAATCCAAATAAATTTCATTTTCCAAAAAGAAAAAAAAAAGGTCATGTATTTTATAAAGTAAAAATTTACCGGTCTATTTTTCTCTTTTTTTCCGAATATCTGAACCGACCCAATAGCGAGCAAAGTCCGCTATTATACTCTGTCAAATAATATCTGTCATGTGGACTAACTGCGATATTAGAAAAAAATCAATTTCGTAACTAAACATATTGTATACAGACCATCAAAATTTTAAAATATGTCAATATTTCCATAAACGGGTTTTTATCATGATTATCACGTTCCTCAAACTCATAGGACGTTATAATCACTTGCTGACGCCCTATCTACTTGCTTTCTCTATTACTCATATTGATACTCCCTTTGTATTATTCTCAAACATTTGAAAAAAGTCCGCGTTAAACTTCCAATAGGACGTCAGATTAATTTTCTTTTTAATTCTCTAAAGACGTCATATTAAGCTGTTTTCTGTATTTACATATACTCCTACTCCTTGTATTATTGAGAAATGTTTGAAAATTTCCGTTTTCTTACCAATATGACGTCCTATTAATCTTTTTTTCAATGGGTGAAACTTTTTATTTCATTTTCATTTTTCACGTGGAAATCTTTCAATAGAAAATTAATTATTGTAGAGAGAATTTTATTGTGGATTTTTAATTGTTGGCAACTGCTATAACGAAAAATGTTTACATTTAATAGGAAAAGGCTGTTAGATTTTTGGTTTTTTATCTCTCTATATTAAAATAATACGATTTTTTCAAATTTTATCATTTGGAGCTTCACAGTATATATTCAACTATAAGTATGCAAAATTTCATCCTTGTAAGTTACATAGTTTCTGTGACGGACAGACAAACGTAGCGGGAGTAATAGGGTTTCGTGAGATGAACGAAAACCTTAAAAAAAAAAAAAAAAATCGCATGTTTAATATTCAGTAAGGGTGTGATTTCACTGCTAATAAAGTAATTGAAAAATTAATTCAAATTATAAAAGACCTATATTTCTTTTAAATGCTACATGGTGTAAGCTAAAAATATAATCTGCAGTAAAATAACTTTTATTAGGTTGTTGACATTTTTGGCTCACTCCGAGCTATTATCAAAAACAAATGAGAATATTTTATAATTGCACGATCTTGGAAGTTATTATTTGAAATGCTATCATTTAATTTTCATGTACTTTTTAAAATTACCCACGTTAGTTTTTACTTTTACTTGGTTGTTTATTTCCATATTTGTAAGCATGGAGTAACTAGAGCCACAATTTTGGTAAGTTAAAAGATGCTGCATCGTTGCATATTGTATTTTTGCATGCTACTATCTCTATGGTTTTTCGTATTATGGATGGATAGTATAGATTGAAGGGAAAAATTATTTTACTTTCATAAAGATTTATTTGGATGGTTTTTTTTCTTCATATAATCTTGCCAGGGTTGTGGTTTTTCTAATTTCATTTGTTTTTGACAATGGCTCGGAGTGAGCCGAAACATGTCGACAATGTAATAAAAGTTATTTTACTAAATGTTATGTTTTTAGTTTACACCTTTTAGCATTTAAAAGAGATATATTGTTATAAGGTGTTATAATTTATTATAACGGTCGAGAATGGACCTCTTGGCGTCGCCACATTATTTTTTTAAGTGTTTTTAACGAAATTCTGTAACTTTAGAAGAATTTTTGTAAGCGTTTTTAACGAAATTCTGTAACTTTAGAAGAATTTTTGTAAGCGTTTTTAACGAAATTCTGTAATTTTAGAAGAATTTTTGTAAGCGTTTTTAACGAAATTCTGTAACTTTAGAAGAATTTTTGTAAGCTTTTTTAACGAAATTCTGTAGCTTTAGACGAATTTTTCTTTAAAAAAGTAATATAAATGCATAAAAGCGTTACAAAAATGTTAAAGTTACAAAAAGGGTAGATGCAAACTATCAGATTAAAAAAAAAAAAAAAAAAAAAAAACGAATTCAAAAATGGACGTCGGATGAGAAATCGCCTTATGAAGCAAAAAACGTGACCTTCAACTTTAATTTCCTCAAAATATCTTCAGCTCAGACATCAATCTAAACAAGAGTTAAAGTTCTTGTAGGAAGGACCCGACAAAATATTAAGGTATATATTAAGGATAAGGTATAGTAATGGAAAATGCGTTTCAATAACTGTGGCGATAGTTCAAACGAATATTTTTGTGAGAACAGAGAATGCCAGGATCTCTTCAACTGTAATAATGGAAAATGCGTTTATTTGTAGATGGTTCCGATGAATATTTTTGAATAATTAACATTTTTAATTAATTTAATTTTTTTAAAGTTTTTGGAACATTTTCCCAATGGTTGTTGTAATTTGTTAATTTTTTTTTATTAATTTAAAACTGATTTTTTACTTACCCATCATACGTAGTATAGGGTCTTGTAACCGTTTTGAAAATCGAAAAAAAAAATTGACGAATTTACACGTTTCAGACACTGGAGATTCCGAAAAACATATTTTTAGAAAAACAAAATTGCCGTCGGTCTGTCTGTGTGTGTGTCTGTAAACGCTCCATCTCCCTAACAAATTCAGATAGAGACTTGAAATTGGGTATGTAATAACGAGAAGAAGCTTATTGAATTTCAGTAACCTCGATTATTCGGAACTATTTTTTTCGGACTCTCGAAATATTAGTTCTGATAAAAGGTCTATAAAAATTTTCAAAATTGCTTATTTTAAGGAGTGAATATAAAATACAATAAAAAACATACATTTTGCATAAAGGATGAAGTCGATCGGTTAATGAGTTCCGAGATATTTGTAATCCTATTTTCCACAGTCTTCGATTTTTCATGACCCTGTATTTCATTCAAATTTCAATTCAAATATACATTTTAAATGGAAATGGGACGCTTACTCCGACGCAGTAAACCGTTAGTTAATATGATTTTCAGCTTTGGAGTTATGAAGATGTTTCTTTTACGCAATTTAGTAATAGCGCATTTAAAGTTTGTGACGTCATCAAGCCAGGATTTCATTCGAATTGCAATGCATTTTACACATGTTTTATTTTCATATTTTATATTATGCATATCCATGATGGGTAATTATTACGATACCCCCCAACGACTAGTATTTATATTAACTTAAAACTGATTTTTTACTTACCTATTAGCTTGTTGTGTTCGGGAATGTCCACCATTCTTGCCTGATGCAGATCTGAAGAAATTGGTTTATGCTTTAGTTTGCAAACTATAGTGAGTACTTCTGAATCATTAGATATCTGTTGCTGTACTTCCGAAAGTTTGAAGAGGCAATTATCACTCCAAGTAAGGTTTCCATCTAAGTTTCCCTTCTTTAGATGCACGACGCTGCCATCCTCTTTCTTAAAACCTAACTTATATTCCATTGAATACCTGGATTCTTGCACGAGTAACAAATTCATGAATCCTTCTTCCACAAGCGATTTCGGATACAGTCGTAAATTCAACCCGATATCTGCAAATAAGAATCGAGGAGATCTGATTTGAGTTTCATTTTCAGCGACAACGAAAAAGTTGGTTATTTCCCATTCGATAACTTTCTCTTTCGCAACTACAGTTCCGATTTCCAAGCCACCTCCGAATTCCGAATCCAAATCCGACATTGTTATTGAAACTGAAAGTCCAATTAGGAATTGCAGACAAAATAGGAAGAACTCTATAAATAAAAAAAAATCAATTATTTAAAATAAAACTTTTTAAATGAACGAACATTAAGAAAAAAAATATTAAATTTTAAAATTTAATATAGTTTTGATCGACAAAAGTTTTTTTTTCGGTATTTTTCCGTTATATCAAAACTATTGTCGCCAAGCGTAATAGTTGGCGTAAAATGAAACATTTGAAAAGAAAATAACATTGTTGGTACGAAAACGAGTATTTAAAAAATGTAACAGTAGAAAATTACACACTTTCACGAACTATTTTATTAAATCAATACAAAGATATACTTAATACAAAAGAACAAATAAACATTACAGTAAAGTAATAAAATAAAACTGAATTTAATCTGTAGGCATGAACTTGTAAATTTCTAATTAGCATTACAGTAAACATTTCATTTTTGAATGAAGACATTAATGGTTTTCTGGACAAAAACTTTTTTATGGATGATTCCAAAGTCTTGAAACAATTTCATTGCAGCTTTCTCATCATCGGATAACTGCCGAAAGGTGAAATCTATCTCAGCGTCAGTAATAAATGAAAGTTATAACTTAATAATAAATATTTTCTATTCGAAAAATAGCAAATTAAGATGCTTCGTGAGGTTACGATAAAATAAATTCAAATAATAATAATAATAATAAAATTGTAATTTAACAAATAACAACAAGAATTGGAAAAATGTTCCAAAAAAAAATTATTTGTCATTCGATTGTAAGCAATGCGCCATTCCATCATCGCATGTCGATGTCGCAGATGTTTCAACCAGCTAACGATAAACGTTGCGAGATACGTAATAATATCAGTGCAATAACCCTTAACGGGTTAAAAGTGTTGACGCAGCACTTTCTTTTGGCTCTAAGAATTTTAAATATGGATCTTAAAAGTACTGATATCAAATTTGAGTGACACTATGTTAATATTTTTTTTAATCATCATTTTCTTTTTAGTTTTATTTATATTCACAGGTGCAACTATTATCTTAACATGCAAAAATATATAAAATTTATTCGCTGATCTGTTTCATTCACAATATGGGTTTTACAAGAAATGATATCAAAATTTGAGTGACATCTTGACGTGAATTTAATAGGATTGTTTTAAAATTCAATTTAAATTATTTTTGGTTTCTCTTATAAAGTATATTTACACATACAAACAATACTTTTAATTTTTCAATACACTGTTAAATATATTAAAATTCACTGTGCCTATAATATGTATTGAAATGTAGTTATTTCAATAAATTGATTTATCTTTTGTGCCACGCTATCCAAAATCATAAGTAAAATTTATGTAAATGATTATTTTGCGTCATATTATCCACTTGCATACATTTCCCTTTGTTTGGATACTATGACGCAAGACGATTTATTTAGCTCTCTCACTATATGTGTATGTATGTACATGTATATACATGTGTATATGTATCCATATGTACATACATGTGTATGAGCGTATGTCTAATATTAGAGGGCAAAGCGATTTTATTTAGCTCTCTCACTATATGTATATGTATATGCATATGTCTGATATTATAAGACAAAGCGATTTTATTTCTCTCTCTCTCTCTCTCTCTATATATATATATATATATATATATATGTAAAAAAATAGTTAAAAAAATTCAAATTCAAAAAAGTTTAAAATTATTATATATATATATATATATATATATATATACAAGTTAGACAGAATGGTTTTATATATATATATGTGTGTGTGTGTGTGTGTGTGTATGTATGTATGCACGTAAATTTATATGTTTGTAAAATTCCAATGTTTGATGTTTTAACTATCGAAAGAATATCCCGAATCATACAATTGTTTATCGTAGTAAACATTTGTTTACTCCATCAATAAACCAACCAACCAACTGATTTACCAAAAAAACAATTGCTTACCCAAACAAACACATATTCACTATCTGCCCATGTGTGGACATTAATTAGAAACTACAGTAAAGACATGTTTAGTCAAAAAAAAGTGGCTAATCAAATAGGATATGTCCTAACTTGATTTAGACAATTACATATAGTAAGATAGGGCTTGGAAGTAAAGCTTGGAAGTAAATTGGTAAACTCTGTACATTTCTCACGAAAACTCACTTGTATTTTATTAAATATCTGTAGAAATCATAATAGTTTATTATTAAAATTAAGTACATTCTCACTAATTCTCATTAGTTTGTGAATCTACTAACTTATAATATTAGTATGGTAACTTGGATTATTAGTATTCAGACTTAAAAATTTCTTTTATAGTTAATATGATAAACACTGACATGAGTCTGACTAAACTTTCACCATTTTCATTTCAACTTAGTTTTAAGAATTTTATCTACATAGTTTTAAATTTTACTGTTTAGTTAGTCTATTATTTAAATTATTTTTAGTTCTAATATTTAAAACATATTCATATCGTTTAACATAACATATATCAAATTAATTTAAAACCATATTAAAAATATATATATACAGATACTATTCTTACCTAATACGCCAGCTTGCTGAACACACAATCGTCTCACACGAAGACTCTGAGAGAAGTGAATGCCCGTTCAAGGCCTTATCAGCTAATTTTAATCACTGATTAGAATGATATGTGACATGATATGTGACGTCACTGATTAAATGATGTCATCCACCTAGGGTTTTACCGTCTAATCATGAGACCATGTGATATCATTCAATCAGTGACGTTACATATCACGTGATCATTCTTATCAGTGAATAGATTAGCTGATAAGGCCTTGAACTACAATAAACAATTGTATGATTTGGGATATTCTTTCGATAGTTAAAACATCAAGCATTGGAATTGTACAAACATATAAATTTACGTGCATACATACATACATATATATAAAAAACCATTATGGCTAACTTGTGTCTATATATATAATAATTTTAAACTTTTTTTCAATTTGAATTTATTTTTGAACTTTTTTTTTTTACATATGTATATATATATATATATATATATATATATATAGAGAGAGAGAGAGAGAGAGAGAGAGAGAGAGAGAAATAAAATCGCTTTGTCTTATAATATCAGACATATGCATATACACATGTATGTACATATACATACACGCATGTATGCACATACATATACATACAGTGAGAGAGCTAAATAAAATCGCTTTGCCCTATAATATTAGACATACGCTCATACACATGTATGTACATATGGATACGTATACACATGTATATACATATACATATAGTAAGAGAGCTAAATAAAATCGCTTTGCCTCATAATATTAGACATGCGCTCATACACATGTATGTACATATGGATAGGTATACACATGTATATACATGTATGTACATACATACACATGTATGTATATACATACATACACACGCACAAACATATACATACATATATATATATATATATAATAGCTTATAAATAAATTAAAAATATTTTTGTAAATTTTTAATTTTGTTTTTCTTAAGATGTATTTTTTTTTAACTTTTAAATTTTTTAAACTTTTTTTAAATTAATTTTTTTTTAATTCTTTTTTTTAAACTTAATATTTTTTAAAAAATTATTAAAGTGAATTTTCTTTTTTAACTTGTACTTTTCTTGTAACCTTTTAACATAAGTTTGTAGTTTTTCAGAACTTTTTTATTGTCCAGTAAAATTTTTGCAAAACTTGTCCATATGTATATGCAATTAATTGTAAAGTAAATATATGTCATTTCTAAAAACATTAAGTTAAATACTATCACGTGATCTAACCATTGTTTAAAATAAAATGGAAGTTAGTAAATGTTATCTAATAGTGCATATTTTAAAATCTGAATGGTCGAGGGATTTTAGTTAAAATGTATAACCACTAAACTGTGAAAATTATATTTATATTGATAAAAATACTTTCCTAAGACTAATATAGCGTACGTATAGCGTATTCATGTATTAGTAAATAACTGTAAATCACAAAAGATAGAAATCATATTCATGTGACTAAATAACGGGGGCTCACTCAGCCCAGTGGTTAACGTGAAGCCCATAAAATGAGAAGTCTGATCACATGTTTGTGGGTTCGAAACTTGCGCGGTTTAAACGATGGGATTTTGAAAATTCAAAGAAGTCAAAGAAATCACGATATTGTTCCATATCCTTATAAATATTGTGTGTTTGAATATAGTAAGTTAAGGAGTCTGATTAGTAAATAATAAGGTTTCCCGATTCTTATATGTTTTCTTTATGAAGTTATAGTGAAAATCATGCATAACTAATTTAGATAATTCTAAAATAGCGAACCAGACGTATATCGGTCGATTCATAAGTACGCTAATTTTCAATCACTCCACAGCAGTCAAGTCTTCATTTCGAAAGAAGCCTTATAATCATATCTAAGTGGAAAAAGAAACGAAAGCTATAATTTTTAAAATACATTTCCAGAGGGAATTATTAAATTTTCATAAATCTAATTAACTTATTTCAATAGTTTTTCAAATTCTTAACAATAGTCCGATAGGATTGGAAAGTGTTTCATAAAGTATACCACGAAGCATGATTTTTCCTTCTTATTTATTTATTTATTTATTTATTTATTTATTTATTTATTGTCACTTACTGTAGATCCTATTTTATATTTACGTTAAAATTTTTCATTACTTCGTGCCCTTTTTGTGGGCACTCTGTATTTTTTTAGGTGCGTATTGTTAGCCTAAATTTTATTGAAGGTATTTCTGTGAAAATAGAGGTGGGGTAACACATTAATGCAGTATAATTAATATGTATTATAGGGGACCCTGTATTTTCACTATAATCTCTATTTTAGCAAAACTTGTGTTGGATTAGATTCATTAACATATCTAACTAAAACCCATCTCTTTCCCCCAAAATTTTTTAAGTCCAATCATTAAGGTATATCCTAATTAATATTTTTAATTTATTTCTTAGTTATTATTTTTCATTGAATACTTAATGAAGCATTTTAAAACTTAACAGATTTTAGTATATATATATATATATCACCATATATACATATATGGTGAGTAGCGCCTATACAGGGCTATACGAAAGAATTCGCATACATTAACGGTTTTAAGTATCAACCTCGCTTCATTGTAGGAATATACTAACTTCTATGTGAAAAATACGTTTCATGTATTATTTGAAACTTTGATTTAAAAAAAATAGAATAGTTAATTTGTATTATAAAAATAATTAAAATAATTATATCGATTCATTGAGACATCTAACATAGTCTTACATCTACCCGTTATCGATATGAATCCCCTTATCAGGGACGTCACATACCACGTGATAGATTAAAGATAAGATTAGCTGATAAGGAGTTGTACTGAAAACATTCAAGACCAAGATATTACAGGAGTAGCAAGCATGTTCTCCTGCTCCCGTCATATGATGAAGACGACGCCAGCATATGTTTACAGATCTGTTCATTTTAGGTAAGCATAATTTGTGTTTCTATACTATATAAAGATTATATAAATGTTTATTTGTCTTATGCATTAAATATATATATGCGATTTATAAATATCCATAGGTGTTGAAACATGTACTTTTTAATTTAGCTAATATAACCAAAATCTTAAAAAGCAGTTTAGGTTACATAGCATTATCGTAATAAATGTAATTTATGGAAGATGGTTAATATGTCTTGAAAAAATGTCAGTTACATTTTAGTGAATCTGACACATTCAAAATGCTAATGAGCAAGTAATGTAATACATGGCGAAAATAATTTATGCAGGATAATTAATAAGTAAATAATATATTAAAATGTAAAAATAAAAACTCTAAGCTTTTTCGCTCACATACTATTTATTTATGGTTTTAAAATAAATGCTTTATTTTCTATTATATGTAAAATTATGTGTCGTGTGTTCAGAAAATTAACTTTATCTCGATCCGAACATCTTTTAAAACTTAACTAGTAATTTCAGTGTAAACAAGATATGTAGGACATATTCTCAGACTATAGAAAAATAAAGAATATTTACTTTATCTCGATATTAATGAATTTTAAACCTTAACTAATTTTAGTGTATATAAAGAGATGAGTAGTACATACACAGGGCTACATGCCAGAAATCGCATACATTAACGGTTATAAGTATAATAATTGTTATAAAAGGATGTTTAGTGTGATATGTTTTTATTTAAATTTATATTTAGATATCTAGTTTCACTGTATGAATGAAATGTCCTAATAGTAATGCGATAGCTTGGAGAGTATTTCATAAAGTGCATCACAATGTACCTGTTTTATTATTTATGTATCATTTTTCTTTTTCTAATTTTAGTATGTCAATAAAATATACATTAAAACATGCTTAAAAGGTGACAAAAGATGTTAAAAACGTTAAATACAATCATTTACATCCCGAGACTTTCGATCACTAACGCGATCATCTTCAGTGGGGAACTGTTGACTGAGCTGAGAGTACGAATGTCGCTTTCACCGTGCTAATATGTAACGGAGTTTTAACGAGGCCAGTCTATTACTTGTAGGGGTAATCAGGAATAATAGACTGGCCTCGTTAAAACTCCGTTACATATTAGCACAGTGAAAGCGACATTCGTACACTCAGCTCAGTCAACAGTTCCCCACTGAATTTGATCGCGTTTGTGATCGAAAGTCTCGGGATGTAAATGATTGTATTTAACGTTTTTAACATCTTTTGTCACCTTTTAAGCATGTTTTAATGTATATTTTATTGATTTTAAACACAAGGTGAATATTTCATTCCACTTCAATTTCGTTTTTATTTCGAAATTTCCTGTTATTTTAGTATGTCTTATTGGTTTTTTCATATATTTCCCTTCTCAGATGTTATTAATGCCACATGAAAAAAATTGATTCATTACATTAACAGTTAAACGAATTAGTTTTTTTTTCTTTCGATATTCGTAAAATTCTTAGTTATACATTTTTTAATAAATAGTAAGTTTGGCTTTATATGTTGAAATAACAAGTGAGAATTTTTCTTTCCTATATGTGAAAACGGAGTTATTTATATGAGTGAATAAACATTTAAAATTTTTAAAGTAATGTATATTAAGATATATGATGTACAAATGAAATAAATAAGTTTATTTATTTTTAATTCTACTTAGTGATATTATTCTCCAAATACTAATTTGAATACTAATTGCTTGAGAAACTTCTTTAATTATAGAAAATTCTCTTATCATTAATCTTCAATATCTTATCAAACATCCTCTCAAGTTTATTGACGCATACTTACTATGCGAAGGTTATACTTTTTTCTTCTCCAAGTTGATAACAAATCCTTAGCCAACAGTTCTAAAAATCAAAAAAATTCTAATATAATTCTCTCCCCTACGGAGAATCACTGAATTTTGTACATAATACCTATATATATATATATATATATATATATATATATATATATATATATATATATATATATATATATATATATATAAGTGGTATTTTCTTTCAAATTATACGTTTTAAAAGATAAAATAATAATTAATGAAGAGTATGTTTTTATAGAACGGAAATTTTGTTAAGGGATACTATTTTATTAAGATGAATGGATTCATTATAGCTGGTGGCAAGCGGGTCGGATATTTCAACAAAAATTGATTAGCATCAGTGAAGAGAGCCCAGACAGTAGCAGTGACGCCCGCCCGCATCTAAACGCGCAAGATCTGACGCCAGGTCAGGAGAGGAAAGCAGAGCCCCAGGCAAGCCCTTGCACTGGTACCACAGACACCGCAGTTCCGTCATCCGAACGTAGAAACAGAGCCCGAAGCAAGCCCTGGCAAGTGGCACGACAGACAGCAGCTCCGTCCTGGAAGCAAGCCCGTGTGTACAGATAACAAGCCCGAAGCAAGCCCTTGTGTACAAATAACAAACCCGAAGCAAGCCCTTGTGTACAAATAACAAGCCCGAAGCAAGCCCTTGAAATGGAAACATCAGGAGCCGACAAATCGAGATGACCTGTGCAATCGATGACGTCTAGGCCAGACCCGAAACCGGCGACAAATGATGCAGACCAAGACTGTAGAAAAGGTAAGCTCAATTCATTTTTGAGTGACTCTCATTTTGTTTACGTATTCTTTGGTGAGGAAAATTCATTTCTGAGAAAATTTTTATTTGAATATTGATATATGACAAATTATGATAAATTTTTAAATCTAATAACTTTTAACATATTTGAAAAAATATATGTATATTTGTTATCAGCATAAAATTTGATAGTGTGAATTTTCTTTTGGCAGTAAAATAATATAAGAATTGTCAGGCTAAATGTGTATATATATATATAATTTTTTTTTCTCAAAAAAAAAAAGAGATAAAAATTTTGATTTTTCAAATAAGTCGATTGTCTAGTTATTCATGATTGAAAGATTTCAAAGGTGTACTTTTTTATATTATTAGTGAAACAATAGTTGTTGTTGATAATCAAATATTTTGCATATGTGATGTTAGGAAAATTTTTTAGCAGTTGCAAAAGTGGTCATTTTGTTATAACTGGGAAAAATTGTTACCTGCGGGGTCAGAAATATCAAGTATTGGTTGAATTATGTGCACAGAATTTCAAATTTCTAAATTTGTTTTAAATGTGTATGATCGGCACCAAAACGTGTCAGTGTATTGAAAATTTTACAATATTGAAAATCTATTTTTATATGTATACTATTTTTATTGTTCCTCAAAATTGAATTGTATTTAAAATTGTTAGTATTATGTGCGTAGTAGCAGAAAATTTTCCATAAAGTGTTAGAATCGCTGTTGCATAAGTTAGCGAGCGAAACTATCATTTTCATCTTTATATTGTATTTACATAAAATTTTAAAATGCCAGAAGTAACTGATCTGAAACAGTGTAGGAAAATTGATTTGCAGAATTTAGCGGAAGAATTGGGAGTGGAAATAGGGAAAAATGACAGGATACCGGTAATTATCCAAAAAATCGAAGCTGCCGATGATTACGATAGAGATTTTGCATTTACGTAAGCTGCGTATATCATGAAAGATCGCGAAGACAAGATAGCCGCTGATAAAGAGGAAAAACAAAGGGAATATGAGAGGGAGAAAGAAGAAAGAGGAAGAGAGGAAAAACAAAAAGAACGCGAATTTACGTTGGAACAACTTAGATTGACGCAAGATGCAAATAGACGTAGTTCAACGACCAGTGGCGGGTCGGAACGCCCACCTAAATTGCCGCTCCGAACAATCATGCATCGATTTGATCCAGAACGCTCGGATATAACTTTGTTTTTAAATTTGTTCGAACGACAGGCGACCAAAGCGGAAATAGAGACAGGTGACTTAGTGACGCATTTGTTAGCTTTAGTGCCAGTCGAAATTGCAGAATTGATTTTAAGGGAACCGCAAGATCGGACTGACGACTTTGAATACGTCAAGAAATTTTTGCTAGACCGCTTCCGCATGAGTCCCGAATCGTATCGTCAAAAATTAATGAAACATCCACGCAATCCAGATGCTCCTTGGAAGGACATTATTTTCGAGATCAACAGTTATTTAGAGGGTTGGTTGAATGGTTTAGATGTTACGGATTTCAGTAGTCTGAAAAATTTATTGATTACGGACCAAATCAAGCTCCGTGCTTCTAGTGAAATGAAAGAGCATTTCATTGATTCGTGGGCAAATTACAAAGACCCTTTAATTTTAGCTAAATGTCTGGACGAATATGAAGCAGTAAAAGGGATTTCAGATAAAAAAGAGAATGCGAGATCTTTTTATGATAGGAAATCTGAAGAAACGAAACTCGAAGAAAATTCTGGAGAAGAAAAAAATTCCGACAAAAAAATAAATTGGCGAGACAAAGAAATTAAAGACAGGGAACGTGTCTTTGAACGAAAGAGGCGCTGCCATACGTGTGGAAGCGAATTTCACCTAATGGCCCGTTGTCCGAAAAGACAAAGGGATAGTACGGAAGTAAAAGCGTTCGAGAGCATAAATCATTTAGGCGATATAAGCGAAGACAAAAGCTTGTTCCGACCTTTTTTGAGTGAAAACAAAATAAATGGGAAGAGGGCGTGTGTACTTGGAGATTCAGGTAGCTCGTATTGTGTTTGCCCATGGAATTTGGTAAATAAAAGCAAATTAGGCAACGAATATGTTTGGCTTAAACAGACATTTGATAAATATCCAAAACGATTTAGAGTGGCACGTATAAAAATGGAAATAAAAGGTCTCGGATATGTAAATACGAAAGCGGCAATCCTGCCTAGACACTCTAAAATTAAACACTATATCTTAGGTAATAAGACGCAAGCTTTAATAAATGAAAGGATAAAGCGAAAGCAAAAATCACAAACTAATTCCAGTTTTGAGAACCCGGGGAATGAGATAAACCCTTTAATAGATCCCCAAGGGCAGGAAGAAATTCTTTTGTCATTTCCCCCCGAAATGAAGAACCACCGTTCTCAGTGTATTGGGGAAAAAGAAACCCTTTTGACTAGGTCAAGGAAAGTTGATGAGTTGGTTTTCGACCGGCAGGGAAATTCGAAAAATAGATGCGAAAATTGGGAAGTGAGTGTTGACAGGAAGGATTATCATTCGAAAGTTAATCTGGAGGAAGTGAGCGGATTCACAAAGAGTTTTCTAAAATCCTTCGAAATTCTGTTGAAAGAGAGTATGGACAGTGGAAATTCACGCCTTTGTGACACTCTTTTTAAAGAAATTGAACGTTTGTGTAAAACGTATTGTTCGGCAAACACAAGTAAAGAAATTCAGTAGTAAGTTTTTGAGTAAAATTCAATCTTTTGTACATATCTGATTATTTTTAGTTTTATTGTTATTTTGGCATGTGTAGTAAAAAAAAAAAAAAAAGTAAAAAAAAAAACAGTCTCTAAAGCTAGATGTTCGAGCAATGGTAAACAGGATATAAGAAATTAGGTCACTGATGTATATAGTGAGGTTAAATTGTAATGTTATTTGAGCCACTCAAATATGTTGAGCTAACCCTTTTTTTGCAGATTTTTCGTGTTTCACCCGGGAAATGTTTTAAAGGTGGGGGTGTTGTAACGATTTCATTAAATCTCCCACAGTCTGCTAAGTATGCAAAATAATCAAGGATAGAAGTTCCCAGGTGTTGGAAAACTTCTGTCATATTTTTCTGCTAGCTTGCAAGAATGTCGCCGACCTGCAAAGGCACAGAATAGCTTCGATCAATCCTGTGAACGGAAACTGTTTCGACAGCAAAATATTTCTCTGATCTCACCGGCTTCATGTGTGGTCGCTTTAGCGTGAGAACTTTACCCGTGCGAACATTTGGTATTTCAGTAAGACCTCCCAAAAAGGAATCCCGATCGAATCACAGAAAAACTGAATGCTATGACGTGAGCGGAAACTTCTTTGATTGGTGAACGGAGAGACTTTTGTTGGAGCCAAGGGACGAGAAAGAGAATCGAGGGGAGGTTAGTTAGAGTTTGAGGGGGGTGACGAGTGTTGGTAGAAAAACACTCATCTCAGGACGGATTCCCATCTTAATGGGGAAGAAAAGGTTTTGCTGACAGATTTTAAAAAGAGAGAGGACTTCTCTGAAGGCAACGGCAAGGCCGTCGTTTGAACTTTTTGTGAGGAGTGAAAAAGATACTCCGGTTGGATGTTAAGATTTCAAATTACTGCACAAGACTGGAATCTATTGATTTATAAATTGATTACAAGTTGAAACGAAACCAGCTGAAAAAAATTGTTGTAATGAGTTGTAAATATTAAGAAATTCGAGACCAATATTTAATAAAATTTGTTTCGAAGTAACATATTGAAATAAACCCATATCAAAAGGCCACACGCTACCCCTTTTTAAATTATAACATCATGGATTCATTATAATGTATTTTTGTGAAGGAGAGCTAAATAGGCCCTACAGTTTTGACTCTTTCGAGTTTTGAAATTTTATTTTCATATGGATTTAAAGGGAAATATGAAACAGTATAAATCTTTATTTTGTTTATTCTCTTAAGACATGTGTTAAATGAATAAGTATTCGCAAAATAGTTTTCTTCGACCCTTTAGAAACCTATTAAAATTATTATTATTTGAATATTATTATTCTTTAAACATTGATCATTCTTTCCATGTATGGGAGATTGAAAAAGCTTGCGAAAATACTTCTTTTATGTTATACGAAAATGGAATATATATTTGAACAGTTTATATATTTTAGTTACACGCTAAACAGAAAAGTATATATAGTTTCAAATATACTCGCTTTATTCAAACCTTCCCAGATTGTTTCATCTCAAAAATAGACCTTTCATAAACATTTTACCTCCCCCGAACAGAACCGTTCACAAATTTAATCATTTAAAAACTGCCACTTTTGCATTAGATGGTAAAACAGAACTAAAAAATGATTAACTTATTTCATATAACATTTCGATAATGGTGGAAAGTGTTTCATAAACTATACCGCAACGTATGATTTTTCCTTCTTGTTTATTTTATTTATCTTATTTATTTTGTTATTTACTATACATCCTATTTTGCATTAACGTTGAAATTCTTCATTCAATAGTTTTCCTTTTGTAGGCACTCTGTATTTTTTGAAGGGACCCTGTATTGTTAGCCTAATTTCTATCAAAGGGTGCTCTGGGACAAAGGGGATGGGGGCTATTTCCTGAATGTATTTATTCCCCTATAGAACTTTTGTTGAAGGGGGCCTTATATTTTTAGTCTCACTTTTATCAAAGAACACTCTGCTAAAATAAAAACAGGGAGGTGAAATACTAAAATTTAGTAAAGTGAATCAAGTTTATAGGGTATTCCTGTATTTTTTATGGGTACTTTCTATGTTTCATACACCCTATAATTTTAGCCTAACTTTTATTAAAGGGCACTCTGCTGAAATAAAACAGGGAAGAGGGGACACTGAAATTTAGTATGGTGAATTATGTTTATAGGGTATCCCTGTATTTTCACCAAAGGGGATGAGGGCTATTTCCTCAATGTATTTATTCCCGTATAGAATTTTTTTGTGTCACTCTGTATTTTGTGAAGGGCCCCTTCATTTTTAGCCTCACTTGTGTCAAAGGGCACTCTGATAAAATAAAAAAGGGAGGGAAGACACATAAATTTGGTATGGTGAATCATGTTTATAGGGTACCATGTATTTTTGATGAACACTCTTTACATACACCCTATATTTTTAGCCTAACTTCTATCAAAGGACCCTCTGGGAAAAAAAGGGGGGGGCGCTATATCCTCAATTTATTCCCCTAGACAATTTTTGTGTAGCACTTTGTATTTTTTGAAAGGACCTTATATTTTTAGCCTCACTTGTGTCAAAGGGTACTCTGCTAAAATAAAAAGTGGGGGGGAAGGGAGGGGTGCACTTTACTGCAGTATGTTTAATCATGTTTATAGGGTATCCCTGTACTTTCACCAAACTCTCTGTTTTTCGCATAACTTCTAGTGAAGGGTCCTCTATGAAAAAAAAAGGGGGTGGGGATATTTTCTCAATTTATTCCCCTGTACAATTTTTGTGTGGCACTTTGTATTTTTTGAAGGGACCTTACATTTTTAGCCTCACTTGTGTCAAAGGGCACTCTGCTAAAATAAAAAAGGGTGGGAGGGGGACATTGAAATTTAGTATGTTGAATCATGTTTATAGGGTAAACTGTATTTTTTTAAGGGTCTCCTGTATTCTTAGCCTAACTTATATCGAAGGGACCTCTGCGAAAAAAAAGGGAGGGGGGATTTTGCTCCTAAAAATAATGTAGTAAAATATTTATTTTTTGTGAAATCCGTTTAATTATTGAAAAATCTTTTCTCTAACACATCTAAAAATTACCCTTCTGTAGTTCGTTTAATCATTAAAAATTACCCCTCTTCTCTAACATAGCTTAAAAAATAAAATCTTCCCTCAAAAAAAATTTCTAAGGAGCATTCCACGATTTATTAGTCCCCCTCCTCCATTAATTAAACTAATCCCCCTCTACCATTAATTAAAATAATCCCCCTCCTAGACTTGGTTATCTCCCCATTCCCTTATCTCGCCACTCGCTTATCTCCACACTTGCTTATCTCCCCGCTCCTCTTATCTCTTATCTCTGTGACGTACTTCCGCAGCGCCGTACCGTGACCTTCCTTCGACCTTGAAGTCGACAGTATCATGGCTTCCTGCGATCTCTATACGGCTGTCCAAACGAAACGCCGAACAATAGGAAAGCGCGAAAAGCCGTAGTTAATCTTTCCTCCACTACGAGCGCTGCCCTCATGCACGCGTTACCAGTATATTTTCCATTGTAAACATATGCTAAAGCCCTTTAATTTTTATACTGTCCAAAAATATATAACTATATACTAATTTATTTTTCGCTATACACGTTTCCGAATTAACCCAGTAATCTGTAGAATATTAAATTTCATGTAAATAACATAAATTTAATTTAATCTTTTAATTTAGTACTTTTCCAGTGTAACATTCGTGAGTTTAAAATTCCCTGTTTCAAATTAAAAAAAAATATTATATATGTATTTATTCTTTTCTGTAGAATGTAAATAAATATATTGATTAGATAAGTTACTTGAAGGTGTGTGAAATTTTTTAATTAAAAATAACGAGGTATATATTTTTTTACAATTTTTAATCCGAGAAAGTGTGTTTTCTTGTGTTAATAAACAAATTATATATATAAATAAGTGTTTTTATGACTCTGTGTTTTTATTTTCTGTACCCCTACCCCCCCCCCCCCCAAAAAAATAAAATAAAATAAAATAAAATAAATAAAAATAAAATAAAATAAATAAAAATAAAAATAAATAAATAAATAAATAAAATAAATAAATAAATAAAATAAATAAATAAAACAAAAAATTCTAGAAATGCCATTATTCTTATATACTCTATTTTTGGCATAATGTAAATATAGGGTAGATGTGCCAGTAATGGATACCCTTAAGGAATTTCTTTAAAAATTATTTTTTAATTAATAGTCATAATTATTATAGTCCACTTTTTTTTTAATATTATATTAATCTATCAACAATATTTAATCATGCTCATAGTCACATTTCCCAATGTAAATAAAAATTTAATTGTAAATAACAGAAATAAATCAAAACACCCTAAATTCCAGTAATGGACACTCTCTGTTCCAGTAATGGACACCCCACAAAAAATAATAGGCAATTGATTTTATGATTGTATTTAAAACCAGAATTTAATGTAAGCTTATTGATGAAATAAAAAGTCATTTTCAAATAAATTTAACAATTAAAATATCAATAATTAATAAAATATTTATGAGAATAATTCACTGTTTAAATTAATTATTGTCACAATCACAAGATTGACATTTTAATTATTTTAGATAAAAGGCTTGAAATACTAAATTTCAAAGAATTATATTTATCAAATTATAATTATTAAGTCATTGAGAGGGGGAGGGGATTTAGAAGTGTTAGTTTAAAAAAAAAAAAAAAAAAAAAAAAAGATTTTTTATAAAAGTGTCTTGGAGTACCAGTGCATGTAATCATATTTATTTTTATTCTTATCAGTTAAACTTCCTAAAACTGCTTTATATATTACTTTTAGCAATTTGTATAAAATATATCAAATAAATGAAAGTGTAGATTGAATGTTTTTTAAATACCAAATAAAATTATTTCAAAATAAAATATCAGAACTGACATTTGAGCCCCCTGATCTGCAGATTTACTACTTTCATTGCTACTATAAATTTAATATTATAGGGATTTTTTTTATGTATGTAGTTCTTTTGTCAGATATAAATAATGAAACATTTAAGACAGAAAATAATAGCTTTTTAAGAACTTGTGTCACTTAAAAAATTGTCTTTTTTGAAATGGGGAAGAGTTTGAACCCCATGAGCCCCTCAATTTCCCATGCCCTTAAAGATTATTCTCTGTTTCCTGATGGGTGTTGATTGCCATATTATGAAAAGCAAGATACGGCTTACAAAAAAATAATTTGATAACAATCTTAAAAAAATATTAATTACGTGAAATTAATAAAAACAGCTATTTATATGAAAATATATATTATTACATTTTGGTATGTGAAATTTAAAAATTAAATTTGATTACTTTAATTAAATATATATATGCACTATGAACATTACTGAAATTGCTTTTTCAACAATGTCCATATGGGTTGGGGTGTCCATTACTGGAAATTGACTAATTAAGCATTCCAGTAACGGACCATGGTCTTAAAACCTGAAAAATAAATGAAATTTTGTAAATTGCCATTAGTATGTAAACTTCAAAGTTTTCTATTATTGTCTACAAAAAAAAATGCAATTTTTTCAAGAAAATGAAAAAAGATATCAATTGTTTAAGTGAAGCCAGCTCTTAGAATGTTCATTAAGGTTTTCACAGAAAATCTGTGGAACTGTGAAACATTATTTTCTGCTTCCTGAATAGTTTGATTAAGAGTGTCAACAATAATCCAGATTATAAAACAAGCAAGGAGGAATTATGAAAAAAATATATAAAAGGCTAATTTTTATTGGTTATTTTTTCATAAATCAAAAACTTTGAAAGTGACCCATTACTGGAAGGAGGTCCATTACTGGCACATCTACCCTATATTTAATTTATAGTATCAAGCATATAGGAAAAACATAATTCATTTTTATTATTTTTGTTTGTAATTATTTTGTGAATAAATTGTAATATTGTCAAATGAAATGTGTGTTTTAATTACAGAGTTTTATAGAAAATAAGATTACATTTCTAAACATTTACATTACTATAAAATATTTTCAAAGGAGATCGTCTTTGCATTTTCTGATTACTTACACATCAGATAACCTCTTTATCATATTGTTTAATGAAATGTAACTGTAATATCGAATTGGAATGGGAAGTTTTTAAGATATATTTAAGAATCAGGGGTCGGAGATAGTACACTACAAGTAGCGAAACTACAGTAATCGCTACTTTTTACAGTAGTTTGTAGTGTAGCGAGTAGCACGATAAAAAAAAAAAAAACTGTAGTTTGTAGCGAGAACCGATGCTACTTTTAACGCTCTTCCAGGGGGGGGGGGGGGTCCAACAATTTCAAACAAATACTATAAATTCAAAACATTTATTTTTTAAACGCATTTTGAAAACGATCAAAACGCATATTTGTATATTATAGAAGCATTATTAGTTTTTTTCAAGTGCATGCTCAGCTTGTAAAAATATCTGTGTTCAATTTTTTTTTCAGGTTAAGAAAATACTCCAAGGATTTTTTGTTACAAAAACATGTAATATAAATAATTCTGCGGTTGTTTTTCATTTTTTGTAAGTACAAAATAATATTTTAAGCGCTAAATGCAACCTCACGTTATAATGTTTATCTAATGAACTAGCCCTTTAACTTAGTTCCCTTCGTGCATGACGCCAGCGCCAAATCGTCGCAGCGGGAGAAAACTTAAGTTCCTATTCGCGTTTTCATCGCGGTTTGGACAGCCGTATAGAGATCGCAGGAAGCCATGACAGTACCGACGGTACTGGCGTAGAACCCCTATTTTTATCTACTGTCCAAACTGGAATGCAGAAATGGGGGAATAACTAAATGGAGAAAGGGGCCCCAAATACGAAGATGATTGGCGAAAAAGGGGCAAGTTATTCAAAATTTAGGGCACAAAAACTTAAAGGGGTCCAGGGGTCCGAGAAAACTAGGTATTGTCCGAGAAAAATTTGTGTTGTTAATGTAGTAGCTGGAAGTCCTGAGAAGTTGTTAGAAAAAAATCGTGATAAAAATGACGAATTTCGTCAAACGGGCGCATAAAAATCAAGAAATTCGTCGATCAGGCACGTAAAAATAATTAATTTTGTCGATCGGGCGCGTAAAAATCATGAATTTAATCTATCAAGTGCTAGTCCAGGGGAAATGTACATGTTACTTTGCAAAAGGTCGGGTAGAATTTTTTTTTTTATCTGACTGGTATATACTGAGGGCAGCATGGAAAAACCGAAATATCCAACAAAATTTCCTTCGGGAGAATTTTCTGTGGCCAAAAAACAACAAAATTTTGGGACTTATCTTGTTTTGTTTTAAATATCTCAAGCACTGGTGTCGTAGCGTATTATTTGTTAATTACAATGTTAAAGAAGACAAAATTCTCTACAACTTTCATATTTACAGTTTTTTTATACACTCAATAGCAAGAGCAGGACGGCATTTCAAAAATAAGACATTTTTTTCAATTTCTTTAAAAACTTAGATTTGTTCTAATGATTCAAATTAGCGATCGACCGAAACAGGTTTTTAAGACAGAAACCGAATTTCGGTGATCTTCCTACTTTCGGCCGAAACCGTTTTTTTTTCCCGGAAATTCAAAACATAATTTATAATGCATTTACAGATTAAATGCTCTTTGGATTTCATTTTGAGATATTTTTGTAAATCCTAATCCTAATCCTAATCCTAATAATATTATAAATCTGATTGTGTGCAAATGTTAGGCTGAAGCCAGCGTCAAAATGAAGCATTTAATTATCCTGTATCTTTGCATATAAGTTGATTATAACCCTCATATGAACATAGACCAGTTTTTGTTTATTTTATTTCAATATTTTTCTTAATAATTCAAAATTTCATTATTTTCATAGAGAATAAATGGACATTTTTTCGTATATTTTAAAATGGTTGGTTGGTTTGGTTGGTTTGGCCCAAAGGGCCCGGTTTTGCAGGTTTTTTTAAAATGGTTAAATTTATTTTACCGTTGCTAATACTTTATCGTTGCCAATATGAATTAAAACCCCTGAGTAATAATTTTTAATCAACAATTTATTTTCACGTGAAAAATATCCATGTGAAAAATGAAAAGGAAATGAATTATTTAAGAATTAAACAGAATATGAAATGATGTCATATTAGAAATAAAACGTGCGTTTTCAAATATTTGATAATAATACAAAGTGCATAAATACGAGTAAGTATGGAAAGCAAGCGAATATGATGTCATATATAGAAAAATAAAACAGATTTGTTTTGATGTTAAAATAAAATGATCTTGGGTTATCAAATTATTTGTGATTAATTTTTCGTATTTTTTTCTTTTTCTTTTTCACATGAAAGGAATTATTTTAAATGTACGTAATATATGTATTTTAAATGTATGTGTTGTAAATTAAAGTTCTGTGTTTTAAATGAAGTGAGTGAAAGATTTATATTTTTAATGAATTCAATGCAAATGATGGGATAGGTTGGCGATTTATCGTCTGCACACGGCTAACATAAAGTTACCATATTTTTAATTTAAATTTTAAAAATTAAAAAAAAAATTAAAAAAAATATTGGATGGTAAATGTCAATGATATGCATCGCAAAATTATCCGTATCGAAAATCAGAAAATCTTAATAAAAATAACTAGAATTTTTAAAAGAAAGTTACTTTTCTCATAAAAGCTAAAGATTTAATATGATTATGTCGAAGTAACAGCATTTTTCCTCTATCATTTTCCCACAATCGAAACACATTTGTAAATCGTCGTTTCGAACCGGAATTTAATATTACATTTCTTTTAGTTTTAAAATAGGAAAAACTTTGTTGTCGTTTTTAAATATAGCTTTTTTTAAAGTTATTTCATAATAGATTTTTGTAAAGTCTTGTAGGATAAGAAAAATTGCATAGATTTTAAAGCAATGTTTAAGTAAAATCACAATATTTTTTAAACTTAAAAAACAACAATGTTATCGAAAAGAAAATCGATTTTACCAACAAATTCGCGTAATGCAAAAGCAAAGAAGAAATCAAAAAGTAATGAATCTTTTCTTCCAGCCGAATTGTGTAAACTTAAACAAGCCGATCGTGCCAATTCATAACATTATAAACGTGAAAGCGCGTTCTATATAGTAGAATTTTTTTTTTACATATAGGTAGAAAATTTCCGAGAATAGGAAGGTTAGGGATATAAAATTAGGTCCATAGTCAATTTGCCTTTTTTTTTATCAAGTGAAATTTGGCGCAAAATTAAATACATTGTTGTAACCAGATTTGATTTTTGTGTGGTAAACACTTAATGGTATTTTAGATGATCATTTTCCCGCTCACCTTTGATGTCAACTATGACTGTAAAACATATTAAAAAATATTAGCCGTTAATTTTCTAATTTTCTTATTGCTTCATGATGTAAATAGACATCCTGTTTCATACTTTAAACCTGAATCGGTCATGCCATTGTCGTTCAATTTTTATTCCTAAATAATAAAGAATTAAGATAGAATAAGATTAGAATAAATAAATAATAAAGAATTAAGATTAGAATAAATTTTTATTCCTAATCGTATCCTATCCTAATCTTGATAATAACTTTAAAGAATATTCTTTGACACGAATATGTAAATTAAATCAATATCCATAAATGGAATGAATGGAAAATAGAATAAATATAAATGGCAAAATAAAATAACAAGAAAGTACATTTATTCGACACCTAACCCTAGAGAAAGCGTAAAAAATTTCAAGCGCATGAAATAAATTAAAATAATCTTATATATACTAACAAAAATATGTAAATTTAGATCATCAGATTTGTGTCGTCGGTATTTATTTGCTTATAGTGTTCTTGACACGATAGAGAAAATATCAAGGTTAAATTGGGCAGAATTTAAAGTACTTTCCAGTAACCTTTATTTACATTTTAGAATCGCATCAGCTTGTTATATCTTTGTGAAATAGCTATCAATGTACAAAATCCACAAGCAGTTTGTTCACTATTTACACCACTTAGGGTGAAGCCACTTAATTTAATATATACATAAACAAGATAATGTAGTAAGAAATATATAACATACGTCTATGCAAATAAACAATATAATAATGCCCATTTAGCAATGCACACATATACAAATTGCACACCAAATACCATCTAAAATGCACTGTGTATAGAAGAATTCTGCCAGTGTTGTTTTTCGTTTTACGAAGAGGAATTCCTAGATTTTCACGATTTTACTTGGTCCTCCTTTTTTCATTAGTTGCAGTTTCATTTTCGCGATTGTATATATTATTTGGCATGAAATTTCACTTTTTTAAGACTGGGTTATGTCAAGGCCTCTATAACAAAGAAATACCGTATGGTCTCCTATAAAATGTGATAAAGCTTTGGTTAATTATATATGTTGTTAATTATCAAGTGAAATGTTTTGCTAAATTAATTCATTTATTCTTTTTTTAATGTTACGTGAACGAAGTCACGGGTAACAGCTAGTAATATTATAAATCTGATTGTGTGCAAATGTTAGGCTGAAACCAGTGTCAAAATGAAGCATTTAATTATCCTGTATCTTTGCATATAAGTTGATTATAACCCTCAAATGAACATAGAATGGTTTTTGTTTATTTTATTTCAATATTTTTCTTAATAATTCAAAATTTCATTATTTTCATAGAGAATAAATGGACATTTTTTCGTATATTTTAAAATGGTTGGTTGGTTTGGCCCAAAGGGCCCGGTTTTGCAGCTTTTTTTAAAATGGTTAAATTTATTTTACCGTTGCTGATACTTTATCGTTGCCAGTATAAAATAAAACCCCTGAGTAATAATTTTTAATCAACAATTTATTTTCACGGGAAAAATTTCCACGTGAAAAATGAAAATGAAATGAATTATTTAAGAATTAAACAGAATATGAAATGATGTCATATTAGAAACAAAACGTGCGTTTTCAAATATTTGATAATAATACAAAGTGCATAAATACGAGTAAGTATGGAAAGCAAGCGAATATGATGTCATATATAGAAAAATAAAACAGATTTGTTTTGATGTTGAAATAAAATGATCTTGGGTTATCAAATTATTTGTGATTAATTTTTCTTTTTTTTCTTTTCCTTTTTGACATGAAAGAAATTATTTTAAATGTATGTAATATATGTATTTTAAATGTATGTGTTGTAAATTAAAGTTCTGTGTTTTAAATGAAATGAGTGAAAGATTTATATTTTTAATGAATTCAATACGAATGATGTGATAGGTTGGCGATTTATCGTCTGCACACGGCTAACATAAAGATACCATATTTTTCATTTAAATTTTAAAAAGTAAAAATAAATAAAAAAATATATATTGGATGGCTAATGTCAATGATATGCCTCGCAAAATTATCCGTATCGAAAATCATAAAATCTTAATAAAAATAACTATATTTTTTAAAAGAAGTTGCTTTTCTCATAAAAGCTAAAGATTTAATATGATTGTGTCGAAGTAACAGCATTTTTCCTCTATCATTTTCCCACAATCGAAACACATTTGCAAATCGTCGTTTCGAACCGGAATTTAATTTTACATTTCTTTTAGATTTAAAATAGGAAAAACTTTGTTGTCGTTTTTAAATATAGCTTTTCTTTAAAGTTGTTTCATAATAGATTTTTGTAAAGTCTTGTAGGATAAGAAAAATTGCATAGATTTTAAAGCAATGGTTAAGTAAAATTACAACATTTTTTAAACTTAAAAAACAACAATGTTATCGAAAAGAAAATCGATTTTACCAACAAATTCGCGTAATGCAAAAGCAAAGAAGAAATCAAAAAGTAATGAATCTTTTCTTCCAGCCGAATTGTGTAAACTTGAACAAGCCGATCGTGCCAATTCATAACATTATAAACGTGAAAGCGCGTTTTATATAGTAGAGTTTGTTTTACATATAGGTAGAAAATTTACGAGAATAACAAGGTTAGGGGTCTGTAATTAAGTCCATAGTCAATTTGCTTTTTTTTTTTTTTACCAAGTGAAATTTGGCGCAAAATTAAATACATTGTTGTAACCAGATTTGTTTTTTGCGTGGTAAACACTTAATGGTATTTTAGATGATCATTTCCACGCTCACCTTTGCTGCCAACTATGACTGTAAAACATATTAAAAACTATTAGCCGATAATTTTCTAATTTTCTTATTGCTTCATGATGGTTCATACTTTAAACCTGAATCGGTCATGCCATTGTCGTTCAATTTTTATTCCTAATCCTAACCCTAATCGTATCCTATCCTAATCCTGATAATAGCTTTAAAGAATATTCTTTGACACGAATATGTAAATTAAATCAATATCCATAAATGGAATGAATGGAAAATAGAATAAATAGAAATGGCAAAATAAAATAACAAGAAAGTACATTTATTCGACACCTAACCCTAGAGAAAACGTAAAAAATTTCAAGCGCATGAAATAAATTAAAATAATCCTATATATACTAACAAAAATATGTAAATTTAGATAATCAGATTTGTGTCGTCGGTATTTATTTGCTAATAGTGTTCTTGACGCGATCGAGAAAATATCGAGGTTAAATTGGGCAGAATTTAAAGTACTTTCTAGCAACCTTTATTTACATTTTAGAATCGCATCAGATTGTTATATTTTTGTGAAATATCTATCAATGTATAAAATCCACAAGCAGTTTGTTCACTATTTACACCACTTAGCGTGAAACACTTAATTTAATATATACATAAACAAGATAATGTAGTAAGAAATATATAACATATGTCTATGCAAATAAACAATATAATAATGCCCATTTAGCAATGCACACATATACAAATTGTACACCAAATACCACCTAAAATGCACTGTTGTATAGAAGAATTCTGCCAATGTTGTTTTTCGCTTTACGAAAAGGAATTCTTCGATTTTCACGATTTTACTGGGTCGTCCTTTTTTCATTAGTTGCAGTTTCATTTTCACGATTGTATATATTATTTGGCATGAAATTTCACTTTTAGGTAGATTTCGTAAGAAATACTACCTATTACATTCTCACCTAATTTGGAAATTTAAAAAAATTTTTGCAGATCTACGCCGATATGACTCCCAGAACCCAAAACCACCCCCAGTTCAAAACTTTATATATATATATATATATATATATATATATATCTAACTATCTATCTATGTCACTTTTTTCTGACCACAATAACTGGAAAAATTCTGCATAAATCTCTTCCAAACTGATACATAAAATCAAGGGACATAAAATCTCGGTCAAGTTCGTTAATGGGCAAAATCGAACCAAGGGGGGGGGGAATGGGGGGGCTTTTTGTGAAAACAGAAAAACCCTCATAATTTCTTTATTTTTATACGTATCGAATCCGTTTAAAGTTATTATTACTTCTAGGAAAAAGGCCGAAAATTTATGTATGACAGATTTTTGGTATAATTAAAAATGGCCCCAAGGGGTGGAAAAAGGGGGGGTTTTAGAAGAAAAAAAATCATAGCTTCGTCAATTCACAAGATATCAAATCCGCGTAAATTTATGATTAATTCTCTTAGTATTATCTAAAACTTTTATATTGACAAGTTTTTTATAGGACCAACCGTTATAGCAAAAAAAATTAAAAACAAAAAAATCCCTGCCGGCTCCGCCTACAAACAAGTTATTTTTCGAAGTAGGCGGTTCCAACTCCCGCATCTTTTCGAAACTGATACATAAAATCAAGGGTCATAAAATCTCGGTCAAGTTTGTTAATGGGCAAAATCGAACCAAGGGGGGGGGGGGGGGGGCTTTTTGTGAAAACAGAAAAAAAAATAATTTCTTTATTATGATACGTATCGAATCCGTTTAAAGTTATTATTACTTCTAGGAACAGGGGCAAAAACTTATGTATGACAGAATTTTGATATAATTAAAAATTGCCTTAAGGGGGGAGGGAAGGGGGGTTTTACAAGAAAAAAATTCATAACTTCGTCAATTCCCAAGATTTCAAATCCGCTTAAATTTATTATAAATCCTCTTAATATTATCTAAAACTTTTATATTGACAAGTTTTTTATAGGACCAACCGTTAAAGCAAGAAAAAAATAAAAACAAGAAAATCCCTGCCGGCTCCGCCTGCAAACAAGTTATTTTTCGAAGTTGGCTGTTCCAACTCCCGCTTCTTTTCGAAACTGATACATAAAATCAAGGGGCATAAAATCTCGGTCAAGTTCGTTAATGGGCAAAATCGAACCAAGGAGGGGGGGATGGGGGTACTTTTTGTGAAAACAGAAAAAAAACATAATTTCTTAATTATGATACGTATCGAATCCGTTTAAAGTTATTATTACTTCTAGGAACAGGGGCAAAAACTCATGTATGACAGAATTTTGATATCATTAAAAATTGCCTTAAGGGGGGGGGGGAGGGAAGGGAGGTTTTACAAGAAAAAAATTCAGAACTTCGTCAATTCCCAAGATTTCAAATCCGCTTAAATTTATTATAAATCCTCTTAATATTATCTAAAACTTTTATATTGACAAGTTTTTTATAGGACCAACCGTTATAGCAAGAAAAAATTAAAAACAAGAAAATCCCTGCCGGCTCCGCCTGCAATCAAGTTATTTTTCGAAGTAGGCTGTTCCAACTCCCGCTTCTTTTCGAAAATGATACATAAAATCAAGGTGCATAAAATCTCGGTCAACTTCGTTAATGGGCAAAATTGAACCAAGGAGGGGGGGATGGAGGTACTTTTTGTGAAAACAGAAAAACTCCCATAATTTCTTAATTATGATACGTATCGAATTCGTTTAAAGTTATTATTACTTCTAGGAGAAGGGCCGAAAATTTATGTATGACAGATTTTTGATATAATTAAAATTTGCCTTAAGGGGGGAGGGGAGGTTTTTGAAGAAAAAAATTCATAACTTCGTCAATTCCCAAGATTTCAAATCCGCTTAAATTTATTATAAATCCTCTTAATATTATCTAAAACTTTTATATTGACATGTGTTTTATAGGACCAACTCTTATAGCAAAAAAAAAAAAAAAAAAAAAAAAAATCCTTGCTGGCTCCGCCTGCAAACAAGTTTGGTTTCGAAGTAGGTGGTTCCAACTGCATCATCATTGCAAAAAGGTCATTTCTTCCGCAATTCCCGACAAACAGGCGCCCCACGGTCTGCGTCTTCGAAATCTACCTGTGCCTGTAGGCCGAGCCGTCAGGGATTTTTTTAAGACTGGGTTATGTCAAGGCCCCTATAGCAAAGAAATACCGTATGGTCTCCTATAAAATGTGATAAAGCTTTGGTTAATTATATGTGTTGTTAATTATCAAGTGAAATGTTTTGCTAAATTAATGCATTTATTCTTTTTTTAATGTTACGTGAACGAAGTCACGGGTAACAGCTAGTAATATTATAAATCCGATTGTGTGCAAATGTTAGGCTGAAGCCAGCGTCAAAATGGAGCTTTTAATGATCCTGTATCTTTGCATATAGGTTCATTATAACCCTCAAATGAACATAGGCTGGTTTTTGTTTATTTTATTCAAATATTTTTCTTAATAATTCAAAATTTCGTTATTTTTATAGAGAATAAATGGACATTTTTTCGTATAGTATTTTAAATTGGTTAAATTTAATTTACCGTTGCTAATGTTTTATCGTTGACAAAACTAAATCAAAATCCGGAATAATAATTTTTACTCAACAATTTAGTTTCAATTGAAAAAATTTCACGTGAAAAATGAAAAAAAAAAAATAAAGAATTAAAAAGAAGATTAAATAATATTATTAGAAATAAAATGTACTTTTTTTAAGTTTTTGATAATAATACAAGGTTTCAATATGCGTAACCATAGGAAACAGGCGAATATGAAGTCATACATCGAAAATAAAGCGGGTATGCTTTGATGGTGAATTAAAATGATCCTGTGTTTTTTCTTTACTTTTTTTCTTTTTTTTTCTTTTGTATGGTAACAATACTTGGTGTTTTACCATCTGCGCACGGCTAATATAATTATACCGTACTTTTTATTTAAATTTTAAAAAAGTAAAAAGAAGTTTGAAAAGAAAATGGTTAGCAAATGTCAATAATATGCAAAGTTATCCATGTTGAAAATGATGTCATGGATAGCGAGAAATAGTTATTTTCATTCTTAAAACTAAAAGAAATAACTCGATTATCTAAAAAAAAATGACGAATGTTAATAGTTCCATTTTTGTTGATAAAATCTAAGGATTTAATATTATTTCGTTAAAGTAACATAATTTTCCCTATGCCAGCATTGAAATTAATTGCCTGGAAAAGAAAATTAACAAGAATTATGTCATTAAAAAGGGATTTCTCTGGGGAAAAAGAGACGTCATATTTGAGATAAAACGGGAATTTTCCAATATGTTTTAAAATGAGTGTGAATCAATTCCTTACATTAATAATACAAGGATCAGTAAGTATATAAACTAGGTGAGTTTCACGCCATATTTATAACGAAAAATTTAAATGTTTTTTATCTATACTGATTATTAAGCTTGTGTATCCGTTATATACAGATGAGAGTTTTCTGCTAAAAATCACATCATAATTTTAAGAAAAGGAAAATCAACAAGAATCTATTATATTAAAATCTGACCGTGTGTTTGTATTCCGCAACTACTCCTAGACTATCGAACGCAACGCGATTTGCTTAATACCGGTTATCATTGATCCGAGGATGTCACACAAACTCTCAGAATTTCAAAAATTAAATTAGATGCCAAGATTTTTTTAATTTTTTATTTATTTATTTATTTATTTATTTGTAAATTTTAACGAAGTTTCTCTTAAAACGGAAAGTAAATTACTCCATATTTGTGTATAAAAAGGGAGAAATAAAACAGATCAGTATATTTTTTACACCATTTTCTCATTAAAACTGAAAAACAGAATTTATTTTCACTTTGAATAGATGCAGAAAACAAAATCTTCATTTCAGTAAATTATCCGAAAAATAAAAACATTTTCATATATTCAAACTTCATGAATCAATTTATTCTGGAGAACAAAAATTGCCTGTCAACATACTGTCATTTAGAAAACAAGATTTGTTTCAGCTGTACATTAAACCAAGGAGGCAGAATTGAATTTAAAGAAAAAACATATACTATTTCCAATTAATGTTTTTTTGAAGGATGGCTGTTAAAACGTTTCACAAAGGCATTAAAAGTAAAATTGTTTATCAGGTAAAATTGACATTTGTGTTTACCCAATTCGTCTATTTTCACGATTTTATTTGACCCTCTTTTTGCATTGGTTGCAATTTCATTTTCGCGATTATTTGACACAAAATGTCACTTTTTTAAGACTGAGTTATGTCGAGGTCCCTATAACAAAAAATACCGTATTGTCTCCTATGAAATGTGATAAATAGTGAAATATTTTGCTTAATTAATGTATTTATTCTTATTTTAATGTTGCGTGAACGAAGTCACGGGTAACAGCTAGTAATATTATAAATCCGATTGTGTGCAAATGTATGGCTGAAGCCAGCGTCAAAATGGAGAATTTATTGATCCTGTATCTTTGCATATAGGTTGATTATAACCCATAAATGAACATAGGCTAGATTTTATTTATTTTATTCAAATATTTTCTTTAAAAATTAAAAATTTCATTATTTTCATAAAATTTAACCATTTTACTTTAACGTCACTAGGGCTTTGATCGTTGCCAATAAATAAAAACACGGAAAAATAATTTTTCCTCAACAATTAATTTTCAATTGAACGATTTTCACGTGAAAAATGAAAATTCAAAAGAATTCAAAAGAAAATGAATTTCCGTGATATTTTAAACAAAAATATGGAGTATTTGTTATTATACATGAAGTATGAATATCGGTTACATTAAAAAGGATCTTTTTCTGTCAAAAACTGCATTATAATTAGAAGGAAAAATGAACAATAATTATATTATTAAAAATAAATTTCGATTGGACCATGGAACTATGAAAAGGATTCTCCTCAGCTTGGACAAATATGACGTCATAAATAAAACATATATTTTTAAATATTCGTAATAATACAAGGAGCATGAATATCAATGTATTATGAAAGTAGATAGATAATGGACGTTATATTTAAGATGAAAAACCGAAATATTTTTTATCGATACTGATTAATAATTAGCTTGAGTACCAGTTACATACAAATGTGAGTTTTCCGCTAAAATTCACGTCCTGATTGCCAGAAAAAGAAAATTAACAAGAATTATGGCATTAAAAAGAGATTTCTCTAAGAAAAAAGTGACGTCATATTTGAAATAAAACGGGAATTTTCAAATGTGTTTTACAAGGAGCGTGAATCAATTCCTTACATTAATAATACAAGGATCGGTAAGTTTAGAAAGTAGATGAGTTTCACGCCATATTTAAAACGAAAAATTTAAATATTTTTTTTTATCTATACCGATCATTAAGCATGAAAATCAGTTACATACATTTGAGTGTTTTTTACCAAAAACCACACCATGATTATTAGGAAAAGAAAAAGAAATACGAATCTATTATATTAAAATCTGACCGCCTGTTTGTATTTCGCAACTACTCCTCAAGTCGAAGTAGTCGAACGCAACGCGATTTACTTAACACCGGTTATTATTGATCCGAGGATGTCATAAACTCTCAGAATTTAAAAAAAATGATTTAAATTCCGAGATATTATTATTATTATTATTATTTTGTAAATTTTAACGAAATTTCTCTAAAAATGGCAACTAAATTATTCCATTTTTGTGGATTAAAAAGAAGAAATAAAACGGATTAATATATTTTTTCTCCTTAAAACTGACAAAAAAAAAGAATTTATTTTCAATTTGAATAGATGGTTGAAAGATTAAAAAAAAACTTGATTACAGTAAAATTTAAAAAAAAAAAAAAAAAAAAAAAAACGTATTTTCACATATTCGAACTTCATGAATCAATTTATTCTGGAGAACAAAAATCGTCTGTCAACGTATTTTCATTTAGAAATAAAGATTTTTTTTTAGTTATAGATTAAATCAACGAGGCAAAGTTAATCTCCTTGCATTTAGGTCTATAATTATTGCTCCCTATTCACAAGAATTGAATTTAATGAAAAAGAATATACTATTTCCATTATCTTTGAAGGATGGCTATTAAAACGTTTCACAAAGGCGTTAAAAGTAAAATGGTTTACTAGGTAAACTTGACATATGTTTTTACACAATTCGTCGATTTCCGCGATTTTATTTGGTCCGCCTTTTTTCATTGGTTGCAGTTTCCTTTTCGTGATTATTTGTCACAAAATTTCACTTTTTTAAAACTTAGTTATGTCAAGGACTCTCTATAACATAGAAATACTGTATTGTCTCCTATGGACTGTGATAAAGAGTTAGTTAATTATTTACGTTTCTAATTGTCGGGAATGAAATATTTTGCTTAATTAATGCATTTATTCTTCTTTTAATGATACGTGAACGAAGTCACGGGTAATAGCTAGTATTACATAATTCCATTATCGTGCTTTTATTTCTTTCAATGTTTCTTGTTTGATCTGATGTTACACTGATAAATAAACATGGATATTTCTTAATCTACAAAAATATAAAAACGAACGAAAATATACAATAACCTTTTCCGAGTTACTCACGATTCCGAAAAACGCTCTTTATCAATAGAAACCTCAGAAACCAATATATTTTTGAAATGTAAAGAATCA
Source organism: Maratus michaelseni (assembly GCA_963931845.1). Classification (NCBI taxonomy): domain Eukaryota; kingdom Metazoa; phylum Arthropoda; class Arachnida; order Araneae; family Salticidae; genus Maratus; species Maratus michaelseni. The sequence goes on along the minus strand of OZ007600.1, from coordinate 170,301,912 downwards.
TTATAAAAACAAAGTTTATTTTGTTGCCACTAATTTTCGGAAACGTTTCCGAATAGTTTTTATAATGTACTAGCTGGACCACCCAGCGTTGCCCGGGTCCGTGATAAAACCTTAAATAAACCCCAAATTTGTATTATTTTATTATTTTACCCAATTTTGTATGAATTTATATCGCAAAATCGTAAAAAAAAAAAAAAACATTTATTTATTTTTTTCAAGTAGGATCGTTATATAGTTTAAAAAAAATAGCTTTTGTTGTCCAAACCCTTTGAAATTTTCAATGATGGTCATAAATATAACGATTTTACAGCCCGTGTAACAATTACGTCAGATATATTGTTATCTGGTTGTAAAATAAATATGTTTTCTTTTCGCGTCGGGTCCGTTAACATAAAAGAAAATAGTATTCGTCGTCCGATCTCTCTGAAATTTTAGCCGTTTATAAATATAACTGTTTCCAAGTCTTCTATAAAATTATGTGAAAATATATGCATTTTAAATAGTGAAAACGTTACCCGAAGCCGAGCGTGACCGCAAAAACATTTTGTTATTATGGGTTTTCGCCGAAAATATCCCAGATTTATTTTTTTTTTAATACTTGCTCTCATCCGAACGCTTCGAAATTGTTGTAGGTGATGTAAATCTGGTCTACCGAGATGTTCTAAAAAGATTCTATCGAAATACGAACGTTTAGTAACTTTTAGCGTAAAAAAAATTCTTCTCGTGAGGCGCGAAAAGCCCTGCGTTCACCAGTGTCTTTGAAAGGGTTAAAATCCATATTTAAAAAATAATAATTATACCGTCTATTAGAAGAAGATTTCAGCTCTAAGAGCATATGTTTGGTTTGTCTGTATCTCTAAAATTGTGCTATTGAAAAGCGTTGGCGTAAGGGAGAAAACATAAACCTGGGAAAACGACCCTTTTTCAAAGGGTTAACATATTTTCTTTTTCGAATTGATTATGGCATTGGAGACGTAAGAGTGCGATCTTTCAGAATATGCTTTTCGTTTTAAATAAACCAAACGGTTGAGTCGATAGAATTTAAAACAAAATTGCGAATTAAACGCATTTTTCATGTAAATGGTTCTTTATTCTCGTGCGCTGCAGTAAATCGGGTTCTGGGCATGCGCAAGTTCTAAAAACAACCTCGCAAAAAAAAAAAAAGATTAGTTATTGATTAATTTTTAATTAATATTTTTGTTAATTTTCAAAGTATTAAAATTCTGAGACTCAGGTGCACCTTGGACTATCCAACACCTAAATATCCAGACTTCTACACTGTTAAAATTTTGCAGCAAACTGTCCAGTCATTTGACCGTTTATGTAGAAAATGGTTACATAACCGTAATTTAGCTATAATCTGAACATAAAATGAGCAACAATACGGTCAGAATATAGTTAAATTACGGTTATGCAACCGTTTTCTACAAAAACGGTCAAATGACTGGACAGTTTGCTGCAAAATTTTAACAGTGTAGTTGGACTAGATTTTACTAGCCAACGCAGACAAACAAACAAATAAACACACACACACACACACTCACACAGAATTAGTATAGGTTAATCAGTTTTCTCAACCCGGAATAAAAGTTTCTCGTATGCATATTCATTCTCAAATAAACATTTTCATGTTCAACAAACATTTTACAGAGAAACATGGTAAATTATCAGCATTAATATTCATATTTGAATTAATATTATTTTGTGACTCTTGCATGTATAAGTTCAATTATGTAGCATCCTAAAAATCTGTAATTCCGGTTTGAGAAAACTGATAAATGCACTCTAAAAACTACTTGGAAACGATTCCGAAATTTAATGGGAGCAAAAAGAACTTTGTTTTTATAAATGATTCTTTAAATCTCCCAAATATATTGGTTTCTAATGATAAAGAATGCTTTTTCGGAATCATGGAAAAATCATCATTCTTCTAATAGACGCATGAAAGAATCATCGAAAATATCCCAGATTTTATTTTTTTTTAATACTTGTTCTCATCCGAACGCTTCGAAATTGTTGTAGGTGGTGTAAATCTGGTCTACCGAGATGTTCTAAAGAGATTCTATCGAAATACGAACGTTTAGTAACTTTAATCGTAAAAAAAAATTCTTCTCGTGAGGCGCGAAATGACCTGCGTTCACCGGTGTTTTTGAAAGAGTTAAAATCCGTATTTAAAAAATAATAATTATACCGTCTATTAGAAGAAGATTTCAGCTCTAAGAGCATATGTTTGGTTTGTCTGTATCTCTAAAATTTTGCTATTGAAAAGCGTTCGGAAGAGGTTATTGCGTTCGGAAGAGCGTTCGGCAGAGGTTATTGTATATTTTTGTTTGTGGTTATAGTATATGTTCGTAGATTAAGAAACATTTGTCTTTTAGGTAGATTTCGTAAGAAATACTACCTCTTACGTTCCCCCCTATGTTGGAATTGCTGAAATTTTTTTGCAGATTTACGCCGATCATGACTCCCAGAACCCAAAACCACCCACAGTTCAAAACTTTATCTATTTATTTATCTATCTATATCACTTTTTTATGGACACGATAACTTCCATAATTCTGCACAAATCTGCACTTCCTAAAATATCGGTCAAGTTCGTTAATGGGAAAAATCGAACCAGGGGAGGGGAAAACATGGGGGGGGGGGTTGTGAAAGCAGAAAACCCCCATAACTTCTTAATTAAAATACGTATCGAATCTGTTTAAAGTTATTATTACATCTAGGAAAAGGGCCGAAAATTTATACATGACAGAGTTTGATATCATGAAAAATGGTCTCAAGGGGGGGGGGGGATAGGTGTTTAAGAAGAAGAAAATTCATAACTTCGTCCATTCACAAGATATCAAATCCGCTTGAATTTATTATAAATCCTCTTAATGTTATCTACAACTGTTATATTGACAAGTTTTTATAGGACCAACCCTTACAGTAAAAAAAAAGAATAAAAATAAAAAAATCCCTGCCGGCTCCGCCTACAGACACAAGTCGATTTCGAAGTCCCAACTACCGCATCATGGCAAAAAGGTCATTTCTTCTGCAATTCTCACAAAACAGGGGCCCCACGGTCTGCGTCTTCGAAATCTACCGTCAGAGATTTTTTGTTTACCATGTATTGTACACCGTAAGACTGGTTTCTCTCTTTTTCTCCTTCCTCTTTCGCACAATCGTAACAATAATCCAACAGTGCGAAATCTTAATAACATGATTGTGTAAATTTAACACTTGTCATATGGGTTTACTCACTATTTTTACATATAAATTATGAAAGATACCTTTCGTAAAAATAGAACAATATTTTAAGACTTTTCTCAAAAAAATAATTTTCCCAATTTTCTGACTCATTTATAAGCGTAAAAGCATGATAGCATGATTATTGAAGTGATATGTAATCGAACACTCTTCTTCTTTCCAAAAAATAAATTACATATTGAGTTATAAGCAACTATCGTCTCGGGAAAACTGTATTTATTTTCCTCCTTGCAGTGTCGCGTTCGAAAAATTGGTTCAGAATGTCCCCTTTGACAGCATTTTCCGAAAAATCTTCTGTATTTATTAAAAAAACTGAAAAACAGTTCGATGACATGGTTCCTTAATAACTGCACCTGCCAATTTCATAAATTACTCTTCATAATCATATCAATTCATAAAATATATTTACTATTAATTACCCCCCTCCCCCCCCCCAAAAAAAAAGCTTCTAATTACTGGATCGTGAAAGCTATAGTAATGCGTTTAACCCACCATCTGGAGAAAAAATATCTACTACTATGTAATTATCATTCTCTTTTAATTAAATATAAATTAAATATAGCTTTTTTTTCTTAAAAGGGTACTGTAGAATAATTTATGTCACAAATACCACATCCTTCTTTAGTTAAATATGTTTCACTTAAGACATGACAAAGTGTCATTTCATTTCGGAATTAAGTGATTAACATACGAAAAATATCATTTATAGAAACACAGCACATAAGACCAGTGACTGAGAGGTTCTGGTTTTAAAGCTACTAGACGTTTCGATTTAGATCAATAGTTTTTCCTAAAAACAGAATATATTTTGCCTTATCCTGGGTAACTACTTTATTCTATTAATTACCTGATAAAGACTGCTGATAATTAGTTGATCTTGAAACTTTTTTAGTTTTCTTAATTCACTTAGAAAAAATATCTTTTACTATATAGTTTTCATCTAAATAAATTTATTATCGCTAATTGTTTCTATTGGCAAAATATGATTTGTCCTTGCCTGAATAACTGGTCTCTGCTATGTAATTACCTGATGAAGAAAGCTATTAATTAAATAATCTCGAAGCTATAGTGTATTATAGTCACCATTTAATAAAATATATTTCTCCTATTATATATTTTTCATCCAGAAATAATATCAGCTGATGGTTCCTATAGGTAGAATATGTTTTATGCTAGCCAGGGTAACTAATCTTTGCTATTAATCACCTGATGAAGAAAGCTATTAATTAAGTAATCTCCAAGCTATAGTGCATTGTAATCACCATTTAAATAAAAATATATCTCCTATTAGATATTTTTCATTCAGAAGTAATATTAGCTGATTGTTCCTATAGGCAGAACATGTTTTATGCTAGCCAGGGTAACTGTGCTACTAATCACCTGATGAAGAACGCTATTAATTAAATAATCTCAAAGCAATAGTGTATTATAGTCAGAATTCAAGTAAAAATATATCTACTATTATATTTTTTTAAGCAGAAATATATTATCTAATGATTCCTATAGGCAGAATATGTTTTATGCTAGCCAGGGTAACTAATCTTTGCTACTAATCACCTGATGAAGAAAGCTATTAATTAAATAATCTCAAAGCTATAGTGTATTATAGTCAGAATTTAAGTAAAAATATATCTCCTATTATATATTTTTCATTCAGAAATAATATTATCTGATTGTTTCTATAGGCAGAATATGTTTTATGCTAGCAAGGGTAACTAAACTTTGCTACCTATCACCTAATGCAGAGAACATCTAATTAAATGATCTGGAAGCTATAAAAGTGTGTTTCAGATGTATCAATTGGAGACAAAAAATATTTACTAAAGTATAAATTTCATGCATCCCCAATTAAATTATTATCACCGGTAATTATACTGTTGACACAATAGATTTTACTTTTTGCCTGAGTAACAATATGCGCTCTGTGACTAATCATCTGATGAATAGAGCTGCTAATTAGTTGATCACGAGCAGGGAAGCCCGAGGTATGCTCGGTCCAGGGTTGGTTTTTTGACATGACAGTGGTAAAAATCGTGTTTTTACCGGTTTATTCCGTCAAAAACCTATCATTTTGGATTATCCTCCAATTTATGGTGTAAGTGTAGCATACAATACATTTCTAGATTGATTTTACCTTGTTGTTCTTGTTATTATTATTTACACTTAAATTTAAATTTATTTAAAAGAAGATCATTTCCTAATATGGGAAATATTTAAAAATACAAGAGTAAAAGAAAAGAACAATATTTGTCATAATCTTCACTAATATAGATTCTACTAACTGCAATTAACATTGATATTAAATGATAAAAGGTTATTATAATTATTAAATAACATTCAATATACATTTTTAGTAAAATACATTAAAATTTATTTTAGAGATGCAAAAATGCTGTTACATTGTATGACAATAGATGTTAAGCATAGACTGGCAGTGAATAAATTTGAATATTCTTAGATATAATATTTTAAAATGCATATCTTATGTATTTCATAAATGCAATTATGGTGATTTTCATTTGCACTTCAATAAGTAGAATCTTAAAATTTTGTTTTCAACCATGTAATAAATTGTACCGAAATTATACACATTGTTTAATCTAATACTTATAGATTACAGGATTTCTTCAAAAAATCTTAATTTTTTTTAGAGTAGCTTAAGATTACTGTAGAGATCTTCTAATAGAGATGTACACGTATTATTCTAATGCAATTCTTTTTTGTTTTTCTTGGATGGATAAATATACTTTAGACTCTTTTTGATACTGAATATTTCATGTAAAACAACTGAATATTAAAGATAGAATGAAAAAAAAATGTAAAAACAAACTACTAAAAAATGGGTTTTTGACAGTTTTTGACATTTTTGACAAGGAGGTTTTTGACATGACGGTAAAAACCATGGTTAAAACCGGTAAAAACCGTCATGCGTCAAAAACTTGCCAACCCTGGCTCGGTCAAAATTAGCTTTGAGTTCAAATATCATGACACATGACCAAAATGACATATTATTCAAAATTTTTCTCGAACATGTGACCAAGCCCAATTGTCTTCTCGTTCCCGAAACCCATAGGATTTAAAATTTAATCAAAATTGTCTGAGCCGTTTTTTAGATAAAATTAGCTTGACCCACAGTGACCCAAAAATGACCCACTAATGGGATTTTCTCGAGCATGTGACCTAGCCCAATGATTCTCTTGTGCCCAAAAACCGTAGGATAAAAAATTTAGTTCAAATTCTCTGAGCCGTTTTTAAGGTAAAAATAGCTTGCCCGATAATGACCCATGACCAAAATGACCCACTAATCGAATTTTATTGAACATGTGACCTAGCCCAACAGTCTTTTCGTGCCCGAAAACCATAGGATACAAAATTTAGTTCAAATCGTCTGAGCCGCTTTTAAGAAAAAAGTCCTTCCGGCCTGTACCGGGAGGAAAAGGTAGCTTTCCTATATCTTCGTTTTAAAATTTTAGCTAATGTTACACGAAAACAGCAAGTTAAAATGCAAAGAAACGTTTACAAAGGATTCGTTAATACTGAATCTGAATAAGAAATTCGCCAAATTATTGAGCAATAGCCAAATTGGCTTCATTTATGAAGACTTATTTTGGTCGCCAAATTTGGCGATATTTCGCCAAATGTCGCCAAGTTTGGCGAGAATTTGGCGCTAACGGATATGAATATATAGTTTTATGCGTATGATTGAGAAAATTATTACAACAATGAAAATTTTTGTAATGTGCTGTCTTGTTTCAAAATGTCAGCCACCCTAGAATTTCAAACTGCTCTATCTCAGCCATTTTTTAAGATAGAGGTAAACCAAAAAATGCTCTGGAATACTTGTATCAAGGCCTAACACGTAATTAAAAAATAAATTTGAATTTTTAACTTTTTTGTATATTAATTTTAGTTTTAAATTTTTAAATGGCCGCCATCTTGAAACAAAATGGCGGACCAAGCTGGCCAACGAACTCGGTCGAGACATTGGTGACCTTAATACACACAATTAGTTTCATCAAAATCGATTTATAAATACGAGCGTTATCGTATGACATAGGTCAGATATATATATATATATATATGGAGATATATATATATATATATATATATATAAATCAACATTTGAACGGAGGGTGGTTTTGGGGTCTGGGGGTCATGATCGGTGAAAATATATCGAAATTTTCCGGAACTGCTTTCCTCCGAACGGCTACAATAGGTAGCTTTATACTTTTTTGTATTGAAAGCTACCTAAAAGTAACTTGACCCATAATGACCCATGACCAAACTGACCCACTAATCTAAATTTCTTGAACGTGTGACCTAGCCCAACAGTCTTCTCGTTCCCTAAAACTGTAAAATATTAAATTTATTTCAAATTCTCTGAACCGTTTTCAAGATAAAACAGGTAATATAATTTTTTTTAAAGTCAATTCCTACTTAGGTCAACAAAGAAATATTTTATTTTAGTTCCTTTTTATTAAATAATTACAATTAATATAAATATGTATATACATATGACTGAATCAGAATATTAATTGGCAAAATAGAAAGCGAATCTCTTTGCAATTTTCCATTTTAATAAATAATATAAGAATGGCCCGGATAATATGTAAGTACCAAAAATAATATGAAACAGTATAGAAAATAACATTAAAACATAATCACGAGTCAACAGTTATCATGCCAACAGTTTCATGTAGTAGCGGCTCTTTCGAAAAGTGGAACCTAATGAAGTATTTATGCTCAATTATCTTCGAGTTTTGAATGCTAGTAGTTTGGTTATTTAATTTAATTAATTAATTAATATTTGAAAAAACTGTATTAACATCAAGTGTCATCCACTACAAGTTTTAAAAAATGTATTTGAACTTGAGTGGATGAATAAAAAGTATTTTATTAACGACTGAAAATTTGAAAGAAAAAATAATTTGAGCATTTGAATTTGAATTTTGCTTTTTAATCATAAATATATAAAATAAACCCGTGCAGCATTAATGTCCCACGTTATCTTTATTGAACATTTTTTTATAATCATCGTTGCTGTATTTTATTTTTGTGGCATCACTAATTTGAGGAAAATCTTTCATTTCATTTATGAAAACAATGGGGGGAAATTTTTTCCCCCATATAAAACAAAAATTAATTAATTAAATGTAATTAATGAATTAATATGTGAAAAAAACTGTATTAACATCAAGTGTCATCCAGTACAAGTTTTAAAAAAATGTATTTGAACTTGAGTGGAGGAATAAAAAGTATTTTATTAACGATTGAAACTTTGAACAAGATATATAAATATAGAGAGAGTGTGAGCTAATAGTCGGAATTGAAAAATAGCTTGACCCATAATGACCCATGACCAAAATGACCCACTAATCGAATTTTCTCGAACATGTGACCTAGCCCAACAGTCTTCTCGTGCCAGAAAACCATAGGATGCAAAATTTAGTCTAAATAGTCTGAGCCGTTTTTTAGATAAAATTAGCTTGACCCACAGTGACCCAAAAATGACCCACTAATCGAATTTTCTTGGACATGTGACCCAGCCCAATGATTTTCTCGTGCCCGAAACTCGTAGGATACAAAATTTAATCAAAATATTAAAAAACACCAATTAAAATATATTAAGACAGACAGACATAAGCTCACTTTAAAAAATAAAATTTTATAAAAAATATACTTAAAAACATTTAAAAATACAAATAAGTAGACGTTTCGCCATGCGACACGCAAGGCATCATCAGTACAAAAAACAATCCAATGCATAACAGACCACTGAACAATTCAAGAACAGTTAAAGTTACTTTAACAACAGACAATATTCACTCGGTACGGCACGAGCTTCATTCAGTGTCTCCGATCGCAATTCAGTGAGCCAACCCTCAAGGAATAATCTACCATGGTAGTTGTTACAGCCCGATTTCAAAATGCCGGCGTTCGCAATTAGCGGGATGTGATTCGTTTTAAGTGAATGCTGGACAATTTTTGAATTCAAATTACTATTTTTTAAAGCAGTAGTTTGTTCTTTTAAGCGAATTTCCAATGATCTACCTGTTTCACCAATGTAGACACTATTGCAATCTTTACAGGGAACAATATAAACAACACCGGGTAATTTAGACTTATCATATTGAAATTTATGCTTAGTGAAAAAGGAACTCATTTTATTAATTGGTTTAAAAGAAACCCCAATATTGTATGATTTTAAAATGCCAGAAATTTTATCAGAAATGTTTCTATAATAAGGGATACAGATAAAAGTATTTGGTTTACTACGTTGGAAAGGGGGGAGGGGAGTAGAATTCACAAAATTTAAAGTATTTTTAAAGATTTTTTTAACAAGACCAATAGGATAGCTATTATTAACCAAATCGTGATAAATTTTACATTTCTCAATTTCAAAATCATTACTAGAACTGCAATATCTAATGGCCCTGAAGTTTTAATAACGGCTATTTTATGGCTGAAAGGGCATATTGAATTGAAATTACTATATTGACCAGTAGATGTAGGTTTTCTGTAAACAGTAGTGGTGATAGACTGAGAGATAGCAGCAGTGTGTCTGCGGATTAGAATGTCGAGAAATGGTAATTCAGCATTATTTTCAATTTCAACAGTAAACTTAATAGGGTTACCAACCCTATTAAGGTTGGTAACCCTATTTTTAGATTTAAAATTTTTATAAAAATTTTCCAGTAACTAATTTAATGTTTCCGGTACTTTTTCACCCTCAGAGATCTTAATTTTTTTTGTCATTATATAGAAATTCGTAATACATTTTTTTTTTAAATAATTACAGGAATATTTGAGAAAAAATGCATAATATGTATACTTTTCCCGGCTAATATGATTTAAGGAATTTAAGTAAGTGTGAAAAGTGGATGTTACCTTTTAAAAAACGAAAGTTGCTGTAATTTTAAGCATATAGGCAATCCCTATTTTAAAAATTGTATTCATACTCAAAAAGTAAGCACACTTCTCAGTCGAATGTCACCACTCGCATCTTTCTGCGATAATTTGGTGATAAAATAGAACGGAGTGGTGCGTTTTTTTTCTTCATGTTTTTCCCACAATTGATCATTAAACACCAAACATACATTAAATTAATTAAATTAGTTTAGAGTATTTATCTGCTGCTTTATTTATTTATTTATTTATTCATAATCGCCATCTGTTTTCTGTCATGATAATTGGTCTACCTTGTATATGAAAATTTTGAAAATTTTCGAATAAGTATTATGTGGGTAAATTTCTGATTTGACTTAATTTTAAATATTTTTGTCATCTGTCATACTTGACGGGGTTCAACCTACTATAGAATTGAGTGAAAATAAGAACAATTCTGGACAAATCGTAAGAATACAAACAATATTATAAATGTTTTAAAATAGAACTAATTTATTTAATAAACAGGAATTATTCAGAAAATCAGCACATAGATTTACATTAAATTACTGTTTTTAGATGCGTTCGTACTTATATAAATACGTAGCACCTATAGTCGTCGTCTGCTCCGTCCGTCAGTCCATTTGTCCGCATATAATAGCGCAAAAACTACCCAACCAAATGATTTGAAATTTAAAGTTGCAGAAATTTGTCGAGTCATTTAAAATTTTATGAAAATCGAATCGAAACTTAAAAAAATATTAATAAAAGTTTTCTTCATTCTATTAAATGCTATCATACTTAATTAATTCAATGATATTCCATAACAGGTAATGATTCTAGGTTGCCATACTGATTACGTCCTATTTAAGACGGAGTCATATAATTTCCGTACTGAATTTAAAAACCAAATTTGTACACTAAAATTGTTTAATTATAGCAATCCTATAATTTACCGACAGTTTTTTGGATAGATGTTTCCGGAAAAATAAATATTAAGTGGTGAAAGAGTCTAAATATGGATTTCCAGTTCTGAAATTTTTAAAACTAGGCTTAAGTTTTTCATTGGAATTTTTATCGATGATTTTTTTTTTACATTGTCTTGTATCGGATATTTGCGCGTGGTGTAATTTTAATGTAACAGAATTGTAATTAACTGCTTGTAAAAGTGTATTGAAACTTAATTTCATAAAATAAAATGAATATCTATATAGCATGAAAATCTGCACATAAAGTAAATTTTGTATTCATGCATTTTTGCATAATATTGCAACAGCTATTGCACCTAGATCTGAATACTTATAAAACTAGTTATAGTACGAACGCACCTCATTGTATATCACGTTTGATGTACAATTTCCGATTTGTTTATCTATTTTTGTTAGAATATTACAAACGTAACCACACTTACTTTATATAGCAACCGTAAAAACAAAATAACCATAGTGAAACGACAAAAAATGACAAATTAATCAACCATAATCAGTATTATAAAAGTTTCATTTGGAAATAAAAAAATACATACCTGTAATCGTCGACTTATTTGTCCTCAAATAATAATCATATATAAACAGTTCTAATACATATAATAATATAGTTTTAATACGAAGCTCAAAAATATAGTTGTAGTATAAAACTGGCTTTTAAAAATTTTTTAATCTGGTGAATATAATTTTTATTTTCTGAATTTTGAAACGTTTCTGAAATACGTTGCAACCAACTGATTATCAACTAAAATGATTTTCTACAGAGGAAAAAACTTTGCATTCGAACAAAAATAGCAGTTATCTAGTGACTGATAAACTCTTATCTGAGGGGGAAAAAATGTATTTTGAAAGTTAAACATTAAAAACCGTCATGCATTATGAGTGATTTTACAAAATGCAAATCATTCAGATGAGATAATAACTGACGATACAACCAAGAGTTATTATCTCTCTATTAAAAAAAAAAAAAAAAAAGGTAGCTAATGCTGCTGTTGCTGTCGTAATTGAATTTATTGTGACTGGGGCACTTTTTTGGCCTATACAGTAGAATCTCAATTATCCGACCCTCGTTTAACCGGAACTCTCCGTAAACCGACGTCGGTTTCATGACCTTTTTTTACAGCGTTTTTACTTTCACGTTCCTTGCGTATAAGGAAAGGGCAGATGACGTCACTGTTGGTTTTAATATCTGTTGGATCGCAAGAAAAACCTGTTCGTTCTTTATGTTTCCTACTGTACACATGAGATGGGGCGATTTGATTGGTCTACGTTAAATTGCTCTATGATATGATTGGCCTACATCGCCATAACGATTCCTGCAATGATCGCAACGACAAAAATGTAGTGGTAGATTGGTTGATGGAACTGTTCTTTCCAAACTACGAGTACAGATAAATATTTTGGTTCCCATTCTTAAGATAACTGCTATTCTTGTTCGAATGCAAAGTTCTTCCTCTGTAGAAAATCATTTTAGTTGATAATCAGCTGATTGCAACGTATTTCAGAAACGTTTCAAAATTTGAAATTATCTTGAGCTTCCGCAAGCTCCGATCTCGGTAGAAGTGTACTCTTTCCCCACCCCCACGTCCGCTGTACACGTTCCTGTTCTAAAAAAAACACGCCCCATTTCGAAAGTTGCATATTGCCATACTGCCGAGTGCCACAATATTCGAATATTACTGGCACCCTCTGATTGTAAGCAACTGCAGGGAACAAACCCCTTTTTGTCATCTTTTCACGAACAGAAATTTTCACAGAATTTCAAAAGGGGTGGACCGGGAGGCGGCAGCACAGACAATCACCTCATCGAGTTCACGGATGAAATTCCAGAATTAGATAAAACTCGATTCGCATATTAAAACGCGATCGGTCTGCCAAGTCATATCTTGGTGGAAAACACGTGGAAACCCGATTTTAGCGGTTGACTCGTAGGTTTACCATTGTGCTTTCCTGCACCCAAAAGGTATGAAAACACGGAGAACTGGGTGCAGGAAAACACAATGGTAAATCTACGAGTCAACCGTTAAAATCGGGTGTTCTCGGGTTGTCCACCTAGATATGACTTGGCAGACCGATTGCGTTTTAATATGCGAATCGAGTTTTAGCTAATTCTGGAATTTCAGCCGTGAACTCGATGAGGTGATTGTCTGTGCTGCCGCCTTCCGGTTTACAGGAGAAATCAATGTCATATTTTTTGCTAAGCACTCGCTTACTGTTCGTTCACGATTGGTACGCCTACCAAATTAAATAATTTGCCTCAAAATAAATTTATTTTCATGTATAATTTGAATTTAGGTATTTATTTAGCAGCTTAAACAGTCATAATAGCAGTTCAATGGCGATGTTACACATTAAAGTAGATGATTATTGATAAATTTTCTATTATCCTTAAATTTCGAGTATCCGATGGAGGTTTGGTCCCAGTTACGTTAGATAATCGAGGCTCTACTGTATTAAAAAAATAACATATTGTATTCATATAAAAAAATGAAGACTGGTTTGGTAAAAACGGTGAAAAAGTCAGTTTTTAAAACATAGAATTGTTTTAAACGCTATTTAATGTTTAGAAATTAGTCAAGATAGTTCAGTTATATGAGTTTTATAGGATTCTAAACTATGTATAACAATTTAACTATTTTTTTGCAGGCACGTGCATTGTTAGATTGTAGTGTGCTGTGTCCAGTCATTTCCAATATAAAAGAGTGTATTTAAAAAAAACTATTCTCACTTTTTAGGGTTTCGTTCATCTCAAGAAACCCTATTACTGCCGCTTCGTTGTCTGTCCGTCGCAGAGCCGGTTCTCAGAAAGTATGTAACTTACAGTCATGAAATTTTGTGGACTTATAGCTAAATACCTATTATGAAGCTCAAAATCATAAAATTTGAAAAAAATCATATTATTTTAATAGAGAGAGATAAAAAACCAAAATTCTAACAGCCTTTTCCTATTATATTTAAACATCTTTCATTATAGCAGTTGCCAACAGTTAAAAATCCACAATAAAATTCTTTCTACAATAATTAATTTTATATTGAAAGATTTCCACGTGAAAAAAAAATGTAATAAAAAGTTTCACCAATTGAAAAAAAGATTAATATTACGTCATATTGGTAATAAAACGAAAATTTTCAAACATTTCTCAATAATACACGGAGTATGAGTATGTGTAAATACAGAAAGCAGCTTAATATGACGTCATTAGAGAATTAAAAAGAAAATTAATCTGACGTCTAACATTTTAAAGGTCTTGTGTATACAACATGTTTAATTTTGAAATTGATTTTTTTTAATATTGCATTTAGTCCACATGACAGATATTATTGCCCGCTATCGGACCGGTTCAGATTTTCGAAAAAACGAGAAAAATAGACCGGTAAATTTTTACTTTATAAAAACATGACTTTTTTTTTCTTTTTATTTGGATTTATTAAAAGAAAGATAAAGTGTTTTGAAAGGAATATTAAATGAAACTCTTTGTGCGATCTTCGATCACACTTACCCACTTGTTTAGTTTTGCTTTTATACTGCCTGACATGCGTCCATAAAAATGATAGTCTGCATCGATTTAGTCTGCCACCGTCTTTAAATGAACAATTGAAAATAAATCGAATGCTTTCAATTCTCAAAAAAAGTCGCTTTAAACTTTACCATTTATCATAAAAAAAACCCGCCGTGTTAGGAATTATGCGGAAGTATATCATAAATCAATTTTAACAAGGATGTACCCATGTTATACTTTAACGACTGTAACTGTGACTGCATTTCTCAAAGGAATACCATAACTAGACTCATAAATTTTTATTTATTCATTTTTTTTCTCTTTTTCGGAAACAAAAAAATAAAGAGGAAAACGGAAAAATGATTCGCATTTTTTTGCAAACGAATGACAAGAACACATTTCCGTTAGAACACTTAAAATATTACCTGATTTTGACAGCACGCCAAAAGGAAGTGCTCTGTGTTATTATTCATGTTTAGGAAGAATATGCGACCGATTACGACAAGTCGATTACTATTAAATAATCTCGTTTAAGGTGGCATATGGGAGTTTTGCGGTTTGAAAAATAAGCATATTTTATGTTTTTTCTGGCGCTTAGCGGTACAAAGTTTAGGTTTTTTTATATAAAAAAATACATCTTTTGAAATTTTAAACGACAAATTATTTATTAATTTTTGTACTTTCCCTTTAAACCAGTGGTTACTAAATGGCGGACCGCGATCCGCATCTGGACCGAAGGTAAGTTTTGTACGGACCGCGACGACATTGTGAATTAAAATTCGTGGGAGTGACCAGTTTTGGATTAAATAATGTGTGTGAAAAAATCTATCCAGAACAAAAAGCTTTATATGCGTTATAATTTTCCAACTGGACGAAAAATGTCCGGGCCAGGATTCGAACCTGGGATCTTTTGGCTGAAGCTGCCAGTGCTCTACCAACTGAGCCTTCCCGGTCGAATCTGGAGGACCTAATTCATCCAGTTAACCTTATTGATCATGGCAACCGATCTGATATCTGAATCAGCTCAACAGAATAAATCGCAGGTAATTTGGAACTCCAGTAAACGCTGAATACGTAATTACACTCGAGCACTGGCAGCTTCAGCCAAGAGATTCCGGGTTCGAATCTTGGCCCAACCATTTTTCATCCAGTTGGAAAATTACGACTTATATGATTTCTTTATCAATTTGAAAAATTGTGTTAAAATTATTCTAATAGTCTAAAAGCTTTCACCATAAAATTGTGTACCATGTTTGGCCAACATATCTGTATGTAGCAACATTTTAAAAAATGAACTTCACAGATGACCACCTTTAGCCAGCTTGATGAGTATCAACTGCTTCACCTTGATTCCAAATTTCAGGCAGGTTGGGCAAAATAAAACGTGTCATTTTCCCCAATGAACATTAACCACAATGAACTTTAGTGAGTACTCTTAGAATTTATAAGTTTTTGTATTTTTTTTTTCTTGTATTATAAAAATCAGGATAAAAAACTATTAACATGGTATTTATACGCACTTCATTTCTCTGGTATCCATTGCGTTTTTCATATAAGATAGCAACTGAATTTTAAAAAAAGTTTTACTAAGCATAGCATATAGCCGGGGAGGGGGGGGGGTAGACAATTGGAATGGGGGAGGCTTAAGTTCTCTGCACCGTGGAAGTGAAGAATGTTTTGAAACGGACCTATGGGTAAAATAATTGGTGACCACTGCTTTAGATGAACACCACTTTTCGCCACTTTGTTTGCAACGCCATTTTGGTGTGTTTGTAATCAAAAATACATGATTATATATATTTTTTAATAAAAATATAACACAAAATTAACTATACCTTTGTCTTGGAAGAAAATATTTTCAGAGTTTTCGTCATTTGGCGATTTCCGAATTGAGCAAGCCATAGAGAGAATTGGAATATAAATTATAAATTAATTAGGAAATAAATATATTTTATATTCGATGAAATATGAGCATTCGTATTACATTTGTATGACTCTTTTAAAGTGCGCCTGCTTAAAATTTTGTTTTAATTATTTCCATAATTTAGTACTCCACTATATACGGCAAATTCATATAAAAAGGGCTGTCAAATATCGTGAAAAATAAGAAACATATCGGTGATATAAAAGTGAGCTAAATTTCAATGCTCTTACAATATTAACTGAATGATAAAGGATTATTCACAAAATGTCATTTTACCCTTTTTTACCGTCTTTTTAACAGTTCCCAACATAGTTGAAAAGTGTTTATGAATTCGGTTTGTTTGTCTGCCGTCTGCCGTCTGTCTGTGCTCTAACTAGCGTAAATTTCCATGAAATTGATATATGATATTGATGGTCACTATGACTTGTTGGGTACTGAAAATGAAGTGTGCAGTATTTATAGTTGATTTACAGGGACACTCAAAAGAATTTCGTTACATTACGGTCTATGGTGAAAAATCGTTTGCTGTGGATTTTAATGATGTTAAACTATCTCAAACGTATTGAAAGTGATATATATCACTGAGGTGCACTACAAAATGTTTAGTATTGAATATGGTGCTCAGAGCATTGATCGTACATCTACAGGGACACTCAAAGGAGTACCGTTAAATTACGGTTTATGGGGGGAAATAGTTTACGGTGTACTTACGGAAAATTACGAATGGTGTTCGTCTAACGGAAAACTACTTTAATTTTTATGTAAAAATGTGCTTTTTGGACCCACCTTTCCTAAAATTTTATGCGGCGTGTAGCGTACCACGCTATTCACGATTTCTCTTAGTGGCTACAAATGAAACAACAAGAAAGAAAATTAATTCGTCAAGCATAGATTAGGAAATACTTTCCATCACACTCAGAATGCAGTAACAAAAGTAGACCGTTTAATAACTAACTTAAAAGTTGATGTTTGGAAAACGCATAACATATTTGAAAACCCAATTTCATCTATTACTATGTACTAGGGCATCCAACCCGGGCTTCCCGGGATAGAGAATATAGGTGAAAACAATTTATTATTTTATTGAAACAACTAATAATTTTTTTACGTTTAATATTTTTTTTAGATTGACACCTAACAACACCAAAGAGCATTTTTATATGAAATATGTCAATTATATATTCAAATAAAATTTTGAAATTTATTAAAAGCGGTCATTTCGTATTGGTCTCGTGCCAGAAGTTGATAGTCGAAGAAATCGCTGAAAATTTCGTTATCTACAGCATGTTTTTTATTATCATTATTCTGATAATTTCACCAGTTTTAAACGTTTATTTCGATTACATGTCTGTTAAATGTGTGTTTTATTTAAACTAATTTATTGATTGCTTCATGAAGTTTTAATTTCGTTATGTAATATTAGCTGGAAACAAATGCTGGACTTTTCATATTGTTTAAAGTGCAAACGGATTAATATTTTGTAATCGTCTGCAAGCAATACAGATAAATTGTTTTAAAAAATCACTAGATGGAACCCGTCAAACTTGACGGAAAAAAAACTACTATAACAATATCAGTAAATTAAGCTACTTTATTACATAAGAAGGGGTGCGTATGAAACAGTCTTTCAAATATTTTATTTAAAAAAAATTTCCCCCCTGTGAAATACAGTACTATTTCCGATGCAAACTCCAAACAAACACTCCTTAAACAACTGTGTAATGCAAATCAGTTTGACATTACCGCCATATTCTCCTCGGCAAGAAAGAAAATTTCATGGACCTATGAAGTATACAAATAGTATTTCCCTACTTCCATCTCATATTCAATAAATAATAGAACATAGTAAATGAAGCACATCCCCCCCTGTGATAATGTAACCGAATGAGCTCCTATGCGCATGTGCATAGCATCTGCCCAAAGGCACCGTCGAAATTCGACGTTAAAAAGAGTTTTAAAATGTCCTCTTTAATCATTGTTCGCTTCAAATCCATATTTTCTAAAACGCATCCATTGTTTTAAGCTCATCAATTTTTATGTAAAGATGAAGAATTTTTTTTACAGTAATAAATCAATCTGCAGATGAGGGAGATTTTTAATGTTTTCAAGTGTAATTTATTTGTGTGGTTTCTTTCGGTCCCTTTACATAATCAGGATGATTATCCCTTTTCCATCGCAGTCGAGGATCTTTTCCCTCTTATACAGTTAATGTACAGTTAATGTATGTTAGCCATGTTTAACCCTATGGATCTTTAAAAAAATACAATTCCTAGCATATTCTGATGCAACATATACATCAATGAATTCAACATATCAATTTTATGTTAAACATAAACTGAAAATAGTTTTTTTTTTTTTGACAGTTTTAGTTTAGCGTCAAAATGGTCTATCTTATGGATAATCTGATCTTATGATTTATCAGGGTTTTATTATTATTATTATTATTATTATTATTATTATTATTATTATTCACTTTTTATGATGGTTAGGGAAATCTATTTTCAATTGTGGCTACTTTCTCGCGGTCTATGTTACATTATTGAAGCAAACTGGTGGTCATTGTTGAGATAGAATTGAAAAACATTTCATGCTTGAAAATTATTTAAAAACTCGTTAAATTAAGCGGCAGTTTTCAAATAAATTTCAATCGAAAGCTAATTTTTTTCTAATTGATGATGTAAGAATTGAAATTGTTAAATGTAGTAAAATGTAGTAAAAAATAGAAATTTGTAGTATTTAGAAGTGATGTAAGCGCGATGAAAGCTAAAGCAATAGCGCCGTTTGTTTTCACAACTGTTATATATTTCTAAAAATTTCCACTGTGTTTTGGTTGGTGTCCAAAAGTTGACTACCATTTTTTGACATCGAAAGAGAAATTCACAGTGAAAGAAATAGGACTTTGACGCTAATAAGGAACTGTTAAATGAACTTATAATAAACCTACCAAAATAATTCCTATAAAATATTAGCCTTACATTGTTTATTCTAGCTAAAAATACAATCATTATTTCAAGTTTTTTTTTTTCTACCATAACACTATTTTTAATAATTTTAATTTTCCTGAAATTCTTTACTTTTGTGATTTTTATTAATAAAAAATAAATCTTCTAACCTATAATTTAAAAAAAAAGTAATTGGTAACATGTAATCAAGGTATGCAATTAAGATGAAGCAATCAATAACGACTCTAATTCTAATCTTTATAATTAAGAATGGAAAATCAATTAAAATTACGTCATGTTGACACAATCGTATAAATTTTTCTCTTTAATTTTATCAATGTTATACATTTCAAGCTAAGTAATTTTCACCGGCACAAACTTTTCACACGTTTTTTATATACGTTACTTTTATGCTTAAACACCATGCATACAAATAAAAATATATTTTGTATTTAATTGTAATGAAAAAATGGCATCAACAAAGTTATAATGCATAATGATAAAATAAACCCAATGGAAAATATTCCCGTGACGTCACAATAAATATGAATTTTTATTCGCTTATAAAAATAAAGTGCACGCGATAAATATTTTTACCGAAATTTAACTCGCAAATTAAAAAATTCGGCCTAAAAGCCACGTGCCTTTAATATTTATTATTTCTCTTTTATCCTCGCAACCACAGAGTTCCTTGTTACTCTTTGTCTTGCAAAAGTGGGAGTTAACCGATTGCCGACTTTATGACGTCATACGCAGAAGTGAAATTTTAATTTAAAATTACCGGTAAGTAATAAAATTTTTGAACAAACGAATGTACGATAACAAATCTGTGTCCATATATCTTTCATTTAAAAAAAGAATGATGTAATTTGATGCAGTAGTTTGTTCTCACGGATTGTCGAAAGAAAACGCTTAGCGTTTTAAATATATAGATTACATTGGAAAGTAGATTTTTTTCCCTAGAGAATGGTAGTAAAAATTAAAAATACGCGATGTTTAGAAATTTAAAAGATACAGTTACAAAAGGCGCAAAACCGAAATCTTAACGTCAACTGTTGCCATTTGCAAAATAACGTCAGCGTTACGCACGGACACGTTTGTCCTTTATAATATAGATAGTCAGAAAAATATCCAAATTCTATTGTGCAACCATGTATATGATCTATAGATTTATATATATACAACATGTATATATAGTAAGCCAAAATTTTGATCAATTAAGAAACGATTAAGAAATAAATTAAGATAATTCTGATTCCGATTAAGATTTTTTTCTGATTAAAATCAGATATAAGAAACAGAACACAGTTGAAATTACCCCTTCAGCAATTTCCGCCAATAAGCTGAAATGTACTAGAATTATTTTGTATATATATACAGGATTATTATAATTAAAGTCCCACTTTCAAAATGCTGTAAAAAAGAAACCACTGGTCAGAATGACTTCAAATTTGGACTAAACATACTGGAACTCGTGCCAAAGCCCTCGTATTTCGATTAAAAATGTCACTTGTAGCCGAATCCACTTTCTTTATGCCGCTTACAGCGCCATCTATTGATACACTTTGGAACTTGTCTTTCTTATGCCATATTCTGACCAGTGGTTCCTTTTTTACAGCATTTTGAAAATGGGACTTTAATTATAATCACCTTGTATATAAAACCAGTGGACCCGTGCAAGGATTTCGCTCTGCAGATTAATTTTTTTTAGCAATATCTAATATATTTTAGATGCAGGTTTCAAATTATAAAGAAAAATTAAAAATTTAAATGTCTGCAAACATTAGTCAAGCTAAAATATCATCTCATTTATTCCGTCAAAGTTACAGTAAAAGCTGATCGAAGATAGAAAAAGGCACATGCAATAAGAAAAAAAAATAACAATCGTATTTTAACTGCATAAGAAGATGACGCCATCCGTTTCGAGAAAAACACTGGACAAAGAAAAATAAATTGAATAAATATAAAATAAAATTTAATTCAATATAAGAAAGCATACATTTTAGGCTACATGTGAAATACCACCGCTTCAATCGATCGATGGTGTCTTTTTCTTCTAAACATATTAGTTTCAATTTTGCTTTTTAATCATAAATATAAGATAAACACGTGCGTACTTTATCCTTTGCATACTATTCATTTATTTATTTATTTGTTTATTATAATCACTAGGGGATCGAACCCGGGCTTCCCGGGTTACAGAACATCAAGCGAAAACCATTTTTTTTTCTAATTCTAATAGATTTTTCGGTACTTCTCTATTATCCCGTCGACCACTTTTCATAACAAAAAACTATCGCCAATGGAGTATCAAAATAAATAAATAAATAAAATATAAAAATTTAAGGACACAATTGTTATTGTAATTAATGAAATAACTAATAAATCAGTAAAAGATAATGAAAAATACACCCAAATGTCGAATTAAAAACCACTTGATGACATAACAAACACGTATAATGCTTCTGACATCAAATAAATGGGACTGCATTTTTGGCGTTTAATCTTACAGTTTGGCGATAGTTTTTTGTTATGAAAAGTGGTCGACGGGATAATAGAGAAGTACCGATTTTTCATATTTAATATATATTTTTTAAACTGATTCATTAACAACGCCAAAAAGAATTTTTGTAAGGAAAGAAAAACAATAATATATCCAAATAAAATTTTGAAATTTAATAGAGCGATACTTTTGTATTAACCGCATGTTAGGAGTTGATATCCAAAGAAATCGTCCAAGATTTCGCTGCTTACTGCAGATTTTTTATTCTGAAAATTTCAACTGTTTAAGAGCATCACTCGAGAACATGTCTATTAAATTTGCATTTTATTTATATTATATTATTATTTATATTTATATTTTTATAAAGTTTTAATTTCATTCTGTAATATTAGCTGGGAATAAATGCGGAACTATTTATATTGTTTTAAATGCAAACAGTTTGATCTTTCTTATCGGGCTGCATGTTATAGAGATTTTTTTTAATCATGCTTGGAAATTATTTTATGTACTTTTCGGTTAGCCGGGCGCCAATTGTATATGTACATATATAAATACATATGTATATACATATATATATAAATATATATATATATATATATATATATATATATATATATATATGTCGGAATGGCAACAGTACATCCAAGCAGAGTTCTAGCGCGGTGGACAACAGCGCCGCCTTCTTTTGATAAGAACAGACGACAGCGCCACCAAGACTTCAGCGGAAAAACTTCCCGCCAGAATCAGAAGATGAGTTGATTCGGAAGGAACAAGACGCAAGTGTAGCTAAACGAAGTATAACAGAAGTGTAATAGAGAAGATGTATTGGAACGACTATTAGAGCTTATTATTATATTTTTTGTACATAGTAGTGTAAATAGTTTAATATAACATCTTAATTAATTTAAAGTGTCTTCTTTTATTGAAAGTAATCATCTTTATTTATTGAATAACTCTTCATATTTACATGGGGAGCTCGCCGGTTGAATTCTGATCAAAAACCCCTAGACAAATGCGACGCCACTTGGAATTATAGATGAAAATTCCTAAACCAGCATTCAAGATGACGAAAGCCAGTTAATTTGTTTTTTGTTTACGCATAATTTACAGTGCTAAAATGACGACGCAGAAATTGTTCTACGATAAAGGAAAAGAAAAAATAAAGAGAGACTGAAGCAGCCTTTGTTCTTATATGACGTGCCGACGGAGAATTATATTTTCTTCATTCTATCTAAAGGATATATTTTTGCGGTGAGTTCATTTTTTTTCTTCTCTTTCTTTTGTATATTTCAAAATTAATCATGAAACTAGTGGAGATAGCTGAACTGGAAACTGTTTTAAAGAATGAAAAGACAAATAAGATTAAACTTTTACATTGATTTTTATATGATAATGACGGAGATCGTTCGAATAGGAAAAGAATACGGGAATTTACCAGTTTTAATCTTGTCACAGATTCGGATGAGTTTAAAAAGAAAGTCGATAAAATTAAAGCCAAATTTTCTTTGAATGATTTAATTACTTTATGCAATCTACTCTGTGTTGATAGCGAGGGAAATTTAGTTGAGATTGCTACACGTTTAATTACGTATCTTTCAGACTTAACATTGCTACAAGCTAATATCTTACAAAATGAAAGTGACGTAGAATCTGATACTGAGTTAAATTCTGATAATGTTGAAAATAATCAAAGTAATGTACCGGTTTCGAGTGTTTTAAGCACTCACGAAGAATTTTCTCATTCTGCTAACAAGCATTTTCCAGTTCAAAATGTGTTACCAAGGACTACTGTAAATTTTCATGATATCGAAACTGTTTGACGGCAGTTCTTTTCAAAGTATTCGTAAATGGTTAACCGATTTTGAAGATTTAGCTAATATTTTTAATTTGTCTGAACTGCATAAATTTTTGTTCGCCAAAAGATCCTTAAGAGGTAAAGCGCTATTATTAGTTCAAACAGAGAGTCACATAAATTCATGGAATAAGTTGAAAGAGTTGCTTCTTTCCGAATTTGGGGAATTATATAATTCTGCTGAGTTACATGAAATTTTAAATGCGTGAAAATTAAATGAAAATGAGTCATTGGATGAATATTTTCTAATCATGAAGCAGTTGGGTTCACGCGGTAATATAGAAGATTCTGCTCTTATGCAATACATAATTAAAGGTATTCCTGGTTCTGTTTTTCAGAAATCTATCCTTTATGAATGTAAAACTATCATAGAATTTAAACAAAAGTTAAAAATTTACGATAAAATCCGAAATGATTTTCTCAAGAATAAGCGCCATTTTCAAGATGAAAAACCGAAACACAATGAACAATTTGTTCCTAAATTTAAAGTTAAACCTGATAATGCTGAGTCATCATTTTAATTCCCAGAATTCCAAAAATCGTACTGTTAAGTTCTGTTACAATTGTGGCCAAAACAATCACGTGAGTATAGACTGTAGAAATAAGGATAAAGGTCCCCTCTGTTTTTCTTGCAATGTGTATGGTCACAAATCATTTCAGTGTGATAAAACAAAAAATGTAAAAAATTCGAATGATTGTTCTCAAGTGAATGTTGTAACGAGTTCTCAAAATTTAATTCTTAAAGATGTTAAGCTGTATTCATTAAATTTACTTTCGTTAATTGATACTGGTAGCCAACGCACAATTTTGAAAAGAAGTAATTATAATAAAATTAAAGATTTTGTAAAATTAGAAGCAACATATATGCGTTTAACTGGATTAGGTAAAAATTCATACATCCCATTTGGTTCTTTTCAAGCAGAAATCGAAATCGATGATTCTAAATTTCAAACCTCTGTTTTTGTGATTGATGATAATTCCATTGATTTTGATATGATTATTGGTACTGACGTAATTAATCAAGGTATTCTAATTATTTCTGGCAATGTTGTAAAAATAAATAAATATGAAAATGATTCTAACAATTCTTTGGTTCATGTTATTAATTCCAGTGATGTAATGGTAACTTCTAAATTTAACCCTTATTCTGCCACACCCCAAAATAGTTCCTCGCGAATTCAAAACAAGAACAAAAATTTGCCATTTAACTATCTATCACAGAAATTCAAGAATTACGCTCAGAAAATCAAAATTTGATTGCCCAGGTTAAAGAAGCCGAAATAAACTATAAAATGTTAGAAACAGAAGTACTTGAATTAAAAGAAGCATTTTTGTCGGAAAAAGCAAAAACAAGAATTACGATAACATCCTTAGAATCTCAATTGTGTGAGATGGAAATTAAATTAGAACAAGAAGTAGCAGAAAGGCAAGAGATCGCCAGATCACACAGAAAATTAGAGAGGCGCCTTCACGATATAAAATCCCAATTAGATGAAGAAAGAAAATGTTCTGAAGGATATAAAGTACGTTTAGAGAAAGCCAAACATCGTTCTAAACAATTAGAAAAGCAGTTAGAAGAATCTGAAGACGACTGTTCCAAAATAAAAGATTCCAAAAGAAGAATTCAAAGAGAGTTAGATATTTCCCAGGAAGAATTCGAAAATTTGATGCAAGAATTTATTACACTTAAGAAAAAAATTAAGCGAAGTAACAATTCTAAAAACCTCAAGAATGATTCAGATTACGCAGATTTTGAAAATAAAGAAAAAATGGCATGTTTCTCCAAAAATGAAAACAAAACGAATTTAGAAGTAAAAAATGAAGAGCATTTGAGAAAAATTAAGAAAATGTCAAGTAATAAGAAATTGATTACTAATATTTCTAAAATTAAAGCTGTCTATAAACCATCAGATGACTTTGAAGATGAATCAGACAAAAATTCTTTTGAAGATTTTGTAGTTAACAAATGGAAACTAAAATTTAATAAAGAGAAGCCTGGTGATAGAAACTCTCTCCTGAAAAAAAGTAGAAATAAATTTGATGTAAATTCTGAAGATGACACCGAAATTTCCGAAGATGACAATTTTACCGATTTTGACAAGTATGGTATCGATCCAGACAAACCCCTTGATTCTGAAGATGTTTCATTCCGAAGAAATGACGAAACTTTATCTAGTTGTGAATATGAATTGTGATGAAAGAAGAAAGAAGCCTAAGAACAAAAAAGAGAGACGTAAGACGATTAAGTAGATAAGACGTAAAAGAAAAAAGAAAAGACGAATACAAAAAAAAGAAAATGCTGGATAGAACCTAAGATATTGGTATATCCCGCATAACATATTTTCGTTCCCACGTTAAAATAATCAAAACAACGGCAACGATATGGGTGGCCGTGTTTACGAGGGCAGAAAGCAGACAGGCGCCGAAACTGACAGTTCAGCAATGCTGAACAAACAGGGATTTATGACAGACAATCTAGAGGCGTCATAAAATGTGCTAAGATATACATTGAACCGGCGATTCCGGGAAAACAAGGAGAGGAGTCGTACATAGGAGTCTCTAAGAGGCGGAATATGGCTGGAGCGAATGAGAAACATCGTGATGATCAGATATACGCGGCGACCAGTAAAAGTGATTCGAGAGAGCAGGGAAATTGACCGCCAACATCAACATTGGATAAAAAATCCTTAAGAGGAGGTAAATACTTTTTACACCCCTCTGAGGGGGAAAAATAACGAAAACTTCGCTAGAACTCAAAAATCACTTCCATCAAAAAAATCCTTAAGAGGAGGACATCTTTTTCAGCAGCTTACTACCAACATGAAAGTTGGCTTTTCTATATAGGCTGCAGTGCTATAGGCAACAGCCTACAATTATAATTAAGTCATTCACACCTTTTTTAAATATGTGCTCATGGAAGCAAGAACTACTGGTGAACTACTCTATGACTGCTATTCTCTTGAGAGGTACAGGTAGATATTATTCACCCAGATACTGTGTAAATATTTTTAAATTAATTAATTAACGTTAAGAAGATTATGCTTCTCTTGCCATCCCCAGGATCAAGGATGTATGTAGAGGTTAAATTATTATCACAAACTTATTAAGCACTTACTTAAATTTAAATAAGCAAAATAAGAACTTAATAACTCAACTGGTTAATATATTGTATTGTTAAAATTAAGTCTCGTGAATATAATGTGTATTACCTTTTTGTATAATTATTTTACTCTTTCTTTTTTTATGTTTTATATCTATCTTCTGTAAATAAAACCTTTTTTATTTTACCATAATTTAGACTCCAGCATTTATTTAGTTTACAGTGTGATGTTTAATCTAGAGTAATATATAGGTTGATTTAAACTACTACTTTAAGCAATATTTTACAGCGGGCTTGAGGGGTCAACCTTAAGGATAAGTTTCTTCAAAAAAATAACACAACGCCGTACACCTTTTTATTTAATACAAAAAAAAAAGCTATCCCAGGTTGCACGATCACCATTTCCCCTCAAATTGCCGCTAAGATAATTGGTGTGTCTCTGACAGGAGGAGTTAATTATTATGGGTTTGAGTAACGCCCTGCAAGTTTTATATATATGTTTTAAATCTCTCCAACAGATAGAAACCCCAATTATTACTGGTGCATGTGACACAGGAATTTCTCTGGTGTTCAGCTTTCTTCATATCCAGCCCTTTTAATTATTCAATTTATAGCTTATTTTAGATAATTAAATATTTTGTACTGGATTAAGAACTTATATCTTAGATCTAATGAAATAACTTAAATAGTAATAATAATGATGGACATTTAAAGAAACTAAATTTATTTATATTCAATATTCTCTTTTAGAATTGATAAATTTACTCAATAAATGTATAGAAGTTATTATTTACATAAATTTTTATAATTAGTTACTCTAAACATATCCATTTAAAAAAAATAATAATAATAAGATATATATATTTTTTTACTTCTCATATTATTCTGCTGGTAGTATTTAATATATTTTTTTTTTCAGCTAACATCACACTGTAAACTAAATAAATGCTGGAGTCTAAATTATGGTAAAATAAAAAAGGTTTTATTTACAGAAGATAGATATAAAACATAAAAAAAGAAAGAGTAAAATAATTATACAAAAAGGTAATACACATTATATTCACGAGACTTCATTTTAACAATACAATATATTAACCAGTTGAGTTATTAAGTTCTTATTTTGCTTATTTAAATTTAAGTAAGTGCTTAATAAGTTTGTGATAATAATTTAACCTCTACATACATCCTTGATCCTGGGGATGGCAAGAGAAGCATAATCTTCTTAACGTTAATTAATTAATTTAAAAATATTTACACAGTATCTGGGTGAATAATATCTACCTGTACCTCTCAAGAGAATAGCAGTCATAGAGTAGTTCACCAGTAGTTCTTGCTTCCATGGGCACATATTTAAAAAAGGTGTGAATGACTTAATTATAATTGTAGGCTGTTGCCTATAGCACTGCAGCCTATATAGAAAAGCCAACTTTCATGTTGGTAGTAAGCTGCTGAAAAAGATGTCCTCCTCTTAAGGATTTTTTTGATGGAAGTGATTTTTGAGTTCTAGCGAAGTTTTCGTTATTTTTCCCCCTCAGAGGGGTGTAAAAAGTATTTACCTCCTCTTAAGGATTTTTTATCCAATGTTGATGTTGGCGGTCAATTTCCCTGCTCTCTCGAATCACTTTTACTGGTCGCCGCGTATATCTGATCATCACGATGTTTCTCATTCGCTCCAGCCATATTCCGCCTCTTAGAGACTCCTATGTACCACTCCTCTCCTTGTTTTCCCGGAATCGCCGGTTCAATGTATATCTTAGCACATTTTATGACCCCTCTAGATTGTCTGTCATAAATCCCTGTTTGTTCAGCATTGCTGAACTGTCAGTTTCGGCGCCTGTCTGCTTTCTGCCCTCGTAAACACGGCCACCCATATCGTTGCCGTTGTTTTGATTATTTTAACGTGGGAACGAAAATATGTTATGCGAGATATACCAATATCTTAGGTTCTATCCAGCATTATCTCCCCTCTTGAAAAAAAAATGTAATCGGAGAGGACATTTTTGTGTAAATTTGTTTCCGGAAATCACTGCTCATGTAGAGTGTCCAAGCTGATTCTAGAAGATTCAATGACAAACTCGTATAAAGTTGACATAACACATGAGTCCTGAGAACTGGAGGTGAAATGTGAATGTCTGTACAAAGTCCACAGAAAATGTGAAGGTTCGATATAGAACACTAGAAAGTTCATAAAGAATGAGAAAGTGTGATGTGGTGAAGACTGTGAAAAGTTCACAGATGATGAGAAAGTACGATGAGGCGAACACTGTGAAAAGTTCACACACAATGATGAGAAACTTGCCATTGCGTCATTTAACTTTGAAGTGTTGTGACCATATTAATTGTAAATCCAATATTGTCATTTACTGACCCAGTACTGAACCGCCAAAATATATAACCAAAACGCCAAAACGTGCCAAATTATGCGCAATGCTATGAAATATAGCATAATTTTGTATACAATTTCACAGGAAAGTAATATAAATTAGCATACATAAGCATATAAAAAAAAGATTGGCAGTCATTTGCATTTTAGACACTGTAAATAACACATTAATACAATAGAAAAAATAATATGTGAGGATTACAATTCCATTTGGCCCATTACATATACTATATGTGAGCGAGGACAAAAATATAATGCAAACTTTTCTTATATATATATAAGAATGTCATCTCATAAATAACATATTACTGTTTCTTTTAATTTTGCATTAAGAAATAACATACTTTAACTCATGAACCAGAAAAATATACATAAATATACATGTTTTCATTTATATTGATTTGTTGGGATAGAAGAAAAAAAAAAAAAAAACATATCAATGTAGTCAAAATTTTCCCATCTTTCCTTCTTTTCTTTTTATTGAAGAAAAAAAAAATCGTTTAATAAAATATTCTCAATTTTACAAAATGAAAACAGTTCTAGCATTGACATTTTAATAAATTTATGTAAAGAAACAATTTATTCTTCGCATTATATATACAATTCCGTCGAATTATTAATTAACAGATAATGAATTGAAATAGAAGAGAAAAGGCAAAAAAAAAAATGAATTATTCGTTTTCATTTGATAATATTTATTTCTATTATTATTTCCTCTTTTTTTTTTTTTTTTTTTTTTTTTTTTTTAACTTGCCCAAGTTTTGTATGTTTCCTAAAAAAGTTCAGTGTAATTTATCCTCCATATAAGGTTGATATCAAAAACAAAAGAAAAAAAATAAATTCCTAACCCAAAAACATTTCTATAATTTTCGTCAATTTTTATTATTATTACAATAAACAAAATAAAAACTGAATGATGCAACTGGTTAATATATTGTATTGTTAAAATGAAGTCTCGTGAATATAATGTGTATTACCTTTTTGTATAATTATTTTACTCTTTCTTTTTTTATGTTTTATATCTATCTTCTGTAAATAAAACCTTTTTTATTTTACCATAATTTAGACTCCAGCATTTATTTAGTTTACAGTGTGATGTTTAATCTAGAGTAATATATAGGTTGATTTAAACTACTACTTTAAGCAAGATTTTACAGCGGGCTTGAGGGGTCAACCTTAAGGATAAGTTTCTTCAAAAAAATAACACAACGCCGTACACCTTTTTATTTAATACAAAAAAAAAAAAGCTATCCCAGGTTGCACGATCACCATTTCCCCTCAAATTGCCGCTAAGATAATTGGTGTGTCTCTGACAGGAGGAGTTAATTATAGTTATTAATTAGCTTATGGGTTTGAGTAACGCCCTGCAAGTTTTATATATATGTTTTAAATCTCTCCAACAGAAAGAAAGAAAAGACGAATACAAAAAAAAAAAAAAGATGATGCAGAAGAAACATCTTGTAACGATGTTAATGTGGTGTTTAGTGCTGTCAATTGATATGATGAAACCGTGGTCAACCACGTAAAAGATGAAATTCAACGCTTTTTTTTTTAATTCTTATACTGTACATATTTTCTATATTTTTGTCTTATATTATTACACGACGTCTATCATTTTATTATTCAAGTATATTTTTGTGTTTTCCATTTTTGTCAAGAAAGATTCTATTATTATTTTATTTTCAAGTGTATATGTATTAATATTTATTTCATTTCAATTTGGTTTACGAAGATCAGTTTATGAAAAATTTTAACATGTATACAGTAAGACGAAATGATGTATTCAGTTAAATTCGTACGACGAATATGTGGTAATATTAAGATAAGGTGATTTTAAGATGAATGTTACGACTATAAGATGACGACGAATTTTTAAGACGATCTAAGACGGTCTGATGACGATGAAGACGAACAAACAAAGAAAAATCATCACCAATATTCATCAGTTGCTATATATATTTGTTTGAAAAAAAAAACTGTTTGTTTTCCCTTGCTGTTGCTTTTTTTCCTTTTCAATTTTCAGTTCCTGGCAACGTCGCCATGAACCTCATGGCATGCAGAATGGCCGAGTGTCGGAATGGCAACAGTACATCCAAGCAGAGTTCTAGCGCGGTGGACAACAGCGCCGCCTTCTTTTGATAAGAACAGACGACAGCGCCACCAAGGCTTCAGCGGAAAAACTTCCCGCCAGAATCAGAAGATGAGTTGATTCGGAAGGAACAAGACGCAAGTGTAGCTAAACGAAGTATAACAGAAGTGTAATAGAGAAGATGTATTGGAACGACTATTAGAGCTTATTATTATATTTTTTGTACATAGTAGTGTAAATAGTTTAATATAATATCTTAATTAATTTAAAGTGTCTTCTTTTATTGAAAGTAATCATCTTTATTTATTGAATAACTCTTCATATTTACATATATATATATATATATATATATATATATATATATATATATTATATACATACATATATGGCCCCACCAGTGGCTGAGAGGTTCTGCTCTCGAAGCTGGTAGACGGGAGGTGCTGGGTTCAAACCCCTGTCGCGCTCGTCGACCTAACCGTTCGGAGTTTTCCGTGGTTTTCTTCGAACCTTGCGTAAATACGGGTTAGGATCCCTTACAAAGACCCCCACGGAGGGCACTCCCCCTAGGGCCTATATCCCTCGTGTTGATAATTGGCCGTCATAAAATCAACCCAACCCATACATATATGTATATATATGTGTATGTAGATATATGTATATGTAGATATGTGTAAATATGTGTGTGTGTGCATATATACATGTATGTATATCACTGGCTCCCGGCTAACCGAAAAGTACCTTATTTTAAATACCATAAAAGGATCAGTAAATTCAAATACAGTTTTCAGAGAACTTGCATTTTTTTTTCTATTTGACGGTGTAAAAATTGAAATTGAGCGATGTCCGGCAGTTTAAAAAGATGCAGTAAAAACGAAATTTATTAGTCAATTCGTTGCTACCATCAAAATGACTTCAGCAATAACCATGTTTTGTTTATAATATAGATTATTATTAACCTTAATGACAACATAATTTATGTGTGACATCATTCCTTTACATGGACCCGTTTACGAAAGATTAGCATCAAAATTTAATAAAAGAATTTTATTGTATATGTTTGCACCAAATATATGCAATCAGAATAAGTCTTGATTTCACCATTTCTATCGAATGCATAACGCATATTTAAGACTTTTTAAGACTTTTGAGGGAATATAATGAAATATTTTTGTTTTTTAGCCTACATATTTTTTCGTAATACTTGACAGAATTTTAGCTAGTATATATATATTTTTAGATTCCTCATTAACTACATCAAGCTACATATCACATATTAATTCTTTATTTACTTATATGCATTTACTTCAACACTTC
Source organism: Maratus michaelseni (assembly GCA_963931845.1). Classification (NCBI taxonomy): domain Eukaryota; kingdom Metazoa; phylum Arthropoda; class Arachnida; order Araneae; family Salticidae; genus Maratus; species Maratus michaelseni. The sequence goes on along the minus strand of OZ007600.1, from coordinate 170,269,185 downwards.
ATTGTACACAACATTATTTTGATTCAAATCATTTGTTATACAACAAATTTTAATGTTATCTTGAGATGTTACTCTGGATAATGCAACGTACAATTGTCCATGTGTAAAGACTGGTTTGGGTAAATAGATGCCAACATGTTCAAGTGTTTGCCCTTGAGCTTTATTTATTGTCATCGCAAAAGATGGCTTGATGGGAAACTGCCTTCTGTTAAAATCAAAAGGGTATCCAGAATCTGAAGGCATCAAAGATATTCTTGGAATGTAAACACGATTGCCTATATGAGTTCCTGTTATAATTTCAGCTTCGATTGAGCGATTGTTTAGAGCCTTCACAATCAATCTCGTTCCATTGCAAAGCCCCAAAGAAGGATTGAGGTTTCTCAACAACATAATTGGAACTCTAATTTTAAGTCGTAAAACATGTGGTGGAATACCACTTGGTTTTAAATTGTTCAAATATTCATTTGGATATGATATTGTTTGATTTTCATTTACAACGGAATCAGCGCTATAATAAATTTTCTTTTGTCCAGGAAATTTTTCAGTTATCAAGTTGTTAATTCTTTCAACTTCTTCGTTCAAAGGGGTTAAAATACATCTTTTTGTCAAATTAATACCCTGTATTTCCCCCATTGGATATACATATTCAATGAGACTTTTTAAGCTATTTGGTTCAATGATGAATTCTGTAAAGTCGACATTTTGACCTTCTCCAACTTGAATTAAATAATCAGAAAAGTTCATATTTTGAATTTGATTCACTCGCATGTTAAGTATGAGATGTCTAATATTAACATTTCGCCAAATATTAGAAAATTTCAAAGTGGCCAAAACAATATCAGCTCTATTCCCATGCCTCACTACAGGCAAAATTTGTCTAAAATCGCCAGAAAATACAACAACTATTCCACCAAATGGCAAATCATTATTTTTTATGTCTTTAAGCGTACGGTCTACACATTCAAATACTAATTTACTCATCATGGGTGCTTCATCCCAGACGATTAACTTCGTTTCTCTTATTAATTCAGCAAGGTCTGATTGCTTACTAATGGCACACGTAGATGTGTCATTCAAATTTAGCGGTATTTTTAATCTTGAATGTGCTGTTCTGCTTTGATCTAATTGCAAAGCTGCGATCCCAGAAGATGCAACAGCTAACGCAACCTTATTATTTGATCTCACCTTTTTTTAAATTGCATTAAGCAAAAATGTTTTGCCAGTGCCTCCAGGCGCGTCAATAAAATAAACCTTAGAATTTTCACTTAAAACAGTGAGCGAAACTTCATCATAAATTGATTTTTGGTCGTGATTCATTATTAATTGATTGTCGCAAACTTGTTGCCTCAGCGCTTCAATATCAACTGGTAATTCATCTTGAATTATCAATGGCTGTGATGACACATCGTTAACTACTCGCATGTTTTCAAAGTCAGTTAAAGAGCGATTATTTCTTCTCAAAATAAATTCAATATCTTTTAGAGCTTTTCCAAGTGCAATTTCGCGAGGTATTTCTTGACCACATTTTTTAACTAACCGTATATAAATGTCTTCTGAAAGATCATTTTTAAACATCTCCCATAATTTCTCAGGCTTTTGTGGATTGCAAGACACTAAAATTGTTACAAACAGTTCACGCAATTGTTTTGGCCTGCAAGATGAATATGCTTCTTCAAGAGCGGACAGCCATTCATTATCATTTTCAATAAGGCCTTTATTGAAAGCTGCTTCTTCATAAGTTTCAGAAGTGAAACCGTTTACTGATCGCAAATCTTTAAAATCTTTTGGTCCAGTAACATGATACAAAAAAAGTCTTAAATAAAAAACTTCTCGGTTTGCAATAGGAACTGTATAGACTCTACCAATTGAAAAATTCCTATTTCGTCTCTTTTTCCATGTTTTACTTGATTTGTTCCAAGTATAATATTGTGGTATATCTACATATAGGTAAGAATTTGCTTGGGGATCTGTTCGATTAAGTTTGAACCAAGCAGTCAACTTTGTTTCAGGATTTCGCTCAAAAATGGCTCGTGGATTTTGTGCAGCAATATCTCCAAAGAAAACCATTTGCTGATTTTCTAAATGAACAGGCAATCGTGTCACATGCGGCGATTCATTATTTATAGGAAAACCAAAAATTCGCCATAAAGCTTCTGAAGTCGAAATATATCGGCCATCAACATAAGACTTTATTTCATCTGCATTTGGTTCAGTCGAATTAGAAATTTGTAAAACTGCTTTGTCAGATCCTTTGTACACGTACTTGTAAAGATATTTCACTGAAGTAATTGTACTGCATAGTTCAACATTTATGTGCGCATTGTATTTGCGACATAAATATGCATTATATGGAACTACCCAACGATTGTCTAATTGAGCTCCTTTTACAGTAATATATCTGCCGTCTTCCCGCCTTCGATATACAGGAAATCCTTCATAAGACAAACATGTTGCGTCTTGAAATTGTTTTGGATAATGCCGTCTGCATTTATTTTCATTTTTATCCCAACATGGTGCAGTTGGAAATCTGTCACCGCAAGGCCCATGCAACATATTTTTAGTAACAATTTCAAATAAAGCAGCGTCATTTTCGTCTGGCAGTTCAGCACATATAAAGTCATCGGCTTCAGAAATTTGGATTTGATCATTTTGATCTAAAATCAGTAAAATATGAGCATGAGACAGACCTCGTTTTTGAAATTCAATCACATAAATATACCCAGCTACTTTACCGAAGATTTGTTTTTTAGTTAAATCTTCCATTAGTATTTTTAATTTTTGATTGAAAACTCGAATGCATAAATCAGCGCGCTCATTTTCTGGCTGATTGAATTGCAAATTTTCCGCAATTTCTCTCCATTTTGGATTGCAAGTAAATGTTATAAACAAATTTGGTTTTCCTAATTTTCTTACAATTGCCATTGCATCTTGATATTTTTGATGCATATATCTTGGTCCACCAAAGAAAGATGTTGACAGAATCATGCGTCTTCCAAGATTGTCCAAGTTGAAATCTTCTTTATTAATTGCATCTTCTAATCTGTTATACAAATTGGCTCTTATTGTGGATTGATTGTTTTTGAGCCAAAGCAACCTCAAATGTTCAATTTTAGCATATTCGTCAACAATGTATTGTTGAAAAAGTCGGCAACTCAAATGCAAATACGAATTCTGTCTGTAATGTAATCTATAAGAGTAATACTTCATTGGTGTTACAAATCCTCTATTTCTTTGTTCAAAATCGGTTTGCTCTTGTTCATCATCGTTTTCATTCTCTTCTGCTCCAGTGAAAACTGCATCATTTTCACGAATTCCTGGGTGCCATCCTTCATCACCATAAGGGAAAATTAATACATAATGTAACGGATCATACATTGAATGCAATTCGTTAATGTGTCGAACCATGCCATCCTTTAGATATATAACAATGTCTCTATGATTTATATCTTCGTTCCCATGGCCAGGTAAAATAACTGCTACATCTGAGCTAGTTGGTAGACAATAAGATTTCACATCGGGATGTTTTTCATTTCCTTTTAAAACAATTTTCATCTCTGCATTATGGAAGTCGTTAACATCTGTATCTTCTATTCTTTCAATTGTAGTTTTTAAAATGTGGTAATATGGATTTTCGCTGTGTATCATTATTTGCAAATCTTCCAATAAATTGCGATTTAAGCAATCAAATCTACTCATTCTGTTATCGATTTCGTGTTCCGTATCAAAAAAATAAATTTGGGCATATTTTGGTATTCCATTTTGTGGCCATATCGAACTTATGCTATGAAATACTGCTCCATGAATTTTAAAATTACAAATTCCTCTCTCGAATTGTTTAACTTTTGCACCCAATGAAGCAAATGCTAAAGCAGAATTATAACCTCTGATATTTTTCCTAAAGTTTTTTGCTACACTACTTTCTGAAGTTAATAAATCCTTCAACATGTCAGGTCGTTCTGAAATCGGAGGCAATTTCACTTTGCCTTTTTGGCAGCAACGGGAAAATTGAGGATCTTGCAGTGTGGAATTCGTCAGTTTTTCATGTTTCCAAAATAAAGCACTACAAAATGTACATTTAAAATGCATTTGATCCAAATAATGTTGAGCAATGTTCGTTGAATTTTTAGCTACTTTAAACGTATTTGGTATATGGTTACCTGTTTTGATATTCTCTTGTTGCATTTCTTTCTTTAATCTTTCTATTTCTCTTTCAGGTTCGTTCATTTGTCTTCTTGTAACTTGCATTCGATTTCGATTTTTTTGTCTTTCAGTATCTCTTTCTGTTTCCGTCAATCTGTCGATTCGACGTCTTTTTCGTTCTCTAACCAAAGCGCGCTCATGTTCATTTTGATCACGATTCAGTATATAATTTAAGTTATTCATTTTTAATACAGTTATTTAATTAAATCGAAATACTGCATATTACTCTCCAATAGAGTACAAATCACAATAATTTGTATTCAGCAAATAATCTAAATAGTTTATTAACACCGTATTATTCTGCTTATAATGTATCAGAATTAAAGAAAACACATAACTTACTTTTAAACTCGAGAAATAACATTACGATAAACTGTTAAAAGAACATTTTTAGCGCATGAAAAATATTACACTCATAGCAAAATGGAAAAGTAAGCAAAGGCAACACGTGCATTTTTTCAGAGAAAGTTTGTTTCAAAGTTAACTCCCTGGTAAAATTTACGGCTTATAAATTAAAACACACGTAGTTTATATGACGTCACTTTAATCTGTAAAGAAGATACCGTATTTCTCTATGTAACACGCGCACTCTGATTTTTATATCTTATAAAAGAGTATTTTTTAAAACAACTATTTTTACTTTTAAACTTATTTCTTTTGACAAAATATACTTACAAACTAAAAATAGTGTTAAAAGTAATGTACCAAAAAACATTACATAAATAAATGTGATTATAACGAAAAAAGAGAAAGAGATAAATGTTTTTATTTTACGTTTTTCTGTTGTCAGGGTGACACCCAACAAAAAAGAAATTAAAAAATCGTCTGATCTGATAAATTTACTGAAAATTGCTTAAACATCTGCCATTTTTTCAGTGTTTAATATTCACTTGTACATGAAAATCTTTGAAGTAGTCTGGCTAAATAAACTGCTCAGAGTTCATAAAAAAAAAAGAAAGAAAGAAGGAGAGCAAAAATAAACATCAAATTACAGTCTCGTTACAAAATGATTGTCTAGTATGGGCGGTTCGTTATACTTTCATCCCGAATAAGAAATTAAAACGTATGAAAATAAATCAGAAAATTAATGGTGAACAGAAAATTATTTTAGCAAAGCACCTAATTTACTTTTGCTTTATTTATTTTTTTTTTCTTCCGTAATCCTTATTTTAATTTTTTTCTTCATTTTTTTCGAGAAAAAAGGTTAATTTTCTCCCTTTTTCTTCTAGTTTGATTTGGGTTATAGTTTTTTACGCCTTTATCATGAAATTAAAAAGTATTAAGCTTTCTAATCATAAAAATGACATACAGTTTTAAAACACGTTATATTTAAAAATACATATCTTCCTCAATTCAGAAGTGTAAAAATTGAAATTGTTCAATCACGTATATGTTAATTTTTTTTTCCTCAGATAATGTTGAAATATTACATGCAATTTGTTTATTATTCCTTCATAATGGGCCTGCACGCAATGGAAATAAAAAAAAATATTTTAAAAGCCATAATAAATCAGTTAATTAAGATACAATTTTCAAACAAACTGCATTTGAAAGTAGATTTTTTTCCCTATATAACGGTATAAAAATTGAAAATGTTGATGTTTAGAAATAAAAAAATTGCAAGTAATAGCCAAAATAGTCATAATTTTTACATTGAAGGATATTTATCACAAACAATCCGGTTTAAATTAAATAATTTTGATTTATAAAATTATCGCTCATTAAAACGTTTATTATTCTTATTCTTATTCTTATTATTATTATTAATATTATATTTTATATAAAATCATTAACAGTTTTTTTCTTTTACTTTTCGAAGTGTTTGTATTATTTTCTAACTAATAATATTTTTGAATTAATTGTAATAATAGCCATTTCAATTCTTTTACCAACGATAATATGCGGTCGCCAAGAGGGAAACAAAAAGGCAACCATTGAGCCCGAAAAAAGTTAAAAATACCATTTATTTTTTTTAAAGCCATAATAAATCAGTCAATCCTAATAATATTATAAATCTGATTGTGTGCAAATGTTAGGCTGAAGCCAGCGTCAAAATGAAGCATTTAATTGTCCTGTATCTTTGCATATAAGTTGATTATAACCCTCAAATGAATATAGGCTGGTTTTCGTTTATTTTATTTCAATATTTTTCTTAAAAATTAAAATTTTCATTATTTTCATACAGGATAAATGGACATTTTTTCGTATATTTTACAATGGTTGGTTGGTTTGGTTGGTTTGGCCAAAAGGGCCCGGTTTTGCAGCTTTTTTTAAAATGGTTAAATTTATTTTACCGTTGCTAATACTTTATTGTTGCCAATATAAAATAAAACCCCTGAATAATAATTTTTAATCAACAATTTATTTTCAAGTGAAAATTTTCCACGTGAAAAATGAAAAGGAAATGAATTATTTAAGAATTAAACAGAATATGAAATGATGTCATTTTAGAAATAAAACGTGCGTTTTCAAATATTTGATAATAATACAAAGTGCATAAATACGAGTAAGTATGGAAAGCAAGCGAATATGATGTCATATATAGAAAAATAAAACTGATTTGTTTTGATGTTGAAATAAAATGATCTTGGGTTATCAAATTATTTGTGATTAATTTCTCTTTTTTTTCTTTTTCTTTTTCACATGAAAGGAATTATTTTAAATGTACGTAATATTTGTATTTTAAATGTATGTGTTGTAAATTAAACTTCTGTGTTTTAAATGAAATGAGTGAAAGATTTATATTTTTAATGAATTCAATACGAATGATGGGGATAGGTTGGCGATTTATCGTCTGCACACGGCTAACATAAAGATACCATACTTTTAATTTAAATTATAAAAAGTAAAAAAAAAAAAAAATTGGATGGCAAATGTCAATGATATGCATAGCAAAATTATCCGTATCGAAAATCAGAAAATCTTAATAAAAATAACTATATTTTTTAAAAGAAAGTTGCTTTTCTCATAAAAGCTAAAGATTTAATATGATTGTGTCGAAGTAACAGCATTTTTCCTCTATCATTTTCCCACAATCGAAAACACATTTGTAAATCGTCGTTTCGAACTTGAATTTAATTTTACATTTCTTTTAGTTTTAAAATAGGAAAAACTTTGTTGTCTTTTTAGCACTTTCCAACCTAGTTGAAAAGTGCTTATGACTTCGGTTTGTCTGGTCGTCTGCCGTCTGCCGTCTGTCCGTGCTCTAACTCCCGTAAATATGCTCGGATTGCTCTGCAATTTTTATATGTTATTGTCGTTATCTATAGCATGTTCCCTATTTCAACGGAAGTGTGTAGCACTTATAGTTTTTTTACAGGGACACTCAAAAGAATTCCGTTACATTGCGGTCTATGGGGAAAAATCATTTACGGTTTATTTAAATAATGTTTCACTACTTTAAACGCATTGAAATTTATATATATCACTAAGGTGCATTAGAAGATGCTTAATATGGAACAGGGTGTGCATAGCACTTATAGTTACTTTACAGGGACAGTCAAAAGAATTCCGTTACATTGCGTCTATGGAGAAAAATCGTCTGCGGTTTATTTAAATAATGTTTCACTATTTTAAACGCATTGAAATTTATATAGATCACTAAGGTGCATTACAAGAGACTTACTACGGAATATTGTGTGTATAGCAGTCATCGTTCATTTACAGTGACACGCAAAAGAATTATCTACTGTCTGTTAACAATAATTCCTGGAAGTGCGTTTTAAGTTATTGAACGCGATTTTAATTTTAACTTACTTTTTGTCTATTACGTGGTGTGTATAAATTCTGTAGATCCTATACAGGGCAGCACAAAAGTTCGCGAACACATTCCTGTTTATTGACAAACTCCAGACGGAGAATTTTAAACTGTGCTACGCGTTTCCTAACTGAACTAAAATTATCATCTTATGTAGTATATATACAAATCTATAGATCCTATACAGGGCTGAATAAAAGTATTCGGATATTTTTCCGAATATTGTATATGTTGGAAATTCCTGAAATTATGTTTTTAAATATGTTATGCGTTTTCTAAATTGTTTACTTAGATGTTAGCTTTTAGCTTATTAAACGGTATGATTTGTAAAATTATTTTGGAAGCGTTGGAAAGTGCTATATAATCTATGCTTGACGCATGATTTTTCGTTCTTGTTTAAATATAGCTTTTTTTAAAGTTGTTTCATAATAGATTTTTGTAAAGTCTTGCAGGATAAGAAAAATTGCATAGATTTTAAAGCAATGTTTAAGTAAAATTACAATATTTTTTAAACTTAAAAAACAACAATGTTATCGAAAAGAAAATCGATTTTACCAACAAATTCGCGTAATGCAAAAGCAAAGAAGAAATACAAAAGTAATGAATCTTTTCTTCCAGCCGAATTGTGTAAACTTGAACAAGCTGATCGTGCCAATTCATAACATTATAAACGTGAAAGCGCGTTCTATACAGTAGAATTTTTTTTTACATATAGGTAGAACATTTGTGAGAATAGGAAGGTTAGGGGTCTGTAATTAGGTCCATAGTCAATTTCATTTTTTTTTTTAATCAAGTGAAATTTGGCGCAAACTTAAATACATTGTTGTAACCAGATTTGTTTTTTGTGTGATAAACACTTAATGATATTTTAGATGATCATTTCCCCGCTCACCTTTGATGCCAACTATGACTGTAAAACATATTAAAAAATATTAGCCGATAATTTTCTAATTTTCTTATTGCTTCATGATGTAAATATACTTCCTGGTTCATACTTTAAACCTGAATCGGTCATGCCATTGTCGTTCAATTTTTATTCCTAATCCTAACCCTAATCGAATCCTATCCTAATCCTGATAGTAAATTTAAAGAATATTCTTTGACACGAATATGTAAATGAAATCAATATCCATAAATGGAATGAATGGAAAACAGAATAAATAGAAATGGCAAAATAAAATAACAAGAAAGTACATTTATTCGACACCTAACCCTAGAGAAAGCGTAAAAAATTTCAAGCGCATGAAATAAATCAAAATAATCTTATATATACTAACAAAAATATGTAAATTTAGATTATCAGATTTGTGTCGTCGGTATTTATTTGCATATAGTGTCCTTGACGCGATAGAGAAAATATCGAGGTTAAATTGGGCAGAATTTAAAGTACTTTCTAGCAACCTTTATTTACATTTTAGAATCGCGTCAGATTGTTATATCTTTGTGAAATATCTATCAATTTATAAAATCCACAAGCAGTTTGTTCACTATTTACACCACTTAGCGTGAAGCACTTAATTTAATATATGCATAAACAGGATAATGTAGTAAGAAATATATAACATGTCTATGCAAATAAACAATATAATAATGCCCATTTAGCAATGCACACATATACAAATTGTACACCAAATACCACCTAAAATGCACTGTTGTATAGAAGAATTCCGCCAGTGTTGTTTTTCGTTTTACGAAGAGAAATTCCTCGATTTTCACGATTTTACTTGGTCCTCCTTTTTTCATTTGTTGCAGTTTCATTTTCGCGATTGTATATATTATTTGGCATGAAATTTCCCTTTTTTAAGGCTGGGTTATGTCAAGGCCCCTATAGCAAAGAAATACCGTATGGTCTCCTATAAAATGTGATAAAGCTTTGGTTAATTATATATGTTGTTAATTATCAAGTGAAATGTTTTACTAAGTTAATGCATTTATTCTTTTTTTAATGTTACGTGAACGAAGTCACGGGTAACAGCTAGTTAAGATATAGTTTTCAAACAAATTGCATTTAAAAGTAGATTTTTCCCCTATATAATGGTGTAAAAATTGAAAATGTGCTATGTTTAGAAGTTAAAAAAATTGCAGTAGCAAAAATCACAAAACCGAAATTTCATCGTCAGCTGTTGCCATTCGCAAAATGACGTATGCATTACGCACGGACATGTTTGGCCTTTATAAGATGGAAGATAGATAGATAGATAGATAGATAGATAGATAGATAGATAGATAGATAGTAGATAAACCCTGTTATTGACAACATCATTTATGTGTAACTCTCTCTTGACACGGACCCGATTACGTAAGATTAGCATCAAAATTTAATAAAAGGATTTTATTCTATATGTTTGAATCAAGACAAAATTCGTCTAACGTTGCCAGCAAATACAATTACTATCTCTATAATAAAAGCCTAAGTCATGTGACTGTCATCAACAGTTCCGGGATGTCCGCTTCACTCTTTTATATACCAGGCGGCCATTTTTATTCAAAATTATTTTTTCGAATAAAACTGTATGAAAGTTACATTTTTAGAAAGATCGTTCAAAATAAATTAATATTTGAAAGATGACTTACGTTCAATTATGTATATATTCTGCAAAAATTTCAGTTAAAATTAGTTTCGCAGTTCAAATCCTCTATCCATGATAGTAAATAACAACAAACAAAAAAAAAAAACATTTATTCGCTGTGAACGTTTAAAATATTAAATCATGGAGGTAATCGTTCGTAAAGCAAATTCTCCGTGAATGATTTTTTGGACCGCTGTATGGTGTCAAAAAATAATTCGCACCAGTGAGACAATCAAAGTTTACCATAATTATGTGTTATACAACTCAACTTCCTTCGTTTCTTTTCTTGACGTATGCTGAATGTAAACAAATAAAACTCATGTAATAATATTTAATAATGAATCAAATTTCGAAACGAATTATCAGTTATTTTGTATTTATGTATTATACTTGCCAGGAAGAGAGATCACCGAAAATGATTGTTAATCATATATATCATTGTTAATGTCCAATCGCGTTCAAATCAGTAATTTAATATACATTTATAAAATATATAACACCATTAAATAATTTTATGTTATTTGGGCGCAAATCTCGCCAATAGCATTTTTAAAATCGCCAATACCAACTTTTATTTTTCGCGTGTGCAAACTAGAAACCATGCTTTGATTTTGAAATCAAATGTTTTGATGGAACAGCTGTCGCAGACGCACCGGGGTTGGCGCGATTTTTGTTTTGCGCCATTTTGGTGAGAAAACCCCATTTTCAAGTACCAGTTAGAGATTGCTAAAACAGCATGTTACTTTTATTTTATTATGAAATAGTTTATTTTATATTAAAAAACACACAATGTTATTATAAAACACACACAATGATTAATATAGTATAAAACACATAATATTTAATTTATTATAAATCATACAGAATATGCTCTACCGGGTTAACATACGAAGTAAAATCTAGCCGAAACAGCCAGGTTGCCCAGGCATAAACTCGCCATTTTGGAGCCAAAATGATACCCCGGTTTGTCTGCGACAGCTGTACCTAAAAGCACCCATCATTAAAAGTGGTAAATAATATAGAATCAAAGTAAAATAATACAAAAAATAATTTAGTATACATTTATTAAACACATAAAATTATATCGATGGCCTTTAGTATAAAATCATATCGATGGCTTTTTCTACATATTTACGATGGTAGTTTTATTGGCGGTATGTTATATCCATCGGAATGAATATGAGATATATATTCTAATCACATACAATATACTATGAATATAATATATATATATCTATATCTACTATAGCAATAAAATCGTCTTTAATTGTGTTTTATATTTCTACTACATAGTATTAACTATAGAGTTACAAAATAGAGAGAAAAAACGGGTTTCTGTAATTAGAATTTTAGGCGCCAATGTTGGCGCAGCGTATTTACCTGTTATAGACCTTAATAGTCAGTAGACATTAAGCAGAAATGTCAAAGTAAGATAAATACGCAATTATGAAAACTCCTAAAATATATCAAGAAAGGAGAGCAGAGAAAAACAGAGATCGGCATCTAGAAGGAAGTTCGTGAATTTTAATCAGATTGTACGTCACGGGTCAAAAGTTCTGACAGCAAATAGAGTTTAAAGGGAATGCGATTAAAACTGAGCTGCGCCACCAGGCGCCCGTCAGTCACATCAACCGCCTTACCCAAGTTCTGAGGGACTTTTAGCACGCACGACCAGGAAAGTTTCTGTATGCGCTACCGCGGTGGGAGCGCCGCCGCCTGCTGACCACTTCCATTCTCTTTCAAAAGTTCAATGTTTCACCAAGCCATACTCTAAAATTGCGTGTAATAATATGCAGCCCGATTATAGCGCATTATTCAAGACGTTCTAGATGAGAATAATGTTAGATTTTCTAATCTTCCGTAATCGAGTCTACAATCAAAGTTAGCGAGAAACAAAAAAATATTAGCAACAATATGGTTCAGGGTAAATGTGGATATCAATAAAGACTTTCACAAAACAGACTTCATTGCATCAAATTGTATTAACTGAAATATGCCAATTGGCAATGGACCCAATTACGGAAAATTAGTGAATATGTTTAAGAATCTCCGCATTAGCGAAAATATTGCAACTGATAAGCAAACGGACATGAAGCATAAATGCTTAAGTTGGTTAAGGGGTTTTTGTCAAGAAAGATGAAATACATAACAAAAAAAATATGTGAAATGCTACTCTGATCGCAAAAGTTCTTGATTTGTCTATTAGAATCTTCCGGTTTGGCTAAGGATTAACGAAAAAAATTAAATTATGAATAAAAGTAAAGTGTTACAATGCTTAACATATATTTAAGGGAGACCAAACTGGTCGCCAGTGGCGGCTAGTTCTAACAAATACCGAATCATTGTTTTTTATGTCTTTAACCATACGGTCTACACATTCAAACACTAATTTACTCATCAAGGGAGCTTCATCCTAGACTATGAACTTCGTTTCTCTTATTAATTCAGTAAGGTCAGATTGTTTACTAATGGCACACGTAAATGTTTTGTTCCAATTCAGCGGTATCTAGAATTTTGAATGTGCTATTCTACCTTGATCTAATGACAAAGCTGAAATCTCAGAATATGGAACTGCTAACGCAACCATATTATATGATCTCATCATTTTAAAAACTCATTAAGTAAAAATGTTTTGTCAGTGATGGCGCGCAAATAAAATAAACCATAGAATTTTCATTTAAAACAGCAAGCGAAACTTCACCATAAATTGATTTTTGAACGTGATAATCTTGGCGCAAACGATAAAAAGCCATATATTGTTTTGAGTTGCAATTTTTATAATGAAAAATAATTTTTATGTATCACAAACATTCCTTTGGTTTTTTAAATTAAATTATTTTGATTTATAAAATTATCGCTCATCAAAATGTTTATTATTATTAATATTATTATTTTGCGTTTTATATAAAATCAGTAAAAGTGTTTTTTCTTTTTACTTTTTAACATGTCTGTACTGAATTTTAACTAATAATACTAATTTCAATTCTTTAATCAATGATAATAGGCGGTCGCCAAGAGGGGAAGAAAAATTACCAATGGCAACCATTAAACACGAAAAAAGTGAAAAATACCATTTTTTTTTTAAATTTAAAAGCCATAATAAATCAGCGAATTAAGATACAGTTTTCAAACAAATTGCATTTCAAAGTAGAATTTTTTCCCTATTTAACGGTGTAAAAATTAAAAATGTGAGATGTTTAGAAATTAAAAAAATTGCAATAGTAAAAATTGCAAAACTGAAATTTCCTGGTAAACTGTTGCCATTCGCAAAATGACGTATGCGTTACGCACGACACGTTTGGCCTTTATAATATATATATATGTTGGGGGTTTGTTTTCTTGCCTAGGTACTATTACCTTTTGCAAAAATTATGAATGAGTGCAAATTACCTATGACTAAAAATTGAAATGAATCCTGTCAATATGCATACTTACAAATTTATTCTCAAACTAAAATAAATTTAGAAAAAAAAGTAAATGGATTAAATTAAACAGAAACAATTAAAATTTAAAGAATTTAAATTTACTTGAATTCTAAGTTTTGAATTCAAAATAGTATAAGAATTAATCATTTAAAAGCACTGACAAGATTCTCAATTTGCACTACATCCAATTCCCCAACAATCAGCATTGTGAATTCAAGAATTAATATGAAGGGTAACAACAAGGAATTTTCATAGACATAATAATTTAGACTAAGTGAGAATTTTGGAATAAAGGGGACAAAATCTTTCTTTTAAAGAAAGTACAAAAAGGGGAGGTATAAAATTGATGATATAGGTTAAACAAAATAATATTTGACAAATATTAAAAAAATGCAACATTAATTCCAAGAATTCACAACACTGAAGCTGTGATCGTATAGATTAATCCTTGTTTAAGAGACCATGAGTAAATAATTAAATTTTGAATAAGTAATTCATTATTATAAAATGCTCCTCATAAGACTTTAGATCAAAATGTTAAAATTACTTTATATACAAAATTCAGATAAGTATGTCCTGTAATTAATTAAAGAATAGTAAAAGGTCTCAGTTAATTAAATAAAATAAGTTTGAATATTAAAAATTACAACATCCAGTAAATTAGCAGTTTATTTTTTTATTAGATTTAATGCTTAAAATAATATTTAGAAATTCCATGACTAGAGAATACAATAATTTACTTTAATTAATTAATTTATTTATTTATTTATTTTACCAGAATTAATATTTAAATCAATAGAATAAATTAAGTTAAAGATTACTATGCATTTTAAACTGATAACTCAAACTATACATAGTATTCCCAATTAAATTTTAATGATTAACAAAAAGTAAAATTACTGAAGATGAATCTTATTGAAATGATTTAAAATAAATTAATAAGATAAAGGAAACAAAGAAGGAATTTACTTAGATATTTTGTTTATTGACAGAAACACATTATTCATAGCTTTCACGAATTATAATAGCAATCTAATGTATTGAGGTCATGATAATAGACAAAAACATTAACAAATTGGTTAATCCAAAAATCAGAAGTATCATATACTATAATCAGATAAATTTAACTAAAAATACTGATGTTATATTTACCACAGAAAGTACATAGTGATGTTATAGGTGCTTTGGCCATTCTTTGGTAGGTTTGGTTTCACTCCATTATCACACGAACACGAGTTCGGGAATTTAAGGCACGAAAGTTCTAGTCATAGTGGCTTGTTAGTAACGATCACAATGCTTGGCTACTACACTAAGTAGTCAAAAATGTCTAAACAGAATCCGAGACGGTAGAGGACAATATGCACAAGGAAATATATGTAAATGAAGTTAGTCAAGAATAAACTATTCACAAGAAGTTGTTGTTCCCACACCGGGAGTCGAATCCAATAACTATTCTGTAACTATTTATAACACGCTCCTGTAGAGTAGTTTCTGTCCCAAAACATGAATCAGAAATACTTTTCTGATATGGTGCATAGCCGGAAATAAGTGTCACTACTCTGTGTACTCACTTCCATTTTCGATGTTCAGCCACTCCGTGTGAATCTCCAGTTACACATCGGCTCCAAATACGAGCAGTGGTGCTAATCTCTAGCAACGATTATTCCTAAACATCAGTCTTTAAAGACTGCAAAAAATGTTTTTTTTGTTCGTTTTATCTTGCAGAACGCTAGCAGAGTCTGTTACCAGGGCAAACGCATCTCTCGATAGACCACTAAATCTGCACGTCCTAACACTTCGACATCTAAAAACTTTCTCGAATTCTTAACATCTCCTTTTTTTTTTTACTCCAACAACAACATATCATTCTCGTCATTTCAGGCCGCGTAGCATACAACCAGTTACTATCAACTCCCTAGTAATCGTCCGTCTTCCTACTCACAAAAAAAAATCTACTGCTCGAGCAGGCGGCGGTGGGGGGAAAATCCCCTAACCCGCACACACCAGAACTATCCACGCTTCACAACATCACTGCCTCTGCTAGCCATCTCTCGTTCCCCTGGTAACGGACGAGGGGGAAAATAAAAACTCAGCGTTGATTGGGTGGGGTTCTTCTACGTCCAAAACTTCCCTGTCTCAATTCCTGGAAACAAGGTGCTCGTGGGCTTCGTTGAAAAACAGCTGTATGTCGGGTCCCACGAAAACAACTATCCGCCCGCTGACACCTGCCATAAACAACGACTCGAAAGCAATATACTGATGTATCTTCGTAACAAGCCTTCGAAATAGTTTTATGACTCTCTTTTCTGAGGGTAATAAAAGTTGCACACAATACAACTGACAATAATGCTTCAGTTATTCCCATGACTTCTTATAAAGGCCTTTTGTACTTTATCCAATCTGCCTGTGTGTGTTTCGAATTTACGATCCCTTAAATTACGTGAGAATTTCAAGTAAAAGTTGTTTGCGTGGAAACTATCTCATAGTGAAAAAAGAAGAACCTGGGTGGTCTTGACTTATAGAAAAATACAAATGTTTGGATTTTGAAAATAAGAGTTTTAATTAATAATGTTTAAGAAAAATAAGAAAAAGGAGGAGGGGGGTTTGATTAAATATCAAAATAGAATGAGTTTATAAAAAAGAAATGTTTTAAGATATTAATGAAAATATAAATATAAAAATTTAGATTAAATTACCTATAACAAGAATCCCCCGTCTCTATTTAAAAAACACAATTTTTTTTTTGAAAAATAAAAAAAAAAATTTGTTTTTTAAGTAAAAAGTGCGAGTAAAAATTCCATGGATTCGGGAGAGATCACTAAATGGGGCCTAACATTTCAAACAAACCAGACTTCGGTCCGAAGAATTATCAAGAAACACCTAGCAAGCCTACCCCTCAAGGTATACAGTCCGGAATGCATAACCTGAGTTTGCATACACAAAACTCTCCTCACTTGTCAACAAAATCCTAGACACACCTGTAGAATAACAAAAAAAATTAAAAGATGAACACAAGGCTGGACATTGCTTTTGTCACCACTAACCTTATCAATCGGGAAGGTTCCATTCAAAGTATTTACCTGAACACTGTTTGCTAAACCACAAAAAAAAATTTTGAAAATTGCCAAAATAATTTTTTTTTTTTTTTAAAGCCAAATAAAAATTTGGGAGAGAACATTGCCAACCGAAAGAATCGCCAAATCCATTACAATAATAATGCATATCAATATAGGTATAAATTGTTAGCTCGATGTACACAGATATATAAAAACATACGAACTAGTAATGTATATGCATATAAAAACACAAACAAAAAGAATAAAAATGGGTGAAAGGCAATTTGCACAATATACAGTTAATTCACAATAAAATACACTTCACTAATTAAAATTCAGTTAACACAAATTGTATCAATGTGTAAAAATTGAGAAACACTTTCTCCAGTCGATTGATATGCAAGTTGAAACTATGAAGTAAGTTATTTACATATGCACTTACAGCGACACTGTGCATATTGGAAGAGCAACCCATTTATCTGTGCTATAAACAATTGCCAAAATAAAAGCATAATGGGGCGAAGAAGACCCAAAAGCTATGGTGAAGATTATCACCATCAGAAACTTAATTTATACAGTAAAAAAATAAAAATTTTGACAAAAGAAATCCTTTAAAAAAATAGTACAGAACCAGATAAAATTTTATAAATTTTTCAATAAAACCACACCACTATACTTTAATGAAGTAATGTACTCAAAACAAAATTAATAACCTCAAAAATTTTCAGGTTAAAAAAAAATATATATACACAAAACAGTACACTAATATTACCTTACACTACGAAATACCTACATATTATATCTAGTAATGAGTAAAATTAATAGTTCCCTCAAATATAGTATTATCCTGTAAATCCACTTATACTCATCTACTGAGAACTTAACTAGAACATCAATTAAAATATAAATAATATGCAAATCGATGGATACTATCGTATTACACAAACAGGGAGTACTACATGAAAAAAAAAAGGGGGGGGGAAATTTGGATTCCCATTTTCAAAATGCACCAAAAAATTTTCAAAGTCTCGAAATTACCCAAAAATCGAGAAAAAACGTAACATAATTCCAAAATATACCTGCGGAGAGGTTATTTGCACTATAACTATCGAAATATACCTTATTTACACTAAAATTAGCTATATAGAACATTAAATGTGATGAAAATCCAACCGCTCAGATCGCTACCGCTAACCAAAACAAACGGTACAAGTACTCTAAAAAGCTTATTTTTCACGTTAAAATACAATAAAAACTAACTCTAGACTATCTATATACATTATACAAACAAAATATAAGGTTATTAAAATAAAAATACTATAATTAATACAACTTAAAGTTTATAATTGGGACGCTTGTCCCTGTTCCTGAATCCATAAGTATTTCTGGACGAAGGAATCGAATCAGTCGGTTTGCGCTGAGATTCGATTAAAGTCGGAATACGACTGGTTGAAGGAATAACAGAGGATTGAGCTTCAACAACTTCGTTAGCTACCGCGATATCTGGCGTGTCCGTAACTGGATTTTCAGCCGTGGAGGGGGAGGGGGTGGTTTCAGCTCGTGAGTTCTCGAACTCGGCTGAAGGAAGAGAGGGGGAAAGGGGTTCGTTGCTGGTGGCTAGTGAGGGCAACGTGTTGGCTGTTGATTGCATGGGCAATGCTTCATCTATGTTTACTGCTGATGCTGTTGGTATGATAAACGCGCGTCTGCGTTTTTTCGTCCGCCGTTCTGGGTTATCGTTAATCGATTGGTGAATGGGAGTAGTTGGATTCTGAATATTCGATTGATCATCGAATTGACTCTGCGGCCGTTGGTCATTTGTTTGGAAATCAACATGCCTGTTTTTAAATTCAGTCAGCCTATCGACGTGTACCACTTGCGTTAATTTTAAATTTGATTGGAGGGCGATTTTAAAATTTACCTCATTTATTTTTTCAGTTATTGTATAGGGACCATTATTAAATTTAGATAGTTTTTTACATTGTCCTGGTTTAACAGCTGGTGTAAAGAGCCAAACTGAGTCACCTATTTTAAGATTCTTAGAAACAGCAGTTTTTTCTCTGTATTTTTCTTGCTTCTCTGAAACTTCCACCAAACTACTGTGCACTTCAGCATACACTTTCTTCAAAGCAGGGAATAAAAGTTCACAATAGGTGGGGGCGTCATTATAATTTAAAGTTTGGGGGGTGGAAAAAAGTTTATAGGGGAGATTTAAATTTCTGCCAAACATTACTGCAGCTGGGGTTAATTTTGTAGAAGAATGCACGGCTGTCCTGAGAGCTAAAAGAGCAAATTTTAATTTTGTATCCCAGTCCGACTGATTTTCATTGACAACATGGCATAGGGCATTAATTAGAGTTCTGTTTTGACGTTCAATCTGAGAATTTCCTGCTGGGTGGTAAGCTGACGTGTGAATATGTTTCATTCCAAAGTTTTTATAGACTCTCTCAATGGCTTCTGATATAAGATTTCTACCCTTGTCGGAAACAATATAGCTAGGAGCACCGTACCTTGAAACGAAATCTGCTAGAGTATCCGCTACAACGTCTGAGGTGATAGAGGATACAGCATATGCTTCAGGCCACTTAGAAAAAGCATCGATATATGTCACGATGAACTTGTTACCCGAAAAGGTTGTCGGTAAAGGACCAATTATGTCGAAATTCACTTTCGCCAATGGAAATTCTGGTGTTGGCATTCTCTGCAAAGGGGCAAGATGTTTAGGTCGATAAGCTCTTCTTTGTTGGCAACTAATGCAAGATTCTACTAGATGCTTGACATCTGCAGACATACCTGGCCAGTAAAAATTTTCGCGAATGCGATCAATAGTTTTCTGGAAGGCTTGATGACAAGCTGCTAGAGAATCATGTGTTAGTGCGAACACTTGGGGGATTAGTTCTTTTGGCACCACCAGTTTGGGCAATTTATTTAAAATGGGAGAGTCTCGAGTGTCCTCGCACATCAAGAGATCATCTCGGAAGAAAAATTTCATGTACTTTGGTGCTATATCCACTCCTTGATCTAGCTTCTGAGCAATTTGGCAACACTTCTTGTCAGTCTTTTGGAGTTCTTGAATTTTTTCAAGAAGATCAGTTTGGGGCATAAAAACATTCTCCTTTGCTATTTGTACACAAAAATTACAACTTACTGTATTTACAGAGATTTCATTAGAAGTAGTGTATCTAGAAAGAAAATCCGCAACACTGTTGCATTTGCCCTTGATAAATTTAATTGAAAAAGTAAAATCAGATAAGGTGCAAATCCACTTTGCCATACGAGAAGTTGGGTCCTGAATTTTAAGCATATAAGTTAGGGGGGCATGATCAGTGAAAATAAAAAAGTGGGTGTTAGCTAGGTAACACTTAAAATGGGCGGTTGCCCAGACAACAGCTAAAAGTTCCCTTTCTGTGGCTGAGTACCTTGTTTCAGGGTCCTTCAACTTTCTGCTGGCAAAAGCCACAGGGTGTAAAAAGTTGTTCTCATCCAGTTGAGATAAAACTGCGCCTAAAGCTTCACCACTCGCATCAGTATAAAGATAAAATTCCTTCGAAAAATCAGGGAGGGCAATACATGGCTTAGAAATTAAAGCAGCTTTTAAATCTTCGAATTCTGCTTGCGCTGCAGGGTTCCATGAAAAACGACCATTTTCTTTAGTTAATTCAATTAAGTTTTTAGCTCGTTTAGAAAAATCAGGGATAAATCTCCTGTAAAATGAAATTGTACCAATAAAAGATCTAACTGCTTTGCGGGTATCAGGGGGTTGAAATTTTTCAATTACTTCTATATTTTTATTAATGGGTGAGACTTTACCTTTATGGATTTCAAAACCTAAATATTTAATTTTATCTGATAGAAAAAGGCATTTACTGGGTTTTAATTTTAAATTATGCTGGCGAAGTCTATCAAAAACTGTTGTTAATTTTTCAAGGTGGGATTCTACATCTTTGCTAGCAATAACAATATCATCTATATATACAAGAATTCCCATATTTCCCAGATCTCCAAATATTGCACTCATGAGTCGTTGAAAAGAATTTCCTGAGTTTGATAAGCCAAAACAATTTCTCGACCACTCAAATAGTCCTTTATGAGTTATGATTGCTGTTTTGTGTCTGTCCTCAGGACGCACAACTTGCTGGAAAAAGCCACTTGTTAAATCAAGTGTAGAAAAGAAATTTGAACCGGATAGTGCATCAACCGAATCTGTGATATTAGGGATGGGGTATGCATCTTTAACTAAATTTTTGTTTAATTTTCTAAAATCAACAGCCAATCTATAAGATCCGTCTGCTTTCTTAACTAAAATGACTGGAGCCGCAAATTCAGAAATGGAGGGGGATATTATATTAGCTTTTACCAGGATATCTAATTGATCTTCCATTTCTTGTTTAAGATTATGGGGAACTCTATAGGCTTTACATTTTACAGGTTTATCAGAAGTTAAATTTATTATATGGGGAATAGTGTCACAGCCGGGCAAGTCTAGGTCTGATGCTGCAAACACATCTTTATTTTTATTAAGAAAATCCTGCATTTTAAGTTTAAGAGGGGGGTCTAAATGGTCAAGATTAATATCTGAACTCCAGCTGAGATCAGCATGATCAAAATCAGCTAGTGGAGTGGGCACATTAACATTAAGGGCATAATTACAATTATTAGAATTACACTCAGAATCATCGATGCACTTTTGAATTTTAGCAACCATCATTCCCTTATTCAAAGTAACCTCATCATCCGAAAAGTTAGCGAATGAAATATATAACCCGTGCTCCTGAGAACAGATTGTTCTAGATGTTAAAACACCATTACCAAATTTTTTTACTAGGGGTTCCAAAATAACAACATCATTATTATCAATAAAATTACTTCTCGAGCAGTTTACTTGAGCTAAAATTTTAGATTGGGGGGGGATAGTTACTAAATTTTTCAAAACAGCAAAACTAATTTTAATAATCTTAGACTTTTCACCTGTATTATTTACTTCAGTTTTGACATCATTAGATTGTGACTTTTCGCTATCATTACAAATCACTTGGCATACAGGGACATTGATTTCATTTTCACTATTTTTCACATCCCTGATAGTATTTACACTAAGATCACAACCATTTGTTTCACATATATTATCCCGACCAATTGCCTTATTTTCATTTAATTTATCACTATCCATATTACTACAATTTTCATGATTATTTGTACTATTAACATTTCCTAACTTTGAAACACCCTCAGAAGATTTTTGAACAGAGGAATTGTTATCATTACTTTCACATTTATCTAAAATCACCTTATTTTTATCTTCGCTACTACATTTTTCACTATCTTGAATCTCTATTTGTTCTCTACTATCCCTTACATTGGCTTTTACTACCATACAATTGTTCTCACTGTTCTTATTCTTCTCAGAAATATTACTAACATTAGAAAAACATTCTACATTACCCTCAGTTTGACATGACATATTTTTAAGGCAAGAAATTTTGTTATTTACAATAATTGGCGGTTTAATATTTACATGACATTCTGAAATTTTTGGAACATATTTACAAAAAGTTTGCTCATTAATACCAAGACTAATAGATTTGTCACTACACTTTATGATAGCCTTGTACTCACTCAAAAAGGGCATACCTAAAATAGCAGTAAATTCATCAGCGAGTTTACCTGCTACTACAAAAAATTCAGCTTGGCAGCTGACATTACTGAAATTGAAAGATAACTTAACTTTCTCAGTGAGAGGGACACATTCACCTGTCACAGTTAGAATGGGTACATTGCATGCCTCAGTTTTTACACCTGGGAATAAACACAATCCCTGTCGAGAAATTAAATTGATACCTGATCCCGTATCACACAGTGCAGTAATAAAAATATCACCGACAGCAATCCTTGCAGTAGGGAGACTGCATGTTGATGGTGGGAAAACATATACAGAGGGGGTTTTGTCGTTCGGCTTCTCATGAGTCAGTCCGACTACTCCAGACTCAGCCATTACCCGTTTAAATTTTGTTGAACATTGTGTTCATTGGCAGTGTTGTTATTCTGCTGGGTTACATTATTTTGATTACCCCTATTCCTATAATTACCTGTCTGGCCATTGTTGGTACCTCTGTTTCTATAGTTATTGCCATTTCCCCTATAGTTTCTTTGATTCTGATATCCCCTGTTACTATAACTGCCTCTGTAGTTATTGTTAGGTCTGGCCATACCTCTACGACCATAGGGATTTTCATTATAATTTTGCCAGCCTTGATTTCTGGGGTTTTGGAGGCAGTCCTGAAAAAAATGGTTGGGGTCGCCACATCCAAAACAGAAAAAAGGGCTGTACTGGACATTTTCCTGGGCTGGTGGTCTCGCTGCAGCTGGTTGTTGCATAACAAGACTATCAATTTTAGCCGTTAAGATTTCCATTTTGTTTTGGAGTTCTACAATTTCACGGTTGGGATGGCTAACCTGGGGTGTAGGGGGGTAAACAGCAGCACATGCTACACCTGAGGGGACCTGGGGGGCAATGTTTGCAGGTTCATAGCTGTAGAAGGGGTTAACACTCCTACAAGCCTTTTCTTCAAGTAAGGCAAACGTTAGTATTTCCTGAGGGGTCTTTGGATCTTTTGAAATGACACCCTTCCGAATTTCTGGAGATAGGTTACCTAGAAGCATAGAGTGCAGTATAGCATCTCTACTTTTATTTACAATGCCCTCAGCAATTCCATCAATGACAAGAGCTCTGCGTGACAGATCAGAGGCTCTGTCGAAAAAATCTTGGACAGATATTGAAGGTGTCTGTTTGAAATTAAGAAACTTCGATAATGCCACATCTGGCGACTCCTGTTCCGTGAATCTGTCTTGTATAATTTCCACTAATTCCTTATAATTTTTGCTTTTATTAGCCTTAATTAATTTGGCTGCTTTCCCTGACAGTCTGTTAAACAGGGCGAAAATTTTTTCTTTTTCATCCCAGTTAAAGAAGGTGGAAATATCTGTGAACTTTTCAATAAAGTCGGAAAAGGATATAGTAGAGTCCCCGCTAAAAGGTGGGATGTTGGATAAATTATCCATCAAAGACGATTTCTTCTGCAACTCAGCCATCTCCTTGGTAAGGGTCTCCGCCATATTTATGAAATGTTTTGTCAACAAAAAATTCAGCGATAAAAAAAAATTTATAAATAACCCTACCTAAACCTTAAGCAAAGGGAAAAAAAAAATTACACAAATGCAAAATCTAAATAAAATTACTGAGAGCTACACCCATGTATACACTAGTCGCTTTTGTCAATATATATAATCAATTGCAAATAAATATAAACAAATGGGAAAGGTATGTTAAAATTTCTAAAAATTCAGTGCGGGTGGGGTATTATGAAAAAAAAATTTGAACAGCACAGATATGAGGGTTAACACTTCATAACATATACTCAAAGACATAATGCACAATACATTTTGAAAAAAAAAAAAATAGTTGTCTTATACCCTGAACTTTAAGTATACACAAATAAACATTAAAAATTTGAATTGTGCCACACAGGTAAGTGTCACGGCATCAATTCTTTGTTGGGGGTTTGTTTTCTTGCCTAGGTACTATTACCTTTTGCAAAAATTATGAATGAGTGCAAATTACCTATGACTAAAAATTGAAATGAATCCTGTCAATATGCATACTTACAAAATTATTCTCAAACTAAAATAAATTTAGAAAAAAAAGTAAATGGATTAAATTAAACAGAAACAATTAAAATTTAAAGAATTTAAATTTACTTGAATTCTAAGTTTTGAATTCAAAATAGTATAAGAATTAATCATTTAAAAGCACTGACAAGATTCTCAATTTGCACTACATCCAATTCCCCAACAATCAGCATTGTGAATTCAAGAATTAATATGAAGGGTAACAACAATGAATTTTCATAGACATAATAATTTAGACTAAGTGAGAATTTTGGAATAAAGGGGACAAAATCTTTCTTTTAAAGAAAGTACAAAAAGGGGAGGTATAAAATTGATGATATAGGTTAAACAAAATAATATTTGACAAATATTAAAAAAATGCAAAATTAATTCCAAGAATTCACAACACTGAAGCTGTGATCGTATAGATTAATCCTTGTTTAAGAGACCATGAGTAAATAATTAAATTTTGAATAAGTAATTCATTATTATAAAATGCTCCTCATAAGACTTTAGATCAAAATGTTAAAATTACTTTATATACAAAATTCAGATAAGTATGTCCTGTAATTAATTAAAGAATAGTAAAAGGTCTCAGTTAATTAAATAAAATAAGTTTGAATATTAAAAATTACAACATCCAGTAAATTAGCAGTTTATTTTTTTTATTAGATTTAATGCTTAAAATAATATTTAGAAATTCCATGACTAGAGAATACAATAATTTACTTTAATTAATTTATTTATTTATTTATTTATTTTACCAGAATTAATATTTAAATCAATAGAATAAATTAAGTTAAAGATTACTATGCATTTTAAACTGATAACTCAAACTATACATAGTATTCCCAATTAAATTTTAATGATTAACAAAAAGTAAAATTACTGAAGATGAATCTTATTGAAATGATTTAAAATAAATTAATAAGATAAAGGAAACAAAGAAGGAATTTACTTAGATATTTTGTTTATTCACAGAAACACATTATTCATAGCTTTCACGAATTATAATAGCAATCTAATGTATTGAGGTCATGATAATAGACAAAAACATTAACAAATTGGTTAATCCAAAAATCAGAAGTATCATATACTATAATCAGATAAATTTAACTAAAAATACTGATGTTATATTTACCACAGAAAGTACATAGTGATGTTATAGGTGCTTTGGCCATTCTTTGGTAGGTTTGGTTTCACTCCATTATCACACGAACACGAGTTCGGGAATTTAAGGCACGAAAGTTCTAGTCATAGTGGCTTGTTAGTAACGATCACAATGCTTGGCTACTACACTAAGTAGTCAAAAATGTCTAAACAGAATCCGAGACGGTAGAGGACAATATGCACAAGGAAATATATGTAAATGAAGTTAGTCAAGAATAAACTATTCACAAGAAGTTGTTGTTCCCACACCGGGAGTCGAATCCAATAACTATTCTGTAACTATTTATAACACGCTCCTGTAGAGTAGTTTCTGTCCCAAAACATGAATCAGAAATACTTTTCTGATATGGTGCATAGCCGGAAATAAGTGTTACTACTCTGTGTACTCACTTCCATTTTCGATGTTCAGCCACTCCGTGTGAATCTCCAGTTACACATCGGCTCCAAATACGAGCAGTGGTGCTAATCTCTAGCAACGATTATTCCTAAACATCAGTCTTTAAAGACTGCAAAAAATGTTTTTTTTTTGTTCGTTTTATCTTGCAGAACGCTAGCAGAGTCTGTTACCAGGGCAAACGCATCTCTCGATAGACCACTAAATCTGCACGTCCTAACACTTCGACATCTAAAAACTTTCTCGAATTCTTAACATCTCCTTTTTTTTTTTTTACTCCAACAACAACATATCATTCTCGTCATTTCAGGCCGCGTAGCATACAACCAGTTACTATCAACTCCCTAGTAATCGTCCGTCTTCCTACTCACAAAAAAAAATCTACTGCTCGAGCAGGCGGCGGTGGGGGGAAAATCCCCTAACCCGCACACACCCGAACTATCCACGCTTCACAACATCACTGCCTCTGCTAGCCATCTCTCGTTCCCCTGGTAACGGACGAGGGGGAAAATAAAAACTCAGCGTTGATTGGGTGGGGTTCTTCTACGTCCAAAACTTCCCTGTCTCAATTCCTGGAAACAAGGTGCTCGTGGGCTTCGTTGAAAAACAGCTGTATGTCGGGTCCCACGAAAACAACTATCCGCCCGCTGACACCTGCCATAAACAACGACTCGAAAGCAATATACTGATGTATCTTCGTAACAAGCCTTCGAAATAGTTTTATGACTCTCTTTTCTGAGGGTAATAAAAGTTGCACACAATACAACTGACAATAATGCTTCAGTTATTCCCATGACTTCTTATAAAGGCCTTTTGTACTTTATCCAATCTGCCTGTGTGTGTTTCGAATTTACGATCCCTTAAATTACGTGAGAATTTCAAGTAAAAGTTGTTTGCGTGGAAACTATCTCATAGTGAAAAAAGAAGAACCTGGGTCGTCTTGACTTATAGAAAAATACAAATGTTTGGATTTTGAAAATAAGAGTTTTAATTAATAATGTTTAAGAAAAATAAGAAAAAGGAGGAGGGGGGTTTGATTAAATATCAAAATAGAATGAGTTTATAAAAAAGAAATGTTTTAAGATATTAATGAAAATATAAATATAAAAATTTAGATTAAATTACCTCTAACATATATATATATACTTTATAATATATATATAGATTGCAATAGTAAAAATTGCAAAACTGAAATTTCCTGGTAAACTGTTGCCATTCGCAAAATGACGTATGCGTTACGCACGACACGTTTGGCCTTTATAATATAGATAGATAGATAGATAGATAGGTAGATTGTTGAGCATGATATATTGCAATATTTTATTTTTGTGGTAACATTCATTTGAGAAAAACCTTTCATTTCATTTATTAAAACAATACTGATTTAATTTTTAATTAACTGCAATTTTTAATCAAAAACATATTTTAAGGAAATGTGAGTATACTATGTCAGAAGCTAGTTCAAAAACCTTTGAATGATATCTCATTCATTGTTATGCGTTTTGTAAATGCGTAGAAAAAGGGATGTTGATAACAGAAATAGTATATGTTATTATTATTATTATTTGATTTTTTTTTTTTAATGGGAGAAAGGAAACTGGTTTGTCCGTTGCCGACATATTTAGAGTAATAACTTTAAAAACTTGCTTTCAAGAAAACCGCATTTAAAGCTTTACAACAAGTACTACTCGCTCATGCACAGTGTAACAAGAATAACTACTTCTCTTATATGTTTAATAATATTTTTAAAAACGGCTTCGATAGGACACTTATGAATTGCGAGACATTCAAAAAAAAAAAAAAAAAAATTTAAATAAATACAAACACAAACCCTCATGTCTTCTTTAGAACGTCTATTCACTAAATATTATACGGAAACGGTGTCAAAATCACAAAACCCAGACAGTTTTCGCTGGAGAAAAATGAAAAGAAAACAAAATCTCTTTAAAAAGTATTGATTCAACCAAATGACAGAACACTTTAAAATAGTAAACGAATACAAAGACTTCTTTCATAAAACTCATGTAATAAATATATAGTAAATAAAAAGCTTGCATTGATATACATTCTTCATTTAGAAGACGTGTAAACAAAACAGAGTTTTACAAAAGCTGCGGTAGATAGCATTTAGATTTAGACCGTTCATACTTGGAAAACCCAAAGAAAAGAAAATATTATGCTTTTTAAAAACACTAATTCAACCAAAGAACTAGTCATTGGGGGCCACCGTAATACTTACCCATCATGGATATGCATAATGTAAAATATTAAAATAAAAAATGTGTAAACTACTTTACAAAATGCATTGCAATTCGAATAAAATCGTGGCTTGATGAAGTCATAAACTTTAAAGGTTCGATTACAGAATTGCTTGAAAGAGGTTTTTCCTTATAACTCCAAAAACAATAATCCTATTAACTAGCGGTTTATTGCATCTGATTAAGCGTCTCATTTCCAATTAAAATATATCTTTGAATTGAAATTTGGATGAAATACAGGGTTATGAAAAATCGAAGAGTGTGGAAAATAGGATTACAAATATCTCGGCAACTCATTATCCGATCGACTTCATGCTTTATGTAAAATTTATGTTTTTTTTAGTGTCTTTTATATTCATTCCTTAAAATAAACAATTTCGAAAATTTTAATATACCTTTTATCTGAACGAATATTTCGAGAGTCCGGAAAAAAGAGTTCCGGATAATCGAGGTTACTGAAATTCAATAGGCTTCTTCCCATTATTACATACTAAGTACATTCCAAATTCCAAGAATCTATCTAAATTTTTTCGGGAGATAGAGCGTTTACAGACACACAGACACATAGACGGACGGCATTTTTTTTTTTTTCTAAAAATATGTTTTTCGGAATCTCCAGTGTCTGAAACGTGTAAATCCGTCAAAAAAAAAAAAAAAAAAAAAAAAAAAAAAAAAAATCGATTTTTAAAACGATTACAAGAGTTACACTTTTCAAAACAGTAATAATAATGTGAAGAATTAATGCATGTATTTCATTTAAAGAATGCATGTAAAAGGTATTATTTTTGACACACATTCTACATTTATAAGGCGTCCAAACTAAAATTGAGACGGGCTCGGGCTCGATTTTTATACATGTCTTCGAACTCGGGCTTGAGCGGACTCAAAATATTTTTTTTCAAAATTTGAAAAAGCAGGGGGGGGGGGGTGCTATTTCAGAAACAAAAATGTATTCCAAGTTTCTTAGTTTCACAATCCTTAAAAAATCAATTTGAAATTCAATTGAATAGTTTCTAATAGGATATATGGGAAAATATTCTATCTGATTCTGAAGCCTTTGCACGGTTAGTGTAAGTAACATAAAAAAGCCGTGGGCTATCCCTTGTCGAACCTCGCGTGTTTGACTGGAAAACAAAACTCCTGTCTTTCTGCCGTTGTTGTACAAAAATATT
Source organism: Maratus michaelseni (assembly GCA_963931845.1). Classification (NCBI taxonomy): domain Eukaryota; kingdom Metazoa; phylum Arthropoda; class Arachnida; order Araneae; family Salticidae; genus Maratus; species Maratus michaelseni. The sequence continues at coordinate 170,239,518 of OZ007600.1, read as the reverse complement.
TTGAAGGAATGAGAATTGTGACTTTTGCAAATTTCTGGCAATGACTTGATATAAATAACAAATTTTCTGTTTTAAACAGATTTTCAAGGACCAGAAAAATCACAAAACATTGTCATAAGGGAGTATTTAGGATTAATATTTATTTCTGAGGATATTTTTGTATGAGAAAATTAATCTTGAAACAATTTTCTACTTCATATACTTTCTTTATCAGGCTCGGGCTCTGATGAAACAAAATTTACATACGTTAAATACATTCTCCTTTGTTAGAAGTCAGTTAATAAAAATGATAATTTGCGGAAAATTCCTTATCACCCAGCTACTTTTAAAAAACAACTGAAATTCAACTTAATACATCGCCGATATCTTTCTGAATTTTCAGAATTTTTGCATAAGTTGCCCCACTATATAGTTGGCTACTAAATTATGTATATAAAATAATTCTTTTTCTTTTGTTTTTTTTTTTCTTTTTTTTAATCATTACTGCATGCGCAGTTAAAAATTATTTCATACAAATTCTCATATTTCATAAAATGTCATATATTTTTATTATAATTGCAATATGATGTTTCAATTGCACTTCATAACTTTCTTCAAACTTGCGCTAAATTTTGTAGAAAACCCTGCATGTTATACAAGAAAAACGTACGGAAATTTCTTGAACGTTTTACAGAAACCTTTATATCGCCATTAATACACATTTTTACACAAATGTTGATCAGGGCCCACATAGTCATGTGCTACAGCTACAGATTATTTCGAGCATTTTTGTTAACAGGGTGATCGCAATTTTTTTTAAATTCTATTTGTTGTTGATCCCATACTGACAATTGTGACGTCATGCACTTAGACATCAAAAGATTAGGAGAATAAGACACTACAAAAGCTAAAGCTGCTACAGTCTCGTTTTAATTTTGTTAGTTGATCGTTAGTTAATCCTCATGATAAGAGCTTTCCAATGATACCCCTCTTGACGAAATCGGATTTTTTTTTCTTTATGTTATACATCACTAAAAAATATGGGGTCAAACATGTTCTTTTCATCTCTGAAGATATATCCACGAGAATCGGGTCCATTTCTTCAGTGACGTCATGCACACAGAAATTAAAAAGGGGTAGAAGAACACTATATAAAAGCTAAAGCTGCTGCAGTCTCTTTTAATTTCGATATTTAGTCAATCCTCATAACAAGATATTTCAAACGATACCGCTCTTGACGAAATCGGATTTTTTTTTCTTTATGTTGTACATCACTGAAAAATATGGGGTCAAACATGTATTCTTCATCTCTGAAGATATATCCACGATATATGGGTCCATTTTCCCTTTTTAAATATACATGGTCCCCCTAAGACCCTTTTTATGTAAAAATGTTCCCCATTTTTTTAGGAGGAGGGAGATTTTTCATGTGTTTTAACTTGTTTATAACACATTTCAAAATTCATTATTGTAAAGTAAATAGAAATTAGCGAGAATACTCAATTAAATTATTTAATAAACTCAGCATCGAAGTTGTTTTAAGTAAAACGCTATTAATTATTTAACATGCCAAAACTCTCATTACTATTAAGATTGCATAATCAGCAATTCAAAAACATATCTCATACTTTTTTTTCATTTAATCATATTTTGGACTAAATAAATGAAATATTTTCTTATCAATGCTAACTGCAACTATCTGTGATAATTTATCATCCATGTGACTTCACGAACATTTTTTTTTTTCCGTTTTCACAATAAATAGATTCCAAGAAGAATATAATGAGATATAAATATAAATAAGAGAAACCACACACAAATGAATGAGGAACGAACACAAAATATTTATGATATCCGAGAACATTCGCGTGAGAGAATTTTTAACTTTCTTGCACGCCATGGCGTGTTTAACAATCATTTTAGTTTGCATGTTGATACTTATCTATTTGGAAGAAATGTTCTTTATCGGGGCGTGCTGAATGTGACTTGTTTGGAAATGGTCAATGCCTCATATAGGATATTTTCTTTGGTGTATGAGAATGAGGGTGATGTTGAACTTTTTAGACCCTTTCATTTAACTTAACTTAATTTTTGTATTTAAAGATGAAATTTTGCAATCGATTTTTCACGAAGGCTGATGAAAAACATAGGTAGCCGCACTGCGCTACACGTGGACCACTTGAGTCACGTGATGTTATTTTCGCAGGTTCTGGAAAAGCAGGAATGCAGGTGCATGAAAAGAGCATCACGTGACTTTAGTGGTCCGAGGTAAGACGAACACGCGGTAGCCTGTGTTTTCCGTCAGCCTTGATTTTTCACGAGGCTAATACCCTGTTCACATCGGACATTTAAGATATCTTAGACCGCCATTTTTGAGGTGGTACCCTCCCGGAATTGAATACCTGTCTACACCGCAAAACTCATCTAAGATAACTCACTGAACATCACCGTGTCCGAGATCTGAACAAACATAGAATGTACGCATGCGCATATGATAAAGGCAACCTCAACAGCCAATCGGCCTCCAGAGCCAATCAGAGTGAGTGGTACTGGCTGTATCATAGCAATAGAAAGTTCGAACTCACTAAGTGAGTTTCTGGAACTCCCTCAGTGAGTTCCGCGGTCTAAGATATCTTAACTATCCGATCTGAACGTTGTATAATAAAAAAGACCGCACTACCTTTCGCGTTTGACCGCTAGAGTCACGTGATGCTATTTTTGTGCACCTGCATTCGTGCCTTTGAGCACCACGTGACTCAAGCGGTCTGAAAAAAGAGACACGTGTAACGCACCACGTCAGCTTGTCTTTTTCGTTAGCTTAGGATTTTTCATATATGACGCATATATGATGCATTGGGTGCTCAGAATCCCTGATTATTCCTACCAGTATTTTTTAATAGAAAAGTTTCCCTTATTTAATCACAAAATTTCTGCGATTACATTAGACGAAAATTTTCTTTTGTAATTATCAATGATAAAATATTAAAAAATTTATAATGGTCGCTTGCCGTGAACGGATACTGAATTTACGAGATACTGAATTTACATTGTAAAAGTAAAATTCAGACTTGAAAATAAATATTTTTCTGTAATTTTCTGAACTGATGTCTGTTCTGGTTTTTAAAAATACACACATATTTAAGAATAATTTATTTTCGTTGTGTGTGGCAGGTGCATCGCCTCTAGTAGAGGAGGAAAGGGAGAAAAGAAGAAAAAAATCGCAATTTATTGAATAAATCATGGAGTATAATTTTATTAAATTCCTACTATTAGCTCACACTCTCTCTAGATATATCTTGTTCAAATTTTCAATCGTTCATAAAATATTTTCTATTCATCCACTCAAGTTCAAATAATTTTTTTTAAACTTGTAGTGGATGACACTTGATGTTAATACAGTTTTTTCAAATATTAATTCATTCATTAAATTAAATTAATTAATAGCTTTAAATGGGAGAAATAAATTCCTCCCCTTGCTTTCATAAATGAAATGAAAGATTTATCTCAAATGAGTGATGCCACAGAAATAAAACACCGCAACGATGATTATAAAATAATGTTCAATAAAGATAACGTGGGACATGAATGCTGCACGGGTTTATTTTATATATTTATGATTAAAAAGTAGGAATTGACTTTAAATTTTTTTTTTTTATATTACTTGTTTTATTTACTAGACATTCATTTGCAACACTCTTTTATTGGGTTGTCCGGAAACTTCGTGCTGGTTGGAAAAATCAACCGTACCGGAAAATTTTACCCATTAATTATTATAACAGAAACAGTAGATTGTTTCGAGGGGATTCCCAGTTGCTAGCAACTCTACTCCCTGTATATGAGTTATGGTGTGAAGTCCCGATATATCGTAATGAAACATTTCTTCTTAAAAATTGCCGTGGTATAATGGTGCATTGCATGATCCGCGATAATCGTAAAGTTCGTTTCCTGAAAATAATTAAGTAATCCACACAAGAGGCATTAGATGAAAATAAGTCTTGTAATCCATGGAATTCTTTTTTATTACCAGCACATCGACACAAGAAAACAGAGAGGGTGGCCTTCGCTTATAGTACCAAAAATTTACATCTTTATCTGACAAAAGCGAGAGCAGTTCTGCTCTAATTTTTCTGATTCATTATCGCCAACACATTAGATGTAACATGCCAATCGTTACATTTCTAGCCAGGCATGAACCATCAAACTTTTTGACAGTTAGCAATAATCCAATATTGAGAATTTTTGAATCAGAAATGAAAGGATGCCATAATTTGGCGGAACATCAATTTTTGTGATTTTTTAACGTACACCAGAGCGTTGTTTTGGGAAAGATAGGCATGTGTTATTATAATCTAACGAAAAGAGTTTATAGTGCATATTTTTGCAGCACTCAAATTATGAAAACGGTGCCTGCATTTAACACAAGATACGAAGAAAGACAAAACAACATATGTCACGGTCATCTGCAGTACATTAATATTCGAATCGAAACCGCATGAGAGTAACGTACATTTAATGTTACGAAGAAATATCTGGGAACATTTTTAGCTAGGAAGAAATGATTGTTTTTCGGATTAAAGAATAAAAGATTTGAATACAGAAATTAATTCACATAGAGAAACTTTAAGATAGGAAAATTAAATTTTAGAATAAAACATAAAATATGTATGATTCTATATCATATGAGTATTTGTGTATCACATCTTAAAGGAGACATGAAAAAACGAGTATAAAAGTAGCAAAAAGCACTGTAAAGTGAAAGAAAAGCAGAGGATTTCACCGTCAACTTCATCAGCCAATCCGAAATAAGTAAGATAGCCAATCAAAATTAGCTTGCGTAAAGCAGCCAGTCAGATTTAATTTGCAGTTTTTAGATATCGGATTTAACGTATAATAATTAAATGATAGAATTTTCTGGTAGGAACTGATTTTAACAACTGGCACGAATTTCCCGGACAACCCACTATTTAACACAACTTGGTTTTTGTATGTAAAGATGGAATTTTATAATCGATTCTTAACCCACTTCCTGATAGGCTAGTATTATAAAAAAATATGTACACCAGTGTATTTCCGTTAACAGTACAACATTTTAATATTTTTAGAACTTATTAATTAATTTATTTATTTTAAGGTATTTTTCCGTTAGCAGACTGCAGGTGATAAAACGCCAAATACTCTTTGTGGTTATGGTTACGTTACAACTGCATACGAGTTACAACAACATTGGTGTTAAATATGCGCCAAACGACCGGCGGTTGACGCGCCTGACGGACGCCACTCGGCCAAGCTCAGTTTTCTCATCTTCTAAGGTCTAGTTACTTCCTGATAGCCGATAGCACTTGCTAGCCATTTACGACTTGGAAGGATACATTTTTTTACTCTGGCTTCGGTTCGATAATCAGGATTTTATTTTTCACTTTCGCTTTCACACTTTCATAAGCGTTCAAAATAGGACTTTTTTTACTTACCCATCATACACGTAGTATAAGGTAAGTCTTGTAATCGTTTTGAAAATCGAAAAAAAAAAAAAAAAAATTGACGGATTTACACGTTTCAGACACTAAAGATTCCGAAAAACATATTTTTCGAAAAAAAAAAAAATTTCCCGTCCGTCTGTGTGTCTGTAAACTCTCTATCTCCCGAACAAATTGAGATAGATACTTGAAATTTGGTGTGTACTTAGTATGTAATAATGGGAAGAAGCCTATTGAATTTCAGTAACCACGATTATCCGGAACTATTTTTTTCGAACTCTCGAAATATTCGTTCTGACAAAAGGTACATAAAAATTTTCGAAATTGTTTATTTTAAGGAGATAATTTAAATTCAATAAAAAAACAAATTTGCATAAAGCCTGAAGTCGATCGGATAATTGGTTGCCGAGATATTTGTAATCCTATTTACCACACTCTTCGATTTTTCATGACCCTGTATTTCATCCAAATTTCAATTCAAAGATATATTTTAATTGGAAATATGACGCTTCATCGGATGCAATAAACCGCTAGTTAATAGGATTATTTTTTTTTGGAGTTATAAGGATGTTTCTTTTAAGCAATTCAGTAATCGAGCCTTCAAAGTTTATGACGTCATCAAACCACGATTTTATTCGAATTGCAATAATTTGAATAATTATAAGTAGTTTACACATTTTTTATTCTAATATTTTACATTATGCATATCCATGATGGGTAAGTATTACGGTGGCCCCCAACGACTAGTTTTTATTTGAAAGTACATTTTTTAAGCTTCTTTTTATTAAGACAGAAAACAAATTTCAGAAATTTTCAGATTATTATAATTTGAATATGTATTTCTAAAATAATGTTTTTCATCTTCTTTTTTTTTCTTTGAAATAATTTGCGGGTAATACATTCCAAATTTAACAGGGACTTTCCGGTAATCTGTTATAAAATAATTAACTATAAAGCAATAACATCGTTATCTATCCTAATACGCTAAATAATGCCCATCTCTAATTTGAAGCTACTTTTTTTCCCTGTTTTAAACAATATCTTTTCAAAACTGTCAATATCTGGATAAAGGTTTGTATTATGTATTTTAGAAACTAGTAAATCTACAGATCAGGAGCCTCAACGTCAGCTCTGAAAGTCAATGTTTTTTAAACTCACTTTTCATAATATTTAATATCTTACAATACGCAAATTAAATTATTTAAATTACTACATATATATTTATATGCATATAAAATAATTCGAAGGTTTCAGAACTTAAACGTTAAATTAAACACGGTTTATGCAATAATATTCTAACATTCTTATGAATTTCTTATTCTATTTTTTAGATTAAAAAAAAATACATTTCTTCAGGGGGTGGGGGGGCCTACTATATCTCCCGCTAAACCCTCCGTAATCTTATTAAATTTTTATTCGTGATTTCCTATTATTTGTGTGAATGATTCTAGTATATCTTCCATTTCGTTCTGCACAGTGGTTTTATTACGATAAGCAAAAATTTTGAAAATAATTTCATGTTATCCTAATACCTAAATAGCAATAATTACCAACCAGAGGGCCCGTGCGAAGATTTCGCACTGAAATCTAATATTTTTTAGGTACTTCTCTATTATACCGTCGACCACTTTTCATAACAAAAAACTATCGCCAAACTGTAAGATGAAACACCAAAAATGCAGTCCCATTTACTTGATGTCAGAATCATTATGCGTGTTTGTTACGTCATCTAGTGGTTTTACATTCGACATTTGCGTGTATTTTTCATTATGTTTTACTGATTTAGTAGTTATTTTATTAATTAAAATAACAATTGTGTCCTTAAATTCTTATATTTTATTTATTTATTTATTTTTTGATATTCCAATGGCAACGTTCTCCCGTTTATTTGGCGATAGTTTTTTGTTATGAAAAGTGGTCCACGGGATAAAAGAGAAGTACCATTTTTTATCAATATGTAATATTTATTAGATGCAGGTTTAAACTTCTAAAGAAAAAGCGAGGATAAAAATATCTGCAAACAACATTTAGTTGTTAGTCAAGCCAGAATATCATCTCATTTATTCCATCAAAGTTAGACTAAAAACTGATCCAAGATTGTTAAAGGCACGCGCGCGAAAAAAAATTAACAATCGTATTTTGACTGTATTGGAGGATAACGTCATCCGCTTCGGGAAAACCATGAGACTTAGAAATATAAATCTGGAGGCACGGCAGTGCCTCCGCCAAGTAGAGAGAGGACAGCCGTAAGCATACTTTTCTGGAAGCAACTCAGGGCACTTTTGACCCCCCCCCCCATATCTCCGCGCTGGAGTATCCCAAAAATTTTTAACTTCGTTTTTCTAGAGTATAAGGCAAACAGGACCAAAATTTAAAAATACAACTTTCTGTCTTTTCTAGTTCAGACGATATATGAACTCAAACATTCGATTTTTTGTCACTCACTCACTCACTCGTTCACGCGTCATCAAAAAGATTAGGTAGATCCCGTAGCCCTAGAAACTTGACATTTGGAAAAAAGGTAGTGTTTAGGATACAAAGAAAGGAAAAATTATAAAATCCGGAAAATTCGAAAGAAAAACATTCGAAAATTCAACAAATTCCATCAAAATTGAAAATTGAAAATAATACGATCTTGTAGTCTTAGAAACTTAAGATTCGGTGTGAAGGTAGTGCTGGTAAGTTCTGGGCCTCCTAATTGGAGATGGTTACTAATGCCCAATTGCATAAACTCCCTACATTAGTTAAAGGAAGCACGGGTTAATGCTTCTTCCGGAAACGCTGGGTGTTGGATTATCAGGTTAAAGGTGTGATCGTGGCTTCTGGACCTCGGTGAAAATTTATAATGATCCCATAAAAGTTACCCATATTATTGAATTAAATTAACTACTCTAGTAAAAAAAAAAAGATCAGATTATTACGTTGTGATTATTTACGCCGCCCTACGTCTTATGAAGCCGGACTAGATAAAGTATATAAATCCCTAACCTCTCATAAATTATAAACTAGTCCTCCTGATAAACCAACTAAAATTAATAAACAATTAAATTAAAGAAAAAGAAGAAAAACACTACTCGATGACATATGAGTGTTAACCCATATAAATTAAATACAAAGAGTTAAAAGTAAACGAAAAAACATTTATTTACATATCTATTTACAAAGACATAAAAAATAAAAAAAACAAACATCCCTAACAGAATGTTAAATTTTAAGTATAAAAAATAAGATGAAACAATTGAATACTCATTAAAAGAGTTGGTGAGTCTTTTTCCGACTCGCACTACCGCACTTACGTGCATTAATTATATTTCAGAGAAGGAACAATTTCTCTACATTTACTAAAGTACCTCTACCAGTATTTATTTATTATTATACACATTCAATATGAGGGAATAGTAAATTACAGATACCTGTACCTTCAGAGTACTTCTGGTCTGCATTGTTAGCAATAGTCTACCTCCACGGGATAGGCAAAGATCATCTGTTAGGTCATTCTTTTGTCTTTTGTCGCCACTACACCATTTTTGGAACTATCTTCGTTTTTACACACTATCAGCACTCTACTCTTTCTTTTTAGATGTTACTTCCTCGGACAGGACGTCAGGTACTCGTCCTCTTCCAGATTTTTTCTTGGGGCTCACTTTTTTCTTTTCCCTCGTCACTGGGCCGTCTATTGGCTCCAGTGGTTTTGTAAAGACGTCTCCCCCCTCATCTCTTATTGGTTTTCGCTAAATGTTATTCAGGACCACCTAGATGGGGTCCTAAATTGTAAATTTGCTATGCACTTCCCAACAGCTATAAATTTTTCAGCTCGTAAATTTTTTTCTCCGTAAAAGATGTCCTTGTTAGATCGCAGACCAGTGTCTCCGAAGGTAATAAAACTACTCTGGGTGGTCGTTTCTATTTTCCCATACGAAAAAGAAACTATGTACACTAATAAAATAAATACTCCACAGAAATTCCTGGTTATACAATATATATACATAAAAAATACATATTAAAAAAATAAAAGTATATAAAATAAATAGTCCACAGAAATTCCTGGTTATACAATATATATACATGAAAAATACCTATTAAAATAATAAAAGTAAACTAATTTAGTCAGAAATTGGGAGGTGGCTCATATCTGACCACCAGGTAGTGTTTAGTATCCAGAAAAAGAAAACATCAAAAACACCAAAAAAATCGAAAGCAAAATTGAAAAAATCGAAAAATCGAAAAAAAAATCTAAAAATTTCAAATAATCCGATTTTGTTGCGCTAGGAACTTGGAATTCGGAATAAAGGTAGTATTTAGGATGCAAAATAAGGAAAAATTAAAAATTCCGGAAAATTAGAAAAAAAAATTCAAAAATTCGAAAAATTCGAAAAAATTTGGAAAAATTAAAATAATTTGATTTTTTAGCCTTAGAAACTTAAAATTCGCAGTAAAGATAGTGTTTAGGATTCAGAATAAGTTAGAATAAAAAACGCAATAAAATTCGAAAATAAAATCAAAAAGTCGAAAAAATCGAAAAATAAGGAAAATTTGAAAATAATTCGATTTTATAGCGCTAGAAACTTGAAATTTGGAATAAAGGTAATATTTAAGATACTAAATAAGGAAAAATTCAAAAATATGGATAATTCAAAAAATTAGTGCAGACGATATATGAACTCAAAGTTTCGATTTTTTGTCACTCACACACTCACTCACTCTCGTGTCATCAAAAAGATTGGGTAGATCCCGCAGCCACAGAAACTTAAAATTTCGAATAAAGCTAGTGTTTAGGATACAAAGAAAGGAAAAATTATAAAATCCGGAAAATTCGAAAGAAAAACATTCGAAAATTCAACAAATTCCATCAAAATTGAAAATTGAAAATAATACGATCTTGTAGTCTTAGAAACTTAAGATTCGGTGTGAAGGTAGTGTTTAGTATCCAGAAAAAGAAAACATCAAAAACACCAAAAAAATCGAAAGCAAAATTGAAAAAATCGAAAAATCGAAAAAAATCTAAAAATTTCAAATAATCCGATTTTGTTGCGCTAGAAACTTGGAATTCGGAATAAAGGTAGGGTTTAGGATGCAAAATAAGGAAAAATTAAAAATTCCGGAAAATTCGAAAAAAAATTTCAAAAATTCGAAAAATTCGAAAAAAATTGAAAAAATTAAAATAATTTTGATTTTTTAGCCTTAGAAACTTAAAATTCGCAGTAAAGATAGTGTTTAGGATTCAGAATAAGTTAAAATCAGAAACGCAATAAAATTCGAAAATAAAATCAAAAAATCAAAAAAATCGAAAATAAGGAAAATTTGAAAATAATTCGATTTAATAGCGCTAGAAACTTGAAATTTGGATTAAATGTAATATTTAAGATACTAAAAAAGGAAAAATTAAAAAATATGGATAATTAAAAAAAATCGAAAATTAAAAAAAAAAAAAAAAAAAATAGAAAGAAAGAAAGAAAGAAAAAGAGAGAAATTGAAAATAATATGATCTCGTAGTCTTAGAAACTGAAAATTTGGTGTAAAGGTAGTGTTTAGGATTCAGAAAAAGAAAAAATTAAAAACACAACAAAAATTGAAAATAAAATCAAAAAATCGAAAAAAAACGAAAATTTGAAAATAATTCGATTTTTAAAACTAAAAACTTAAAATTTGGAATAAAGCTAGTATTTAGGATACAGAAAAAGAAATAAATAAAAAATCTGTAAAAATCGAAAAAAAAATCGAAAATTCGAAAAATTGAAAAAAATTCGATTTTGTAGCTTTAGAACTTAAAATTCAGCGCAAACTTATTGTTTAGGATACAGAAAAAGGAAAAATTAAAACACAATAAATTCGAAAATAGAATAAAAAACTCGGTAAAGATCGGAAATTTCAAAATAATTCGATTTTGTAGCGCTAGAAACTTGAAATTTGTAATAAAGGATACAAAATAAGAAAAAATTTAAAAAATCCAGATAATTATAAAAAAAATTCGAAAAAAATCAAAAACTCAAAATAATTTTATCTTGTAGTCTTAGAAACTTAAAACTTGGTGTAAAGGTAGTATTTACTATTCAATAAAAGGAACAATTAAAATATTCGTTAAATTCGAAAATAAAATCGAAAAATCGAAATATCTTTAAGAAATCGAAAATTCGAAAACAATTTGATTTTGTACTGCTAGGAACATTAGTTTTAAGATAACTGTCCTATTAGCTAGTACAACGCCCCTAATTGTTTTACGTTATTTCCCCCGGATTATGGTTTTCTTTTCTTTCGTTTACGAATTTCGTTATAGAAAAGTTCCGCTATAGACTGGCTACGATATAGGCGATTTCTTTATAGACAGGTTTGTTTTCTTTCACAGGTTGTACTATATTTACTTCACATATGGAATGTGGATTGTTAAATGATGTTAGCCCCACAAAAATTTTCACAGCTCCCCTTACCCTCCTGACATTACTGGCTGGTTATGGCTTGATAGTCCTTTCTAAATAAAATCAGAGTGACTCTAAGATTCACTTGATTTATCTCTAAATTGAACCTAAATGATTCTAAGAAGACGGATCAAATAATTACTATATTGGCATGACAATCAGTTAACTTAGAATTAAAATAAAAAAATCAATAAATTTATAAAAAGTCGAAAATTTGAAAAAAAATCGATTTTGTAGTCCTAGAAGCTTGACATTTGGCAGAAAGGCAGGGTTTAGTACACAAAGTAAGGAAAAATTAAAAAAATCGTAAATAATAAAAAAAAGACTAAAAAAAACATCGAAAAAAGAAATATAGTTTGATTTATTGGAAATTTCCGGAAATTTCAATTTTGCCTTTCTTTTTATACTAAAAAGTTCTTTTATGTTAAATATCAAGTATATAGGGCTGTGAGTAATACCTCAGATGGATAGCATCTATCCTGGAAGCAATTGAGAGTACTTTTGACACTCCTCCTCCCATAATTTAGTGCTTGCCTAGGAACCTGAAATCTCTTTTTATCTACAGTACTTTGCAAACGAAACTAAAGCTTCAAAATTTTTATACCTGTAAATAATAGGGACAGAATGTGGGCTTAGCGAAAATCAGTGGATGATCTCCAAAAAGAACCCAAAATCAAGAAAAGGAGGATTACTTACAAAAAGAAGTGAAATCTCATCAAAAAGTCACCTGTGAAAAATGCAGCCAAGTCTCGTAAATCATTTACCGTAAAAAGTACTGATATCGTATAAAGCAAGTTTAACTATCTTATTAACTCTGAAATTTTCATTCACAAATCACTCCTAGTCTCTACATCTTTAGTTAATTATTATTTTGTGACTTGGCAATTACGCAGCACAGGGAAGTTATTACACATTACTATGTTATGGGATGGGATGGGATAATTTAATTAAGGCAAATTAAATACGCACAGGGAAGTTATTACACTTTAATATGTTATAGTATTATTTGATTAAGACTAACTATATACATCACATTCTCGTGCTACGTAATTGCCAAGTCACAAAATAATAATTAACTAAAGATGTAGAGACTAGGAGTGATTTGTGAATGAAAATTCCAGAGTTAATAAGATAGTTAAACTTGGCTTTATACGATATCAGTACTTTTTACGGTAAATGATTTACGAGACTTGGCTGCATTTTTCACAGGTGACTTTTTGATGAGATCTAAACATTTCAATTTCAATTTCGCTTTTTAATCATAAGTATAAAATAAACCCGTGCGGTGTTTTTTATAATAATTGCTATGAGCATCATATAATGTGGTATTTTATTTTTTTGGCAACAATAATTTCAGGAAAATCTTTCATTTCTTTTATGAAAGCAATGCCGATTTAATTTTTATTTTTCAGCAAATTTTAATCAAAAACATGTTTTAACGAATTGTTAAGTGGGCTATGTCAGAAGCCGGTTCTAAAACCTTTCATATGGTATCTCATTCGTTGTTCTGCGTTTCATATTTTCTTAGAAAAAGGGATGTTGACAGGAGAAATAATATATAAGGACCAGAGGGCCCGTGCGAAGATTTCGCACTGAAATCTAATATTTTTTAGGTACTTCTCTATTATCCCGTCGACTACTTTTCATAACAAAAAACTATCGCCAAACTGTAAGATTAAACGCCAAAAATGCAGTCCCATTTACTTGATGTCAGACTCATTATGCGTGTTTGTTACGTCATCTAGTGGTTTTACATTCAACATTTGCGTGTATTTTTCATTATGTTTTACTGATTTAGTAGTTATTTTATTAATTCAAATAACAATTGTGTCCTTAAATTCTTATATTTTATTTATTTATTTATTTATTGATATTCCAATGGCAACGTTCTCCCATTTATTTGGCAATAATTTTTTGTTATGAAAAGTGGTCGACGGGATAATGGAAAAGTATCATTTTTTATCAATATGTAATATTTATTAGATGCAGGTTTAAACTTCTAAAGAAAAAGCAAGGATAAAAATATCTGCAAACAACATTTAGTTGTTAGTCAAGCCAGAATATCGTCTCATTTATTCCATCAAAGTTAGACTAAAAACTGATCCAAGATTGCTAAAGCCACGCGTGCGAAAAAAAAAATTAACAATCGTATTTTGACTGTATTAGAGGATGACGCCATCCGCTTCGGGAAAACCATGGGACTTAGAAATATAAATCTAAACATTTCATTTTCAATTTTGCTTTTTAATCATAAGTATAAAATAAACCCGTGCGGTGTTTTTTATAATAATTGCTATGAGCATCATATAATGTGGTATTTTATTTTTTTGGCAACAATAATTTCAGGAAAACCTTTCATTTCTTTTATGAAAGCAATGCCGATTAAATTTTTATTTTTCAGCAAATTTTAATCAAAAACATGTTTTAACAAATTATTAAATGGGCTATGTCAGAAGCCGGTTCTAAAACCTTTCATATGGTATCTCATTCGTTGTTCTGCGTTTCATATTTTCTTGTAAAAAGGAATGTTGACAGGAGAAATAATATATAAGGATCACGAAACACTCGTATCTGATTGATACGTTGAATAATATCTCGTGTACAAAAGTAACTTATGGAAATGTAAACTGAATCTACTATATATTTCACTTATCTATTTCAGAAATCTAATATTATTACAATTTTTGTTTCGGAAAAACAGTTTTGATGGTCATTGTACAATAGTTATTTGACCTAAGTACATCCTGATCTAATTCGATGGTAATAGCATACTAAAATCTCCCCAAAATAGGCTTATTTGGAAACTTTTAAACCTATTGCGTGTAATTATTCATAATCGTGCCCACTGTCACTCAGGCTTTGATAGCCTGTGAGCTAAAAACCATTTGTAATTAAACACTGACATATAAACAATGCAGGTTCGTAAGCATAAGTTAACACACCATTTTGCTCGCTTCCGCCGTCGGGCGGGAAAGGGCACGTACTCAAAAAGTAGAAGTTCCTTGCGCAGATCATGCTAGTAAAATGTCTTTGCGCGCAGGCGCCGATCTGCAAAATGAATGTTGTGATCTGATTGGTTGTTCGCATAAATGGATGTTGAAATCGGAAACATTGGTTAAATCTACTGTTATATTTGCGGTATTTTTACATACGGAAATATTACGTTGCGATCTACTGGAATAAATGCAGTGAATTTGACAATCATTTTTTACAGTGTGACTTGATAAATTTTAGCCTTCATAACTTACCGTTTAAATACATTAATCAAATGCGACTTTTTTTTTTCAACGACTGAAAAATTTCAAAATCGTCTGAATTCTCATAGGAAAGCATTAGGATCAAAAAAGAAATGTTCTATATTTTCCGAACGAATGAACCAAATGTAACTAAAAACTATACAGCTAATTCCGGGTATCTCACCAACATACCTACCAAAAATCAAACTAATCGGATCATTTTTACGGCAGTTATCGCGGAACAGACAGACAGACAAACAGACAGAAACCAAAAACTTTTCGGGTCTCCACAGTAAGCCTACACTGACGTTTCGGCAATAAAAAGATGCTTTGAAATATAAGAGGGTGTTAGAATGACAATGGAGTAAGTCAATATTTAGTTTAGTAATTTGAGAGATGAAGGGTTTTGTGAAACTTGTCGTATTACCGTTGCATTAAGTGGTGCAGCTTGTTTTGCCCTCTAGCGACTCCATAAGAGAACTACGACTTATTGGACTTTGAACAGAAATTAATAATACGTTCAGAGAAAATAGGGTTATGGAGATTTTTCAAATTTTTCACTCTCATTCTAACCCCCTCATAAAATACTTATTCAATTTGATAGATCTGTGGAAGGTATAATGATATGAAACTGTACAAAACTGTGCATTGCATTTAAGTATCATACACCATTAACCCTTAACGCATTCGGGACCATGGGTGCATACAAAATTTGTTTTAGGCACCAGTAAAAAATAAAAGTAATATTTGCTTTCTCTAATTAGAGCATTTTTGTGATACACTCTCAGAAAAAACTGTAAATTTATGAGCGTTTACCCTTCAATTTTCACGGGCAACAGCCTTATTGGATGAAAAATGGTCTGATCCACTCAATAAGCTGCCTTATCTCTTAGATACTTAGAAAATTAAGAGCAATCCACATATTCTTACAGTTCTAGCCCATATGTTAGCAAAAATACGGTACGACCCCATACATTGTCCTCCGCTAGGGTGTAACCGTTCATTTTACTCGTGTTTCGAAAATTTTAAACCGCCAAAAGAGCGATTCTGTGATGATTATCTAACGTGCTACGTGCTACGGAACAGTAAGTAAAGTGTTATTGTGTTTTAAAGTGCATTATATCCTGTGCATTCTAATGCTGTATGACCCGTAAAATTACGGGCTGCACAAAACGATGGGCAAGGACCTTTTTTTTACGGGGTATGACTGGAATCTCTGCTGCCGGCCTCTGTCCGTAAATTTACTGGAAATTTTTTCTGAGTGTAGGTTAAGTAAAGGTAGCTTTTTTTTAAAAAGTGGTGCCAACCGAATAAAATTTGTGCAAAAGCCGCCGGTCCCGAAGGGGTTAACAGCTGTGACAAAAATTGTTGCATAGATACTTTATGCGGCCTTTGAGTCCGCTTGATCGAAGGATAAATAAAAGTCTCTATTAACTCATAGTATACTGTTTCAGTACTGAACCTTATGTACAGGACTATTCAAATTAAAATTCTCCTATTCAGAAGATTTTAGCGATAGTACTAGGGCTTTAAACAAAACAAAATTTCATTAGTATCTGTAGTTAAACTAAACTAGTCGTTGGGGGCCACCGTAATACTTACCCATCATGGATATGCATAATGTAAAATATGAGAATAAAACATGTGTAAACTACTTTACAAAATGCATTCCAAACCGAATAAAATCGTGACTTGATGACGTCATAAACTTTAAATGCTCTATTAGTGAATGTCGTAAAAGAAACATCCTTATAACTCCAAAAATGATTATCCTATTAACTAACGGTTTACTGCGTCGGGTGAAGCGTCTCCTTTCCAATTAAAATATATATTTGAATTGAAATTTGAATGAAATACAGGGTCATGAAAAATCGAAGAGTGTAGAAAATGTGATTACAAATATCTAGGCAACTGATTATCCGATCAACTTCGTTCTCAATGCAAGATTTATGTTTTTTTTATTGTCTTTTATATTCACACCTTAGAAAAAACAATTTCGAACATTTTTATATACTTTTATCAGAACGAATATTTCGAGAGTCCGAAAAAAATAGTTCCGGATAATCGAGGTTACTGAAATTCATTAAGCTTCTTCCCATTATTACATACTATGTACATACCAAATTTCAAGTCTCTATCTCAATTTGTTCGGGAGATGGAGCATTTACAGACACACAGACAGACGGACGGCAATTTTTTTTTTTCTAAAAATGTGTTTTTCGGAATCTCCAGTGTCTGAAACGTGTAAATCCGTCAAAAAAAATTTTTGATTTTCAAAACGATTACAAGACTTACCCTATATTACGTATGATGAAAAAATTGCCATTTAAACTGTGAAACTTGAAAGAAAGAACGGTCTGTGAGACCGTTAGCAGCAGTTAAAGATTAAAGTCTGCATCATATTTATGGAATAACATTTAGTACTCGCAGTTCTATTTCATTTTATCAAAAAATAAATATTAAAAATCAAAATTTAAAAAGTGTTTCATAGTTAAATAAAAAAGCTTTGAACACCAAAACAAAATGACCAACAAAGTATTTTATTCCTTAGTTTCTGTTTAACAATTTTGTATACATGTTAAAAAAAACGCTTAATTTATATTCTTCAGCATGCGAAAAAAGTATATTTGCCAAAAAAAGATAATCAAATACAAATAAATATGTTCTCTAGAAATATTTTTCAAATATGGGAGGAAGGAAAAATCTTTAGTTACTATATCAAGTTTTCAGTCACAAATGTTCAATTTTAAACAGCTTCTTCTTCTTCTTCCAATTTTGTAGCCATGTTAGAAAAATAACAGCTTAATTTATATTCTCCAGCATGTGAAAAAAGTATACTTGCCAAAAAAGATATTCAAATACGCTTTCTAGAAATAGTTTTCAAATATGGAGAAAAGAGAAACTTTCTAGTAACCATATCACCTTTTCAGTCACAAATGTCCCATTTTAAGCAGCTTCTTCTTCTTCTTCCATTTCTCCTTCATCTTCAGTAGTCGCTTCTTGGTATTGCTGATATTCACTAACAAGATCATTCATATTAGATTCTGCCTCAGTGAATTCCATTTCATCCATTCCTTCACCCGTATACCAGTGCAAAAAAGCCTTTCGGCGGAACATAGCTAAAAAGCGATAATAAAAATGTAGTTAGAGACAATAAATATAACTTAAAGAATTAAATAACACGTTTTTAATTCAAAATTTAATGCATTGGATATGCATTGTCATCATAGACCGGGAGGTGGCAGCACAGACAATCACCTCATCGAGTTCACAGCTGAAATTCCAGAATGAGTTAAATCTTGATTCGCAT
Organism: Maratus michaelseni; assembly: GCA_963931845.1. Taxonomy (NCBI): domain Eukaryota; kingdom Metazoa; phylum Arthropoda; class Arachnida; order Araneae; family Salticidae; genus Maratus; species Maratus michaelseni. The sequence continues at coordinate 170,221,106 of OZ007600.1, read as the reverse complement.
ATTAAAACGCAATCGGTCTGCCAAGTCATATCTTGGTGGAAGACACCTTAAAACCCGATTTAAGAGGTTGACTCGTAGGTTTACCATTGTGTGTTCCTGCTCCCAGTCCTCCCTGTTTTCATACCTTTGGGTGCAGGAAAACACAATGGTAAACCTACGAGTCAACCGCTAAAATCGGGTTTTAAGGTGTCTTCCACCAAGATACGACTTGGCAGACCGATTGCGTTTTCATATGCGAATCAAGATTTAACTCATTCTGGAATTTCAGCCGTGAACTCGATGAGATGATTGTCTGTGCTGCCGCCTCCCGGTCTATCAATAACGAACTTGTATGCTAAACTAGTGAAAAATCGGATGGTGATATATAAGATTTTAACCGAAAACTTTAAAAAGAATTTAGTTCCTGGACCTTGCCCCTGATAAAGTATGGCCCTGAAAATACTTAAATGTACAGCGAGTAAAAAAAGTATTTACACACGAGGTGAATTTGTTGTATCAAACATAAATAAACACAAAATGAATTATGAATGAAATATATAAAAAAACCAGCACAGGCTACGCCCGCTTCGCTATTCAATTTTTCAAAACGAACCTCGAATGTTTAAAATATCTTTTAGTTCCACTTTCCACCACCAGGAAGCTCATTCTGTTCTAAACAAACCTCTTGCCGAACGAATCTTCGGAACGGGTCCCTGCTGCCTACGGCAGTCGTGCTGCCAAAATCTTTTAGTTCCCTCATCCACCGCCAGGGGACGCATTCTATTCTAAACGAACCTCCGGCATGCGTCCCCCGCTGCCTACAGCACCGAATGGCAGGCGTGGTGCGCACGCGCTGCAAAAACAAATTAATTGCACTTTCCACCGCCAGGGGTGTCAGATCTATATACCTTTAACATTAACGCGATATTATTAACGCGATATTTAAATTACGACCGACCCCATTCCTCAAAATTTAACCTATGACCTTTCACATCAACAGATATCGGTAACTTTTGAAACAGAAACAAAATGACGCGGGTTTTTTTTTTGTTTTGTTTTGTTTGACTTCTCATTATCCTTCTTCTGGGTCAGTTTTTTGCAAAAATTAAGAAAAATTACCGGCTTATTTTTACAAAAATTAGATTTTCGGATGCAGAAAATCTTTCTACATATGTGTGGTTAGTTTTAAATCGATACCTCAAATACTTTTCTTACTATTCTCAAAACAAATAAACATATTTAATATTAGACTTGATATTTATATTAGAAAATATGAAAATATAGAAAAGTAACATTTGCGATTCCTAAAAAGTATTTGCACACTAGAATTGAGAATAAAAATAAAGTAAATATTTAAAAATAAAAAAACAGTACTAGTATTTAGTATGCTTGTTTCAATTAGAGTGTAATCGTCTGGGCATTGATTCGATCCATTTGTGGCAGGTTTCGCTGCTGATTTTTAACCATTCTTCCTTTAAGAGCTTGCTTAAGATCAGCTTTGTTAGAAATTTTCTATTTCCGTACTTGCATATCCAAAATATGCCACAAGTTTTGAATTTGAGATTTTGATTGAGGTCTGGTGATTGTGGTGGCGTTTGCAATCCATTTATGACATCATACAGCAACCATATAACCTCGTAATGTTCGCCGTGTGTTTGGGATCATTATCTTGTTGAACATAATGTGCATTAGCAATCCCTAATTTCAGAGCACTATTAAATAAATTATCTTGCAATATACTAATATATTGTTTGGTATTCATATTGCCTTCAATGAAGGCCATGCACTCCAAATCATTATATGACCACCACCATGTTTTACAGTTGGTTTCAAGTTTTTTATTTGAAAGGACGTATCTGGCTTTTGCCACACAGTTTACTTTCCATCTGAGCCGAAAATATTAAACTTCCTCTCATCAGAAAAATATCATTTGTCTAAAACTCCGGTGGTTTGCCGGTGCCGCATAAGCTTTCGCAAAAACAAGTATTTTCAGCCGATTTGTTTCACTGATAAATGTTTTTATTTTGAGGAGCTCTTCCTCGAATATTTGCATCAGGAAGGATATTTCTAATAGTTTGTGGTGTAATTATTGTTCCTGAAGTTGAAACGAAACAAACAGCCAATTCTCGAGCACTTATAAAGGTTTCCTTTTTTTTTTTGTAGATTTATTTATGATGGCCCTACTTTGCCTTGCATTTAGCGTTCTTGAGCGTCTAGTTCGCAACTTATTTTTTGTCGTACCAGTCTCTATCTTTCTTTTTCTACATAGCGAACACTAGAAAAGTTTAAATTTAACTGTTTACCTATTTCTTGGTAACTTAATACAGCATCGGGAAAAGTTATTATCTTCTCACGGATAGCTACAGAGAGTTCACACGTTTTTTGCGCCATGGCAACAGAAACTGTTAGAATCCCCATTCCAGTTATTATATTATGCGACGTCAAAATGCGAGACTAGTGTAGTGCGGGACTGATGTGCTAAAAATTTGCTTAATGTTCACGTTTAATTCCTTTTAAACTGTCAATATTTCGTGCGCAAATACTTTTTGGCATGAGAAAATACTGTTTTATTTTTTAAAATGAGTATTATTATTATTTAAGTTAAAAGGTTGGTTACTTGTGTTTGTTTATTATTTAAATAAAGTAATAGTTGAAACAATTTCTCCACATTTGCTTTCTAGTGTTACTTATGCCAAAAAATTGCGCGTGTGCAAATATTTTTTTGCACACTGCAGTTGTCATGGATAGTGAACTTGTGCTCAAAATTGGAGCAAATTCCGTTAGATATTTGATTTCAATATAAAACTTTAAAAAAAAATGTTTTTCCCCTGATTATGTACAGCCCTGTCAATGCATCAATATTGCATTGCCATTGATATAGAATTTTGGGCGAGATTTACACAACAACGGTTTGTCAAATTAAGTGATTTCACTCAAAACGAAAAGAATGTTTTGACAATGGAGTTTGCCCCTAATGTGGTACGGAACTAACAATACATGAATATTGCATTGTCATCAACAATGAATTTGTGAGCAACACTTGAAAAGCGGTTCGACGAAAGTGGTTCAAACATCGATTTCAAAATTTGAACCAAAGACATCCAGACAACAAACAAAGTTAAATAAAAGAGAGAAAGAATCCATTAATGCAGCAACTTATCAATTATCAGTAGTAAAGCACCAGGTGCCTCTAACGTCTGCATCTGATTTTAAAGTGCTTTGAAGACTTTAAAATAAACCATGCGGATTCGCTACATAAGACAACATAATTGTAACTATCCAGTTTTCAAGGAAATGTTTACAAATGTTCTATGTGGCTATCTCTGGTCGTATGGCCGCGGTTCATTAAAGCTTCCGTGTACGTGCGTGACCTATTGAATATTTTAGATGATCTGAAGACACCAATCGTAAAGTTTGTGACGATAGACATGCTACGTAAGGTATGGATAAAACTGGATTACTGACTTGATGTGTGCCGTGCGGACTGATCAAGGCCACATTGAACATTTGTGAACACTTCGTAGAAAACTTGATATAGTTATAAGTACTTTACATTTTGGAGCAAATTTGTATTTTAGTCATTTGAAATTTAACAAAGAGTTTAATAAAACTCGGTATATTATTGAAAATTTTGATGAAGAAAGCTTAAAAAAAATTCCTATTAATATTCTACATATACAAACTTATTCTTATGCTAACGCAATTTAAACATAAAGTATTTATCTGGACGCTGAGGTCTGACATCACTATTAGACTGATGTCTGTGCAAGTGCAATGTGAAAAAGAACGGGGTTAACAACAGTAGGCCTATAAATCCTTGTGTTCATATTTATTCATCTTTGCTTAATAAATAAATATTAACGCATTGTCAATTGGGCTGATTGCATTTGACATTATGTATTTTTCAAGTGGTACATGATATTTTTAAATGTAAATAACAACAAAAAAGTAAAAGTATTTCCAAATAATAAAGTAATGATATAGTATTACAGGATTTTTCAAAATAAACAAAGTGATTTTATGAATCTATACCTTTATTATCGGAAATCGAACAAGATGTCAATCAAATGAAAAGTATTCTATCCATAATGAAGTTTTATTTTGTATTTTAGAAGTGTTTAGTATATCCACTACTAGTAATAGGTATGATATGAGAATTTATTTTAAATGCGTACCAGCATATCATGGTCGCTTTCGCTACCCGACGCTTAAGATCCCACAGTTTAGCAGGTGTAGCATTGGAATAGAACGTCGATCATCTCTCGGAAATATATCACATATCTCTTTAGGAAAGAATGACTAAATATCATGAAGTCCAAAAATTTTGACCACTAGCTTTACATAAAGGAAAACTCTTTTCTTTTGGGCTGAATTGCAAAACGGAATTGTACAATCTTCAACAATTCAGATGATTTTCAGCATTATGACCCGATCTAAAATGCAATGGCTTTTTTTTTCATGAGCAATCGCTTGTGACTGAATGAATAAATGTTGATTCGAACTAGAGTCCTGCTTCGGGTCAGGTTACCCGCTTTTACCCGCACCTGACCCGACCCGCGGTTCGTGTCCGGTCGGGTTGTCACTATATTTTTTCGTTGCGGTTCGGGTTAGGATCGGGTTCACTTCTACTCGATTGTTTCGGGTCGAGTTGCGGGTTGAGGTATTGCGGGTTCGAGTTGACCCGTTTTTGCAAAATAATGTACACAATATTTTTTCAGGTTAAAAATATGTATACATTAAGAACTCCATAGTGGACACTCTCGAAAATCGACCTTTTACGCTACTTGGAAAGGAAGAAAAAATGCCATTCTTCTAATCACTTGATCATAACTCGCTTTTTTTTACGAACTGTGTTCTGTGCAACAATTTGCGAATGTCAGAGACAAATCTCAGTTTCAGTGTCATAGATTTTTTCATTGACTCTTGCTGATAAAACAAAACAAATTGCTAACTCACAAAAAGAATAAATTTTCCTGCGGTTAATCCTTTATATACTAACGCATTATTATAACTCACGTTTCAATACCGGGTATCTTTTTTGTGGACTACTTTTTCATAATTGTATTGAAATATGGATTAATTTTCTGTTCCTTCGGTTTCGGGTATAAATATTTTGGGGTTCGGGTCGATTTCGAGTTGACTTTAAGCAAAAATTTTCAAGTTCGGGTCAGATACACAACCCAACCCGTGCAGAATTATAATTCCTTGTCCTCAATTTCGAGTGTAGATTAAATCTTTCGACAAAATCTAAAAGTAGCGAAATAGTGGCTACTTTTGAAAAGTAGTTTCTAGTCGCTACTTTTTAAAACAAGTAGTTGTAGTAGTAGTTAACTAAATTTTTGATAAATTAGTTGTAGTTATAGTTCGCTACTAAAAAAATCGTTTTTCAGACTCATGACTTATTCACATTCAAATACATATTTATTTTCATAGTTCTGTTCAAACTTTTTGTGAAAATCCCAACAATCGAACATGCTAAAACCTAAATATGAGCTGGAAAAATTATTCAAGTTTGAACCTAACTCGCAGAAAGAAAATAAGTCATCCCGAACCGAAAAAATAAATAAAAGCAACCCGACCCGCTGCAGGACTCTATTCAACGATCTCGAGGTGTCCGCTATTCCGAGGTTTCCCTATATTTGAATATTAAAAAATATAGATTTGTCCATTTTTCTATATCTACATAAAATATAAAATTTTATTAGAGATATAATTGTACATTACTTTTCATTATAGCACTAAAACATGATTTGTTGTCCTTTTATTGCGGGTGCGGGTCGGGTTGCGGGTTGAGGTATTGCGGGTTCGAGTCGGATTGCGGGTGCAGAATTTTTTTTTTTGTCGGTTTCGGGTCGGATTGCGGGTTGACTTCAAATGGAATTTGCGGGTTCTGGGTCGAGTTATCCTTTTATAAAACTTGAGTAAAATTTCCGGTCGTTCTTGTATTAAAAAAAGATGAAATGTACAACTAGAAGAGGAGGTATGTTAACCCTGCATTTTGACCAGTTCAATTCAGTTGTATATACCAATGAAAATGAAGTGATGTTTATGGAACGAGAATTAATATTTATTTTATTTTATTTATTGCAAATATGAAAATGGAAGGTTAGCAATGATCCGAGTCTGAAGTAAATTTTGATTTAAAAATAGCCTCTGACAATTTTGGTCGGGAAAATAAAAGTCTGAAGACTATGAAGAAACATTCAAAAACAATTTACTCTGATTTCATCATTATTGTCAAATGCATGACTTTCTTGCACTGACATCTATCTCGACAAATGTGCCATTATAACAAAACATTAACAAATTTTAGGAATGATGAATGCTGAGTCTTCACTTTAAAAACATATAAAAGCAAATATAAATTGTTAATCTTATAGACATAAAGGATAATATTCTTCCTTATGGAATTTTAGAATTCCGATAGAGAAAACTTTTTAAAAAAATTAAAGAATTTTACATATAAAAAATCGAAAAATTTTACCTATAAAAAAATTTTAAATTTTTTACCTGTAAATTGTTCAGATATTCGCTTGAACAGTTCTTGAATAGCAGTATTATTACCAATGAAGGTTGATGACATTTTGAGTCCCCTAGGAGGTATATCACATACAGCTGTCTTCACATTGTTAGGTATCCATTCAACGAAATAACTGCTATTCTTGGTCTGCACGTTGAGCATTTGTTCATCAACTTCTTTCATGCTCATACGGCCTCTAAATACAGCTGCAGCAGTCAAATATCTTCCATGTCGTGGGTCACAAGCTGCCATCATGTTTTTGGCGTCAAACATTTGCAGGGTGAGTTCCGGCACAGTTAATGCTCTGTATTGCTGACTACCGCGAGATGTTAAGGGAGCAAATCCTGTGATGAAAAAATGAAGTCGAGGAAAAGGAACCATATTCACAGCAAGTTTTCTCAAATCGGCATTCAGCTGTCCAGGAAATCTCAAGCAAGTCGTAACTCCGGACATCGTGGCTGATACTAAGTGATTTAAATCTCCATAGGTAGGAGTTGTTAATCGCAATGTACGGAAGCAAATGTCATACAGAGCTTCGTTATCAATGCAGAATGTCTCATCGGTATTTTCAACCAATTGATGTACTGACAAAGTGGCATTGTAAGGCTCGACGACAGTATCAGACACCTATAAATGAAAAAAATGATTAGAGTCCGGAACGCTAGAAAAATGCAGTTTAAACTTTTATTTTTCAGAAATAAAAAACATTTTAGGGTTATAAAATTGCTTTTACGTTATTTGTTATTTGAGATTTAGAAAACAATTTATCAGAAAATAGCATTTACTTTTATGGCAGTGAAATATCTTTGTGACGATGGAATCATTTTACATCTAATTATTATTTTTTTTTTTTTTTACTTCTTATGATAAACAGCTACATAATTAGTTTGAATACTAACAGTTAACATTGTTCATTCTATTATAGTCAATTTAATCATTTCAAAATTATTTAAGCATTTTTTATGATCTTAAACCATAATTTCTTTGATTATGATAATTTATATGTGTTTTTATTAAAATGTATTCTGCTAAGCGAATACGATTTTACATCTACGAATCTATATTTTAGGTCTCCAAAAAGTAATTGTTTTATACACACCATCTTTCAAAAATTAAAAATCTGTAAACTACAAATTTTAATCACAATAACGTCATTTTTTAGATAAATACGTTTTATGAATAATACCAGAAAAGAGAAAATATGTGAAATGGTATAAAAAACCTATCTCGTTTTTATTTTATTTTATTTATGTATTCATTTATTTATTTTTGTCAGTGCATATGCACACAAGAATAACAAATAATATTTCAAAAGAAATATGTGATACGTTTGAATGGAACCGAAAAATTATTTTACGTTAAAATTCTTTTTCATAAGATGTAGCACAGTTTAACATATCAGAGATGGAAAATAGGAACGAATTCTTATGTTAAATGGAGAATGTTTTTATTAAGACAATTCCTTGCTAGAAAGATTCCCAGCAGAGCTGCCAAGTCTCCGGCTTTTCGGATACCAGTATTTTAATACAGAACATCTTGTTTTATTTAATCGGAGCATTCTGCGGTTTAGAATAACAAAACTTTCTATAATAAAATACTGGTATCAGGGTTCGTACGGGTACCGTTACTTTTCCAGGTGACATACCAGTATATTTTTCTAAAAAAATACATCAAGTTCAAACGTGCGAAATTTCACCTTATTTAAGAAGAGATTATCTAAAAGAAAATATTGGTATCGAATAATTTCCTGGTCTTAAAATTCCAGGACCCGTACGAACCCTGGGTATGTAAAAAGCCGGGGAACTTGGCAACTCTGTCTCAGTAAGACTCTCTCTTGGAAAAAGTTAATGGCATCTCAAACTTTAGTGATCTACAATGTATGGTAGGAAACTCTTATGATTTCATCGCCAAAGTTTTATTGTATTTAAGCAATGTCAAGGCATTTTCAAATTTTTAATCCACTTCTTCTATTGTTAATCTCTTTTGTTTGACACTTCCTTTTTGTGCTTTCTATATTGGAAGGATTTCACGTTTCCTTATAAATTTACCATCTTACCAAATTGATGCATATTTCTGTAAAATTCTTTTTGTTTTGCATACCATCACAATACTTGAATTCATCAGGATGTTTGTTGGGGAACTTGGATTTTGTGTAGATTTAGGATTTTGTTAACTATTTTTGTAAAATTTAAGTTCTTTATTTTGTTAAAATTTAAAAACCAATATAATGTTTTATATTTCTGTAAATAAATAATATTAATTTAATTACATTTGTTTTCTTTCTGTCATCATGGTTTAATTGTGTATTTTTTTAGGTTAATTTATTTATTTCTTTACAAGGTATGTTTAGTTTACTTTTTCCCGCCAATTAAAATTGAGGTATTTTAATAACCGTTAATGTTAATTTTAATTATATTTAATTTAGGCAAAAGGCTCATAGGTTTTTGAGATTTTACTAAAATAACACGATACAAGTAACTTTTTAACGTGAGCGTTTGTGTTTTAATTTTAAGCTTGCGTTGCACTGTACTAGAGCATTGGTTTACTTTTACGATCACTTATGAATATTTTATTTAAGTTAACTAAATGTACCACCTAGTTACTACGGTTGGTTTGTCGAATGATGGACAGATTCTTTAAAGTAACCAGCTGTATTATAATTTGCACAGATCTGTCCAGCATTCATCAATATTATAACTTCTAAAGAAACAGTTTGCGTTTCATTTCATATGTTAACTATGCTTTAAAAACAACTGGTTGTTTAAATTTCAGACTGATGAATATAGAAGTTACTATATTACAGCTTTGCATGATAAAGTAAACAAATAATTTAAGCTATCTTTACAACGTTACCTTAGGTGAAGGAACAATGCTGAACGTATTCATGATCCTATCTGGATACTCTTCTCTTATTTTAGATATCATCAAAGTTCCCATTCCTGATCCAGTCCCACCTCCTAAAGAATGCGTCAGTTGAAATCCTTGAAGACAGTCGCAACCTTCAGCTTCTTTGCGCACAACATCTAAAACAGAATCTACCAGCTCTGCTCCTTCGGTATAGTGCCCTTTAGCCCAGTTATTTCCAGCACCACTTTGGCCTGAAACGATTATTTGTAAGAACATACTTATGTATTGATAATTTCCCAATCATTTTTATTTGATTTAAAAATTGTGTTAGTACATAGTGTGCATTACTGGTACTGGAAAACAAAAATTAGGAAGTATGGAAAGAGCATCATAAAAAAAGAAATACTATTCAGCTAATGAATTAAATTCGATATTCAACGCTTTTTATACTAACAGTACATTGATCACTGTTAGAGAATAATTGCAATTTGCGTAAAAGGACAAAATAAGCTTTTTGATGGTTTGCCTAAAATAATTTATTTTCCTTATTGAGCATTTATCAAAAGAGAGCAAATTGAAATGAAAGGAAGAAAATTATTCTTCTGCAGTCGAAAATCAAGATCAACATTTTTTCATACAGTTTTTAGAATGACATTACATTTTGAATAATCAAAATCAGTTAGATGACACTCGAATTGAAAATTGAAGCAACCAGAAATGTTTAACCATGAAAATGTCTACCATCAACCGGGTATAAGTTTGTCCATATTTATTGATGTATATATCTATCTATAAACTAATCATTTTATTTGTTATTTGGAATACTTATGAATTCTGTTTTGTGGTGCTGAAAATTTGTGAAAAAAAAAAGTTTTTGCATGATGCAGGAACAGCAAAAAAAAAAAAAAAAGGCTCTAAAATTGCGATTTTTGTGATAATGCTGAGGGTAAAAACATGAGATTTTGAATGGTGGTTATTTGTAAGATATAAATGTTCACTAAGAACGGTTTCTAAAAAAATTGAAATTTAAAAAGGTGAAATGAGCGGAAAATATTCTAAATTACGATTTATTTGTAATTGGTAGGGCTAGAAACTCGAAATGTGTAATGAAACTATATTTATATTTCTCCCCCTCCCCACCCAAACAGTCGAAAAACTTCATGAAATTTAAATGCAGCACAACGGGTTGCTACGTAGCTAGTCTACCATATGTATCAAAATCATTGGTTGCAAAATTATGACGCTATCTCCTAGACTAATACAGTCGAATCCTGTTAAGACGCGTTTCAAGGAACTGGACAAAAATCGCTTATTAAGCGAGATCACATATTAAACGTGATTTGCATAACATTGCAGGAAGTGAGATTATTTACACTGACTTCTAATCGACTAAATAAACTTTAGAGATTTCGTTTATATGTTTATGGCCAAAATTTGTGTCTTTTGCGCATATTTAAATTATAATTTAACTATATTCGAGTTTAATTCATTGTTTTTCTAGAAACAACTGGAATAACAATTGAAAATAAATATGGATTCAAATATGACTTTATTATCGAATAATACTTTACAACCAAAAATAAAAGAACAAAAATAGTTTTCGTGCCAGCCTAATTTTTTTTAACACAAACCAAACATATCAAATCTTTGCAGCACAACCAAATTATTAAAATCATATTTAGTAGTCGTGATAATGAGTTACCCTTATAATCAGCCCTTAATTTTTTTTAATTAAAAAAACTATCCTTGAAAATCTTTGTATAAAAAAATATATCTAACATAGCAAAAAATAAACAGAACATAGAAAACATAAAAGAAATATACAACCACAGTCGCATTTGTCCATTCTTCACGAGTTTTAGTCTTTTTATATCTTTTTTTTTGCCCTGGTCTTTGTTCAATATCTGACTTACAATGTCCTCTATTGTGAGCGGTAAGCATCGCGATTACTATAACATCATTATAAAATTCAGTAATGATATAACAAACATTAAAAAACCTCATTAACAATAAATATAATCATCTCTAACTATAATAATTTTTATGAAGTATCTGACAAGACGTTGAATGCATTTGCAACGCGTTCATCGTAGCCCTTGTCCTTACCTGCCCTGTTTTTGGTGTCATGAACGTAAGGAAATATATTTTTGCGTCTCTTATAATGCCTCCTAAACTTCTAAAGTCTCTTGTACTGATTTGTCCGTTGATGTCTATTACTTTTCGAGAAAGATCCGGTTTTTCAAAATTTCCTCACAGCAATTCAATATTGAAGCAGCAAGTGGTCACGCAATTCCACGCGTTGAGCATCACTTTTGTTTGATATAACCCCCCCCCCACCCGGAAATAATGTACATTTGTTTTTAGTTCGACAATATTCCAATATGTACTGAGGCTGCATTCTATTACTGACAGATGCCAGTTGTTCAAATTTTTTTAATCATTCCACGTTTAACTGATGAACTAGACACTTTTGGTAGTTTTGTTTTATGTCCTTAATCACGCACTGATCCATCTGCTGGGGTATACCCCTAGAACCTGGTGACAAAAACTCGATTTGGATATTTTTAGAATCCGGCATGTTCTTCAGATAGGCTGGGCATCAGCTATCCCCAAATAACACTACCGTACCAGATATTTCCTGCATTTGTATGTTGAAGTTGCGCATCTATGAGACGAAAAGATCACCCTGTCATTCAAGTTTGCATGTGATTTGCATATTCACAGAACAAACTCTTACCTCTTTTTTCTGAAACAGTGGGTATTTTGTGATTTACCAATCACGAGAAGCTTAATTTTTTCCATGCCATCTGCATTTCTTCCGACAAGTATTCGATTTTTACTGAGTTCCCCCCCCCCCCTTCATTGTATTTAACCCTCCGAACGAATGTTTTACCAGACATTAATTGATTCTTTCGAAGAACAATCCAAATTTGACTACATTGAAGATATCACAACCAATTTATACTTCCACAATTTGCGGATGCACGCTGCTTTTCCAACACTCTACAATTTCGGTGTTCACAGCTGTCGCTTCCCCAAAAACATACGACTCCATACCGATTTTTAAATCGGTACAACAATCCACCTAACTTCAAATTTTCTATTCAGACTCTTTGCAATCCGGTTTATCTTCTGTACCATTTCTTGGTCATTAAGATGTACGTTCATAACTCGAGTATCATATATTCTCCATATTGACAGAAAATTTGCTAAAAATCAACAACACAATTAAAAATGACTTGATACCACGAAATTTGTTGTGCCAGTAATTCACCGGCCATGAATAAAACAGAAGCAGGTTGGCATCAGAAAAAAATAATGAAGAAATACAATGGAAAACGAAAGAACGTTTCCCTTTTATTCAACTACGTTTTAAAAACCACACTACTAGGGAGGCTTTTCTTCCTTACATTGCACGAAAGAGGAAATAAGGAATCGACAGCGCACACTGTGCAAAGAAAAAACGAGAAAAATTCGTCTATATTTCTCTTCTTCGGTAAAAATATAAACGAAGCGAGAGACAAAGATTACTGGGACGAGGGATAAACAAGTTGGAAATTGTACGTCAAATGTGACAAATGAGGTGCGTTTGTACTATAGCTAGTTATATAAATATTCAGATCTTGATGATTTTTAATTCTGTGAAATGAATTATATCGTCTGCAGATTAATTTCTGTCATAAAATACACTGTAAAAATTTTTGCAGCAAAGTAACTGGTCATTTGACCGTTTTCTATAAAAACGGTCGAATGACCGTACTTAACCGTACATAAACATAATTTAACGCTATTTTAACCATACTATTGCTCATATTAGGGTCAGAATACTGTTAAATTACGGTTATGTAACCGTATTTTATAAAAACGGTCGAATGACCGGTTACTCTGCTGCAAATTTTTTACAGTGTAAGTATCTCGGTCGCTTGACGATAAACCTCGGAAGCTCCTATAACAAGAAAGCACCGATTTTTTTTTAAAAATTCAAATTTCTTAATAAATATTTTTATTAATATCTTCTAAAGTTTTGATTCGATTTTCATAAAATTTGAAAAGACTCGACAAAATTCTGCAAAGATAATATATCTTAAATTTCAAACCATTCGGTTAGGTAGTTTTTGCGTTGTTGTATGCGGACGGACGGACAGACAGACAGACGGACGGACCAGACGACGACAATTGATGCTACGTATTTATATAATTACGAACGCACCTAAAAGAGAGTTGCAGTGTTGATAATTTAGTGGGGTTTTTTTTAATTCAAATATCGACCTCGTTTTCGATTAGTAATATTCGCATTATTAGTTCAGCAGCGTTGCCAATTTAGTGGATTTTTTACTCAAATATCTACTACTATTTCTGAATAGTAATAATCGCCTTAATTAATCTATCATTAAATAATGCGAATATTATTAATCGGAAATAGTGGAAGATGTTTGAATTAAAAAAAAATCTGCTAAATTTGCAACACTGGAGAAGAGAGAAGAAATTTGCATCTTCGTCTATGAATTCGCAGGATTTTGGATCTCAAGAGACCGGCACTCTATCGCATATTAACCTCTTAACTGCCGATGAAATCTGACGTGATCTTCAGTATCTTATTTAATCACCTAATTTTGCAATTAAATAACGCGACGATTAGTTTTCTGATATAACAGTAAGAAAGTGCACTTGTTATACGTGTTCAAAACACGGCTCTGCTGTTGAAAATTGGCTCGCAGTCATGCAAGTTCGCCATTCATATAGTACATGCTGGGATTTTTAAGACGTATATATATGTCCGGGGCAGTTAAGGGGTTAAGCGGGATTGCGTAATAACCGTTCGTGTATTAAACGTGATATTTTTGCAATAGTTTTATGTGTTATGTTCAAGGGACCGGAAAAAACCCGCATATATTAACCATGGGCATCTTGACCGGTACTTTTCAACATGACGAGTTCCTGTAATAACCCTGTCTATAATTTGTTAATAACTTTAATCTCTATAATAAAACCGTATGTCATGTGACTGTCCTCAACAGTTCCGGGATGCCGCTTCACTGTTTCATATGCCAGGCAGCCATTTTTATTCAAAATTATTTTTTCTAATAAAACTGCATAAAAGTTACATTTTTAGAAAGATCGTTCAAAATAAATTAATATTTGAGAGATGACTTACGTTCAATTATGTATACATTCTGCAATAACTTCAGTTTCAATTAGGTTCGCTGTTCAAATTCTCTATCCATGAAAGTAAACAACAACAACAAAAAAAAGATTCATTCGTTGTGAACGTTTAAAATATTAAACCATGAATTTTTGGACCGCTGCCTGGTGTAAAAAAAAATAATCAGCACCAGTGAGACAGTCAAAGTTTACCATAATTCTGTTCCATACAACTCAACTTCCTTCGGATCTTTTCTTGATGTAAGTTGAACTCCGTGGTTGAACTCATGTAATAATATTTAATGGATCAAATTTCGAAACAAATTGTCAGCTTTTATTTTTCGTGTGTATTAATTAGAAACGATATTTTAATTTTGAAATCAAATGTTTTGATTTATGATAATATTTCTTATTTATCTATTTTCTATTTTAAAGAAAAATGTGAACGTCATGTATTTTAAATTGGAACAGCTGTCACGGACGCACCAGGGTTGGCGGAATTTTTGTTTTGCGCCATTTTGGCGAGAAAATCCCATTTTCAGGTACCTATTAGAGATTACTAAAACAGCATATACTTTTATTTTATTATGAAATAGTTTATTTTATATTAAAAACACACACACAATGATTAATTTATTATAAAGTGGGTTAAGCGGTTTTTGTCAAGAAAGATGAAATACATAACAACAAAAAATATGCGAAATGCCACCACGATCGCAAAAGTTCTTGATTTGTCTATTAGATTTTTCCGGTTTGGCGAAGGATTAAGGAAAAAAATAAATTATGAATAAAAATAATTTGTTACAATGCTTAACATACATTTAAGGGCGACCAAACTGGTCGCCAGTGGCGGCTAGTGTTGAAAATAATAAAATATTTCAGTACCAAAAACAAAATTATCAGGTCTATAGAGCTGGCCGAATGGTCCAGATCGCACTGAATCCATAGTACCTGGTTCCAAATCCACCAGTATTGCTCTTGGAACATATTTTCCTCCTGTAAAATGAACAAATAATAGAAATTAACAGATTAAATGTTTAATATACCAGATGATCTAAAATAAAGGTTATGACGATTATCTCTTAAACCACTTATGATAGAAAGATATTTTTAATTACAAAAGTATACAAATTAAATGCAGCTTTTAGATATGTCATTTATTTTGCAAGGGTCTGTATACAAACTAAAATACGATATGGTTTCTATTCAATAAAAAGTTAAAATTTCAGTGCAAATTCACCTTGTTTAATAATTAAAATTCATAATGATACAAACAAATGTAAATATATTGCTTGGAGGTGCGTAAAAACATACATAAAAACATTTATTTAAAAGCCCATTAAAGTCCTTTTAAAATCAAAACGTTTTCAACCGAACTTACTCGGTCATCATCAGTGAAGTTTTTCACTGATGATGACCGAGTAAGTTCGGTCTGATAAGAACTGATTTTTTTTTCTCATCATGAGCAACTTGGCTTTTATATGCCCTAATCTCACCAGTACCAGCAGATTAAAAAAAAGTACAGAAAATTACGTTATTTAGACGCATTTGTTGTGAATCATTTCAGTTTTACCCAAGAAAATGCTCGTTCCTTGTTAAATATAATGTCATTTTTTACACACTGAAGAATTTTGGCTTTACTATATATAAAAGGCATTAAATGGAAAACGGCCAACCCCTTTTAACAATGAAAAAAAAATACGAATTTTAATTTATAAAACTGAAAACACAATGGCTATAATCGCATTGAAATGACGCAATTTTTCGCTGACTTTTCATTTCGCCGGTATAGGTTTAAGGGGCCTCAAACTTCTTGTAATAGTAATCCGCGTAATTTTAATGTAAATTTCCGCCTTGAAAAGAGAACTGTTAAGCCACTGAAACTCTCGAAAGAAGATCAAGTTTCAAAATGTGACAACCAGCTCTAGCACAAACTAGAGATATCAATTTATCAAGAAATAGAAAAAAACCCAATGAATGATAATAGACAGAAACAGCCCATAACAGGGGTGAGCCCATAAAAACGGCAAAAAACCCTGACAGAGACAAATAAAAACGAAAGATGAAATCAGCCCCCACCCCCAAATATAAAAGGCGATAAACACTACAGCGACAATCCACCATGTCGTGGGTGCAAAGTCCTCCAAGTTCCCTGTGAATTATATACCTCTGGGGGTGCCTAGTCAGGTGAAGAGGTCTCGTCACCTGATCAAGATTTTGAATTACGAGACCAATTACTTTCTCTTCCTTAATTTTTGCTTTTTTATAATATGCTAATTCAACAAAGTTAAATAGAAACCTAGAACCGGCAAACAAAGAGAACTGTAGTAAACCACTAGAGAGCAAGCACTGTAGCGATGCCAACAAAACTATAGTCAGGTCGATCACAGCCACATGCTGTGATCAGGCGATTTCCGCCCCACTCCCTGGTACTAACTCGTCAAGCTAGGCGCTCATGCCGGGCAGGTAGGGGCCTGGTTAGTAGTATAAAAAAGGGGGAGGGCTCAAACTTTATACCAGAGGAATAAAAAATTGTTTATAATCATTTCGACTCAGCTATACTGAAATATAACAGTTTTATGAAAGAAATGGGATTTTTCTTAACATGACGTCTTTTTTATTGATAGAAACATATTGCTTTCTGCGCTTAGGAATACTTGTAGTGTAAGGAGGGGAAGCCTTTTTGGTCTATGTTTGTTTGGAAGAGATGAAAAACCAATGTAAATTACATCATTTGAACACAATCGTAGTATAAAGAACTCCTATACTACAGGTTGAATCATACTGCCATTTAATAACCCAACGGACCAAAAACCAAGCTAAAACCGGTTAGCTGATACTACGTTCCGATCAGATAGTTAAGATATCTTAGACCGCCGAACTCACTGAGGGAGTTCTAGAAACTCACTTAGTGAGTTCGAACTTTCTATTGCTAGATACAGCCAGTACCACTCACTCTGATTGGCTCTGGAGGCCGATTGGCTGTTGAGGATGCCTTTAACGTATGCGCATGCGCACATTCTATGTTTGTTCAGATCACAGTGATGTTCAGTGAGTTATCTTAGATGAGTTTTGCGGTGTGGATAGAGTTACAAAAAACCCGCAGATTTTGAGAGACGGGAATAAACCTGGGAATTTTGGGGAATAAACCCGGAATTTTGGGGAATATTGGAAATTTTGAAGGAGTTTTGAATGTAAACAAAACCATTCCTTTTTCAGTTTGATTTTTTTATTTTCATGAAAATTCAGGCATTGTTCTGAAAAGTTTAAGATGGACTTTTTATTATGAATTCATGAAACTTATGATTCTACGCTCTAAGTTATTATCATTTATTAAAACTCATTAGCTTTACAACAATGGAGGCTGTGATTTGGTGAGGATTCGAATGTTTCCTTAACAATAAAAATTGTTTAAGTTCTGTTAGCTGACATATATACTGTTCAGGCATCCTTTGTCTATATTAATTTTCTAGCAAGTTGCATTGTATTTTTGCATTGGTTTCTTTTACTTTTGTTCATATTCTTTTTTGTTTACATTCGCTGATTCGGAGAACAGGGGTGAAGTTTACATTCATGTCAGAAAAGATGAATCTGTCATCTGCCTCTCTCACTTCTTAGCTATCGACGATTAAAATAGCAAATTACTACTTTCTCTTACTTAATATTTCTGCAACTAAAGCATATATTTCGTTAGTTTCCATGTAAATTGTGCTATATTTCTATATTTATGTTATTGGTTTTGTTTACATTGGTAAAAGCATTTTGTTTACATTGACAAAAATATAAATCAGTTCAAAAATTTTAAAATAATTAATTAAAAATTTTCAAGCCTAAAATTTTCTGAAAACTCCCGGGAATTTTTAAAATTTCCCTCCCAAAAAACCCGGTTTATTCCCGGGAATAAACCCGATTTTTTCCACCCTTTGCAACTCTAGGTGTGGACATTTATTCAATTCAGGGAGGGTAGCACCTCAAAAATGGCGGTCTAAGATCTCTTAAATGTCCGATGTGAAAAGGGTATTACCGTAGTAGTGGACGGCGAGTGACAGTGACAGGGACGGCAAATAACTGCTCGGGCGGTTTCCTGATGCTGAGTTGGGTTGCAATAGGGCGGTTATTTTGGGCAACATGATGGATATGCGTCAGCTCCTTCTTATAGGAGTTTTAGTAGTATAACGTTTCGGTTTGCTATGAATGAAATTGTACATTATCAGTTGAATTCCTTTTAAAAATGAGGTCATTTCACAGGTGAAAGCACTTTCTTCCACTGAAATTTTAGCATCTAATTTCAGAGCTGGCGGAATAAAAATTCTGTAAAAATGAAGTCATTTTGACGCAATTAGGAAAATGCTGCAGTTTCATGTTTTTAAATGGATGTTTCTTCTTTGATAAATATTATTAGTTCACTTTTAAAGCCCTTTTTAAAACCATTTTTGCAAATTGAAAAAATATCTTTTGAAAGCTTTCATTACAAAAAGTAAGAAGCTACCTATTGCAGTCGTTCGAAGGAAAGCAATTCCTCAAAATCTCGGTATATTTTCATCTATCATGACCCCCAGACCAAAAAAACCACCCACAATTCAAATGTTGATACATATACAGGGTGGCTGAAAAGTATGGGCGCGTTGTTTGACGTTGATATTTCACAACTAAAATCGGAGAAAGCGTTCTTATTTTTTCTAGTTTTGTAGTATTTTTTCTGGACTTTCTTGTGACATATTATTCATTTACTTTCGAGGTGCTTAAGAATGAAGCGCTATGATCATCGTTTAGCCATTGATCAACAGGCGGTAAATAGAGAAAAAACTTCAAGGATTGCATCTCGCCTGAAAGTCCCTCTTCGAACTGTCCAAAAGTTCCTTTAAGCAGTGGAAAGCATTAGGAAATGTTTATGTAAAAAATAAATCACGCCGACCGCCTTCTATCAATACCCGAAGAATTCGCAACATCATCAAGAAGAGAATTTCCCAAAACGACGCCGTAGGCTTAAATTCCATTGAAGAGAGTGGATGTTTCTCGTGAAAGTGTCCAGGACATTGTTAAAACAAGTAATATATAAAAAAAAATTTAAGTCAATTCCTACTTAGGTCAACAAAGAAAATTTTTATTTTAGTTACTTTTTATTAAATAATTACAATTAATATAAATATGTATATACATATGACAGAATCACAATATTAAGTGGCAAAATAGAAAGTGAATTTCCTTGCAATTTTCCATTTTAGTAAATAATATAAGAATGGCCCGGATAATACGTAAGTACCCAAAATAATATGAAACAGTATAGAAAATAACATTAAAACATAATCAGAAGTCAACAGTTTCATGTAGTAGCGGCTCTTTCGAAGAGTGGAACCTAATGGAGTGTTTCTGCTCACTTATCTTCGAGTTTTGAATGCTAGTAGTTTGGTTATTTAATTTAATTAATTAATTAATATATTGAAAAAACTGTATTAACATCCAGTGTCATCCACTACAAGTTTAAGAAAATGTATTTGAACTTGAGTGGATGAATAAAAAGTATTTTATTAACGATTGAAAATTTGATCAAGATATATAAATATACAGATAGTGTGAGCTAACAGTAGGAATTGAGGGCAGTGGGGACATTTGTCAAACAATGCCAAGCTGAGGAGACTAAAAGAAGATGCTCCAAAATTTCAAGATGCGCCGCCGCATGGAAGGTGTTTTGTGGTCAAATAAAAAAATCTGCACCATCGAGAAGGCGCACAACCGTCAGTATGATCGGCAACTGATACATCCAATGCAGAAAAATGCAAACAAAAGAAAAATTGTCACACGATCACTTTTTCCGAAAGGATGAATGGTTTGGGCTAGATTTACCGCCGCGGAAAATAAACCTTTCATTTTTATTGATGAAAACGTAAATATTAATGCTACAACGTAGCAAAACGAAATGTTGGCTATGATCGTAGTCCATGGAAGAAAAAATCTTCCAACAGGATTGGGCGCTCCACATGGAGCAAAAGCGACATAGCCTTCCTCGACGCCCATCATAAAAATAATAGAACGCACATAAGGATTTACCAAATGGCGGAATAAACGGCAGAGTTGTACAGCTAGTCATGCATTTATCTTTGTATTTGACTAAATTCATATGGAGGCAGAGACAAGCAGCAGAAAGAAACAATACTTTTGATGCCTTGTTAAAGGCTACATGTTGTAGAAATTTTTCCGCTGGAAAACAAAATATCCCCTTAAATCCTTTTATCACCTAATAATTATTTGTATTTTAAGATATCATACTAAATTACTGTTTAGTACTATAGATATTTGTATTATAGTGGTATCTTTTACTGCTATAAACTTCGGTACTTACGTATTATCCGGGGCAGGAGATAGATTGCCAAAAATGGTTGTCAAGTACCAATCTTGTCTATTGTTGCCAATCGTGTTCAAAACAGCATATTAAGATTATTAAATACATAACATTGTTAAAAATGGTAAATAATATAAAATAAATTAAAAAAACTAGTCGGATATGCCAATCCCAAAACTTTCTTCTATCTCATGCATGTTAATGCTTCAAAATTCGCTATCAAACCGCCAAAAAAAATCAAAATTTTTTGTCATTCTGTTGTACATTAGCTGCCTGCAAATCGTCGGGTTACCTGGATGCGAGCAGCCGATGTATTATATACTAAACTACGAAAAGTCATTCTGGCCTGTACCGGCAGGAAAAGATAGCCTCCCTATTGCTTGGTTTTGAGATTTTAGTTAATTCTACTGAAAACACACGAAGCTAATACGCAGAACTCTTGATAAGAGCCGCTAATTGTAGTTACCATGTAGAAAGAAAAATAAATTATAAGGGTTACTATAATTAGTAATATTGGCGCCATGCATGGCGTAGTTGCTTCTAACCTGGCCCGGATAATACGTAAATACCGGTGTGTGTTTTATAATAATATTATAATATAATTTCATAATAAATTAAAACTAATATGCAGGCCTAACAGGTATTCGAAAACGGGGTTTTCTCGCCAAAATGGAGCAAAACCCGGTCCGTCTGCGACATCTGTTTTCAAATTTCATTTCACTTTTCATGTGGTTTTCTTTCTTTATTTTTTAATAATGAAATAAACTGTTTCATCCTAATAATATTATAAATCTGATTGTGTGCAAATGTTAGGCTGAAGCCAGCGTCAAAATGGAGAAATTAATGGCCCTGTATCTTTGCATATAGGTGGATTATAAGCCGGAAATGAACATAGACTGGTTTTTGTTTATTTTATTCAAATACTTTTCTTAATAACTCAAAATTTGAATATTTTCATAGAGAATCAATCAATGGACATTTTTAGATAAAATTTAACCATTTTACTTTATTGTTGCTAGGTCTTTGATCGTTGCCAATAAATAAAAATGCAAAAAAATAATTTTTCCTCAACAATTAAGTTTTAATTGAGCGATTTTCACGTGAAAAATGAAAATAATTCAAAAGAAGACGAATTTCTGTGATATTTGAAACAAGAATATGGAGTATTTGTTATTATACATGAAGTATGAATATCGGTTACATTAAAAAGATCTTTTTCTGTCAAAAACTGCGTTATAATTAGAAAGAAGAATTAACAATAATTATATTATTAAGAAAAATATTTCGCTTGAACCATGGAACTATGAATTGGCTTGAACAAATATGACGTCATAAATAAAACATATATTTTCAAATATCCGTAATATTACAAAGAGCATGACTATCAGTGTATAATAAAAGTATATACATAATGGACGTCACATTTAAGATGAATAACTGAAATATTTTTTTGATACTCTGATTAATAATAAGCTTGAATATCAGTTACAAACAGATGTGAATTTTCTGCTAAAATTCACGTCATTATTGCCAGGAAAAGAAAATTAACAAGAATTATATCATTGAAAAGAAATTTCTCTGGGATCAAAGTGACGTCATAATAAAACGGGATTTTTTAAATATGTTTCAAATGGAGCGTGTATCAATTTCATACATTAATAATCACTGAGTACAGTGAAAGAATAGAGAGGTAATGAACCGTTAAATCGGCTTGCAATATGAAGCCGGTTATCGCTCAAATCATTAGGCCTAAGGACTGACTTCATTGGATGGAGAGAGGCTGCACGTGGAACAATGACTGGATTCATAGGACGGGGAGAGGTTTTCAAAGCAAGCCGCCAGTTGTTTGGGCCGACTGTAGTGTTGCATTTTCAGCATCACGCCAAACATGAACATTTCATCTCTACAAGTTGTAAATTTCCAACTGGACGAAAAATGTCCGGGCCAGGATTCGAACCTGGGATCGCTTGGCTGAAGCCGCCACGCTCTACCACTGAGCTATCCCGGTCGAATCTGGAGGGCATAATTCATCCAGTTAACCTTATTGATCGAAGCATCTGGTCTGATATTTTAATCAGCTCAACAGAAAAGATCGCTGGTATTTCATCTCTATTTATTCTCTGAACTCTGTGATTAATAATACAAGCATCCGTAAGATTATTAGGAAAAGAAAATTGAACACAAGTCTATTAAGTTAAAATCTGACTGTGTGTATTTCGCAACTACTCCTCTTAATGCAACGCGATTTACTTAACACCAGTTATCATTGATTCGAGGATGTCATATAAACTCTGAGAATTTAAAATTTTGAATTAGATTCCGAGATATTAATATTTATTTTTTTGTAAATTTTAACGAAATTTCTCTAAAAATGGTACTTAAATTACTCCATTTTTTGGATAAAAAAGGAGAAATAAAACGGATTAATATATTTTTATGCCATTTTCTCATTAAAACTGAAAAAAATTATTTTATTTTCAATTTGAATAGTTGGTGAAAAAAAAATCTTGATTACAGTAAAATTTCCAAAAAATAAAAACATATTTCCACATATTCAAACTTTATGAATCAATTTATTCTGCAGAGCATAAATCGCCTCTCAGCATATTGTCAAGAAATCAAGATTTGTTTCAGCTATAGATTAAACCAAGGACACAAATTTTCTGTTACATGCAAACGTAACACTTGCAATTGCAAAGCTTTTTGCAAACCCAAATTACATGCAAACGTAACATTTACATGTAATTTGCACCCAAATTAATTTTAATATGAACCGTAATAAATGTTAATTTGCAATGAAAATTACATGCAAAAGTAATGTTTACATATAATTTTGGGTTTCAAAAAGCTTTGCAATTTAAGTGTTACGTTTGCATGTAATTTTGGGCTGCAAAAAGCTTTGCAATTGAAGCTCCTTACGTTTAGGTGTAGAACTATTCATCCCTATTCACAAAAATTGAATTTAAAGAAAAAGCATATACAATTTCCAATGAATTATTTTTAAATGATGGCTGTTAAAACGTTTCTCAAAGTCGTTAAAAGTAAAATGGTTTATCAGGTAAAATTGACATTTCTTTTTACCCAATTCGTCGATTTACACGATTTTATTTGGCCGTCGTTTTTCCATTGGTTGCAGTTTCCTTTTCGCGGTTATTTGGCACAAAATTTTACCTTTTTTAAACTGATTTATGTCAAGGCCCCTATAACAAAGAAATATCGTATTTTCTTCTATGAAATCTGATAAAGAGTTATTTATTTATTTACGTTTTTAATTATCGGGAGTGAAATATTTTGCTTGATTAGTACATTTGTTTTTCTTTTAATGTTATGTGAACGAAGTCACGGGTAACAGCTAGCAATAATATAAAACTAACATCCTATTTTCGCATGCTAAGCTTAACAGGCATTCAAAAACGGGTTTTTTTCGGCTAAATTGAGGGGGAAAAAATCGCGACATCTTCTAAAATAAAAGCGTAAGTCATGTGACTGTCATCAACAGTTCCGGGATGACCGTTTCACTTTCTCATATGCCAGGCGGCCATTTTTATTCAAAATTATTTTTTCGAATAAAATTGCATAAAAGTAACATTTTAAGAAAGATCGTTCAAAATAAATTAATATTTGAGAGATGACTTACGTTCAATTATGTATATATTCTGCAATAACTTCAGTCGAAATTAGCTTCGCGAAATACTACCATGATCGCAAAAGTTCATGATTTGTCTATTAGAATCTTCCGATTTGGCGAAGGATTAAGGGAAAATTAAATTATGAATAAATGTAACGTGTTGCAATGTTTAACATACATTTAAGGGAGACCAAACTGGTCGCCAGTGGCGGCTAGTCTGTAACGAAATAATATCATAAATCAAAAGCATTTTATTTTAATACCAATTTGTTTCTAATTTACACACGCGAAAAAGAAAAGCCGCTATTGGTCAGAAAAGAAATGTTATCAGTAAGATTTGCGCCCGCCTAACTTAAGAGTACCGAATTGAGAATTATCTGATTTGAAAAATATCATCCAATTCGTGATTTTTTACTTTTTTCTATCTATAATAGAAGTAAGTATTAAAATCGAAATTTTTTTCGACTTCCGGTTTTCGACGGATTTGCCCGTTTTAGGGTCAGAGATTTCGAAAAAAGATGTTTTTACAAAATGTCTGTCTGTCCGTCTCTCCGTCCTCATTGTATCATCGAAAAGCGTATGAAGTTATGCCTCAAATTGAACCAAAATTTTTTTCTATATTTTTGGCTATGGCAAGCAGGTCCAACTTGATTTTGGGGATATTTCGACAAAAGGGAGCGCTGTGATAGCCATTTAAAGATTTTAAATTAAACAAGTAATATAAAAAAAAATTTATAGTCAATTCCTACTTTTTAATCATAAATATATAAAATAAACCCGTGCAGCATTAATGTCCCACGTTATCTTTATTGAACATTATTTTATAATCATCGTTGCTGTATTTTATTTCTGTGGCATCACTCATTTGAGATAAATCTTTCATTTCATTTATGAAAACAATGGGAGGAATTTTTTTCTCCCATTTAAAACTAAAATTAATTAAATTTTATTAATGAATTAATATTTGAAAAAACTGTATTAACATCAAGTGTCATCCACTACAAGTTTAAAAAAATTTATTTGAACTTGAGTGGACGAATAGAAAATATTTTATTAACGATTGAAAATTTGAACAAGATATATATAGGGAAAGTGGGAGCTAATAGTAGGAATTTAAAAAAAAAAATTACAAAAAAATTAGAAATCCTAAACGTTTTTTCCGTTAAATGTTCGACCTTGATCCGGGGATTCCGGAGCAATTTTTGTTTTGCCTCTCTCTTAAAAAATAACTGAGATATAGCAGTTTGAAATTTAGGGGTGGCTGACATTTTCAAACAAGACTGCAGAATTCATCCATAAACGGGTTTAATTTATGAGTTTTAGTCAACATGGTTTCGGCAATTTTTTTTTCATTCTTGTAACCATTGTTCCAAATCATATTCGCCAACGTCAAATCTCCCCAAACTTGGTGATATTTGGCGAAATATCGCCAAATTTGGCAAGAAAAATAAGTTGCCATAAATGAAGCCAACTTGTCTGTAAAGGACTTATTTGGCGATACTCTCATTCAAATTCAATGTTGACGAGAACTGGGAATGAATCTTCTTTAATCGGATTTCACGCATTTTAGCTTCGTATTTTCCAGTAATTGGCGATAGCGAATTTTTAAGTATTAACATGATTGAGATAGAAGAAGTTATGGGATTGGCACATCCGACTAGTTTTCGTTAGAATGCTGTTTCACTGTAAAAAATTTTCGGAACGTTTCAGGAAATTATCCTGAAACATTTCGCATATTTTACCGGAATTTGAAATTTCTTTATGTCCCACTTCAATTACGGCAATAATTCGTGTAATATTTTTGAAAGGTTTCAACTTTTCCGTAAACTACATTCTGCGCATGCGTGCTTCATGATTTATGTTCCATTAGCCATTTTGATAACTAAAGAAGAATAAAAAAAAACAGCTGCCTAGGTAAGTAGAGACAAAAGCAATCTGAACAAATGCCATTCTTTGTTTGGATATCAACCGATAAAGTAAGTAGCTAATTTAAATCTTTTTATGCTTCATTATTTGAATTTTCATTTTATCAGTAATACGAAACTTTAAAATTTAATTGCTTAAATAAGACACCGAATAATAAAAAAAAAGTATATTGATTATTTTTTATAATGCCTAATTATGAAATAATTATTCTTTGTAATAAAAACTGAATGTATCTGCCAATTGAGAAAATGCTTTTTATTAAAATGTATAGATAAGTAATGTTTCTCAATTTTCTTTTGAAATAAGCTTCCTACTATTTAATACGAGAATTGCATTAATAAGTTAAAAACATTGTGACATTATACATTTTTTAAGATAAACATCATATTTAATTTTTAAAATTTCATAGAATTGCAGTACAATCCAATTCAGTTATGCTATTAAAAATTAATATTTTTAATAATTTATGAAATAAAGCATATTTAAATATGCCACAAACGGTGTTTATAATTTTTGTATTGCTTCATGAAATTTAGCCTTTTAACACTTTCCAACGTAGTTGAAATGTGTTTATGACATCGGTTTGTCTGGCAGTCTGTCCGTACTCTAACTCCCGTAAATATACTCGGATTCACCTGAAATTTTTGTGTGTGATTGGCACTTACTATAGCATGATCCCTATTGAAAATTAAGTGTGTAGCATTTATAGTTTATGTACAGGGGCAATCAAAAGTATTCAGTTACATTACGGTCAATGGAAAAAAATCATTTCAAGTGCATTTTGATGATGTTACGCCATTCGAAACATGATGAAATTGATATACAATTATGTAGCGCACTAAAACATGCTTTTTCTAAAATAGGGTGTACAAAGCATTTGTTATTAATTTACAGGGTCACAAAAAATAATTCTGTCACACAAGGTTCTACAGGAAAAAATCGTTTGCAATGTAATTTAGTTTCAATATTTAAAACATAATGAAATTGATATGTATTACTGAGCTGCATTATAAATTGCTCACTAAATAGCATGGTGTGCATTGAGTTTATCGTTCATTTACACGGACACACAAAAGAATTCGGTTACAGTCTTTGTTCGATAATTACAGTCTATGAGTGATAAAAGTGTTTTCAATTTTGGTTTGGATTTTTAGGTTTGACTAAATGTCTGCATAGTACGTGGTGTGTATATATTCTGTTGATGATATACAGGGCTACACAAAGGAATTCGTACGTATTACTAACTATGAGAGTAAATTGCTTAATGGTATTTTTAATTGTGTTACGCATTTTCCTGTTCCCCTATATTTAGTATACTAATAGAAGTTTGTGGAATATAAATAAATTCATATACAGGGCTAAGCAAAGAACAAGATATGTTGTCGGAGTTTTAAGTTGCCTTATGTATTTTTTACCTTAATTAGATTTTAGCTTAATATGGGGTGCGTACAAAAATCTTTAGATAATATACAGGTCTGTACAAAAGATTTCGAGTGCATTTCCATCGATTGGCGAAAATTGCTATATGTGAATTTTTTAACTGAACTAAATTTTATCACTCAATGTAGTATATATATCCAAGTCTATAGGTGATATACAGGGCTGCACTATATAATTTGACTACTTTTTGACTAATATTTGGAAGGTAAATGCTAAAACTGGATTTTTAAATGTGTTAGATGTTTCCTAAACTATTTAATATCTTCTTTCACCTCATTTAACGGTGTAGTTTCGTTACAGTTTTCTAGATGTAATGGAAAGTGTTTCATAATCTATGCCTGATGCATGATTTTCCGTTCTTGTTTAACTCTTTAATGGATGCCGTTTACATGGCGCGAACACCAAAAATTCACAAATCTGCCACAAGTATTTTCGAATAGAAATTTTTGCTTTTATATTTTGGAGATTTTACACGTAAAAATTATTATAGAAAAATACTGGTTGTAAAACATCGTACTTTTGATATATATCGGTGCCCTTCAAAGGATTAATGCATTTGAAATCATAGAATAAATGTTGGTGCTACAAGCGTTTTTCTTTATTTATTTATTTATGTATTTTTTAAATGAGTAATAAAATCAAGTCCATGTTCACCTTTTGTTATCTTTCAAAAAAATTATATATTCTGTTAATCAGTTTTGGTACTTTCTTTAATTTATAAATTAATTAAAATGTCTTTTAAATACATCATTAAGCCTATGTTATATGTAAATTGTTTTCAAAAATCTTATCCGTTGATACAGCCATATATTGTCTTTTTTTCATTTAATTAATTATAAACAATGATTTTAATAAATTTGTGTCTAGGGCAGTTGAAATAATTTTAGAATTTTTAATGTCCCACCTTTCCTATTTATAAAATATGATAGATGTAAAATAATTTTAATGTACTATTTCTCTCATTTTATTATGTAAAATTTGGAAAAAAAATTAACACATAAAAGAAGTTTTTGCACGTTTTATACTTATCTTTTGTATTGCTTATCGAATGTTCTAGCAAGGATGTAAATTATTAAATCAGAAAAAAATTGATTGAAAGGAAATTTTATATTTTCTAAAAACTTAAGATTTTAATAAAGGAATAAAAATAATGTTTGCATTTTAAAAAATATAATTAACATTTTTACACTTTATTTACTCGCGTAAATCCGAGCTCGGAATTCAGTTTTAGCAAGTATTTTTTATATGTTTAGTTATGAGTTTCGATTAATATATTTTTGTTGTACAGCTTCGATTTTGTTACCTGATAAATAAAAAATAATATTTTCAGAATTAAAAAAAAAAAGTTTCGAAAAATGACGTTCTGTGAAACTGGAACATTTCAGTATTTTGATATGAAAGGTTCCGAAAAAAGAAATCAGCTGTAAACTTCTGAGAAATGATTAATAAACAAAATATTAGGGACAGTCAGCAATCATAATAAATCTTCACACTGTAAAAAAATTTCCGTAAGGTTACGGAAAAAATGGTGGCATTAAGATACCACGGCTTTTTTTTGCTGTTATGTTTCACAACAAAGTAGTGAAACATTCCAAGTTGGAATGTTTCAGCATTTTGATATGAAAGGTTTCGGAAAAAAGCGTATCGTGACGCTGAAATATTTTAGTATTTTGATATGAAAGGTTTCGGAGTATATGTTACGGAATGTTTCTGAAAAATTGGAATGTTTCACTACTTTGTTGTGAAACGTAACAGCAAAAAGCCGTGGCATCTTAATGCCACCATTTTTTTCCGGAACCTTCCGGAAAATTTTTTACAGTGTTTTATAGCGTATTAAAATATATTTTTCAAATCCTGAAGATAAGTAACATTAAATTTTACCTGTTGCTTCATTGTAATAGACATTAATTCTTTCTAACTGCAGGTCAGAATCTCCATGATATGTGCCAGTAGGATCAATACCATGCTCATCCGATATGACTTCCCAGAACTTCAAAGACAAAAAAAAAAAAAAAAAGAAAGAAAGAAAGTCGTATTTGTTTTTTGTAAATATTGTTAATTTAAAAAAAGTGCATTAAAAAAAATATTTTTAGAGTCAATCTTAGAAATAAAACCATCTCTCTCTCTCTATCTATATATATATGTATATATATGTTACATTATTAAATCTTCTTTCGCGATATTTCTCTGTTTTATAATAAATTATCAGCACTGTTTCACTAATTCCTTATTCCTTAATAATATCTATCTTTAATTCTATTAAATTCCCCTTAAATTCATTATTATTTTGCCAATTTACTTAAATTAAAGCTCTCAGTTACTCCTAAATGATATAAATTCTGATCATTTTTGTGAATTCGAATGTTTTTTCGAAAGCCATTTTTTCCCCCTTTACTCTTCCGAATTTCGCGCGTTCGTTTCTTTTCACTTTAAAATGCATCCGCTTAGAATGTGTTAGAACTATTTACTTCATCATCCTCATTGGTCATGACGTAGATTGTACACTATTCCATATTCTCACATTGGTTAGAGCGCGCGCTACGTCATTATTTGGTATCTTTCTGCTTATTCACAAAAAGCGAATGTAATTGTGCGTCACTCAGATTTTGGCCGAGTTTGCAAGTGTTAACAGTTCCCTGGCTGCGTGTTTTAATCATCCTGTATTCTAAAAATTTAAACCTAATAGTCTGTCGAGAGTTATGATCATGTTCGACGTATTTTAAAAACAGCTTGTGACAACTAATTCAGTAAGAGATGGCTCTGCTCATATAAATCATGCGAGGACTGCTTCCATGACGATTATTTAAATAAAAACATGGAATTCTGAATCTCTTGTTTTTTACATCCTGGAGAAACACCCACGGTGTCAATTCATTGCCTGGATCCTCTACGACGACTGCCACTATATTTATGCTTCGAATAAACGACGATTGCTACCATATTTATTCTACGAAAAAACAACTAATTTCACTTATATAATTCTGCTGCAATTCCATACAGCTTATTGCCAATCTTCTTCAACAATTTCATGAAATATAACATCCTATATTCTATCAAAAGAATGTAAACAAGCGAAAGCTAACGATATTTCTCTATTATCCCGTCGACCACTTTTCATAACAAAAAACTATCGCCAAACTGTAACGCCAAATAAACGGGAGAACGTTGTCATTGGAATATCGAAATAAATAAATAAATAAAATATAAGAATTTAAGGATGCAATTGTTATTTTAATTAGTGAAATAACGGTACTTACGTATTAACGCCACCGCAGCAGAAGTTGAGCTAATGCGCCAATAAAGAGCAATCTTGTTGTTCGCACACGCACGCAGTTATCTTTTAGATTCCTTGTTGTCTTGTTGTTTGCTGTTTTTGACGCCATTTTTTAGTGCTAAGAAAGATTGGCGGCACTTAAAAACCGCCAAATCTGTAGCTGCGGTGGCGTTAATACGTAAGTACCGAAATAACTAATAAATCAGTAAAATATAATGAAAAATACACGCAAATGTCGAATTAAAAACCACTTGATGACATAACAAACACGTATAATGCTTCTGACATCAAGTAAATGGGACTGCATTTTTGGCGTTTAATCTTACAGTTTGTCGATAGTTTTTTGTTATGAAAAGTAATCGACGGGATAATAGAAAAGTACCGCAAAAACAAACAGACAGAAAACAACGTTTACGATAAAGTTTGAACAGACTTCCAAATAAGTTTAAAAATCGCCGCGTAAGCGAGCGCGATACAATTAAAACTGAATTTGAGATGAACGTCCGCAAGCATAACTTTGGAATCTTGAGTGAGTATGCCATGTTTGCTAGCTAAGTTAATGATTACGTAGGATGAAAATACACTGCTCCCTGAATACTGGGCCTGAGGGCTGACAAAAAATGGCGGCTGTCATAGGCGGATATTTTTAAGCGTTAGTACAGTACCCTGAATTTACACACCAGCAATTTCTAAAAGTTTTCTTTGAATTACTTGATTTCAGAAAAATAAGACAAAGAGAACTCTTAGAAAATATTGGCGTTCAAATTCGAGGAACCGTACAAAAGCTGGAAAAAATACGCCTACAACAGCTGCCATTTTTGTGTGAGAACGCGGGCCTACTATTCAGGGGCGGATGTTAAATAGCAGCAAAACCTAAACGATATCCTTTCATGACGTCAAAGTGAATTTGCCCTCCTTATTATAGGAAATGCGAATTTGATGGATATGCCCTATATTCATTTGAAGCCAAAAATTATAACAGCATACGGCAAGTATACCCCCACCTTATTTTTTTTAACTGAAAATACTGCAACTGTAT
The DNA here is from genome assembly GCA_963931845.1 of Maratus michaelseni. NCBI lineage: Eukaryota > Metazoa > Arthropoda > Arachnida > Araneae > Salticidae > Maratus > Maratus michaelseni. The sequence goes on along the minus strand of OZ007600.1, from coordinate 170,188,971 downwards.
ATATATATTAGAAGTATTTTATGCAGGGGATATTTAAAAATAAGGTACTTGTCTATTATCCTGTCGACCACTTTTCATAACAAAAAACTATCGCCAAACTGTAAGATTAAACGACAAAAATGCAATCCCATTGACTTGATGTCAGAAGCATTATACGTGTTTGTTATGTCATCAAGTGGTTTTTAATTCGACATTTGCGTGTATTTTTCATTATCTTTTACTGATTTATTAGTTATTACATTAATTAAAATAACAATTGTGTCCTTAAATTCATGTATTTTATTTATTTATTTATTTTGATATTCCAATGGCAATGTTCTCCCATTTATTTGGCGTTACAGTTTGGCGATAGCTTTTTGTTATGAAAAATGGTCGACGGGATAATAGAGATCCAAAAATAATAATAGTGCTGTGTTAAACAACTTTTAATAAGATAATAAATCTTTTTTTTATTCTTTTTTTTACAAATAAGGAAAATAATTTTACATTTATAATCCCCAAATAAAAATACTACATATAAAATGAAGTAAATAAAAGGAATATTATACAATGGAAAACTTGTAGTTATTGCGAAGTGGCAAACAAAAATTCAAATGGCAAAGAAGAACTCTGCTGAATTGTAAATGTTGATATTTATTCAAATATACTTCTGAATATAGATTTGAAGTGATTACAATGAAATTATAAGCTAATTTTAACTTCATAAATAAAATGTATATAAACGATTGATTTATAATATCTGATCGGTTAATTACTAGTAATGAAAGAAACAAATAATCAATTCTGTGGAATAAATCACAAATGATCCACAGATTACATTAAAAAAACAAAAAATAATCTTCATGTGGACTATATGCATAAAGATATATCTTACTTATCTCAAAATATGTACAAAATATGATTGCAACTAATTTTTATATTATTTGTGGGCGAAAATCAACAAAATATTTCAATACAGAAATTAGTAGAAACTACAGATTATTAAATGAATCTAAAAATATTATTACCTTTGCTCCTATTTGATTTCCACACTGACCAGCTTGAATATGAACTATTTCACGCATTTTAAACGCCAAATATATTTTCAAAAACGGTAAAGAAAAAGACAAAGAAAATGATAAAATTCTATACACAACCTTAATGGTATCACAAGAACATAAGAGTGAAGAATTTAAAAAAAGGTTGCTATGGTTATTGGATGAAAGAATAACAACTGATGCCAAAAAATACTGCCAAAAAATATTGCCAAACGATTTTATAAAATATTTACCAGAAAATCAGAATGCAAAAAACTGCACTCCTAATTATCAGGTGAATTTTCAACATAAATAATTGTTACATTTTATTACTAAAATATATTTTATGATAAAACAGACTCTTGAATTCGTGAATAAAAAATTATAATACCTTCTTTTGGTTATTTACTGCAAAAGTATTTAAAAAAAGAAAAAGAAAAACCACCACCAACCCCGCCTATAAAGAAGCACTTTATAGCTGGTAGTAGTATTTTAAAGTGCTATTTAGTAGTAATTACCTTTTTAACACTTTCCAACCTAGTTGAAAAATGTTTATGACTTCGGTTTGTCTGGCCGTCTGCCGTCTGTCCGTGCTCTAACTCCCGTAAATATACTCGGATTGCCTGCAATTTTTATATGTTATTGTCGTTATCTATAGCATGTTCCCTATTTCAACTGAAGTGTGTAGCACTTATAGATTTTTTTACAGGGACACTCAAAAGAATTCCGTTACATTACGGTATATGGGGAAAAATCATTTGCGGTTTATTTTAATGATGTTACACAATTTCAAACACATTGTAATTGATATATATCACTAAGGTGCATTACAAGAAGCTTAATATGGAATAGCGTGTGCATAGCACTTATAGTTACTTTACAGGGACAGTCCAAAGAATTCCGGTATATTACGTCTATGGAAAAAATCGTTTGCGGTTTAATTAAATAATGTTTCACTATTTTAAACGCATTGAAATTTATATATACTAAGGTGTATTACAAGAGGCTTACTACAGAATATTGTGTGTATAGCAGTCATCGTTCATTTACAGGGACACACAAAAGAATTCTCTACTGTCTGTTAACAATAATTCCTGGAAGTGCGTTTTAAGTTGCTGAACGCGATTTTAAATTTAACTCACTTTTTGTCTATTACTTGGTGTGTATAAATTCTGTAGATCCTATACAGGGCAGCACAAAAATTCGCGAACACATTTCCGTTTATTGACAGAAACTTCAGAAGGAGAATTTTAAACTGTGCTACGCGTTTCCTAACTAAACTAAAATTAAGCATCCTATGTAGTATACATACAAATCTGTAGATCCTATACAAGGCTGAATAAAAGTATTCGGATATTTTTCCGAATATTGTATAGGTTGGAAATTCCTGAAATTACGTTTTTAAATATGTTATGCGTTTTCCAAATTGTTTACTTAGATGTTATCTTTCAGCTTATTAAACGGTAATGATTTGTAAAATTATTTAGGAAGCGTTGGAAACTGTTACATAATCTATGGTTGTCGCATGATTTTTCGTTCTTGTTACTTTTTCAAACTTTACAACACAGTTTAAAAGTGTTTATGACTTCGGTTTGCCCGGCCGGGCTCTAACTCTCGTAAATATACTCGGATTTCCCTATAATTTTCATATGTTATTGACGTTTATATAACACGATCCCTATTAAAAATGAAGAGTGTAGCATTCATAGTTTGTTTACAGGGACAATCAAAAGTATTCCGTTATTTTATAATGGGTATAAATCGTTTCAAGTGCATTTTGATGATGTTATGCCATTTCAAACACAACGAAATTGACATACAATTATGAAGCACACTAAAACATGCTTTTTGTAGAATATGGGGTGCAAAGTATTTATTATTCATTTACAGGGTCACACTAAAGAATTAATTCTGTTACACAATGTTCTACGGGGAAAAATCGTTTGCAATGTAATTTAATGATGTTGCATTATTTTAAACATAATGAAATTTATATGCATTACTGATGTGCACTAGAAGTTGCTCACTGAAAAGTGTGGAGTGCTTTGCATTTATTGTTGATTTACTTTACAGAGACATTCAAAATAATTCGGATACAATCTATGTGTGACAAGTGCATTTTCAACTTTGGTTTACGTTTTTAAGTTTAACTAAATTTTTGCATAGTACGTTGGCAGTATAAATTCTGTTGATCATATACAGGGACTTCTTAAGTATTACTGACTGTGGGAGTAAATTGCTTAAAGATAGTTTTTTTTTTTTTTTCGCTTTCCAACATATTAGTTGAAAAGTGTTACGGATTCGATTTGTCTCTCTGTCCGTTCGTGTTCTAACTCTCGTAAATATACTATAATTGCCCTACAAGTTTCATATGTTATCGACGTTTACTATAGCACGATACCCATTGAAAATGAGGTGTGCAGAAGTTATTAGTTTGTTTACAGAGACAGTCAAAACTATTCCGTTCCATTACAGTCAATGGTAAAAATTGTTTCAAATGTATTTTCATGCTGTTACACCTTTTCAAACATATTGAAATTTATATGCAATTATGGATCACACTAAAACATTCTTTTTGTAGAATATGGGGTGCAAAGCACTTAGTATTCATTTACAGGGTCACACAAATATGGTACTTTTCAGTTAGCCGGGTGCTAGTGAAATATATATATACATATATATACATGTGTATATATATATGTGTGTGTGTATATATATATTAATGTCGTATTTCCAAGTTCAAATCCGGGATGAAAGGCAGTCGTGCTCGTTGATAAACAGGGTTAGCTATGTGATAGGTTTCCCTTTTAGCTCGCATCAGGCGGCCGTGTGGTATCATCAACAACAACAAGAAAATTCAGTTCATTTTTTTGTCGAAGAACATTTTATTTCCAGTTTAAGACATCTCTTCAGGGAAAATGCTCGTTAGCCAACGCTAAACAAAATAAAATTACAATGTTCCATTATTTTCTAGAATCCGTCCCGATTCTTTTAGCAAACACCAGCGTCAAAAAATTCTCTCCGAATCAGGTGGATCGTGTTTTTAAAACTAGTTTGCGTAATAATACAGAATACGTCACGTGACCCACTTCTATCGAATCAAAAGGTCTCTTTAGGAACTCTATCAGTATTTCCGGTGGATTTATTTTGTCGTAAAATGACTTCCTTACCGCCAAAAACTTTCTACGCCCTTCCAGAATATTCCATAATCTCGTACCAGATGCCTGCCATATCAACAAACGAGCTTATCTGTTTTGAGGCTGTAGCTAAACTTCGAATTTAATACATAATAAAAATAATAAGAAGAAAAGAAAATGAATCTTTATAAAAGGGGAAAAAAAAGAAAGAATTAAAGTTTTTCGGAAATATTTTAATAGACATTTGATATTTAATAATAGGATAACTTTATGAAATAAGGGTTTTTGAGCGGAATATTTTAAGAGATACGATATTTTAGCATTTAAATAAAGAAGTTATAGCAATTTGACCACACGGGAATAATACTAATGAATTTTAATAATGGATTAAAATAAAGATGTTCTATTTAAAGAATAAATTAAAAAAGCTATCGCCATTTTTAGACTAACTACTTTCGAATAAATATTATTAAGTGGATTAGGACAAATTGACTTTACATATGGATAGTAAAAGGCTATTTTAAGAATGAGAATTATTTTAATAAGCTGGGTTATATACCGAATATTATTGAATGGACAAATTTTATAGAATAATTGCGGAAAAAAATTAAATTTTGTAATATATATGTGTGTATATACATATATATGTATTTCACTGGCGCCCGGCTAATCGAAAAGTACCCAAAAGGATTCTGTTATTCGATGTTTATGAAGGAAAATCGTTTGCAATGTAATTTATTGATGTTACACTATTTCAAACATAATGACATTTGCATGCAGTACTGAGGTGTACTACAAATTACTGACTGAAAAGTATGGCGCGCATTGCGTTAATCGTTCCTTTACAGGGACACGCAAAAGAATTCGGTTACAAGTCTATGTGCGATAATTACAGTCCATGCGTGATAAGGGCGTTTTCAACTTTCGTTTGCGTTTTTAAATTTAACTAAATTTTTGCATGGTACATGGTGTGTATAAATCCTAATATTATAAATGCGATTCTGTGTGTAAATGTTTTTCTGAAGTAAACGTCAAGAAAAAGGATTTAATGGCCCTGTACCTTTGCATATAGATGAATTATAACTCTGAAATGACTATAGGGTAGGTGTTATTTATTATTTTCAAATATTTTTCTTAGTAATTCAAAATGTCATTATTTTTATAGAGAATCAGTGAACACTTTTCCAGTAAAATTTAATTAATTATTTTACATTGCTGTTGCTAAGCAGTAGCGTTGCCAATAAATACGAAACCTGGAATAATACTTTTTTCCTCAACAATTATTTTTCACATCGAAAATTTTCGAGTGAAAAATGAAAATAAAATTTAAAAAAAAATAACAATTGCAAATAAGGTTAAAGGACGTAATATCTATTTATCTATATATATAAAAGCCGTTCTTGGTTTGTATGTTTCTTATACAAATCTACAGTTTTTATCCGATATTTGAACGAAACTTGATATACATACTTTTTAGAACACGAGTAAAAGTACTGTCAACTTTTAAAATTTGTTAGACAAATTCTTTACTTTTTTTTTTCAAATATCTCCAATAGTTTATCATTACAGAAATCTGTTTCTTTTTGAATTTATAATGCAATTTCTTTCCCGTCGGCATAAAAAGAAACTGTGCATGGACAGTATATTTATAAACCAATAAAAATTTAAATTATCTCACTATAATTTGAAATTCGAAACTACGTCATTTCTGGGCTGATAATGTGATATATATATATATATATATATATATATATATATATTTTTTTTTTTTTTTTTTTTTTACATATTACAAAGATTTTAAATGTTTTTGGGGATAAAAATAAATAACTTAGCTCCTAATTTTACAAAAGTAAAATATTTCCATAGGTTTGTTAATATTAAAATAATTTTTTCAAAAAATAAAAACATATTTTTGCATATTTAAACTGCATGATTTAATTTATTCTACATAATCAAAAATCGTTTGTCAAATATTGACATTTGGAAATCATTACTCTGTAACTTTTTCCAGCTTGAGTTTCAACGAAGGAGTCATTATTTTCCTTGGATTTAGGTGGATAATAATTGCCCACTATTAATAAAAATTGAATTTAAAGAAAACAATGCAATATTTTCCAGTAATTATTCTTTAACAAGTAATATAAAAAAAATTTAAAGTCAATTCCTACTTTTTAATCATAAATATATAAAATAAACCCGTACAGCATTAATGTCCCACGTTATCTTTATTGAACATTATTTTATAATCATCGTTGCGTATTTTATTTTTTGTTGGCATCACTCATTTGAGATAAATATTTCATTTCATTTATGAAAACAATGGGAGAAATTTTTTTCTCCCATATAAAAATAAACATTAATTAATTAAATTTAATGAATTAATTAATATTTGAAATAACTGTATTAACATCAGTTGTCATCCAGTACAAGTTTTAAAAAATTTATTTGAACTTGAATGAATGAATAGAAAATATTTTATTAAGGATTGAAAATTCCAACAAGATATATATATAGAAAGTGTGAGCTAATAGTAGGAATTTAATAAAAAAAAAAATGGGTGTTAAAATAAATGGGATTAATAGTAAAACGGTTTATCGGGAAAAAATGACGTAATTTTTTAAATATAAAACATTCATTTTAATTTAAAAAACTAATATATTTTTTATAAGTTCGACAATGTGGCGACATTTTTATTTTACCAGCTTCGAAATTATTATCCAATTCGTAAAAGAACAATATATTTTTAGAAATATTTTTTTGCATCGAAAATCACATAATTTCAAAACGCAATTTTAGCAAATTCTGTTTAAATTATATTGTAAATATAATTTAGGAGTTCAATTTAGTATTTAATAATGTTAATGTTTCAAAATTTTCTATGAGTACAGTAGTACAGCTCTCCGTTCATACTCCTAAAAGTATTTTACCCGTACAGGTCAGGGATCTATGCGGGTGTGAATTTAGCTGCTTTTAGCGGGCACAGACGGGTATAAAAAAATTGGGTCGGAACAGCTGCATACCCTACACCCGCCACTTTTCTACTCGGGTACGCTACACCAGTAATTTTTTTATCCGCCCCAAGTAAAGACGAAAAAATCTGACATCATCACAATGTTTTTAGGTGCGTTCGTAGTTATATAAATACGTAGCACCTATTGCCGTCGTCTGGTCCGTCCGTCTGTCCGTCCGTCCGTCTGTCCGTCCGTCCGTCTGTCTGTCCGTCCGTCCGCATATAACAACGCAAAAAGTACCCAACCGAATGGTTTGTAATTTAAGATATATTATCTTTGCAGAATTTTGTCGAGCCATTTCAAATTTTAAGAAACTCGAATCAAAACTTCAGAAAATATTAATAAAAATATTTATTAAGAAATTTGAATTTTTTTTTTCTTAAATCGGTGCTTTTTTGTTATAGGAACTTCCGAGGTTGAATCGTCAAGCGATCGAGATGCTTATTTTATAGAAGAAATGAATCTGCAGACGATATAATTCATTTCACAGAATAAAAAATCATCAAGATCTGAATATTTATATAATTAGTTATAGTACGGACGCACCTCATTTGTCACGTTTGACGTACAATTTCCAACTTGTTTAATTAGCTTAATAGCAAAACCACTCGGCTTCGCCCGAGTTAACCTTGAAGACATTCCGGGTAACATAAATAAAAATTCAATATCCTGAAAATACGGCGATCATATTCATAATAACGTATTTGTGTCCATAAACCATTAAAATGACAAACAGAAAAAACTCACATTATTTTGACGAAATCATTCTAAATCTCCTGTTTTATAAATGAAAATGCAAATATTCTCTGGTACATGTAACAGAAAATTATACGATTTCTCTGACAAAAAGGGAAAACATGTAAAAAACACAACCAAATAACATAGCATGTAGTAAAATTCTATTTCATAATCATGGCTTGGTAGAGAAGCTTTTATTTTGTGTATAATAAACTTTAATTTAAGACGAACAAGTGGCTTCCACTGATGATAAAACATTATTGCTTTTCGGACATATAATATAGTAACAAGGAAAGTGCTGTGATCATAACAAAAACCCGATTATTGAAATTTCGGTATATTTTTGAATTTTGATATTCCCTGAATATTCTTTTGTTACTTTTAAACATACGTGTACGTCTGCGTGTATGTTGGCATTTGTTTATGTTAAAAGCCTCCAGAGCCTGTTTTTTTTTTTTTTTTTTTTTTTTTTTTTTTTAATTCCTACTATTAGCTCACACTCTCTCTCTATATATCTTTTGTTCAAATTTTCGATCGTTAATAAAATATTTTCTATTCATCCACTCAAGTTCAAATAAATTTTTTTAAACTTGTAGTGGATGACACTTGATGTTTATACAGCTTTTTCAAATATTAATTCATTCATTAAATTTAATTAATTAATTTTAGTTTTAAATGGGAGAAAAAAATCCCTCCCATTGTTTTCATAAATGAAATGAAAGATTTATCTCAAATGAGTGATGCCAACAAAAAATAAACTACCGCAACGATGATTATAAAATAATGTTCAATAAAGATAATGTGGGACATTCATGCTGCACGGGTTTATTTTATATATTTATGATTAAAAAGTATAGGAATTGACTTTAAAAAAAAATTTATATTACTTGTTTTTGTGATTGTATATGTATGTATGTATGTGACTGCACACAATAGTGCACAATCTATGCTTTCTATAGAGCTCGTGTCTGGTAAATATGTTACAAAGCACTGTTCCAACAACTGTATAGATTTTCGAAAAAATTGTCTGAAGGCACTGCCGTTTGTATTTGGCAGAATGTGACTTTAACTTGTTTGGAAATGGTCAATGCCTTATATAGGATATTTTCTTTGGTGTATGAGAATGAGGGTGATCTTGAACTTTTTAAACCCTTTCATTTAACTTAACTTAATTTTTGTATGTAATCAATTTTTCACGAGGCTGATGAAAAACACAGGTTGCCGCACTGCATTACACATGGACCGTTTGTGTCACGTGATGCTCTTTTCGTGATACAGGTGCTGTAAGAGCAAGAGTGCAGGTGCATGAAAAGAGCATCACGTGACTCTAGTGGTCCGAAGTGAGGCGAGCACGAAAGGTAATGCGGCAGCCTGTCTTTTTCGTCAGCTTTGATTTTTCACGAGGCTAACAAAAAAGGCAGGCTGCCGCACTATCTTCCGCGTTTGACCGCTAGAGTCACGTGATGCTCTTTTCGTGTACCTGCATACGTGCATTTGAGCATCACTTGACTCAAGCGGTCTGAAAAAAGAGACACGTGTAAAGCACTACCGTAGCCTGTCTTTTTCGTTAGCCTAGGATTTTTCAAGAAGCTAACGAGAAAGAAAGGCTACCGCGGTGCTTTACTCGTACTTTTTTTTTACAGACCGCAGGAGTCACGTGATGCTCGAATCCACCAATGCAGGTGTACGAAAAGAGCATCACGTCACTCTAGCGGTCTGTAAAAAAAGATAAGTGGAATGCACCGCGCGGTAGCCTGTCTTTTTCGTTAGTCTCGATTTTTCACGAGGTATTTTCTTAAGTTATTTTTGTGTAGCATATATTTAATTTATTTTATGAAAAAATTTCTGGTGCTTATCAACATCTACTCGTTTGGTACGGGTCAAATTGTACGAGTTGTAATTTTCCAACTGGACGAAAAATGTCCGGGCCAGGATTCGAACCTGGGATCTCTTGGCTGAAGCTGCCACGCTCTACCAACTGAGCTATCCCGGTCGAATCTGGAGGGCATAATTCATCCAGTTAACCTTATTGATCATAGCATCTGGTCTGATATTTTAATCAGCTCGACAGAATAGATCGCAGGTAATGGAACTCCAGTAAACGCTGGATACGTGATTACACTGGATTAATTTTAACACAATTATTCAATTTTGGTAAAGAAATCATACGAGTTGTAATTTTCCAACTGGACGAAAATTCGTTTCGTCCAGTTGGAAAATTACAACTCGTATGATTTCTTTACCAATTTGAATAGTTGTGTTAAAATTAATCCAGTGGGTCAAATTGACCGTCATCGCGGTTCTAGTGTTAATGTACAGGGTTATTATAAATGAATCATCGGGTTTTGATACGTTACTACGTGCGAACTAGGAAGCATATATGTTTCCATAGCAACTCAAACGAGAGAGCGTTAACTCAGTTTCGCGCTGCGTATGTGTCATGCGCATGTGGTTGCCATGGTTGCTGCGCGAACGTCATATTCAAAATGGTGACTGGACAGCAGAAAGCGTTTTGTGTACTAGAATTTTCAAAGTGTGAATCTCTTATAACCGTTAAGAGAGCATTCCGGAAGGCATACAAATGCAAACCACCAACCCAACAAAGCATTCTGCGCTGGTATCGACAGTTCAGAGAAACCGGTTGTTTATGTAAAGGCAAAAAGTTCCGGCCGACCAAGCGTTATTGAAGAAACAGTGAAGAGAGAGTTTCATCCGTAGTCCCAATAAATCAACAAATCCCGCTAGCCGCGAACTTTCCGTTCCAGCCAACCATGCTGAGTAATGTGTGGAGCGAACTGAACTATCGCCTTGACATCTGCCGTATCACTCAAGGAGCACATATTGAAACATCTGTAGTATGGACATCAATCTTGTATACTTTCGGTTTATTTTCATGTATAACTCATTGTTGTTACCCAATTATGTTTCGAAATAAACGCTTCGGTAACCCGATGATTCTTTTGTAATAACCCTCTATAATAGTTTTGGACATCATTGAGAGAATTAAATTGAAAATGGGCTGGGCACATTGCAAGAAGACAAGATAATAGATGGAGCACAAACACCCTACATTGCAAGAAGACGACCTCAAGTAAGATAGAGTGACGAAATCAGAAAAGTGGCCGGTGTTAATTGCATGACTAAAGCACTAGACAGGAAATAATAGAAAAATCTGGGGGAGACCTGTGTCCAGCAGTGGATTAAAAAACGGTTGATGATGATGATGAATTAAATGATACAATTTTTCGGTACGAATTGATTTTCCAAACCGGCACGAACTTTCCGGACAACTCACTATTTAACCCTTTAGCGGGCGGTGGTCACAAAAAAAGGACACCTAATTTTAATTCAAAAACTGACAAACGGCACCAAGAATATTTAATTAAAATTTTCCTTTTATGAAGTACGGGAAAATCAGCAAGTTTTTATTTTCTAAGAAAATCGTTTGTAAAATCTGGTGTCAGTCCATTATTTCATTATTTTACAAACAGATTTATTCCGCGCCGGAAAGGGTTAACTCAACTTGGTTTTTGTATATAAAGATGGAATTTTGTAATTGACTTTTAACCCACTTCCTGATAGGTTAGGATTATAAAAAATATGTACACAAGTATGCTTCCTTTTACAGTACAACATTTTAATGTTTTTAGAACTTAATTATTAATTAATAAATTTATTTTCAGGTATTTTTCCGTTAGCAGACCGCGGGGGATAGTCTTCCTTGCACAATTCTAGTATTAGTATAAAAGTAATAAACATCACATTTATAAAAATAATATAATAATAATAATAATAATTTAATTGAGGAAGAAAATGGAATAAATTACACAAATGCACAGGCGGTGTATTCCGTACGCCATTGGTGATTTACCAAGAACAATAATGAAACAGAGCAGAAAAAATCGCCAACTTCAAATTTAAACATTGGTTGAACCCTAAAAGGTCTTTGGGAAGAGGGTAAATGAGGCGCAGGTGTTAATAACACAATTAATTGGAATTCGAAGGCGTGATTTCGTTGAGTAGCGCACTCAGCACGCCATCCATGTATGTGTAAATACGAAGATATCGGCAATGGTATATAATAGATCTTGATATTATTAAAAATAGAAAAACAATAGTCACATACAAATAAATACAAATGCGCTCCAATAATTTTCACTCTTTGGAAATCCGTTAAGTTTGATATGTTATAATAATTAAGAAACAAGTTGGAAATTGTACGTCAAACGTGACGAGGTGCGTTCGTACTATAGCTAGTTATATAAATATTCAGATCTTGATGATTTTTAATTATGCGAAATGAATTATATCGTCTGTAGATTCATTTCTGTCATAAAATAAGCATCTCGGTCGCTTGACGATTAAACCTCGGTAGCTCCTATAACAAGAAAGCGCCGATTTCTTTTTAAAAAATTTCAAATTTCTTAATAGATATTTTTATTAATATTTTCTAAAGTTTTGATTCGATTTTCATAAAATTTGAAATGTCTCGACAAAATTCTGCAAAGATAATATATCTTAAATTTCAAATCATTCGGTTGGGTAGTTTTTGCGTTGTTATATGCGGACGGACGGGCAGACAGACGGACAGACCAGACGACGACAATAGGTGCTACGTATTTATATAATTACGAACGCACCTAAAAAACATGTGTTTCCAATATGCTACGTATATTTCGATATACGTAGTGATAACTAAGAATTTAATGTAACGGGGGAGTTTAACTCTTGCAATATCTGTTCATTAATCAATTCAAATTAGCTGTATAAAAAATAGCGTTATTCGAATTACTGTATTTAACACCTGTAATTTTTTTTTTTTAAAAAGAAAGAAAACTAATCATTAAATCTTTTTCTCTCTCTCTCTCTTTCAAATAACAGATAGATTTACATCATATAATATTTTACTCATGTTTAATTTATGGCGATGATTGTCCCTTTACATTTTTGAGCAAGTTATATGTGTAAGCTAATATGAAAAATTATCACGTAATCTTTGGTAACTCGACCTGCTAAAACGTAGTTACATTTGACACAGTTACGTTCCTTATATAAGTATTTCCTTTTTATTCTGACCTTTTGTCATTGGTTTTAAATAGCTTTTTATTAGTTTTTTTTTTTTTTTTAAATGTACCGGAAGGTTAAAAACATATGAAAATCTAAAGCTTTGTTAAACACAATGGTGCATTAACACTGTGAAGAATTCTTAGTAGTTAAATTGCCTGAGTTTCTCTTACAAAATCATCTTCTAGGACAATAGTTCTCAAGCGATGCGCTAGGGCACAGTGGTGTGCCGTGATAGGATCACAGGTGTGCCGCAAATATTCTAAGTCAAGTTGCGTCAAATTTTTAAGAAGTAATTGAAGTATCGAAAGAAACAGTAATATCCAACATTTTGTTACTGTAAAAAAAAAAAATAAATAAATAAAATAAAATAAAAAATCTGTTGATTGCCAGTACAATTTCCGTATTTTTGCGGAATTTTTTTTCTTGATGAGAATTATTTCAAGAATATGTCAAAAGGTGTAGATTTGAAAATATCTTCGACAAATAATGCAAAATTTTCATTTTCTCTAAAGTTGTGCGGTTTATTTTTACTATTTCACTGCAAACGAAAAAAATTCGTAAAAATACGGAAATTGTACTGTCTAAATACAAAAATTTCTTTTTAGAGTGAGAAAATATAAAAAAAAATTCAAAGTGTTGGCAAAAACGACAAATTAATTAGACTTTTGGCACTGTTATCTGTCACGGATATCCTTAAATATACTCATTCGCTACACATTAACGAAATTATTTCATCGAAGAAAAAATTCCGTAAAAATACGGAAATGTTACTGGTAATCTACGGAATTTTTTTTTGTATCACTGTAAAAAAAAAAAAGGCAGTTGATTACCAGTAAAATTTCCGTATTTTTACGGAATATTTTTTGCAAATGAAAATGACTTCAAGAATGTGTCAAAAAGTATGCATTTGAAAATATCTTTGACAGATAATGCTAAATTTTCATTTTCTCTAAAGTTGTGCGATTTATTTTTATTATTACACTGCAAATGAAAAAAATCTGGAAAAATCTGGAAATTGTATTGTCAAAATACGGAAATTTCTTTTTAGAGTGTTAAAGTATAAAAAACAAGAACGAAAAATCAAGAAAACTGTAACGGGACTTCACCGTTAAATAAGATGAAAGAAGATATGTAAGTAAACAGTATAGAAAACATTTAACACTTTGAAAAATACAGTTTTCGAAATTACCTTCCAATGTCAAAAAAGTAGACGAATTATTTTGTGCAGCCCTGTATATGATCAAGAGATTTGGATATATAGTATGGTAAAATTTAGTTCAGTTAGAATATTCACATTTAGCAATTTTTGCCAATCGATGGAAATGCACTCGAAATCTTTTGTACAGCCCTGTATATTATCGGAAGACTTTTGTACACACCACCTATTAAGCTAAAAGGCAACTTAAAACTCACTTGCAGCAATTACCAAACGTAAACAACAATGTAGCTTTCTTTGCGTAGCTCTGTATATGAATTTATTTATATTCCACAAACTTTTATTAGTCTACTAAATATACTTCAGCAGGAAAATGCAAAAACCCAATTAAAAACTACCTTTAAGCAATTCACCCCCATAGCCTGTAATACTTACGCATTCCTTTGTGTAGCCTTGTATATAATCAACCGAGTTTATAAACACACACGTACTATGAAAAAAAATTAACTTAAGAACGCAAACCAAACTTGAAAACGCACTTATCACACAGATTGTAAATATCGTACATGCACTGTAACCAATATATTTTTTGTGTCCCTGTAAATAAATGCAATGCATACAAGAGAGCAATTTATAGTGCACCTCAGTAATGCATATAATTTTCATTATGCGTTTGAAATAGCGAAATATCACTAAATTACACTGCAGACGATTTTTCCCCATAGGACGATATGTAACAGAATTATTTTGTTTGACCTTGTAAATGAATAATAAATGCTTTGCACCCCATTATCTACAAAAAGCATGTTTTAATGAGCTTCATAATTATATATCAATTTCACTATGTTTGAAATGACGTAGCGTCATCAAAATGCACTTGAAATGATTATTCCCCATTGACTGTAATGGAACGGAATACTTTTGACTGTCCCTGTAAAAAAACCATAAGTGCTACACACTTCAGTTGAAATAGGGAACATACTTTAGATAACGACAATAACATATAAAAATTTTAGGGCAATCCGAGCATATTTATGGAAGTTAGAGCAAGGACAGACGGCCAGACAAACCGAAGTCATCAACACTTTTCGACTAGGTTGGAAAGTGTTAAAAATTCAAAACCTTCGCGAAAATGACAAATTAATTAGACTTTGGCACTATTATCTGTCAAGAATATTCTTAAATACTTATTCGCTCATTCGCTGACTTTTTTTTGTGTGTGTGTGTGTATGTGTGTATGTGTGTGTTTCACTGTAAAAAAAAAGACAATTGATTATCAGTACAGTTTCTATATTTTTAAGGAAATTTTTCTGGTGAAAATGATTTCAAGAATGTGTCAAAAAGTATGCATTTGAAAACATCTTTGACAGATAATGCTAAATTTTCATTTTCTCTAAAGTTGTGCGATTTATTTTTATTATTACATTGCAAAAGAAAAAACCCCGTAAAAATAGGGACATTCTAATTTCAAAATACGGAAATTTCTATTTAGAATATAAAAATATAAAAAGAAATTTCAAAGCCTTGGCGAAAACGACAAATTAATTAGACTTTTTGGCATTATTATCTATGAAGGATAATTCCTAAATACGTATTCGCTAATTCGCTGACACATTAACGAAATTTTTTGATCGGAGAAAACAATCCGTGAAAATACGGAAATGTCACTGCCACTCAATGAAATTTTTGTGTATAGGGGAAGATCGGGTAGCCTCGGACACTTGGATAAATTGCAAATAAAAAACAAATGGATGAAATTTCTGTCTTTATTCTATACTTAAAATAAAATTACGAACTTCTTTAATGATTTTAATTAAACATTGCTAATAATATCGAAATATTTATCGAAATATACTGAAAATAGTTTGGCCTTATTTTTTTTTTTTGGCGTCACAATAAACGGCGGGTACATATTAATCAATGGTGTCCCAACCGTTTTTGGCCTTACAAACATCACAATTATAATAAAAATCCCATGCACCTATGTAAACACAATCTTCATGGGCCCAGTCTTTGCATTCCTGGCACTGAATCCAGTCTTCTTCAAATGTTTCTCCGCATAGGATGCATTCTGTCTTTTTCTCGAAAATTTATTGACGAAAACAAAACACTCACTCACGACTAACTTACTCGGCGCCCACGTCGCAATTAAACTGTATTTGTTTCGATTCTAGAGGGCGTTCATTTACAATAACTCTTTATTTACGCAACACTTTGAATTTCTTAGAAATTGAAATGACCGCGGTTACCCGCCGTCCTGGGCTACCCGATCTTCCCTTTACTGTGTATTATACGATTTACTTTTAAATGAGATTTAGTGTGATAAATTTGCATTATTTGGAAGTTTATTCTTCTGTTTATATACTCCTTATATTAGTATGCGAAAAAATCCTAAAAATGGTCTTAACGTCTTGAGGTAAATTTAATTCTTTCAGAGAAAAATCATGTCTCCTGAAGGCAAAAAATTGCAATGTAAAATGCAGTGAGAAACGAATGGTGCATAGATTCAAAAGTCACGTTATCCACTTTTTTAAGGTATTCAGTTATTCAAGGCGAATCGGACTGTAATAGTTATTTGAAAATATTAAGGTTGAAAAAAAAATTTCTTAAAATCTCGTTTTGATGCATAATTCACATTATCCAACAACTGTTTTACAGCGAAACTCACACTCTCCAATTCAACCAATCAGGGGAGGATTGCAAAGGATCATTGGATTATAGTAATATACTAATAAATACTTTAATATAATACTTTAACTACACTAGTAAATAACGCTATCATAGTGTAAATACTTTATCATAGTGTATATGGGATTATAGTGTAAAAAAATGTTCCACTAGTTTAATGACAGTGAAGACGTTGAACCCTGTCTAATCATCATATACAGCGTGTCCACGTATAACCTGACCGACCTTTATTTTCGCAACCATTGGTCCTAGATGCATACTTCCAATTACAAAAATGGTTTAAATAAGGTAAAGAATTATTTTTAAAGCGATTTGGGTCAAGAAAAACATTTATTTAAAAATTACGAAATTTAAATTTTTATACGGTCCCCCGGTCCTATAAGTTATATTTAGTAAAAATTTACTGTGACACTAACAAGTAAGACAAAAAAAGTCCCATTCATCTAACATTAAAATTGACCGAGTTATGAAACTTTGAAATGCATGACTTATACCACTTTTTTGCTTCTTAAAACTGATGATTTCGGCCATGCTTTCAGGGATCGCATGTAAAGTACTTAAACTCATTTCAAGGTATCTGTGCTTTAAAAGAAATCGTACAACTATTACTATTGACTTAAATTTTATTAGTTAAGTTTCAGATTAGTTAAAATAATTGTATTTTATCATATTTTTATTTTGTAAGGATTTGAGGCTATGATTTATTTTAACAAAAATTATGTTTTTTTCATAATGTTTTATTTAACTTGCAACGATCGTCTTTCCAGTTTAAAATTTGTACTCGAATTTTAATTCACTTTCAAATGTCCGATCGAAGTTAAATTTTACATACTGACTTAAATCCGATGACAATGTAATATTATTATGATTTTCGACGTTTACCATATTACAGGATAACACAAAAAAATTCGGATAGATTACCGCCAACAAGTTTAAGAAAAAAAATTTAGATTAGATAACATAAACCTGCGATGGTTGTGTTTTTTAACTTTTATAATTACGTTTCATGTATTTTTTAACGCTGAATAAAAAAAATTACCTTCACTTTTAACCATCATGCCAATATTTTTCGCAAATCGTAAGTTTCAAGGTTAAAAAATAGCGAAAAATCTGATACTATAAAATAGATGTAAGACTTTTTTATTCAGTTTAATTTTATTTAATTCAATAATTTATACAATTTTTTGGCTTATACTGGGTTTTTTACAACTAAATAGCTCAGGGGTACGATGAGGTTGGGAAGGGGGGGGGGGTCAATTTTAACTTTGAGCTTTTTAACTTTGAAATTTTCGATTTGAGAAAAATCCTTACGTGATGGTTTAAAATGAAGGTCATTTTCGGATTCAGCGCTAAAAAATACATTAGAATCAATTTTCAAAAGCTAAAAAACAGGGCACAACTCAAAATATGAAAGTGTTATCGAACAGCATTTTAAAATCTTAATTGAGGCTGTTGTTTTTCATTCTTTTATTTAACAAAAATTCTTTTATTTTTATCCTCTTATATGCTCTGTACAAATTGTATATTTTGCATTAATATGTTAGAATGATTATAGATTTCACATTTATATTAGATTGCAATGTTAATTTTGCTCTCAACTATTTTTTTTAGCTCACAGGCTATCAAAGCCTGAGAGCTTATGTGCCCGCCCGTTCTGTATGTATGTATGTATGTATGTATGTATGTATGTACGTATGTACGTACGTAACGCGATAACTCTTGACAGAAATAACCGTTTTGCTTCCAATTTTGTTTATAGGTTCCTTGTGATAAGGCGCTTCCCTGATTAGTTTTGGGGATTGATTGTTTAACTATAAAGGGGGGGAACGGGGGGCTAACCCCCCTTAATTAAGATAAATGGTTTTTTCATGCAGAATTGTCCCATTTTCTTCAAATTTTGTATATAGGTTCATTGTGATAAGGTTCTTTCCTGATTAGTTTTGGGGGTTCATAGGTTAAGTATAAAGGGGCTAACGGGGGGGGGGAATCCTCCTCCTTAATTTAGATAAATGAATTTTTCATGCAGAGTTATCCGATTTTCTTCCAATTTTGTTTATAGGTTCCTTGTGATAAGGCGCTTCCCTGATTAGTTTTGGGGATTGATTGGTTAACTATAAAGGGGGGAACGGGGGGCTAACCCCCCTTAATTTGGATAAATGGTTTTTTCATGCAGAATTATCCAATTTTCTTCAAATTTTGTATATAGGTTCATTGTGATAAGGTTCTTTCCTGATTAGTTTTGGGGGTTCATAGGTTAAGCATAAAGGGGGTAACGGGGGGGTTAATCCTCCCCCCTTATTTTAGATAAATTATTTTTTTCATGCAGAGTTAACCGATTTTCTTCAAATTTTGTATATAGGTTCATTTTGATAAGGTTCTTTCCTGATTAGTTTTGGGGGTTCATAGGTTAAGTATAAAGGGGGTAACGGGAGGGTTAATCCTCCCCCCTTATTTTAGATAAATGATTTTTTTCATGCAGAGTTATCCGATTTTCTTCAAACTTTCTATATGGGCTCATTGTGGTAAGGGGCTTCCCTGATTAGTTTTGGGGGTTCATTGGTGAAGTGTAAAGGAGAGAAACGGGGGCTACCCCCCCTTAATTTTGAGGGAAACGGGGGCTACCCCCCCCCCCCTTAATTTTGATAAATGGGTTTTTCATGCAGAATTATCCAATTTACTCAAAATTTTGTATATAGGCTCATTGTGGTAAGGCACTTCCCTTATTAGTTTTGGGGGTTCACTGGTAAAGTATAAAGGGGGGAACGGGGGGGACGAACCCCCCTTGATATAGATAAATGGGTTTTTTAAGCAGAATTATCCGATTTTCTTCAAATTTTATATATATGTTCATTGTGATAAGGCGCTTCTCTGATTAGTTTTGGGGGTTCTTTGGTTAAGTATAAAGGGGGGACGGGGGGCTAACCCCCCCCCTTAATTTAGATAAATGGATTTTTCATGCAGAATTATCCGATTTTTTCAAATTTTGTATGTAGGTTCATTGTGGTAAGGCGCTTCTCTGATTAGTTTTATGGGTTCATTGGTTAATTATAAGAAGGAGAAACGGGGGATGGTTCCCCCCTCTTAATATATTGTCGATTTCTTCATTTTTCGAGGGCTTATTTCAAATTCTTTGAAATAAGAATATAATTTACAGTTAGTGTGAATAGCCTGTGAGCTCAATGCCGTCAGTTTAACTGGGCAGTTTTCTTTTATTTATATATGTGACGATTATTTACATTTCTACTACATTTGTGACGGTTTTACATTTTATCAGCTAGGTGGCGCTGATCTATTAAGCAACTTCGGGAGCGCACAGCGACTTTTTATGAATATTATTTTCTGCTCCCTGATATGATTTAAATTTAATTTTCTATGCTGATATGTATAGTTCCTTTTCGTACTTGCCCCTTTTATTTATGAAATTTTTGCCTTTGTAACTAAAAAAAAAAAACCCTCCACATGTTTCGTAAAAATTACGATGCCCGCCCGCTCGTGATAAAAAATTCAGTGCACCCACAGAAAGGTTACTAAGTGTGAAGCATTTATGTCTGTTAGTTACATACACACAAACATGCATATGCACTCGTACATTCAATATAAACCGTTATACATTTCATTAAATCCAGTCCCTATAAATAGAAATTCAAAACAATCCCAAAAGTCCATAAAATTTCATATAACGAGCAAATAAATAAATAGTTCTCTCCTTTCCCCTGCATTTGTTTTCTCTTTTTAAACCCATAAAAACAATAAATATGCTAACAAACATTCATGTTTTCTTTATCAATATTTTCACCTTTTGACCTACATTTAAAAAAATTTATTCCATTCGGCACACTTATCATCATTGAATTGTCTCTCAAACGCAACTACATGTTTTATAGAAACTTCTTTTTGTGTGATCATATCATTTTGTTCTGTAAGTTTCTCTTAAAAAATAAATAAAAGCATTTATTTTGTTCGATGGAATATTTATTGATGTTGCCTTGATAAAAATCATCAGCCTTGATTTTAAAAACTGTAACAGTTAGTTTTTGATGTTTTACTTAAATTATTCAGTAGCTTTTTTATAGATCGGATAATTTTAATTCAGTTTTCAAATGAAACTCACAATAATGATGATTATTTTATAAATATTTAACTTATACTTCTTTTTAATTGTCAATTGAATTTAATATATTCAATTATTACCAGAAATAATTTTATAAGTACTTGATAAAACTCACTTGCTAGAAAGACTGCATTGAATAATGAAAACATACCTTGTTCATCTTTTATGTAGGTCAAATGTTTGAAGTATTCAAAACTTAAATAAGTTTGCCACATTTATTCCTATTAATACAATAATTGCACGCAAATAAACTTGCATGTGCACTTATACATTAAATAGAAACTGCTATGTCTTTCATTTAATCCATTCTGTGCGGGGAGGAATTCAAATCAATCCTAACATTCTGCATGTGCATAAATTTTCATGTAATAAAAATTTTACAAAAATATAAAATGAGCAGATAAATATATCTTTTCTTTACTCCCGAATTCTCCCTACTTTAAAAATCAATAAACGTAATAAATATGTTTAAAAAATTCATTCATCGTAATCAAAACTAATTTCTTTATCACTATATTTACTTTTTAACCTATACATATTTTTAAAATTGTACTCCGTTTGGAACATTTATCATCATATCTCATACGCAACTACATATTTTACAGAAACTTTTTATGAAGTGAAAAAGAAGACAAAGTCATAACAGAGAAAACGGGAAAAAATAAATTATTTGTAAGACGATAAAAGAATAACTAATGGAACATATGTATATAATTTTGTTCTTTAAGTTTTACTTAAAAGAGAAATGGAAGTATTTATTTTGTTTGATGTCTTTTAAGGAATATTATTTCACGTTGTCTTCATGAAAATCGTCTGCTGGAATTTGAAAATTTTTGACAGTTTAACTGAAAAAAAAAAAAAAAAAAAACAATTTGGAAATGCAAAAATAATAAACAAATAAAATATATAGTGTTTTTTTTTTGTTTTTTGTTTTTTTTTAATAATGTTTGTCGAAGGTATGTATGCCTATGCACACAAACATCATCACAACAAGAAAATAAGAAAATAAATCTTTTTTTCATTTCCCTTTTTACCCTTTTTAAACCCATAAACATAATATATCTGCTAGAAGACGTTCATCCTTACATTATCACTATTTTCACCTTTTGACCTATATTTTCTTAAATTTTATTCCATTTGGAATAGTTATCATAACTGCATTGTCTCTTAAATGCAACTACTTATATTTTGCTGAAACTTTTTTGGACGCAAAATAGACGAGAGAGACGTAACAGAGAAAGAAAGAAAAGAGAAATTATTTGTAAAAGAGATAAAAGCAAAACTAATAGAACATATCATTTCGTTCTTTATGTTTTTCTTAAAAGAGAAATGAAAACCTTTATTTTGTTTGATGACTTAAGGAACATTTATTCATGTTGCCTTGATAAAAATCGTCTGGTGGAATTTCAATCGTATTATGTTTGTATTGGTTTAGTATTTCGGACGTTATCGTGGTGACATGTTTTCCATGTTTTGCTTTTGTGTGCCTCTGTAAAAGAACTATAAGAATTATTTACTTGAATTACGAAATCACCCAAGAGACTAGCAAGGTCAACACACTTTCCAAATTAAGTTCGAATTGGTTCAGTATTTCGGACGTTATCGTGCATTATATACATAGAAAGATATTTACATGTATAAATTAAGTTATTATAATTAGGCCCATTTCCCCATAAAGAAATTAACCTAAAACTACCTATCAAGTACATGAAATTTTAATTTATCCAAAAGAAAACTAAAACATCATTATTCATTTCTTATATATATCAGAAGTATGATGTTTTTAAATTTCATAAAATTTTCTGTATTTGTGCCTATGTATACAAGCATGGCATGCATATTAGCGCATATATGAACTCATACATAAAGGAGAAATTATCATGCATTTAACTTAATACATTCCCCATAGTTAGAAACGTAATACAGTCTCAGATTTATACTTGCCAATAAATTTTCATCTAATAAAAAAATGTAAAAACTGGAAAAAGAGTAAATAAATAACTCTCCCTTTTCACTGCATTTCCCACCTTTTTTATAAACCTATAAGTATATAATAAATCTGTTACTATACGTTCATCATTTCTTTATCACTATTTTCACCTTCTGACCTACATGTTTAAAATTTTATACCGTTTGGAACATTTATCATCATAGAATTGCCTCTGTCTCAAACGCAACTACATGTTTTACAGTAACTTTTTTTTTTTTACGTGAAAAAGACAAGAAAAGAATAACACAGACAGAAGAAAAAAAGAAACTATTTGCTAAGAAGATAAAAATCAAAACTAATGGAACATATCATTTTGTACTTTATGTGTTTCTTAAAAGAGAAATGAAAGCATTTATTTTGTTTGACGGCTTATGGAATATCTATTCATGTTGCTTTGATAAAAATTGTCTGGTGCAATTTTAACCGAATTATTTTCGGATTGGTTAAGTATTTCGGACGTCATCCTGGTTCCATGTTTTGCTTTTGTGTGTCTCTGTAAAAGAACCATAAGAGTTATTTACTTGAATCGAAAATCATCCAACGAAATCATCCACTAGACTAGCAAGATTCTAGCAAGACACTTTCCAAATTAAGTTCGAATTGGTTCAGTATTTCGGACGTTATCGTGCATTATACATAGAAAGATAGATACAATTATAAATGAAGTTAATATAATAGGCCCATTTCCGCATAAAGAAATAAACATAAAACTACCTATCAAGTACATGAAATTTTCATTTATCCAAAAGAAAACTAAAACATTATTATTCATTTCTTATATCTATCAGAAGTATGATATTTTTAAATTTCATAAAATTTTCTGTATTTGTGCCTATGTATAAAAGCATGGCATGCATATTAGCGCATATATGAACTCATACATAAAGGAGAAATTATCATGCATTTAACTTAATACATTCCCCATAGCTAGAAACGTAATACAGTCTCAGATTTATACTTGCCAATAAATTTTCATCTAATAAAAAAATGTAAAAAATGGAAAAAAAGTAAATAAATAACTCTTCCGTTTCATTGCATTTCACTCCTTTTTTAAAAACCTATAAGTATAATAAATCTGTTACAATACGTTCATCATTTCTTTATCACTATTTTCACCTTCTGACCTACGTATATGTTTAAAATTTTATACCATTTGAAACATTTATCATCATAGAATTGTCTCTGTCTCAAACACAACTACATGTTTTACAGTAACTTTTTTTTTTTTTTTTTTGACGTGAAAAAGACAAGAAAAGCATAACAGAGACAGAAGAAAAAAAGAAACTATTTGTTAAGGAGATAAAAAGCAAAACTAATGGAACATATCATTTTGTTCTTTATGTGTCTCATTTTGTTTGACGGCTTATGGAATATCTATTCACGTTGCCTTGATAAAAATCGTCTGCTGGAATTTCAAAAATTATGACAGTTTTCTTGAAGAACGTTTTTGTTATTACTTACATTTTTCAGTAGTTTGTATTCCTTGAATCAATGAATTTTAATTTAATTTTTAGACGAAACTGGCAAAAATTATTATTATTTCAAAATGTTTCATTTTTATTGCCATGTTTCCCCGAAATTAAGACCTAGCCTAAAAATAAGACCTAGCATGTTCAGGACTCTTGTAATATAAAACCTGCCCTAAAAATAATCTAGTCTCTCTTTCTTAAAACAGATATTATCTAAGACAGTGTTCTGACTTTAAAGTCACACGCAGTCATGATAAGAATTTCGAATAATGTATATTTAGTTCAAAGTAATAATTTTAAAATATGTTTTATTTCAGGATAATTTATGCATTTACGAATGAAAAACACTTCATGAATGAGTCCGAAAGCAACCAAGTTGATTTGAAAACAAGCAAAAATAAAACACGACCCCCCCCCCCTCCCCTTCTCCCGTTTTCATATTTTCAGTTTTATAAATAACATTGGGACACACTTCGCTTTTTTGAGATTAGGACCACAATTATGAAAAATATATACATATTAATTTTATGAAATAAATTTTACACTTAGACAAAGACTGTTTTAAATGAGTCTGTGAATAATAACACGGGAAACAGCGCCAGATTTTGGCAAACATTTTTAGCGTCCATGATTTTAGCGTATGATAGGTTGGATGGGACAGATAACGAAACTGCCAGTCAACTGGCATACAAGTAGGGAAGCGTTGCCTTAGAAATTAATGTGAAATGAATAAAAACCCGGTTACTGATGATATCTCAGAGATAAAATCAGATAAAATCAGTAGGGGAGGGAAGGGGAAGGGAAAAACTTGTGTAAAATTACGTAACTGTTTAAAAGTTTATGGCCCTTTGCTAATATGTTTTACTCTATATTTTGCATTATAAACATATTTTAATAATATTTTATACCCAAATTGAGTAATGAAAAAAATAGATTTTTTAAAAAGTGTCCAAAGGATCCTTTTACCCTCAACACAGGGCAAAATGATCCTTCCTTTAAAAATAATTTTAAATTGTTTTTTATCGACAAAATAAAAGATATAAAAGTAATTATGACAATACATAAGTGTAAGTCACATCTAAAAACATACTTCATTAAATAAACCAAGTCCTATTTCTGTACATAAAAGACTGTCTATCTAAATAAATATGAAATTTAGTGCTTACCTTATAACAGATGTTTTTAAACCCAATTTTTCAAAGAACCCTTATTCAGACGCGTAATACTGCGATTGCTTGAATACCGCCATTGTTTCTTCTTCATTTATCACAAGTAGTTTATGCGTTACCCTGTAGATAGCGCGAACTGTCTGGAAGAAAACATATGTGGATCGTTTTGCGCGTTAGGATCATTTTAGGGCACAATTCCCCTAATCAGGTTGTCTTTCCTTCATTTCACATTGTAGAAAGCTGCGCGATGTTGCAATGGGAAAAAAATCCTCTAGTGCGCCAGCTGACTGGCAGTTTCGTTACCTGCACCATCCAATATTTAATATAAAATACAGGGTGTCCACTCTCAACGGTGGTCAATGACTAATTCCTAAACCATTAGTTATAGACATACAGTTCCAACTGCAAAAAATGTTTTTAATGAGGTAAAGAAGTATTTTAAAAGCGATTTGGGTCAATAAATACATTTCTTTAAAAGTTACGAAATTTAATTTTTTTATATGGTCCCCCAGTCACATAAGTGATATTGAGTAAAAATTTCCTATTACACTAACAAGTAAGACAAAAAAATTTCCATTCTTCACCAATTAAAACTGACCGAGTGATAACTTTTAAAATTGAAGCATCTTTTTTTTTTTTTTTTTTTTTTTTTTTTTCTGCGAAATAGGGGTCATTCTCAAATTATTTACTGGAAATACAAATAATTGTCCGATATTAAAAAATAATAATAACAGTTGAGAGTAAAATTAACATTACAATATAAATTTGAAATCTATTTTTATTCTGACATATTAAAGCAAACACTATACAACTTGTATAGTAAAAATATAAGTGAAAAAAATAACAGAATTTTTGTCAAGTGAAAGGATGAAAAGCAACAGTCTCATTTCTTTACAAAATAAAACATATGTTAAAATACAATTATTTTAACCAATCTGAAACTTAATTAATAGAAATTAACACTATCGTAATACTTGTATGTTGTGACTACTTTCAGTTAAAGTGCAGATACACGCGAAATAAATTCTACTAACACTGTGTACGATCCCACGAAGCATGGTCAAACTCATCTGTGTTCAGATACAGAAAATTGGTATAAGTCATGCAATTCAAATTTTCATAACTTGGGCTAATTTAGTGTTAGATGAATGGGACTTTTTTTTTTGTCTTACTTGTTAGTGTAATAGGAAATTTTTACTAAATAACGTATAAAAAGTTAAATTTCGTAACTTATTAAGAAATGTTTTTATTGACCCAAATCGCTTTTAAAATACTTCTTTACCTTATTTGAAACATTTTTGCAATTGGAACTATATGTCTATGATTAACGGTTTAGGAATTAGCCATTGGACACCGTTGAAAGTGGACACCCTGTATATATAACAAACAAAGAGGAATTTCGTTCCGGCCACTTATAACTTGAGTTTTGCTGAATGGATTTTGATAGGACTTGCACTGTTACTTAGATAATTTTTCAGGGAAGGTTTTAGTACATAATATATTTTCTATGTTGCTTAACCGAGCTATGGGAGAAAGTTCTACAATTAGGTCAACCGATTGTGAAAAAGAATTTCACTTCGGACACTTGTAACTCACGTTCTGCTTAACCGATTTTTATGGGACTTACATTGTCAGTTAGGTAGTTTTTGAGGAAAGGTTTTAGTGTTTAACATGTCGTTTACAGAGCTATGGGAGAAAGTTATATCTACTATATATACAAAATGAAAATGGAAAATTCATTCCGGAACTTATACCTCACGTTATGCTAAACGGATTTTTACGGGATTTACATTGTCAGTTAGGTAATTATTGAGGAGAGGTTTTAGTGCATAACACATCAATCTTACGTTGCTTAATTATAGAGCTATGGGAAAAAGTTTTACAGCTAGGTCAACCCGATTATGAATGGTTAGCTTTTTAAAAAGTTCTATGGGACGTATTTTGATGAGAGTTGCGCTACTAGTTAGATAAATTATGCAAAAAAAAAAAAACTTATATGTAAAATTCGCATTCCGAATTGCAAAACTTGCATTCTACGTGAACGAAGGTGCGGGCAAAAGCTAGTCTATCATTATACCAAAATCATAGATGCTAAAGTTGGTTGTAAATTGGGACACTGCCTCCCGGACTATAATTATATATTATTTCAAATGAATAAATTCAAATTGTTGAACATGAAAAAATGACGTAGCCAAAAAAATAAATGCTAATACAAAAATAAATCTCGGAAATATATTGGTTTCGGAAGATAAAAAGAACGCTTTTCGTGGCATTTTATGTATTATATTTAATATATTCCTTATAGATAGAAACTTAATACAGTCTCAGATTTACATTTGCCTATAAATTTCCATCTAATAAAAAAAATAGTAAAAACTGACAAAAGAGTAAATAAATAACTCTCCGTTTTCTTTAAAACCTATAAGTATAATAAATCTGGTTAAAGAAACGTTCATCATTTCTTTATCACTATTTTCACCTTTTGACCTACATTTTTAAATTTTTATACCATTTGGAACATTTATCATCATTGAATTGTCTCAAACACAACTACATGTTTTACAGAAACTTTTTTTGACTTGTAAAAGACAAGAAAGGCATAACAGAAGCAAAACTAATGGAACATATCATTTTGTTCTTTATGTTTTTCTTAAAAGAGAAATGAAAGTATTTATTTTGTTTGACGGTTTAAGGAATGTTTATTCACGTTCCCTTCATAAAAATCGTCTGCTGGAATTTCAAAAATAATGACAATTTTATTGAAGAACGTTTTTGATGCCTTTTCTTAAATTTTTCAGAAATTTGTATTCCTTGAATCAATAAATTTTAATTTAATTTTTAGACGAAACTGGCAAAAATTATTATTATTATTATTATTGTAAAAGATTTTATTTTGACTACCGTATTTCCGCGAAATTAAAACATAGTCCAAAAATAAATAAGACCTAACATATTTAGTGTACTCGTAAAATAATAGCTACTCTAAAAATATGCTTATTTAACTTTTCAAAACAAACATTTTCTAACACAGTGGTCTGACTTTAAAATGTTTTCTTTTCTTTTTAACACTTTCCAACATGGCTGAAAAGTGTTTAGGAATTCGGTTTGTTTGTCTGTCTGTCTGTGTGCCGTCTGTCTGTCCGTGCTCTAACTCGCGTAAATATATTCGGATTGTCATGCAATTGATATATGTTATTGAGGTTTACTATGGCATGTTCGATATCGAAAATGAAGTGTATAGCACTTAATTTTTTTTACAGAGACACTCAAAAGAATTCCGTTACATTACGGTCTATGGGGAAAAATCATTTGAGGTTTGTTTTAATGATGTTACACAATTTCAAACACATTCTAATTGCCATATATCACGAAAGTGCATTACAAGAAGCTTAATATGGATTAGGGTGTGCATAGCACTTATAGTTACTTTACAGGGACAGTCAAAATAATTCTGTTACATTACGTCTATGGAGAAAAATCATTTGCGGTTTAATTAAATAATGTTTCACTATTTTAAACGCATTGAAATTGATATATATCACTAAGGTGCATTACAAGAGGCTTACTACAGAATAGTGTGTGTATAGCAGTCCTCGTTCATTTACAGGAACACACAAAAGAATTCTCTACTGTCTGTTAAAAATAATTCCTGGAAGTGCGTTTTAAGTTGCTGAATGCGATTTTAAATTGAACTAACTTTTTGTCTATTACTTGGTGTTTATAAATTCTGTAGATCCTATACAGGGCAGCACAAAAGTTCGCGAACACATTTCCGTTTATTGACAGAAACTCCAGAAGGAGAATTTTAAACTGTGCTACGCGTTTCCTAACTAAATTAAAATTTAGCATCCTATGTAGCATATATACAAATTTATAGATCATACACAGGGGTGAATAAAAGTATTCGGATATTTTTCCGAATATTGTATATGTTGGAAATATATGTTAGAAATTCCTGAAATTACGTTTTTAAATATGTTATGCGTTTTCCAAATTGTTTACTTAGATGTTATCTTTCAGCTTATTAAACGGTAATGATTTGTAAAATTATTTTGGAAGCGTTGGAAAGTGTTACATAATCTATGCTTGACGCATGATTTTTCGTTCTTGTTTATAATTTCAAAAAATGTACAAAATTATTAATGAATGTATTTGCAAACGTTTTAATAATTTGATTTAATAATATCAATAATCATATATATATTATTTCTCCTGTCAACATCCCTTTTTCTCAGAAAATACGAAACGCAGAACGACGAAGGAGACAGCATATGAAAGGATTTTGAACAGGCTTCTGACATAGCACACTTAACAATTCGTTAAAATATGTTTTTGAATAAAAATTGTAGTTAATTAAAAATTAAATCGGCATTGTTTTCATAAATGAAATCAAAGGTTTTCTCAAATCAGTGTTGCCAACAAAATAAAATACTGCATTATCAGATGACGTCATTCTATAATGCAATTGAAATACGATTGTTAATTTATTTCTTGCGCGTACTTTTTGAAAAATATCGAGCTTTTAATTGGGATTTTATTTAATTTTTACGCGTGCATCAGGTATTTTATTTCTTTTCCTTTTTCAATCTTGACTGTGTATATGCGTACTGTATCGGAGCACCAGTAGATTGCGTAATTAAGAATTATCTTCCTTTTAGATATACAGCTCATTAGGATTCACAAAAATTGTAAGTATTTATTTTTTAATATTTCATTAAGCTGTTAATACGCCAACGAAGTCTGACGTCACTTAACCCATTTATGCCTAGCGTCCCAATTTTGGGACGCTTTAGTGAAATGTGAAAAAGTGCATTTCACACCACCTTTTTTATAGAAATTTGGTATCTTATTTTATCGAGGACTCCTCGATAAAATAAGACACCAAATTTCTATTTAAAAAAAAATGGTGTGAAATGCACTTTTTCCCATTTTACTAAGACATCGACGCTAGGCATAAATGGGTTAAATGGCTGTTGAACCACAGAGTTCGAACATCCCATGTTTAAGTTCCATAGGGTTGCAAAAATTTGGTGTACTAAATATTGATTTATGTATTTAAGACATTTCTGAAACAGTTTTGCAAAATCTGAGGAAATGCTTTCATATGAATTCCCTAAACGTCAGACTCAGTGTTTAAATTTTTTTATAATTCCCTTTTTTTAAGTATACGAGTCTTGGCAACCTAGAGAAATGACCTTGGCAAGAGAAAAAAATTGGCAAAAAGATTTTTGGCAATCTATTCCTATTTTCTTATACACAAACAATCATCATATGTATTATTTAAAGTTTTTGAACAAGTTTCTGAGATACTACACCCACATATTGTTAAAACGCATTGTTTGATTTAAAAAAAATCAGTTAATTAAAAATTAGTGCTAAAACGTACTAGGAAATAGTCTCAAAGATTGTAGTGCGAAAACTTCGCACGGGTCCTTCTGGTAATATATAATATTCGAACAATTACTATAAATAATTAGTATAACAGTAATTCATAAAATTCTGCATTAATCCTTTTACTTCAGCTGCTTTTTTTACATGTGTGCTAATTTGTTTACTTGCCGTCGTTTTCTTATTATTGATTCATTGCAAAAGAATTAGTTTATGCAATATATTAGCAAAAACAGTTCATCTGGATCAGCCTCGATGCGATTATCCTGCCATAACTGGCAACAGGTGAATATTTATAACAACACTTTGAGCTAAGGAAAGGTCAAGAGATAAGATACATATCTGAAAATCATCTGCCGTGCATCTAATCCGATAATCAGAACGTTAAAGTGGGTGATGCTGAATAAAAAAGTAGCGTGGAAAGGACAGCGTATTAAATTTGCACGATTACTATATCATTGCTACGGTAGATTGACAAAGTGTAACTTGTGAGTCGAAAAGTGTAACTTGTGCTGCGGACCGTTTGCTGAGGTTAAAATGCTTTAGGGATTTCTTTGCTTTATTTTTTATATTCTGAAGCATTATTAGCCTTTGAAAACACGGACAGTGTGTAGTAACATAAAATATGGGGTGCGTTCAGTATGTGCCAAGGCATTTTAAGGCCTAAATAAAAAGTTTTAACGGTACCCATGTTTAATGCAATGTCCAGTAGTAGTTTAAAAGTAATACACATCACACTGATAAAAAAAAAAGTAATATAAGGTGTTATACCTACTTGCAAACTTTCAAAAAATGCATTTTTTTTTTTTTTTCATTTTCTAAAAGTACAATTAGTAAAGAAAATTCAGTTACATTTTCTAGTCGATCTAATAAAAAATAAGAAAGTTGCACTCAGAAAAAGAAACTGATTAAAACTACAAAACATATTTTTGGAGTACATTTTGTTGTTTTAGCAAAATTGGAGTAAAATTGGAGCATTTTACTTCAATTAACAAAACATTTTTGCTGACGATACATTTTTTTTTTTTTTTTTTTTTTTTTTTGGATTGCAAAAAAAAAAAAAAAAAAAAAAAAAAAATGCTGATTCAAACAAAATTTTTATTGACCTATATTTAAACAAAAAATTTGTTTAAATATAGGTCAATGGAAATTTTGTTTGAATCAACTAAAAATTTTGTTTTGTTGAAAACCATTTTTTTTTTTGCAATTCCAAAAAAATTTTTGTATCGCCAGCAAAAAATGTTTTGTTAATTGAAGTAAAATGGCTCAATTTTACTCCAATTTGCTAAAACAACCAAAATGTACTCAACAAAAATGTTTTGTAGTTTTAATTAATTCCTTTTTCTGAGTGTGCGCCGCTTTAATTTCAGTTGTTCTATCATATATAAATCATAACATTAAACGTGACTATCTCAAAATTACACTGGCCCCCAAAATTTAAGGTACAACCAGTCCTTTGACGCTCACTATTAAAAGAATGAAAATAAAGGTAAAAAATATGGTTTATGTGAATGGTCATAAGTAACTTCAATAAAATATTATGAAAAAGTTATACCAATCTCAATTATTTTAATCTATTGTATAATGATATGTTTGTTAGGAGAAACTGTAAATATCCCATTTTGGGAATTTATGTGATTTTTTTTTTTATGGTTGATGATCTTGAATTGTTGGTCCTAAAATAGTGTTGTCCATGTCTATGAGATGTCGTTTACTTGATTCGTTAAGATGGTGGGCAATCTGGTGGAGAAAAATGGTGTTATCACAAGCTGGTGCTGCAAGACGTCTCAATGTGTCTCGGTTCAAAGGCTCTGAGATCAATTTGAATCCAAAAATTCAGTATCAAGAAGACTTGCTCCAGATTGTTCCTGGGTTACAACCCCTGTACAAGATCGCTTTCTAGCTCTTTTGGCCCGAAGGAGGAGCATCACTACTGTGGCTCAGTTCATTTCAGATCATTGTAAAGGAACAGGGATGACAATACCTGCGATTACGATGCAGGTATTTTATCTCTTTACAATTAAGGACTTTATGCAAGACGACCCGTTGTGTGTGTCCCTCTTAATCGGCAACACAGAAGTGCCGCTTTATGTTGGCCAAGAGAGCACGTTACCTGGAACACACAACAATAGGCTTCCGTACTGTTCACAAATAAGTCCCAGTTGCTTTGGAGAGTGATTCAGTTCGTGTGCTGATATGGAAAGAACAAGGCATCTGATTCTACCTATGTAACATTGTTGAAAGACACAGTTACAGATTGGGTGAAATCATGGTTTGGGCTGGAATCTCTTTTTTGGTCACAGTAACTTCTATGTGTGCCATGGAAGTAGTATTCTGACTGCTGTGAAATATCGAGACGAGATCCTTGCTCCGTTTGTCACACCGTATGGTGATGCTATTGGTGATGAATTAATCTTAATGGTTGATAATGCCCGATCGAATTGAGCTAGAGTCATTGATGAATATCTAGAGGATCAAGATTTGGAGCGAATGGAATGGCCAGCACAATCTTCGGCCTTTGATCCTATAGAGAATCTTTCGGACTATCTCATCAAACAGGTGGCTGCCGTAAGTTTTCTTCCAAAGTTGTTAAATGAGCTGGAACAAGCACTCTAAAATTGGAAGGAGTGAGAAGTTGACTCTTTGGAAGAGTGAGAGGCATTTTCACTCTTTTAGGAGTGAATTTTATAAATATGCACTCTTTAAAGAGTGGAACTTTCCACTCTCTAGAAAAGAGTGAAATATCTCACTCCGTTGTCGAGAGTGACTGTTCACTCCGTTGACAAGAGTGAGATATTTCACTCCGTTGAAGAGTGAGGAAAAACAGTTTTTTCCAATAAAATCACAAGATGGCGCCAGCTGACGGATGAGAATCTGAGTAATCTCCGTTATCGAAACGAAACTCCTAAAATGAAATCCTTTATATATAGTAGCACGATTTTTAAAAAAACTGAAAAAGGCATTGAAATAATAAATGAATCGATAGAATTATGGACAGGAAATATATTTTATGCTTTACAAATTGCAGGGAAAATAAATATTTGAAGTAAATTTATGCTTAGCTGCAACACAATTTTGCTTCTATTTTATAAACAGAAATTTAATATCTCTGAATGCTAATTATTTTCCTCTTTGTTTTAATAACCTATTCTACATATTTTATATCATTTCTAACCTCTTTATGAATATAAACAAAATATAACTATACAGATTAAATTTTCTGTAATTTTTAGCACGTTTGAAATTAAACATAAGAGAAATGAAAAACGTTGCATTTAATCACTGATTTTATAACATTTATTATAGAAAAAAAAAAAAGAGTATAAATGTGTCGGAAATAATCTTAGGAAAAATTTAACAGCTATAATTTAAGGGAAAAAAAACGTTTTTTACCCTGACTAAAATTTCCCCCCTAAAAATTAGTTTTGAAAAGTAAATTTGGGGGCCCCTTTGTATTTCAGTGAGTAAACTTCGGCTTCACGGGCCTATTTGGTAAACAGGCCCTGGGACTCGGACAATCTTAATCGGGCTCTAATTATGGAAACATTATTAGCAAGAAAAAAATGAATGAATAAATAAATAACTGCTTTGTTGTAACGGAATTTTTGTCATAGCGGAAATGTACAGACGGGTGTTCGCACATTTTTTAGACGATTTCGGCGTTTTGTTTTTAACGTTAAAATATGAATATTGCTTTCTGAAATAGTCTGTATGATAATCTTGTTTCTTGATTCTAATTCTGCATAATGCTTTCGATGGATATCGATGGATGTTTTCGATGTAAGATAAATTTGCGATAGTCATAAATCCTTACTTGAAACGTCGTTTTCCGCCTTGAAATGGGCTCTTTTTTTCCCTGTTTTTTTTTTTTTTTTTCATCTGATATCTTTTTACTATGTATATGTACTGATTTTTGGAATAGCACTTTCCAATCAATTGTTATGTTTATTTCGCACTAAAAAGTTTTTATATTATGCGCTTTGCAATCATTTTAGACTGTGGAATTAGCATACTTCTGTTCGGAAGAAGAAAAAAAAAAACGCAAACGTATCTTCCCATTCACAGCTTTTCTAGCATGCGCAATCTTGAAATAAGAATAAATTTGAAAGTATCAGACGATAATATAAATTACACATAATAAGTTGTTGTCAGAATTTTTTCCTCTAAAAGAATTCCATCTTTTTAAATAATTTATCAAATTTGTCTAAAAAATGTGCGAACAGTCTCTGTATTATATGATACAAAAAGAAGGTTTCAGTTTCTTATTTACACAGTTGAGAAACACCGTAGACATTTATGATTTCTACACAAATTTAATAAGTGTGTTCGAATATCACAAAAGAAACAAAGCTAAAATAATGTAATAAGAGCTTTTTAAATTGTAAGCGGCTGTAGCAAGCTGTAGGTACCAGTTCTCGTCCGAGCGCAGAAGTCAAGCAGCAGCGAGCTCGGTTACTATTTGGGAGGGTGACCGCCTCTGTTTTATTCAAGAATTTTAGTCACTCCTGAAAGAGTGAGTATTCACTCTTTCAGGGAGTCAAGAATTTCACTTTTTCCTAGAGTGAATAGTCACTCTAAAGAGGTTGGGCAAATTTTGACTCTGCGATAGAGTGAATATCCACTCCTCCGGAGTGAATAGTCACTCTTTCTTATTTAGAGTGAGCGTTGCTCCATGTATGGGAGTTGTTTCCCTTTCCAGTTTCCAACAAATTAATTCACAGTATGGAAAGTCGATGCCACAAATTCATTACAAGTACACATGGTCGGACACATGCCTTATTAAAATCCGTTTATTTAATTTTTTTCCACAAAAAACTGCTATATATATATTTTTTTTTTAATTAAACAGTAGACTTTTGCAAAAAATGCAATTTTTTACTTGTAAATCATGCTTGATGTTAAAATTAAGTAAAATTCGATAGATAACTGTTTAAAGCACAATCATTCTAAATTTCATGTTTTTATCTTCATTTGTTTTCAAATTAGACACAAAAGACTGGTTGTGCCTTAACTTTTGGAGGCCAGTGTACATTTTTAAAGTCGGTAATCACAATAGCTCGAACAATTCTTTTGTATGCCTCTGTAAATGAACGATGAATACTATGCACAATACATTCTATCAGTAATCATTTTGCTATAAACGTCAGTGATATACATACATTTCAATATGTTTGAAATAATGTAATATCATTAAAATACACCACAATCGATTTCTCCCCACAGATCGCAATACAACGGAAATCTCTTGAGTGTACCTGTTAACGAACCTATAAATGTTACTCACTTCATTTTCAATACCGTAGTAAATCTCAATAACATAAATGAATTGCATAGAAATCCGAGTTTATTTACTTGAGTTAAGTACGGACACACAGATAGACGGCAGACAGACAGACAGACAAACCGAATTCATAAACACTTTTTAACTATGTTTGAAAGTGTTAAAAAATAAAATTATTCATAAGACTATATTGTTGATTACATAATTAGTTCATAAATACTCTTTAAAATATTTATGATTTCACAAGGCAGAAAAACAAAATTATTTATTTCTTACAAACTACTAGAAAATAAGAAATGATAATTTTTATACAGAAGTAATAAAAATGAAAAATATAATATTGCCAGACTGGCTTCCGGCTGCTCATTTTCAAGGATTCGTAATTGCTAAATGATAAATTACTGTTGTGACACCATTTCCTACTAGGACATACAAAAATGGAAAATGATCGATAAATTATGCGGTGACCTAATAAATTACTTTGTCCAATTTAAATGTTTCTTGTTAAACGGTGGGAAATGTGCTTATAAAAGTGAAATTCATTTTCCTTAATATTTATGGGTTAATCAACTACAGTGAGCACGTATTTCTGTCCCATATATATATATATATATATATATATATATATACAGGGTGATTACAAATGGATATCCCAACTTTGAAGGACTTTGTTAACAAAAGTGAAGATACACGCATTTGTGGAAAAGACATAAAAAAGAAGATTGTGAAATTACTAATAGCAAAAATTTATAAATGTTCAATGTGACCACCAGCAGAAACACGAACGACATCCATTCTGTAAAAGAATTCGTCCCTCACGGTTTTCAGAATGTCGGGTGTCACAATTGCAATAGCTGCAGTTATCTTCGTTTTCAGTTCAGCAGTGTCAGTTGGCAGAAGCGGAAAAAAACACTTTATTTTTTGTGTATCCCCAAAGAAAAAAATCGCACGGAGACAAGTCCGGGTTTCGTGGGGGCCACTGATGAAGAGCAGCGTCAAAATCTGTTCTGCGACCAATCTACCGTTGCGGCAGTTGCTCGTTCAAAAACTCTAGTACAGAAAGGTGCCAATGGGGTGGTGCACCATCCTATTGGATGAACCCGCAACGGAACATGCCGGTTCACTTTCAACCCGCCGCTCGTTGCGCCATCTCTCGCAAAAAAAAACGAACCTTTATATTTATGAAACTTCATAACTTCTCGCTGACTTCGATGTGTGAAATGGAACACTATACCTTTTATTGTTCAGAAGATATAGCCCTTCAAAGTTGGGATATGCATTTGTAATCATCCTGTATATATATTGTGACAAATGTATGAGACTTTATTACATGACGTCTCTAAATAGAAGTTTCGGTCATTTATTGATCAAATATTTTAGCTTTTGATTTCAAGTTAGTTATTCCATATATTAATTAAACATACCATCTTTTAATTAAAGATCTAGTCAGATTTAGTAAAAGAACTTGTTCGCTGTCTTTTGAATTCAAAGGTATTTTATTTATTATATATATATATGTGTATATATATATATATATATATATATATATATATATATATATATATATACAGTAGAACTTCCCTTTAACGAAGTCCCCATTTAAAGAAGTTTTCTACTTAACGAAATTTTCTGCAGAACTTTGACTTTGAACACCATTAGCATGTAAATTACTTTCCATATTACGAAAAATATATTCTCTATAACGAAGTTTATTCCCCTTTTGTACATGTAATTCAAACTAAGAGGTTGCTGTTGCGATAGATATGCGAATTTATTTCAGCATATTGTGCGAAAATAAACATATTTAAATAATTTCCATTCTGCTCGGTGCTAAATAAAACATTTTTTTTCGCAATAAGAAAAACACTTGTTATCATTACTTTCTCATACCGAGACTCCAGCGCTAACAGTTAGGAGAAGTCAAAATCCCTTTTTTACATTCAATGATACAGAAGATGCAGTGACGTGATGGCGTCAGATACATTGAAGCAAAAAATATCAATTAGAGTCAGACAGTTACCATTCTGACCTTCTATTGCTCATAGACAATTGCTTTGTGCATCCTCAAGAATGTGCTTCAAAATGCAAATCGAACATCAAAGTTATTTTTATTCCTCCTAATACAACTTCAAAATTTTAGCCTAAGGAATAATAAAAAATCTTGAAGTACAATATCGAAAAAGACAGAAAAAAGAGAATATAGTGAAAACATTAGTTTGAGAACCTGTGTATCAGAACTGATGAAAGCTTGAGCCAAAGCTTGGGAATGTGACGTGATTTCATCGAACGTACACAACTGTTTAGTAAAACACGATTTCATAATTGAAAATGAATCAAATGCTTCTGAATCCAATACCTGTTTGTCATTTCTGAAGGAAACATTTCATGAATTTAAGTTGATTTCTATTTAACGAATTTTCTTCATAACGAAGTTTTTAAGTGTAACGATGAGACTTCGTTAAATGGAAGTTTCACTGTATACTATTATTTTATATATATATATATATACTATTATTTTTTAGTTATTGTTCCATATTCTTAAAATAGATGGCAGCACCAAATAAATTATCCAATTTTTTTTTCTTGAAACTTGGAATACAGGTGAAATTTTTAAATTTTCCAATAATATAATATATATATTAAATTTATTTAAGTTAAAAAATATTTTTAGTAAATGAATTTATAGATTTTATATTATTTATTTGTAGTTTTTAAATTTTAAATTAGAAATAGTTAAAATCTCAGTGGTTAAATTAATAACAGCTACTGTTAGCTACTTAACTGTAATTTTCACCTGTACTTTTGAATTCACTTACTCACTTTTTACCATGTGCTTTGCAAAATTTGGCTTCGGATTATGGATAAATGATGTTGTAATTTATAGATTTTCTTTGTCTTCCTTTGTATTTATTTGTTTATACATGTATTTATTTTTATCCCCTCTATATCACATTGTTGGTTTGATTTGTAGTGTTCCATTTTCAAAGGTATCCTTGTTTTTCAATTTTGTTCCAATGATTGTTTGGGCTTGGAATTGACACAATTTTTGGTATTAAGCTGGTGTCAATTACAGAAAACAATCATTCTTTGCTTATAATGTGGTTTCCCAGCCCTTGAAAAAGTAAATTACATTATAAGCTTGCATTTGCATTTTTGAATAAATAATACTTCATTTGTTAGGACTATGTTTTATAATGTGTAATTTGACAGTGCTATATGGGGTAATAATTTCATTGCATATGGTCAGTTGCTTCTGTTTGAATGGTTAATTTTTGCAATAAGTTTATATATATATATATATATATATATATACCGGGTGCGCCAAAAGTTCGTTCAAACTTTAAAAATACATTAAAAAGAAACAAATGATGTTAAAAAATTGCGGTTTGCAGGAGTGGGATTAAAGAGAGATCGAATTTTCTTAAATAACAAAAAAGTTGTGGTTAAATAATTTACCGATAGATGGCGCTGGCATGCATTATATGAAGCATATGTAATCAAATTAGGCTTATAATGAAAGACCTATTTCAGCGAAGTGTCTGACAAGCTTCAGTATCCCAGCACATAAAACACGTCCTTTTCTCATCTTCAGTCATTTTTCCGTGCACAATTTTTGAAATGCCCTAGATGTCGATTCCCCGTTCTCGTAAAAGAGTTTAACCAACAACTCTTGATCTGGTAACGATAGCATACTGCTGGCATCGAATGAAGAAACTGTGTGCATTAAGGGGTTTTATTCACAGTCTGATTTGCATAAAACTGCTTCATGTTACGCATGCAGCACAATTTATCGGTAAATTTCAAACCTTTTTTTTTTGTTTGTTTGTTATTAAAAAAAAATCCGATATCCCTCTAATCCCATTCCGGCAAACCGCAATTTTTTAGCAACATTTGTTTCTTTTTAATGAATTTTAAAGTTTGAACGAACTTTTGGCACACTCTGTATATATGTATATAAACGCATAATAACACATCGGCTGATCAGTTCCGGTCTGGCACACAGATGGCGTTGCAATCGCCGAACCGATGCTTTTTTTTAGTAAATACTAACCTTTAAAAGGTAGCAGAAAAAATGTCATGACGATTCGCCGTGTGGATAAAATGCTAGAGTGGTTTTAGTTGAACAACTTTGTTGATAAACAAAAAAATGGATAAACAAGAATTTCGTATTTTGATAAAACATTAATATTTGATGGAAAAAACACCGTTCAAACAAAAGCTTGGCTTGATAAGCGTTAACCGGACACTGCACCAGGTAAATCAACCATTATTCACTGGTTTGCTGAATTTAAACGTGGTCGTACGGACACCAGTGATGCACCACGCTCTGGTCGCCCAAAAGAGGTGGTTACTCCGGAAAACATAAAACAAGAACGAAAAATCATGCGTCAAGCATAGATTATGTAACACTTTCCAATGCTTCCAAAATAATTTTACAAATCATTACCGTTTAATAAGCTGAAAGATAACATCTAAGTAAACAATTTGGAAAACGCATAACATATTTAATATACATAATTTCAGGAATTTCCAACATATACAATATTCGGAAAAAATATCCGAATGCTTTAATTCCGCCCTGTATAGGATCTATAGATTTGTATATATACTACATAGGATGCTAAATTTTAGTTTAGTTAGGAAACGCGTACACAGTTTAAAATTTTCCTTCTGGAGTTTCTGTCAATAAACGAAAATTTGTTCGCAAACTTTTGTGCTGCCCTGTATAGGATCTACAGAATTTATACACACAAAGTAATAGACAAAAAGTGAGTTAAATTTAAAATCGCGTTCAGCAACTTAAAACGTACTTCCAGGAATTATTGTTAACAGACAGTAGAGAATTCTTTTGCGTGTCCCTGTAAATGAACGATGACTGTTATACACACACTATTTCTGTAGTAAGCCTCTTGTAATGCACCTTAGTGATATATATAAATTTCAATGCGTTTAAAATAGTGAAACAGTATTTAATTAAACCGCAGACGATTTTTCTCCATCGACGTAATGTAACAGAATTCTTTTGACTGTCCCTATAAAGTAACTATAAGTGCTATGCACACCCTATTCCATATTAAGCTTCTTGTAATGCACATCAGTGATATATATCAATTACAATGTGTTTGAAATTGTGTAATATCATTAAAATAAACCGCAAATGATTTTTCCCCCATAGACAGTAATGTAACGGAATTCCTTTGAGTGCCCCTGTAAAAAAACTATAAGCGCTACACACTTCAGTTGAAATAGGGAAAATGCTATAGATAACGACAATACCATATAAAAATTGCAGGGCGATCCGAGCATATTTACGGGAGTTGGAGCACGGACAGACGGCAGACGGCAGACGGCAGACGACCAGACGGCCATACGGCAGACACACCGAAGTCATAAACACTTTTCAACTAGGTTGGAAAGTGTTAAAAAGTCCGCAAAATCGTTTTGGGGAAACCATAAAGTGAAGTTGCTGGAGATAGCTCAGACTCTGAAGATATATAAGGAACGTGCCGGTTTTATTTTGAATGAACATTTGTCTATGAAAAAGCTGTAGTTAAAGTGGGTGCCGCGCGTGTTGACTTTTGACCAAAAACAACAACGAATCGATGATTCTGAGCACTGTTTGGAGCTTTTTCGTTATAAAGTTATGTTATTTATTATTAACTTATTATTATTTATTTATTTATTAAATGATTATTATTATTTATTTATTAAATGATTATTATTAAATTATTAAAGTTATGTTATTTATTAAAGTTATGTTAAAAAGTTGTGTTTTCTTTATTAGATAGGGAAGTTATCAGACCATGTGTTAAGCATTAAAATATTTTTTTAAACACTCTTTTATAAGTATTCAATGTATATCTTTAAAATCACGCCTAATTTCATGATTGCAATATTCATGTAGTTACAAATAATTTCTGTTAAAATTCGGGGTGGGCACCGAACTTGACTATGAAAAATTCACTGTACTTTTACGTTTAATAGAAAGCGCGAACTTTTGAATTTATTAAAAAAATTATAATTTTCCCTCTCTTTCTTTTTTAAGGTATGGCAACCGGAAAGAAAAAATATTTAAACTATCTTTTTAGGATTTCTGAATTGTTTTCTCAGCGTATAATCATAATTTAACTAATATGAAACTATTAAATAATTAAAGCTAATTAAAAAAATACATTACATTCTTTATTTTTCATTTATATTTTCTACTTTTGAACAAATGTAAATTAAAGAAAAGTCATACATGAAGCATAAATTATGAAATGCTTTTCAACATTGCCAAAATAGTGTTACAAAACTTCATGTTTTGATACACTGGAAGAATTTATAAAAATAAAAACCTTATAAAACGCATAATACAGTTCAAAACCCAATTTCAGCATTTTCCAGCCCATAGTCGTTAAGATAATTTTTTGTGCGACCCTGTATATTATCTATAAATTTTTATGCACACTATTACACAATATGCTAAAACTTATTCAGCAAAAAAATCCTCAACACAGAGGAAAGTTCACTTTCAGCAATCATCACCCATAGACCGTAATGTATTCGAATTTTTCTGTGCAGCCTTGTGTTTAATATACAGATTTTCGTACACATCACATATTAAGCTAAAACTTAATTCAGTCGTAACTGAAAACGTATTTCCAGCAATTATAAACCATAAACGGTATAGTAGTTTAGAATTTATGCAGTTGTACAGCATTAAATTACTTTTTAAGAAATGCAAAACAAATTGCAATGCGGGTAGTTTTTTAAACATAACTCAAAAACTAGTTGGCGGTATGAGCTGTAATTTTAGATTCGCATAATTGAAGCTTCTAAAGATAGATTTCTCTTAATTCATAGGTTACAATTTATATTTTTCCAAATATTAACTTCATATTTTATATATTTACAATTATATAAACTAGAAAACATGACGTGTTCTAGCATTTTTTATTATATTTTCTGTTTCAGCATTAAAAATATTCGTATTTTATATAAAAAAAGAAATTATCATTTCCAAAATACATATAAACTAGTGCATCGATAGGCTATTCCAAAAAATTAAATCCTTTTATAGCATTTTATGCGATGCATGCAGTAAACACTATTACATGGGTTTCGTGTATATTATACATATAATGGGTATCCCAAGATGCATTGATCGGAGATTATTTTTTTTTGTTGGCTAGACAGCCTTTATTATCACATTAAACATACTTAGTGGAGTAATCTGATTATATAGTTTTAATCCCTTCTTCTATAAAAAAGAGCAATTTTATTATATGCTTTTGAAATTCGAAAGGGGAGATTTTGGCATGATAGTTAAATATTAAAAAGTTTTCTAACAAGATGAACTTAAATTTGGGAAGAAACTAGTCGTTGGGGGCCACCGTAATACTTACCCATCTCTACCCATCTTACCGCATTATATAAAATATGAAAATAAAACATGCGTAAACTATTTAGAAAATGCATTGCAATTCGAATAAAATCGTGTGGCTTGGTGACGTCATAAAACTTAAATGCTCTATTACTGAATTGAGTAAAAGAAACATCCTTATAACTCCAAAATTGATAATTCTATTAACTAACGGTTTACTGCGTCGGATTAAGCGTCTCATTTCCAATAAAAGTATATCTTTGAATTGAAATTTAAATGAAATACAGGGTCATGAAAAATCGAAGAGTGTGCAAAATAGAATTACAAATATATCGGCAACTCATTATCCGATCGACTTCATGCTTTATGCAAAATTTGTTTTTTTATTGTCTTTTATATTCACTCCTTAAAATAAACTATTTCGAAAAATTTTATATACCTTTTATCAGAACGAATATTTTGAGAGTTCAAAAAGAATAGTTCCGGATCATCAAGGTTACTGAAATTCAATAGTCTTCTTCTCATTATTACATACTAAATAGTACCAAATTTCAAATATCTATCTCAATTTGTTCGGGAGATAGAGCGTTTACAGACACACACACACACACACACAGACAGATGGACGGTAATTTTTTTTTTTTTTCTAAAAATATGTTTTCGTAATCTCCAGTGTCTGAAACGTGTAAATCCGTCAAAAAAAAAATTGATTTTTAAAAACGATCACAAGACTTACCCTATACTACGTATGATGGGTAAGTAAAAGTTTTCCAAAAAGATGAATTTAGATTTATAAAGAAAAATATAAACATTTTCTTAATAAATTTCACGAAATT
The DNA here is from genome assembly GCA_963931845.1 of Maratus michaelseni. Classification (NCBI taxonomy): domain Eukaryota; kingdom Metazoa; phylum Arthropoda; class Arachnida; order Araneae; family Salticidae; genus Maratus; species Maratus michaelseni. The sequence continues at coordinate 170,144,548 of OZ007600.1, read as the reverse complement.
TGATGGGGTTTTTTTTTTTTTTCTAATTGCTTTTCTATATAATTATTTTATTTAAACAATGGTATAATAAATATTTTTTGAGCATAGGTATACATAATTTTTGTGATTAAAATAACATTTCTGTACATTGTGACTTTGAAGTTCTTTTCAAATTCTTGACATAATAGTTAAAGTTAAATTTTATTATTGTACTCTAAAAATTCGAACGAATATTTTGACATGATAGTTAAATATTAAAAAAGTTTTCTAACAAGATGAATTTAGATTTATGAAGAAAAATATAAAATTTTTCTTAATAAATTTCGTTAATTTGGATATTTTATTCCTTCTGCTTTTCTATATAAATATTTTATTGAAAAATTGGCATAATAAATAATTTTATAACCATATGCATTCATAAATTCTGTGATAAAAATAGCATTTCTGTACGCTGTTGTTTTGAAGTTCTTTTCAAGTTTTTGACTTAATAGTTAACGTTAAAAAGTTTTTCAGTAATATATATATATATATATATATATATAATACCTTTGAATTTCAAAAAACATATCAAGTTCTTGTAACATTCTAGTTAAATCTCCAAAGAGATAATTAATAATAATGTGTATACAGAATAACACATAGTTAATAAATTAACAAGTGCAATCATAATTTTATCATAGCTTGTGCTTCAATGGTAATTGGCCAAAAATACTGAAAATATGAAGGTTATTTAAAAAGAGAGAGAGGGGGGGAAAAAAGAAAAAAAAATTATAATAAACCATAAAATGTTAATAATTTGGAGTTGATATCAAGTGAATACAAATGGATTAAGAAATGAAATATGAACTAAATATAATGGAAAATTGGATAACAAGAGATTTAAATTATAATTGGATATGAAAAAACACGTGTAGGTATAATCTCCAGCCTGGATGTACCCACACGTGTTTTAAAAAAATAATTCAGTATTTCATAATTATACTGGCATATATGCTAAGATCAGTATAATCATCCAGGTATACTGAATTATTACCAGAAAACAATTGGAAATAACAAAATTGGAAATAAAAAACTTGTAAGGAATAGATAAAATATTTTACTCACAATAATTATCCAAAAAAATCCGTATACAACACTATACTTAATTATTACCAGATAACAGTTGGAAATACAACCACGTGGCGCACATATCATATACTTGATGATATAGTCAAGTTGAGAGAAATTATTTGAAAGTAAAGTTGAGAGAACATATTTTCAAATATCACCTTAATTATTACACTTTAACACAAATTGATTTAAAACACACAAATTTAATTTTGTGATAAATACACTCAAAAACAAATTTATATTTGTGAATGTACAAATTTTCCATTTAATTTTAATCTTTAAAAGTAAAATGTAAATACACAAGCGATAAGCGCCATATATATATATATATATGAGGAAAGCTATAAAATATTCTTTAATAAATTACATATTTTTAATGTCTTTCTTTGCCTTTTTTTCGCTTCTGTAATATTCTATTTAATATATACTATATTGGCATAACGTATACTATTTATGCCGTTTTATCCATCTACCTTCTTTAAAATAAATGGCATTTTCAGCTTTGTTTTTTAAATACTTTTCAAGATTTCGACATAGTAGTTTAAAATTAAAAGTGTTTTTTTTTTAGTAAAAAGACTAGGATATTATTATTCTTCTATTGTTAGAGAAATATTTGCATTTTAAATATACTTGTATAATAAATATTTATATTACGCTGATGTATAAGTTTGCATATTTATATAGATTATAATAATTATTTAGAGTTAAAAAAATATATTTTAAACGTTTGGAATGGTAAGTAAAAACAGTGTTGAATTTAATCATTTTTCTTCGGAAGGGAAATTTCCTGCAATTCTGGGGACATTTTGAATTTCCGCATGGATATATATTTTTTTTTTTACTTTCAGGCCATTAATAAATAGAAGACCCAGAAAATGTCTCGGGGACATTTTGATGCTTTCGGAGGGGGAGGGGGGGTAAGTGAAAAATGTTATGAATATACACTTTCGAAATATCTTTAGAATAATATTTTTGTATTGTTTGCTCTGCTTTTGTAATATTTATTTCATTTATCATCGTTAAAAATCCGTATTTGTATTACGTTTTCCTTCAAATCTCGGCTAGACTCATAAAATGTCTAGACGAATGTAAAATTACGCACGGACAATATAATCTTGATTGGCATTTCAAAATCCTTTAACTGATTTCATAAAAAATAAAAGTAATAATTTAAACGATTTCATTGAAAAAAGTTTTTCTTTTTTAAAAGTTTTTTTATGTCCTTTAGGTAGATTTCGTAAGAAATACTACCAATTACATTCTCCCCTATGTTGGAATTTCTGGAAAAAATTTGCAGATCTACGCGGATCATAACTCCAGAACCCAAAACTTTATCTATCTATCTATCTATATCACTTTTTTACGGACACGATAACTTCAATATTTCTGCATAAATCTCTTCCAAACTTATTACATAAAATCAATGGGCTTAAAATCTCGGTCAAGTTCGTTAATGGGTAAAATCGAACCAAGGTGGGAAAGGGGGGGGGGGTCTTTTGTGAAAACAGATTTTTGTTATCATTAAAAATGGGAAATGGCGTCAAGGGGGGGGGGGGGGAGTTTAAGAAGAAAAAAATCATAATTCACACGATATCAAATCCGCTGAAATTTATTATAAGTCCTCTTACTATTATCTACAACTTTTATATAGACAAGTTTTTTATAGGACCAACCCTTACAGCAAAAAGAAATTAAAAACAAAAAAATCCCTGCCGGCTCCGCCTACAGATACCGGTAGATTTCGAAGTGGGCGGTCCTAACTGCCGCATCATGGCAAAAAGATAATTTCTTCTGCAATTCCCAATAAATAGGCGCCCCACGGTCTACGTCTCCGAAATCTACCTGTGCCTGTAGGCCGAGCCGTCAGGGATTTTTTTTTTATGAGACAGTCAACTGTAATTAAATACCTGCTTCTTTAAAAAAAAAAAATTGTAGAAAAGAAACAGACTCTGCTACTTTAAAGAAAAATAAATTGAAAGTTTACTTTTAACAAGTTAGATACAGTTAACTTCCGTTGGTGCGGACTTCCAAGGCAGGTCATTTTTTGTCGGCATTAAATGAAGTAAACATTTGAATGGTGTAAAATAACCCCTTTCGCTTAATAAATTTATTTCAATTTTTGACAGAAAATAAATAGGTTACCAACTTAATACTAAAATAAACAGCTTTTTCTTCAATTGAGTCATCTTAGTTAAAAAGCAAGTTAGTGACAATTTGTAAATTCAAAAGAATAAGTTATGGAAGATAAAACAAAATATGCATAGAAATTATCGTACTTACGCAATTTAATTTTAACTATCGTAATATCTCTCACTTTTCTTTGCGTTACTTGAACAAATGTTTTTTTTTTCTGTTTTTTTTTCGTACTACACCATTTTACAGTTTTGCGACATACTCGAATATCTGGTCTGTTATATTATATTTTGATTCGTAATATCAACGAACATCTATTAACAATTTTTGAACTACTCACGTTTTTGAAGATAGGAAGTTTCCATTCTCTTCATTATTGTCACTGACATTTTCTTCGTCACTCAATAACCAAAGTTATATCAAAGCTGCTTTGTAGAAATAAACTAGTCGGATGTGTCAATCTCAAAACTTTCTTCTGTCTCACACAGGTTTGGCATACACTAAAAAGATTCAGCACCAATTTATATCAAGGTCTAACTGAATCTATATAGTTTTATTAAATTCCGTGCATTAGTTATTGAGATATGACTATCGCTCAAATCGTGTAAATCCTGCAAAATGCAGCACAGCAGCGCCACCTGTTGAGGGATTTAGACCAAAACCGAATCAACAACCACTTATGTCAACGTCTAACTGAATCTGAAGTTTGATGAAAATCCGTGCATTAGTTCTTGAGATATAGTTATCGTGATCATACTGAAAAAAGTCGCATAGCAGCGCCACCTGTTCGGCTATTTACACCAAAACGTAAGCAGCATCTATTTATGTCAAGTTCTAACATAATATGAAGTTTGATAAAATTCCATGCGTTAATTCCTGAGATATAGCTATATTGAAAATCACGAAAAATGCAGCATGGCAGCGCCACCTGTTGGAATATCTACACTAAAACGTAATCAGCATCTATTTATGTTAACGTCTAACTGAATCTGAAGTTTGATGAAAATAAGTGCATTCGTTCTTGAGATAGAGCTATTGCGGAAATCGCGAAACACGCAGCATAGCAGCGTGGGGCAATATACACCAAAAACTAATCAGCACCCATTTATATCAGGGAATAACGGAATATAAAGTTTCATTAAATTCAGTGCATTAGTTCTTGAGATAGAGCGCCCACAAAATTTGTGTCACATGCATACAGACAGACAGATATTATCTAAAAACAGTCAAATCGTGTTCAGCACTTTCTAAAACGTGTGAAGCCATCGAAAATTTTCATGAATCCAATACTTTTTTTCTTGTAACGATAGAAGAAAGTAAAAATAATGTTGAAAAGCTTGTTGTTTGCAGCTTCGATTTCTGCTCGGTGAGTTTGTAAAACATTTGTCTGTATGTTATCCGATGAGTGGTGCGCTTTAAGCGATGTCATTAATATTATTTGCAAATAGAGAATGATGGGGAATAAGAAATTGTTCTCATTGGAGATGTGTTTTAAGCGGAGGCGCATTAGTGAGATTTTATAGTATTAACAACTAGTCGGATTTGCCAATTCTAGAACTTTCTTCTATCTCCTCCTTATTTTTTGAACTTCAAGGTATAAAAAAAGTCTTATTAACGGGTAATATATCAAACAAGTTGGAAATTGTACATCAAACGTGACAAACGAGGTGCGTTCGTACTATAGCTAGTCATATAAATATTCAGATCTTGATGATTTTTAATTCTGTGAATTGAATTATATCGTCTGCAGATTGATTTCTGTCATAAAATAAGTATCTCGGTCGCCTGACGATTCAACCTCGGAAGCTCCTATAACAAGGAAGCACCGATTTTTTTTTTTAATTCAAATTTCTTAATAAAGGTTTATATATATAATAATATGTATAATATTATTATATATATATACATTACATATCTATAATTTGTGTATGTATATATACATATGTATAATAATGTATAATATTAATATTTTCTAAAGTTTTGATTCAATTTTCATAAAATCTTAAATGTATCGACAAAATTCTGCAAAGATAATACATCTTTAATTTCAAACCATTCGTTTGGGTAGTTTTTGCGTTGTTATATGCGGAAGGACAGACAAACAGACAGACGGACGGACCAGACGACGACAATAGGTGCTACGTATTTATATAATTACGAACGCACCTAAAAACGTGAAAATTTTGGCTTTTTACAAATATGCAAATTAAACCGAGATTGGACAACTGTGTAAATCCAGTTGATTTTTTTTTTTTTTTTCCAACAGCTATTGCGCCCGTCCGAAAATCGAACAAAATTCGCTTCGATTTTCTCCAAAATTTTATACAAACCTCGGCTTATTACATTATATCTAAATATAAAATTTCGTCGAAAAATATTCATAATTTATTCACTTAAACTGCAAAAAAAATCAAGAAAATCGCACAAAAATTGCTGTTATAGCACCCATTTTCAACTGGGACTTGACATCCATAGTCAAAAACATATATATGAAGTTTGGTTCAATTCTATACATAACTTCATACATTTTTCGATAATATAATAATGATAATTACACAAAAATCGCTATCACAGCGCCCCCTTCCAGCGAAATATTCCAAAATTCAACTATGACCTGCTGTCTATAGCCAAAAACAAATATATGAAATAGGGTTCCATTGTATATATAACTTCATACATTTTTCGATGATACACAGAGGACACACACACGGACAGACAGAAATTTTGTAAAAACATGTTTTTCGGTATCTCTGATCCCTAAAACGCATAAATCAATCGAAAAAAAATTCGATTCAATACTTTCTTCTATTGTATAGATAGAAGAAAGAAAAAACAACACTATAAAAGAATTTTGTTTGAGAACCGAGGCACTACGTTAATTAATTAAAATTCACTTTTTTTCTTTTTTAGAATACGCATTTTTTAAGCACAGCATCTTTTTTTTATTTCGTATTTTCTCAGAGATTTTACGTGTTTTTAATTTAAAGACTTTTTAATTGAAAACATTTTTAATTTCCCATTCCTAAGAAATAGTTCCTCTTTCCCTCACTTTATTCGTAATCTCCTATAGTAGAAAAAAAAAAAACGAATGTAGTCAGATATTAAAGCTCTCTACTGTTATCTCCATGGTGATGTTGAGGGTGATGGATTATGGGAGAAAAAAGATAAGAAGCGGGAAAGAGATACATGGAAGCGGGTGGTTGGCTTGCTTGATAAGAATGCACTTTGCATGAACGATAACAATAAAGTGGGTAAGTGATAACTCAAAGTATAAACTTATATAAATACTAGTCTAGTAGGTTTATCGGAATAAGAAAAATAAAATGAAATGAAAGAACAAAAAGAATACATTGGAAGTTTAAAAAAGCTAATTGGTATTTTTTTCGCACAAATAAATTAAGAAAACTGTCTAATGCCAACTTTTAGCGGACCTTTTTTCGTAGTACTTACCCATCATACGTAGTATAGGGTAAGTCTTGTAATCGTTTTGAAAATCGAAAAAAAAAATTTTTGACGGATTTACACGTTTCAGACACTGGAGATTCCGAAAAACATATTTTTAGAAAAAAAAATTTTGCCGTCCGTCTGTGTGTCTTTAAACGCTCTATCTGCCGAAAAAATTGAGATAGAGACTTGAAATTGGGTATGTACTTAGTATGTAATAATGGGAAGAAGCTTATTGAATTTCAGTATCCTCGATTATCCGGAACTATTTTTTTCGGACTCTCGAAATAGTCGTTCTAATAAAAGGTACATAAAAAATTTCGCAATTGCTTATTTTAAGGAGTGAATATAAAAGACAATAAAAAAACACAACTTTTGCATAAAGCATGAGGTCGATCGGATAATGAGTTTCCAAGATAGAGGGCCAAGATATTTGTAATCCTATTTTCCACACTCTTCGATTTTTCATGACCCTGTATTTCATCCAAATTTCAATTCAAAGATATATTTTAATTGGAAATGAGACGCTTAATCAGATGCAAAAAACCGCTAGTTAATAGGATTATTGTTTTTGGAGTTATAAGGATGTTTCTTTCAAGCAATTCAGTAATCGAGCCTTTAAACTTTATGACGTCATCAAGCCACCATTTTTTTTCGAATTGCAATGCATTTTATAAGTAGTTTACACATTTTTTATTTTAATATTTTACATTATGCATATACATGATGGGTAAGTATTACGGTGGCCCCCAACGACAAGTTTCCTTTGTTGTCGCGGATCTCTCACCATCAAAGACTGAACTGAAATTGCTGATATTCTTTAATATATCGAATACAGAATCAGAGATCTGTCCAAACTTTTCTCACAGGGTCCTGTTTTTTGTGAAACAAAATTTTTAATTGTAAAAAATCTAGTCATAATTTTGTGAATCTATAATTATCGTTATATTCCGGTTCTTGTTTATACATTTTTAACAAGAAAACTTTATATATGTATTCAGTTTGAAAATGGAAAAATGTCCTTAAAGGGTTTTTTTATTATTATTATTATTATTTATTTAAGACAAAGAATTTTGTGACGGGTCCTGTTTTAAGGTGAAAAATTTTGTGAAGGACCCTATTTTAAGGTGAAAAATTTTGTGAAGGTCCCTGTTTTGAGGAGAAATTTTTTGTGAAGGGCCTTGTTTAAGGATGTAAAATTTTGTGAAGGGTCCTTCAGAAGACCCGAATTATTCCTAAACAGACCATTGTTTAGTTTATCCACAACATCAAACTGGCTGTTTTATGCATGTTTAGTTATTCACATGCATGTAGTTCGCATGCATAAAAATGCAGGTATATTTGTAACTATATAAAATTTGCAAGTTCTATGGGTTATAATTTGCAAGTTCTATAGTTTGCGTTTTAAGGTGAAAATTTTTGTGAAAGGTCCTGTTAACCTTTTCCGGCGCGGAGTAAGTCTGATTTTAAAATGATGAAATTATGGACTGACACATGAATTTAAAAAAAGAATTCATTAGACAAAAAAAACTTGCTTATTTTCCCATATAAAAGGAAAAATTTAATTAAATATTCTTGGTGCCATTTGTCAGTTTTGGAGTTAAAATTAGGTGTCCTTTTTTGTGGACACCGCCCGCTAAAGGGTTAAAGCTGAAAAATTTCGTGAAAGGTCCTGTTTTAAGATGTAAAATTTTGTGACGGGTCCTTTAAAGAAACCAAATTATTCCTAAACAAATCTCTAAGAATGTATAAACTAATATTTCAAAAAATTTCAGAAATTGCACAAAAAGCAAAATAACTTGTCAGATTTGATGAAAATAAAAGCATTATCAGTAAATAAACACTTTACCATTCCTCGTTGGTCAGATTTAAAATTCTCCTCTATAATGTTAAACCTATGGGTTTAAAAGGCATCCGTATTTTTTAAATCTTTCCTCATCAAACAAAAATCTTTACCTTCTTTTTAGGGTTTCGTTAATCTCACGAAACCCTATTATTCCCGCTTCGTTGTGGTTCCCGCTTCGCGTGTTCTCTTCATATGGGTATTCGAACTTCGAACATGGCTTTTAATAATTTCAATACAATCCTTGAGCTTATTTCATAGAGCTCAGTCTTTTCCTTTAATTTTAACTTTTTTTATATATTTTTGTTCTTTCCGTCATTATTAAGATCATTTTCGCGTACCCCCGACTACTCACTACGTACCCCGGGTTGGGAACCGCTGTGACGATAACAAGCCTTAAGCAGCAAAATTAATAATTATCAATAATATTTGCTAAATTATTGCTATTGCAACGTTCTCAAAATGAGACACGCTTATTATTAATTTGCACTTTGACTAATTTTTAAAATATGGGTGAGAATAAAATTGTTTCAATAGCTTATCAGATGTGCTCAACAAAATAAAAAGAAATTTTGTTAACCCCCCCCCCTCAAAGAAAACTCCCCCCCCCTTCCACAAAGTTCTGACATGGCTTCCTTGTACTGGCACGCTATATAGCTACAGCTACATTCTTACTTTTTACCTTTAAGAGTTGAAGGCTAGATCAACAATACCACACAGATCATATTAACATTTCCTACACGGAGTTTCTTATTGTGAAATAAAGCAGCTTTCGAGGGGGCGAAAAGGGATTGGCAGAAAACATAAAAATAAACTAATAAGTTGTTCAGGAAAGAACTTTAAATAAACTCCACAGACACTAAACCATAGTGGTATTTACGAGAGGGAGGGGTGTTTAGGAGTTGCCTGACATCTCTAAATATTTGTGGTTAAAAATACATATTACAACTGCAAAGTTGTTTCATCTTTGCAGCTATTTGTTACTGATTTACAATCCAACGCGAAAATTCCCTAAATTTTCTTATGCCCTATAAGCTAAGATACGTATTAAGAAAAGGTTCGGCTGGTGAAAGAAAAAAGAATATTTGAAACAAAAGAATATATCCAATAAAACTGAAACATTTTAAGATATGCGTCATAAATGACATATTTGTTAGACACTTTTCATAGCAAGGCTGTTCTGTCTCTTGCTCCCAAAAATTGGCATTTTTATCTTGAGTTCATTTACCAATCATTAGAATTATTTTTTTAATTTTCTTTCTTGGTTTCATTTACCAATCACTAGAATTTTTTAGAATTTATTTCTTGAATCCATTTATCAATCATTACAATGTTTTACTCTCTTACATTGTAATTGTTCACACATTTGTAAAATTCAATTAAATATTGTGTGGTTTTAATACAAGACAAAGCAATCAGGTGATATTGCAAGTCAACCAAAGCAAAAAGATATTTAACAATAAACCAAAATGTTTTAAGATAGTGAAAGCAAAATGCATCTAATGGGATTATTAAACTAAACAAGAACAAGAAATAAAAATCATGCGTCAAGCCTAGTTTATGATACATTTTCCGACACTTCCAGAATACTTTAACAAAACTTCACAGTTTAATAAGGTGAAAGATGTTATCCAAGTAAACAAAATCAAAGTCAAACCGGGAGGGGAGACCTACCTTTCGGCTTAAGCTCAACTAGCCCGGCACATATCCAAGTAAGCAATTTGGAAAACGCATAACACACCTGAAAACCTAATTACAAGCAACTACCATCAAGAGTCGGAAAAGTATTTAAATTCTTTTGTGAAGCCCTGTATATAAATTTATATATATACTACATAGTATGCTAAAATTTAGTTCAATTAGGAAACGCATAACTCAGTTGGAAATTCTCCTTCAGCAATTTCCGGTAATAAACGGAAATATATTATTTTCTGTAACCCTGTATATGATATATAGAATTTATACACAACAAGTAATGTGCAAAAAATTAGTTAAATGTAAGAAAACATACCACTCCTGAAAGCGCACTTCCAGCAATAATCGCTCATAAGCTAAGCAGTACTATCAAAAAATTCTTTAGTGTGTCCCTGTAAATGAATGATAAATGCCACACACAGCCTATTCTACAGTATGCATCTTAGCACCTCAGTTGTGTATATGAATTCCAATATGTTTAAAATAGTGTAGCATTATTAAAACACATTGCAAATGATTTTTCCCCATAAACCATTATGTATCGAAATTATTTTGAGTGTCCCTGTAAACGAATTATAAACGCTACACGCTTCATTTTCAATACCGACCATGCCATACTCAATACCATATATCAATTACATGACAATCTGAAGATATTTACGCGAGTTAGAGCACGGATAGACGTGAGACACACGGCCATATAAATCAAATTCATAAACAATTTTTCAACTAAATTGGAAAATATTAAAAATGGACGAATTTGAACTATAAATAAAAAGGTAAAAATGTAGGTACTTTAAGAAAATCTGATATATCTTGACACTTTAAAGAATTATTTCATAATGCGGCTATAAGTAAATAAAAAAATAATAATAACAATAATAACATTAATATAAAAAAAATAAAAGCCACAAATCAAATAAATGTCTACATACGGATTATCCAATAAAAATAGGATAAATAGTTCACAATGTGATTTTAAGAAAAACTCCTCTGTAAATCTCGACTATTTCAAATTAAATTTCATAAAAAATAAATAAATAAAGTAAGAATCTTTAAAAAAGTAAAATCCCTAACAGAAATAGAAAGATCGATTAAATAAATAATAATTTTTACATTTCCTTTGAAATTTTTATTCTTTCGCTGTTCCATACTGAATGAAATAAATCGCTTTAGAATTATGTCACCTGCTCAGCACAACCTTGACGAACAGACGTGGCTGATCTCAAATTTCCAAAATCATATATTAATTATTAATTACCCTCGACGCAAAACTGATTATCAATGCATGAATAATCAGGAAGGTTATTCAATAAGTCTCGGGGTTTTTATTTTTTACATTTTATTATTTGTTTTTACTTTTTCTTTTTCTCAATCAGCTTCCCAGAATGTGTTTTAAGAACATACTGTTTCGTTGACCAAGGTCGAAAACAGGGAAATGTAAAATCGGTTCTTCACTGGGAGAGTTGAGGAGATATTTTGAAATTCTACGGCAAGACTGGTGTTGGAGAAAAGTTCTGATAGATGGCAGTAGTATCGATGATGCTTCGGTGATGGAGATAGCTTTGGCGATGTATCGCTTGAAAACGCTTCTGTTTAGCATTTGACTGTGCACTTTTTCTTGTGCAAAAGGATGCTCTTTTGATGTGCGGTTTTGGGGTAATTACCTGTTATGATTTTTATTTTTTTTTTTTAGGAAATGATAGCAAAAAAATATTTTTTAATTGGCTTCTGTACAATTTCTCCAAGCTGCGCAATATTTTTTTCTTTTTCACTTTTACTGCAGACGATCAGACAAAATTGTTTTAAAACATTTGAAGTAGCTTTTAAGCTGAAGTTTCTTTTGTTTTTTCAAAGTGAGATTTAGTTTTTTTTCTTTTTTTTCTTTTTTCAATGATATTTAATTTAGAGGTAAACAAGATGTTTTTCATGCAAAAGATAAAACATTAATATATTTTGAACAATAAAAGCAAACCGTTTGAATATTCTTTAATAAAAAAAACTAAAAGGAAAATTAAATGAAAAATAAGATAAGAAAGAATTCGAGAGAGATAAACACGAAAATGAAATTATGAACTCGTACTAAATGTACAAGATTAAGTTATGTAATAAATTGTATCACACTGGAAAACATATTTTTAAAGACTAATCTAATTTTTAGCAATAAAATAGTGAAAAATGAGTAGAAGTGACACAAAAATCGTGCAAAAGCATATAGCAATGACATATCACGACCGCCGTAGCTGGAAAATTTTTTGTTGTTGGTGAGTGTTAATTTTAAATTTTAATATAATCTTAAGATGTAACTTGAAATGTGTTGTTTTTCTGAAAATTTTCCTTACAGTTTTCCAATATCTAGCCTTTTTTTCTTTAAGAAAAAAAAAATACTTAAAAGGAAGTAATTCAAATAAACATAGGTTTATGCAATTTCTTGGAGGTTTGAACCCTACAATTCACCCCCCCCCCCCCCCCCCCACACACACACACACCTTCTTTGGCTATAACCTTGGGTCATATACATCCTAAGGGAGATCAAGTTAGTTAAAATGAAGCTTTTTTAATCTTGTATACATATGTTGTAGCCAATTTATTACTTCAGACGGGAGGGGGGTGAACCTTATCTCTGCTTCCCACTTATCTATTTATCCATTTATCCGCACTTAGCATATATATGGATGTACCATTAAATGTTGAATAAGTAAATGGCTGTATTATGAGAAAGCATTTAAGATACTTATGTTGTATAATAAATAACGAAAAAAAAAAAGAAGGGAGATAAAACAAAGAAAAGAAACATTATATAGGCCGTATTGACTTTATATTTCCACAATCTAAAGGCTACAACGTTAGTAAAATTTTATCCAATATTGGAGTAGAATTCGCCAAAATAAAGCCAATGCTGTATGCTACAAAGAATTTGGAATGTGCAAGACCAGACACATGGCATGCGAGAAATGATATTACATTCTTCCATCTTGTCAAATGTCCAAGTTGAATGTCATCCAAAAATTATGGGATGTCTTTTGCAATAAGACGTTTCAATCTTAATCTGCTCGAATTACATTTTTGTCCGCTTTTTCTAATAAAAGCTTTAATGAATCGTAAGCAGATATGGATATTTTACAAGTTGTAAATTTCCAACTGGACGAAAAATGTCCGGGCCAGGATTCGAACCTGGGATCGCTTGGCTGAAGTCGCCACGCTCTTTAATTTCGTTTCAGCCAAGCGATCCCAGGTTCGAATCCTGGCCCGGACATTTTTCGTCCAGTTGGAAATTTACAACTTGTATGATTACTTTACCAATTTGAAATAATTGTGTTAAAAATAATCCGATGGATATTTTAATTAAAAGTGGAATAAATAAATAAAACGTGTTATCATAAGATATGCAGAATGTTTGTTGGACATAATATATATATATATATATATATATATATATATATATATATCAGCATTCAAAGTTCGTCTTGAAAATCACGCCTAATTTCATGACTGCAATTCATGTTTTTTTCCAAAAAAAATTCCGTTGCAATACGTAAATATGGCGTGGGCAACGAACCCGATTCTGGAAAATTATCAGCTTTTTTTTACGCTTGTTAAAAAGCGCGAGCTAGTGAATTTATTAAAAATATATATCATTTTTATTATTTTTAAGATATGGAAACATGAAAGAAAAAAAAAAAGCAACCATTTAAACTACCTTTTCGGGATTTGTAAATTGTGTTCTCAACGTATAATCACAATTGAATTACTATTAAACTGTTAATTGATAAAAAGTGTCAATTTTTTTTAAAAATATTACATTATTTATTTATTTATTTTTCTAGATTTTGATGTTTAAAATATTGCGTTGTCGCAGTTTCACAGCTGTTGGTCTATTTTGCGAGAGTGGTTTTTTCGCATCATTAAATCCATTGTTGTTTTAACTCGTGTACGCAATTCTAGCCATAAAGAATATTTGGCTATTTATCACCTGTGGTTCTAACGGAAAAATACCATAAAATTAATTTATCAATTTATAATTAAGTTCTAAAACTATTAAAGTGTTGTAATGTCGTCGGAAACACACCTGTGAACATATTTTTTATAATTCTATAGCCTATCAGGAATGTAAGTTAAAAACTGACTAAAAACTTCCATCTTTTACATACAAAAGCCAAGTTGCGTTAAATAAAAGAGTGTTAAAAAAGAAAGAAAGAAAGGAAATGAAATGAAATAATCTAATAAGTAATACTGCATATATTACTTACCCATCATACGTAGTATAGGGTAAGTCTTGTAATCGTTTTCAAAACCGAAAAAAAAAAATGACAGATTTACACGTTTTAGACAATGGAGATTCTGAAAAACATATTAAAAAAAAAAAAAAAAAAATGCCGTCCGTCTGTCTGTGTGTGTGTCTGTAAACGCTCTATCTCCCGAACAAAGAGACTTGAAATTTGGTATATACTTAGTATGTATAATATAATGGGAAGAAGCTTATTGAATTTCAGTAACTTCGATTATCCGGACTCTCGAAATATTCGTTCTGATAAAAGGTATATAAAAATTTTCGAAATTGTTTATTTTAAGGATTGACTATAAAAGACAAAAAACATAAATTTTGCATTAAGAATGAAGTCGATCGGATAATGAGTTGTCGAGATATTTGTAATTCTATTTTCCACACGCTTCGATTTTTCATGACCCTGTATTCTATTCAAATTTCAATTCAAAGATATATTTTAATTGGAAATGAGACGCTTCATCCGACGCAGTAAACCGTTACTTAATAGGATTATCCATTTTGGAGTTATAAGGATGTTTCTTTTACGCAATTCAGTAATAGAACATTTAAAGTTTATGACGTCATCAAGCCACGATTTTATTCGAATTGCAATGCATTTTATAAATAGTTTCCACATGTTTTATTTTCCTATTTTATATTATGCATATCCATGACGGGTAAGTATTACGGCTAGTTTTCCCCAACGACTAGTTTCCCTATGCATTGGCATTTGTATTTCTAAAATATCAACACTGCAATATTAGTAAAAGCAGAAAGATCCAACCCGGGTTACAGAAGATTCTGCCACGGGTACAGAACATGGATGAAAAACTTTTTTTTTTTTTTTAAATTGAAAAATGTAATAGGTTTTTTACATTCAATATATATTTCTTTAGTTGCCGACTACCTACACAAAAAAGCATTTTCATATAAAAAATACCAACAATTCAAATAAAGTTTTGAAATGTATTGAAAGCTATATACTTTTATATCAGCCTCCACGCCAGCGATTAACAGTCGAAAAAAATCGCCAAAGATTTTGCTATTTACTGCCGCCTTTTTTATTTTGATTATTTCAGCGTTTAAGCGCGTAATTTGACATATATGTTTAAATTTATGTGTTATTTATTTTATTTATTTATTTATTGATCAAGTTTTAATTTCGTTATAGAATATAAGACTGAAACAAATGCTGAACTATTTATATTGTTTTGAGTGCAAACGAATTAATCTCGGCACGCGATAGAGATATATATATATATTTCAAATCCTGCTTGAAAATTAAGTTTAAGCACGTAGTTCAATTACATGTCTGTTAAATTTATGTTTTATTTATATACTGGTGAAGTTTTAATTTCCTTATGGAACATAAGCCGGAAATAAAGTCTGAACTATTTACATTGTTTTAAGTGCAAGTGGATTAATCTTTCGTAATCGGGCTGCACTCATTAAAGATAGCTTTAAAGAAATTTCAGGTTCGAAAATTATTTTAAAAACCATAAAAGATTTCAGTACATTGAGGTACAGTTTTCAGAGAAATTGCATTTGAAAGTACCCCCCCCCCCCCCTCTATTTGACGGTGTAAAAAATAAAATTGATAATTAGAAGTTCATAAATTAGCACAAAAATATATTGATCGATTCGTTGCCACCGTTGATATGACGTCAGCATCAGATATGTTTTTGCTTCTAGATAGGTATAATCCGATATTGAACAGCCCCACCAGTGGCTGAGAGGTTCTGCTGTCAAAGCTGGTAGCCGGGAGGGGCTACGTCCGAGGTTCGGAGTTTTTTCCGTGGTTTTCTTCGAACCACGCCACGAAACCTTGCCTTGGCTGAGAGGTTCTCTCAAAGCTGGTAGACGGGAGGTGCTGGGTTCAAACCCCTGTCGCGCTCGTCGACCTAACCGTTCGGAGTTTTCCCCATGGTTTTCTTCGAACCTTGCAGTAAACAAGCGCGGATCCAAGGGGAGGTCATGTGAGTCATGACCCCCCTCTAAACGAAAAACCCATCTACAGAACAATGCAATTTTTTTAATATAAATATGTATTAAATGTGTTTTCATTTTTTTTTTTTTTTTTATCCTGCTTAAAAATTCTAATCTCTCTAATACATTCACAGAATTAATTTTATGTAAAAATGCATGAAAATTGCAGGCATTATTGTTTAAGCACCAAAGAATCGAACATCGTTTTTAATTTTCCTATAAATGAGGTACATTTTTAAATGTATTTGATTGCTTCCTCAATACGATATTTCCATGATTGGCCGAGCCCCCAAAATCGGCTTAAAATGCGAACTTTGAGAAAACTTTCTGTAAGATTCTTTGTTTTTATAAGTAAATGGAAAATTCTTATTTCTTGGTATCTGAATAAAACATGCAAATTTTATACATTTACGAATATACTTGCAAATTTCATGCATTTACGAAATAAAATGAATTCGGGTATATGTCAGAAAATAAAATAGACAATTTGGATCCAAGGTATAAAAATTGTTAGTGAAAACATGTGGTCCTCCCCCCAAAAAAAACAAAAATAGATATATATGACCCCCCCCCTCTAAATGGAAGGCTGGATCCGCCTCTGGCCGTAAATACTGGTTGGGATCCCTTAGAAAGACCCTTACGGAGGGCACTTCCCCTTAGAGCCTATCTCCCTCGAGTCGTCATAAATCAACCAATCAACCAACCGATATTGAACAATTTCTGTATGATACTAAGAATTTGGAATTTACCAGACGTCGCCTGACACATGTGAAGGCATGCGAGAAATGATATATACATTCTCCATCTTGTCATAGGTCCAAGTTGAATTGCATCCAAAAATTATCAGATGTCTCTTTTCCCGTGGAAATATTGCCACAAGACGTCTTAACAGCAATCCCGAGTTACATTTATGTCTGTCTTTTCCTGCTAAAAAGCTTTAATGAATTATGAGCTTATAGATTTAGGGATGCGATGCTTTAATCAAAATTGGAATAAATAAATAAAAGCATTACTAAAAAATGTTTTGAATGCTAAACGCAGAATAACAAGAAAATAAATTTCTAGATAAGTAATGTATTCTTGTAATTGATTTGGAGAAATAACTACATTTTTCTCTTTTCTCCGCTCTCTCTCTCTCTCTCTCTCTCTCTCTCTTTTTTTTTTTTTTTTTTTTTTACTTACCCATCATACGTAATAGGGTAAGTCTTGTAATCGTTTTGAAAATCGAAAAATTTTTTTTGACGGATTTACATGTTTCAGACACTGGAGATTCCGAAAAACATATTTTTAGAAAAAAAAATTTGCCGTCCGTCTGTGTGTCTGTGTGTCTGTAAACGCTCTATCTCCCGAAAAAATTGAGATAGAGACTTGCAATTTGGTATGTACTTAGTATGTAATAATGGGAAGAAGCCTATTTCATTTCAATAACCTCGATTAACCGGAACAATTTTTTTCGGACTCTCAAAATATTCGTTCTGATGAAAGGTATATAAAAATTTTCGAAATTGTTTATTTTAAGAAATGAATATAAAAGACAATAAAAAAACAAATTTTGCATAAAGCATGAAGTCGATCGGATAATGAGTTGCCGAGATATTTGGAATCCTATTTTCCACACTCTTCGATTTTTCATGACCCTGTATTTCCTCCAAATTTCACTTCAAAGATATATTTTAATTGGAAATTTGACGCTTAATCAGATGCAATAAACCGCTAGTTAATAGGATTATTATTTTTGGAGTTATAAGGATGTTTCTTTCAAGCAATTCAGTAATCGAGCCTTTAAAGTTTGTGACGTCATCCATAGCCACGATTTTATTTGAATTGCAATGCACTTTATAAGTAGTTTACACATTTTTATTTTAATATTTTACATTATGCATATCCATGATGGGTAAGTATTACGGTGGTCCCCAACGACTAGTTTTTCCTTGCACTTATTGTGCACATTTGCATTTCTTATCATTTTTGGCAAATCTGAGCTTATAAATGTTGACCAATTAAACGATTTGTTAAAACGGTGTGTTGCATCCAACCTATAAAACTTCATATAAAAATGTTCTTTTGAAATCAAACTTTATTCATAATTTTCAAAACATATCTATTTTTTTTAAAAAAATAATGGAGTTATTGTTCCTTAAATAGTGAATTAATAAATTTAAACCTATGGTCATAGAATTCATTCGTATATTTAAAATGTCGCCTCAGGAAATTAATATTTTTAACTTCTTTTTTTTTTCTTAAAAATATAATAAATTATAACATCTTGTAATAATACATTTCTTTTAAATTCAGTCCAAGACATTATTATTATTTTTTTTCATGGTTTGGAGGGAGTTGAAACATATCAACAATCTAATAAAAGTTATTTTACTGCATATTATGAAGTTAATTTACACTTCTTAGCATTTAAAAGAAATATATTCTTTTTACTTTATAATCTTCTTAAAGGATGTCTCTTTTTTTTCCATAGTTGTCAAAATTTTTCTAAAAATGTATGCTTAATTTTATGTGAAGTGTTAATTCAGTTTCGCTAAGATTTTAACACATAAAATTATAAATTAAGCACAGATTTTAGATATATTTTGATTACTTTCGAAAAAAAGAGACATCCTTTAAGAACTGTTAAAATCTTACAATTCGTCAATTTTTAACACGTAAAATATTAAATTAAACAGATATTCTTGAAATATTTTGACAACTAAGAAAAAAATAAGAGACATCCTTTAAGAAGGGTACACAGACAAAAGAAGTTTAAAATATTAATTTCCTGAGGAGATATTTTAAAAATAAGAATGCATTTTATGCCCATTGGTTTAACACCTATCATATCATTTTAAACATATCCTATCATATCATTATATTGCCACATATAAAGATTACAAACTACATACAGCATCCAGTTGATACGTTTTTTCCCCTTGATTGTTAAAATATGTTTATAAAAATTAAATAAATTGTTTATTTTCCAATAATTATATTTTGCTCTTGTAAGTAATGCATGAATAGATTTTAAGATTAGAAGGAAACAGACACTGTTAATCTACGAAAATTTACAATTTCAACCTAACCAATATTCAGAAAAACGTTAGAAACCTTGGAAACCAATATATTTTCGAGACTTAACAGAAATAACAAAAGAAACATTTATAAAAACAAAGTTGCTATTGCTACCACTTATTTTCGGAAACGTTTCCCAGTAGTTTTAATAGTGTATCCTTCTATATTTAAAAAAAGTAATCTGGAACTGAGCCAAAAACGATTTAGAAATGGCCCCATCAAATTCTGCGTAGATATTCCGGGTTATTCTCATCGCTTTTTTACTAGAGACTTTTTTGAGGAGCTATTACTTTTTTTTCTAGCCATCCTACGAATTCGAAAATCATACCACCAGACGCGAAATATAACAAGCTTTCAGAAATTCAAAAAATTATCACGGTCGAACAATAAAAACTCAAAAAAATCCTTAAAAATCGAATAAAAAATCTTTTATTGAAAAAGTCATTTTTTTATATTGTTGCCAATTTCTGAATAAGCGCAAAGGATTATGTTTTATCTCGAATAAAAAATGTATTTGCGCGAGACTATTAAAAACAATAATGAAAGTTTAAAATAATAATTAAATGATCACGTGTTGAAAGCAGGAAATAAAGAAAATTACGTCATAAAAATTGTGTTTACACATGAATATTAAAAATAAAAAAGATGAATTAAATGAAAAAGCATTACAACCAGTTAAATGAAAAAGCATTATAACCTGATTACAGAAGAAAGTCGCCGTTGGTGATATCATCATCATCATCTTTTTAAAACAGGATGCATTACCAGGTTTTAAGAGGCTTTGAAATCAGAACGGGGGTTGGTGAACGTAGCGAGTAGGGGGCAGAGCGCCCTAGTTATACATATATTTATTTTAAATTCTAAAAGATGTAAACTAAAAACATATTATATAGTAAAAAATAACTTTTATTAGATTGTTGACATGGTTTCGGGTCACTCCGAGCCATTACCAGAAACAAATGAGAATATTCTATAATTGCACGGTCTTGGAAGTTATTACTATTTGAAATGCTATCATTTAATTGTCATGTACTTTTAAAAATTATACGCACGTTAGTTTTTACTTGGCTGTTTTTTTTTCATATTTGTAACCATGGAGTAACTCGGGCCACAATTTCGGGAAGTTAAAAAATGCTACATACTTACATATTGTATTTTTGCGCTTATCTCTGGTATGATGCAGCAACTAATTTGAGGAAAACCTTTCATTTCATTTATGAAAACAATACCGATTTAATTTTTAATTAACTGCACTTTTTAATAAAAAAGAAACGTGTTTTAACGAAATGTGTTATGTCATAGTGTACTAATATCAGAAGCCGCTTCAAAACCTTCCGAATGATACCCCATTCGTTGTTGTGCGTTTCGTAAATTCATAGGAAAAGGGATGATAACAACAGAAATAATATATATGATTGAATAAATAAGTTTATTTTCCTATGATCACCTTCTGCTCTTCACTGCAAAAAATAATTGTTGATTTTACAGTATAAAACTGGCACCCCAGCTGCCAGTATTATACCGTAAAATTAACAGTATTAAACAGTAAAATAAGCAGTAATACGCTGCCGTGCAAGCAGTAATACGCTACCGCGCTGCGCGGTGCCAGTTTTATACTGTAAAATCAACAATTATTTTTTGCAGTGTTGTAAGTAACGCATGAATAGCTTTTAAGATTAGAAGGAAACAAAGTTTGATGAGGTTAAATAATTTCAAAAACTAACAATATTGTTTTATAAAAAAAAATATAATAAAATATTACGACAGATAAATTCTTATTAAACTGCATGTTTATTGGGCCGTTTTATTTTAATCCGATAACTGCATTCAATTATAATCAAACATGCACTAATTAAAAAAAAAAAAAAGAAAAGAAAAGAAAGGGAAAAGAAAAAATCTCTTAAAATTAATAGGAAAAACTACCAGCTGACAGGGACCGATTTAGAAATTTGGGGGCCCTGGGCACATATGCGTATGGGGGCCCCCCTCGCACAGATTCTTTGAATAAAAAAATATAATATCGAAAGCAGTACTTATTAAGATAACCACTATTGACTTTGATAATTTCTTGAAAATATTAATTAAAAAAATTAAATTTGATAATCATTAATTTAATTTTAAATAATTATTTGATAATTATGAATTTTTACTTGAATTTTATAATAAACTGTGTGGTGCTGATTACCTTTCTCTATGCAAGTCCATACATCTGGAATGATAAAGTATGCAACAACTAATAATAAATTTACCGCAGTACCAAGCTATAATTATTTAAAATATTAGCATATCATATTAATCAAACTACTTTTTCTTTCAAATATTAGCTTTGTGGGAAAAACAAAAAAACTAAATTTACACAAGTAACTAGCAGAACCACACGGCTTTGTCCATGTTAACCATGAGAGCCTTACATGTAAAATAAATAAAAATGAAATAATATGGCGATCCCAAAAATGGAGTTCTGTACATTACTGCACATAAATTGTTAAAAGACAATCTGCAAAAAAATGAAGTTACTTTAACATATCATAGACAATCTCTGACAAACAGATTTTTCCATTTTAATTTTTTTTTTTTACAGTTAAAACTTATTGCCCAATAATTGAAAAATCTTTAGTAGCATTTGGGGGCCCCTAAAAATTGGGGGCCCTGGGCCCGTGCCCCGAATGCCCTGCCAGCTGAGACGAAAGTATAAATACGCTGAAAAAAAAAAAAAAGTTTCTAATATAAACCATTAACGAAAATATACAATAACCTCTTCCGACTTACCCAATATTCTGGAAAACGTTCTTTATCTTTAAAAAACTTGGAAACCGATATATTTTCGAGATTCAAGGAAACATTTATAAAAACAAAGTTTCTTTTACTCCCACGGATTTTCAGAAACTTTTATATCAATTTCAATATGTTTGAAATAGTGAAACATTATTAAAATTTACACCAAACAATTTTTCTCCACAGACCGTAATGCAACGGAATTCTTTTGAGTGTCCCTGTAAAAAAAAAATTAGGTACTATACACATCACATTCTATAGTAAACCTCTTGTAGTGCACCTCAGTGATATATATCAATTTCAATATGTTTGAAACTGTGTAACATCATTAAAATAAACCGCAAATGATTTTTCCCCATAGGTCGTAATGTGACGGAATTCTTTTGAGTGTCCCTGTCAAAAAACTGTAAGTGCTACACACTTCATATTCAATACCGAACATGCCATAGTAAACCTCAATAACATATATAAATTGCATGACAATACGTATATATTTACGCGAGTTAGAGCACAGACAGGCAGACAGACAAACCGAATTCATAAACACTTTTCAACTATGTTAGAAAGTGTTAAAAATAGATTTTTTTTTTTTTAATGTACTTTTTCAAGAATTTTCTGTTTTTAACAGTCAAATACCTCTTTTAAGATTAAAAAACAAAATTTATCTTTAGTATAAACATTTTTTTTACTGCTATTCAAACTGGCAGTTTTTTTTCCCTGTCAGAATCATCGGACTGTTTTGTAACCAATAGACAATTGCAATTACATATTTATTGAAACTGATGTTTTATTTCTAGATTTAAAAAAAATATATCAATTTTGTGCTGAGCTGCTTGGTAAATATAACACAAAATGTTTTTAAATATCAGTCAGCGTTAAAATTATGAATATTCAAAAACATTATTTTTATCATCATGTCGCGTGCAGTGAATATTATATTACTTAGTGTCAGCTTAAAACTTTATCTTTTAGATCAAATTTCATAACAGAATACATATTTGAATAATGCATTGAAAACAAGGTTAGATTTTAAGAATAACATTTATTTTTCTTTTTTTCTGGTTTCTTTACATTTACTAAAATTTCGCTTTAAAAAAAAATAAAATGCTTTAAAAGGATCTACAAACTTTAAAATGATGAAATAAAAATGTATTTTGTTGTCATCTATATATTTAAAGCGAAGAGCGCATTCTGTCAAATTCACACTCTCTTTTCTACACAAAAATCGTCTCTTTGCGCATGCTTCAACTTTTTAATTTTATTATTATTATTATTATTATTTAAAGGCTTCTACCCTAACGTGTTTAGCCTAGAGCTGATCAGCCTGGGCATTGAAAAGGGTTGATTGAAAACGGATGGCGTAATATGACCATTGCGTTGAAAGCTTTTCTTTTCTTTTCTTTTTCTTTTTCTTTCTTTCTTTCTTTTTTTTTTTTTTTTTAAGAACTCGTGTTTTCACCACTAAATATGTATATTTTTTCATAAAATTTTAAAGAGAGCTTGGATACATTTATATTTATAACCGATTGAAATTTCAAAGGGTTCGGAAGACTATTTTTTTATTACTATGTTAAAGGAGCCAACGCGGAAAACAAACAACCAAACAAAAAAGCGAGAAGAAAATATTTCTTTTACAACTAGATAACGATATATTTTCACGAAATTTTTTCAGGGGCTGTAAAACCGTTTTATTTATAACCAATAAAGATTATCAAAGAGTTCGGATAAAAAGAAGAAGAAAATGGGCGCTTTTATCACTAAACGTCAATATTTTTCGCGAATTTTTCATTTTAAAATATAATTTCATACAAAATCGGTTTAAAGCTATAAAATAATAAAAACTTGATTTTTTTTTTAAAATTATTATCACTGTCCCGGGCAACGCCGGGCGGGTCAACTAGTTGTTATTATTATAATATTTGAACCTTTAAGAATGTCATACTGTTTGTCCAATATCCAATTAAAAATCTGCAGAAAACTTTTCCAGTCATTCGACCGTTTTTATGGAAAACGGTTATTTGACATAAATTGAAGCGTTCTTATTGGTCAGAACAGAGATATCGTTATTTATATAAAAACGATCAAATGAATGGATCATGGCATGGCTTACAGCAGGGCTTTGCAAATTTGATCAAATCTGGTATCCAGCAGAAAATTCTAGTCGTCATTAAAAAATATTTACCTCCCCCCCCCCCCATCCCCCGATTTTCAGAAAACATAATATTTTTTTTATGAATTAATTGAGAAAAATTAATAACACGCGTAGTTTAAAACCATTATTTATATAGTTTGACATAGTACATAATTTAGAGAAGATAATATAAACTAAGTTTTCTAATGAATTTTATTAAAATTATGAAAAAAAAAAAAAAAAAAAAATTAAGGGTGAATTAACCGGCGTGTTCGAGAAATGCTGATTACAGAAGCCGAATGATTCATATGTCTCGAGTGTGACATACAAAGAGTCCCGAGAGAAACAAAGAGTCTCGAGTGTGATATACAAAAGCTATATTTGGTGAAAAGGACATCGCTGAAATAGTGAAGCAGTAAAACATTTTTTTTGCACATTTTCTGACCGAAGTCCGTCTGTATATGTATTGAAATAGGTAATTTCTTTTCTTTTTCTTTTCTTTTATTTATTTATTTATTTATTTATTTATTTGTATTATCCCCATATCCTAGAATTTACACCTAGAAAATAAATTTCGCCCTAAATCTAAGAAGGAAAAAATAAATCCACGAAATCTGTAAAAATTCTTTGATATATATATGAAATGAATGTGAAAAAGTATGAAAGAATTTTGAATGTGAACGAATGTGGATTGATATGAAAGGATAGGTTAGTTAAACCCATTCCAAATCAGAAACTAAAATATAAAAATTCAAAGTTTAAAATCCCTAAATCGTGTGTCAAAATTTTAAAGTTTTGCCTTAATTTCTAGTTGCCCCTGTAACTTAACTTTCCTTACGATACATTTATTACGAACAGATATTAATTTTGAATCCTCGTTAAGATTAAAAGTGCTGACGGTAACGCATCTCTCTTTTCCCGGTGGCTACATCTTGCATGTTAATTATCTGGGCTGCTTACCCAGATATGAGTCAAGGGCTAATTAGCCAATTAAATTACATTATTTCATAAGTTGCAAAGCGGTCTCTGGCGGTGGTCCGGCCGTATATAATGTGAGGAGCACGTTTTTGCGTGGCTTTTGACTCTAATCACTCTCCACAAAAACTACGGCCAGTATTCTTCGAAGTGCGACGGCATCCTTGCCGGTGTAAGTCCGGCAATTCGCCGAAATATGAACGATAAGACGATGTTTCCCCGGTAAAAGACTCTTCAAACTGTCCCCTGGGCCTAGCTTATGAAGAGACTTGTAATTATTTGGAATAAAAGCTAGTTCCCAGGAAAATGCCTGCTGATTTCTTACATTCGCACGACTACATCAACGACGTTATACCTTACTGGGATGTGTGGTAGCGGCGATCAACCGTCCGTCGTTACAGAGGGATCGATGTGCGTTCGGTGTACCGAGATGCGCCCGTTATACAGAGGCGTATCGATATCTTACATATATATATATATATATATATTTTAAATTAAAAAAACATATTCTATCCTTTTACTTTAATTGTTGACAAATTTATGTACCCTGTTTTAAAGATCCAATCGAAGAAAAAATTAAAAAAAAATAATTAACAATTTTCGTCGGTATATGAATTACTTGGTAATGCAAAAAAACGGTTCTGAATAGATATTTAATTTTAATATAAGGGATTAAAACAAATAAGCAATAAAAACAAAAACGGAATAAGTGATTAAAATAACTAATAAAAATAAATGTGTTAACATTTGTTTTCTACAAATAAATTTGTTAACAATTAAGGTAAAAGGATAGAATATGCTTTTCTGAATGTTTAAAAAAAAAAAAAAAAAAAAAAAAAAAAAAAAAAAAAAAATCGCAGAGTTTTTACAGATTTTGTTGATTTATTTTTTCCTTCTTAGATTTAGGGCGAAATTTATTTTCCAGGTGTAAATTCTAGGAAATGGGGATAATACAAAAAAAAAAAAAAAAAAAAAAAAAAAAGAAATTACCTATTTCAATACATATACAGTCTCTCATAAAATAAATGCCATGTCTGACGACTATAATATATTTGGATGAATTTTATAAATGAAAGAGTGTTTCTGATATCTGCGTTTAAAAAATAATCATCATAATTGTCTAGATTGAATCACCCGATATATGAAACGATGAATATGTTACAGTCGCATGTAAAGAGATAAGAAACTAGTCGTTGAGCGCCACCGTAATACTTACCCATCATAGATATGCATAACATAAAATATGAAAATAAAACATGTGTAAACTATTTATAAAATGCATTGCAATTCGAATAAAATCCTGGCTTGATGACGTCATACACTTTAGAGGCTCTATTACTGAAATGCGTAAAGGAAACATCCTTATAACTCCAAAACTGATAATCATATTAACTAATGGTTTACTGCGTCGGATGAAGCGTCTCATTACCAATTAAAATATATCTTTGAATAGAAATTTGAATGAAATACAGGATCAGGAAAAATCGAAGAGTGTGGGAAATGGGATTACACATATCTCGACAACTCATTATCCGACAGACTTCATTCTGTATGCAAAATTTGTTTTTTTATTGTCTTTTATATTCACTCCTTAAAATAAAAAATTTCTAAAATTTTTATATACCTTTTATCAGAACGACTATTTCGAGAGTCCGAAAAAAATAGTTCCGGATAACCGAGGTTACTGAAATTCAGTAAGCTTCTTCCCATTATCACATACTAAGTACATACCATATTTCAAGTCTCTATCTCAATTTGTTCGGGAGATCGAGCGTTTACAGAACACAGACAGACAGATGGACGGCATTTTTTGTCCCCCTAAAAATATGTTTTTCGGAATCGCCAATGTCTGAAACGTATAAATCCGTCAATTTTTTTTTTCGATTTTCAAAGCGATTACAAAACTTACCCTATACTACGTATGATAGGTAAGTAAAAAGCGCGATGTATCCGAAGTAGAGTCTTACGCTGGTTGAGTTGCACTCGACCTAAACTCGAAAATTCCTCTTAAAGTCAACCCGATCCGAACCCAACACACTTCAACCGAAATATTCTAATCCCAACATTAAATGAAAGAAAATTAATCCACATTTTAATACAATTACGAAAAAGTAGTTTATAATTATATATCTGATATCAATTTTATATTTTATGCATAAAAATAAACATATATACACTCATTAATTTTCAAATATATAGTTTTTTCAATTGAAAAATATTCAAGACTTTTCTCTTGAAAAATCGGGACAACTTGAATCCGATTCGAAAGAATCAAAATTCCCGAAAATCAAAATTCCGAAACCGAAACATTTAAAAAATCAATCCGCCCGAATCCAACTCGATGGAAGAGCGAAATATCCGCATGAACGATATAACAAAGCGCGATATAATGGAAGCTTACAGTAATGTTATTACCACACAACAGATGTATGTATATGTTACGGTCAATATGATTAATCCGGTCATTATTAATAATAACCGGTTATTATTAATAATGACCGGACATAATAGCCGGTTATTGTTAGTAATAACCGCGGTCATTATTAATAATAATCGGTTATTATTAATAATGACCGGATTAATCATATTGACCGTATACCATGCATATATACATATCGAATGATCTAGAAGTTCGAAGACTTTAAAAAACTTAATAATTAGTACATTATAAACAGTCGGCCAATATAAAAAAAGAAAACATCCCATACATTTTATTCATCAAATTGTCCTATAAACAAACGAAAATAGCCATTCGACTGGAAATTATGTCTTCTATCAATTTATCTTTTTAAAAAAGCGATTAAGGGTCGTCTTCACATTGAAATTGCACCAAACTCTGAAATTTTCAATGCAGATACAAATTGCGCTGTCATTTAAAACAAAACACACAGTGAAATGTATCCTTAAAAAAAAAAAAAAAAGAAAAGAAAAGAAAAGAAAAAGAAAGAAAGAAAAGAAAAAAAAAACACCCTAGTCCTACATTAAATAT